>BLBF01000059.1:1381378-1399940 GCA_015471245.1 Laticauda colubrina | reverse complement strand
ATTCATTCATTCATTCATTCATTCATTCATTC
Source organism: Laticauda colubrina (assembly GCA_015471245.1). NCBI lineage: Eukaryota > Metazoa > Chordata > Lepidosauria > Squamata > Elapidae > Laticauda > Laticauda colubrina. The sequence continues at coordinate 1,399,908 of BLBF01000059.1, read as the reverse complement.
ATTCATTCATTCATTCATTCATTTATTTAATATCCTGCCTGTATTATTTTTAGAAACAACACAAGGTGGCAAACATTGCTAGTATTCCTTCCTCCTCCTCCTCCTTCTCACCTGTGAGGTGAGTTGGATCAAGAGAGAGATTGACTGGCCCAAAGTCACCTAGCTGGCTTTCATGCCTGAGGTGGGACTAGAACTCACTAGTCTCCTGGTTTCTAGCCCTGTACCTTAAAAAAAAGGTGCACTTGGTGTGCCAAAAGCCCCAACTGGCCTTCTAAGACAGGCCAACTTGAGACCCCTGGGGAAGCCTGAAGACATCCCACTCCTGCAAAAGCCACAGGGGTTCAGAAATCAGGGACCCTGGGATGTGGGGGGGACTGCTCCTTCTCTTCTGGGTCTTTGCACAGAGCTGCTTATGAAGCCGCACACACCGGAGGCTGCCGGCAGAGCTTTTGGCAAGAGCAGCTCGGGGATAACTACTTCCTGATGCCGATAAAAGCCCAGATCCTTCCTCTTGTTCTGACACAGTCATGCACCTCGGGAGCCGATCCAACCTGAGCACCAGCAAAGCAGGCCCTCTCTGCTCACACCTGCACTGGCTTCCACCCCAATTGGAGCCCAGAGGGGAGGGGCCCTGCTGGAGCTGGTCCCAGGTGCGCACACCTTCCCGGCGCAAAGCTCTCATTATCTTGCGTGGCAAACGCCAACTTCCTCATGGAGAAGGACCTCTAAATAGACCCAGGTTTCCTGAGGGTGGCAATTTGTTAAGCGGCAGGCAGGCGAGTGCCAGGGATTTGGGGGGTGGGGGGTGGGTGGGAGAGGGGATAAAGGACAAATGCGAGGCCACAGAGCTCTGCTTGTTACCCAAATGTAGGCAGCAGCCTCTGCATTCCCCAGCTTCTCCAAGGGAAGGAGACGGACAAGCAGAGGTTCCAGGCATTCAGGCTGGATTGATAAACTTTAAGCCTAGGAACCACAGTTGCTTCACGGAAGGGATGGTGGTCCTCAGAATCAGAACAGAGCAGGAAGGGACTTTGGAGGTCTTCTAGCCCAACCCATGCTCAAGCAGGAGATCCTATGCCATTCCATGCAATTGGTTGTCCAGACCTCCAGCAATGAAGCACCCATGACTTCTAGAGACCTCTGGTTCACTGCAAGCTCCTTCCCTGCATCCCCTCCTAAGCATCCACCAGCAGCTTTAGTTCAAGCACACACCTGCCTCCTCCTCCTCCTCCTCCTCCTCCTCCTCCTCCTCCTCCTCCTCCTCCTTCACTGCCCTGCAGCAGCTCAGCTCTGGAGATATGGCTTTCTGTCTGCATCTTAAGAGAATGCAAAAGAAGCTCAGTTGACCAGAGCAGCTCTGGGTTGGTTCCTTCTTCTGACCTGCCCTGGAGAGTTTTGGCAATGAGCTGTGCCCTTGTTCCCCTTCTCTCCCTGGAAGCACCCCTTCCATGCAATATTCCCAAATTTTTATTTTTACACTTTGCATCGCAGAGCTTTTAGATGCAAAGAGATAAAGGCCACTTGCACCATGCCTGCCACAAGAAACTCCATCGGTGAGCCTCTCTTTTGGCTGCAGCCCCAGCCCATTCCTTAGCCCTGTGCTTATTAATGCTGTCCACTGGTTGGAGGGCTTGCAGGCAAACAACCTTCCAGATACAGGCTTCCAACACTGATGATGTCCCTTAGTTGCGTAATGAAAGGTTTGCAAGAAAACAGCCAGGTTCAAAGACCCAAGGAGCCCACAGTCCTCTTCCTCTTCTTTCCTTCTTCCTCTTCCCCTTCTCCTTCCCCTCCTCCTCTACTACTCAAACCGCATTCCCTTCTGGCACTGATAATGTTCCATAGTTCGGCAATGAAAGGTCTGCAAGAAAACCACAAGCCCAGAGAGCATCAAGGATCCCACAGATAATCCGCTTTGGATAGCCAAGACAACAGGAACAATCACAGCAGTTTCTGCAAGGACCTGAGCTCTGCCCATCCTTCCCTTAACTGAGTCTGTGGAAAGTGGAGCTCCTGGTTGCACCTGTTGGACTGCAGGGAGGTTGGGAAAGCAGGAATTATCCGATCCCTGCCAATGACAGGCAAAGATCTTGCCTGGTGATGAATTAATGAGGCAAAGAATGGAAAACACGCTTGAAGAGAAGCCGCTGCTCTCTTGATGTGGGCCAGAACCCCTCTTATCTACTTCCCGCCTGGGGAGGGGGAGATGAAGCAGACCCCCCCTTTGCTCCCCAGACCCACACGCAGCCTGTCCAAGCCTTGCTGGTGTTCCCAACCCCGTCACTTCTGGCAACAAAGCGGGAGGGGTGGAGAGGCATCCACAAAGAGTAAATCCCCCAAAGTATGCAGCCCTCGGGGCTGTCACTTTCAAAATGTCAGCAGGACTGGGGGTCAAAGGTCAGGGGTCCGAGGGCCTGAGCACCTCGGCCAGCTGTGACTAAGCGGCCCCCAGCCGGCAGGACGCCTGGCCAGAGTGGTCTCCCGTAAGTTGCACCCGCTGAGGCCAAGATAAAGGTTGCCAGCAGGAGAGGAAGGATGGACAATGATGCCGGCCTGGTGCGCAGGGCTGGAACAAATCTACCAAGGCACCCCCGGACCCTCATTTGTGGAACTAATTGGGCCCCAATAATGGTGGGGGGGGGGGAGGAAGGAAGAGGGGGCAGGAGGAAGCATCGTGCGTGCTGAACCTGCTTCTTCAGCCGTTGCCGAACACCAAATAAGCCTGTCCCCCAAAAGAAGATTTGGGTTTTAACCCAGCTGGACAGAAGGTGATGGCACCACCTGAGATCATCCAGCTTGCTCATGGGGACAGGAGCAGCAGATTCCTAAGTTCCACTTCCAAGAGGCAGGGATCCTGTCTTGGCAGGGCTGAATCAGTCCCCCTTTTTGTCGGGGGTGGGGGGGGCTGAGGCAGCAGGGTGTCCAGTTGGTGCCCACGGCTGGCCTTTGGAGAGCCCTCCAGTTGTGGTGGGTGTCCCCATGGACACACTGGGAGAGTAGCTGCCCTATAACTCTCCCTTTTAGAGTCAACCCTTCTCCAGGAAGGCATCCCAGATCCTGGTGAGCTGCAGATTCCCAGCAAGGATGAGAAGTCAAGCCAGGCGATTGTACCCCCTGCTTTGCAAAGGCTAACCATCATGAGATAATAAGTTGTTGCATTCAGACAATGCACGAGCTGGTTCAACCAAGAAACTACACCTTCTGGGTTTGCATGATGCAATGAATGAATCACCTGCAACTCTAATTTTGCTGCCCCCTACTCCAGAGGAGTGATGGGAAGGGCAAAGGGGTGGGGAAAAAACAGTACTGGCTATGTGCACTGCAAGGTTGGCCTAAAGACGCATCTCAGGTTTCCCTGCGCAGCAGACACGACCACAAGAGCCATAGGGCTGCCTCTCCAACCAGAAGCTCCCTGAGGCACCATCACCTTGCAAAAGTTCTTCTGGCCCAGCTCCATGTCTTCAGCTGCTACTTGGGAGGATCAGGGAACCCTCCAAGGTAGGGCTGAAGGACAGGTGTGAGACACCTTTAGGGACAGGCTTAGCATCTTTTTCTCGGCAGGAGAAAGAAGAGCCAGGCAAGAGCAGAGAAAGGGCTGTTTTGCATCAGGCAAAGATCAACTTGTATTTCCATGGAGTTTGCAGGAAACCTGTTTTGTCCCAGATTGCTCTTCATTCCTGGCCATGTGGGCAATACCTCAAACAAAGTCTTTTGCTCCCACCTAGATAACACTTTGTTTTCTGTTGCTATAGCTAGTCACTGTCTCAAAAAAAAAAAAAAAACAACCCTCTGAAAAGACAAACAGTCTGTGTGTCCCTGTATAAATTAAAGATGCTCTTGGTGCTTTTAAGCAGAACCGGCTATCTGGATCTAAAACTTCTGCCTCTGCTGCAGAATCATTCCATCATTTGGGGCAAAAGTGTGTGTGGGGGGGTTTCTCTGCCAGACCACTGGAGGAAGGGCAGCCAAATCTCTAGGCCATCATTTGGGCCATGGACCCCTTGGAAAGTCTGAGAAAATCTCAGAAATCTTTTCCCAGAAACACGTCTTCAAAGGCATAAGAGGCATAGATATAGGTCATGTTGCAATTGTGTAAAGTACAGGTATCAACATTTTAACAAATATGCGATATAGGTGCTTCTTTATGAAGCCATGAAAGGAATAGAAAGACCATATCCTTTTTTAGGAGGTAAACATTTTAAAAACTCAGATTTATCAAAGTTAACCAATATTTCTGGAGTCAAGACAGAGGCTATAAATGAGATCATTCCCTGCATATAATATTGAATGGAAACGTTCGGTTACAGGTTAGTGAAAATAAGAGTTACTACATTTTTCCCCATTCAGGTTCATGGACCCTGAGTCTCCTGCCCAGGACCTGGTCAAAATCTTCCTCTTTCTCCCCCATGTTTGAAGAACTGGGAGCCATCCGGGGCTGGCAGAAATAATGGGTGCCTATCACAATGCCTTAAATAAATGAACAATAAATAGCTCCATTGCAAGAATCTCTCCATCAACCAAATCTCTTCGGCTGGTCCTCTTCAGTCCTCTTGTCCCTAAAAGCTTTGCAGGTACAAAGTATAGCAAGAGCACGCAAATCTTACTTCATTTGCAAAACTGGGTAGGCTTCCCTGGATAAGTGGGAAGCAGGGCGGCTGGAGGGGGGAGGGTGTCTGGTTTTCCAGCAGGCTGAGAATTAAGAAAGGGACAAAGGGCAGCACCATCCTTTCTCTACCCTTTCCTTGTGGCCAACGTTGGCAGATGTTCAGCAGAGAGAGAGAGATAGACTGAAGGGGCTGGCTGGCATGGGGCCAGGAAATAAAGAGCTTTTTCGGGAGCCAAATCCATGTGTGGAGGTGAGGTTGGGGGGGGGAAGGGGTTGACCCTGTTCAGGGCAACTGCCAAGGCTGTTTGTCTAGTCTTTGGCAACCTTGCCAACTGCTGGCCCAACACCCTTCACACCATTGTCCCCCCCAGGCAGCCGCTCAATCTGCCACGTGGCAGCAGGGGAGGGGGGAATACACGCTAATCCCCATAGCCAAATCTATTAATTTTAAAGAAAACCACCCCCTCCCTCCAAAATATATTCATTCCAGACCTGGGACTAAAGCAGCAGTGGGCAAAAACGCCCTGTGGCCATTTCTGTATTTCCACCTTTGTTTTGATCATGACATTCTCAAGGCCTTTATCTTTCTTTCCAACTATTTCTTTCGCTCACTGAATTCATTTAGGTTTGTGGTGCTGAAATTGTTTTCTTCATTCTTCTTCTGATTGGCCTCATCTCCCCACTGAAGCGCCAAGCAAGTCAAGAGGGTGGCTGGGAGAATGCCCCGTCACCAAGCTTGGCAGGGCCCTTTGCAGTCACCGTTCTGACTTTGGGGGACTCGGCTGCTTTCATGCTCCAGCCAAAACCTGGAGCCTTTCTCAGGACTTGATGAAATCTTAAGAGGGCGTGCAGAGTGCTGGAGAGGTGGCTGTCAGCTAAAAAAAATACTCCTTTGGTCTTTTTAGTTGCCAGCAGAAAGGGAGTGGGGGAAAGCTATGCATTCCTTAAATGCCTCAGATAATCGCCCTCGCAGCCCAAAGTTGTCAGAGCGCAAGAATATTACCGGAGAGCATGACGGATGACTCTTGGCTATGGATGCGTCCCACTGGAGAATATACATCCAGAGGGTGGGGGGAAGACCAGGGTCAAGGGGGAAATGAATGGTGTATTTTAGTGTCAGCTGTATCCAGTTAACGCCAACATGGCCAGTCCTAATAAATCAATTTTTTTTTACTCTGAGAGATGCGGCTAGAGACTTATGATTTGAATGGGGGTGGATTTGTTGGAGTCCTGGAAGTGGCTGTCCCAGGATCAGCCCTACCATGTCCTTCTACCCCCTGCCCAATTTCAGCAAATGTTCCTGTTTTAACAGAGCAACAGAGTCGGAAGGGACTTTGGAGGACTTCTCGTCCAGCCCCCCTGGACTCAGGCAGGAAATCCTATACCATTATCAGACCAATGGCTGTTTAAACCTCCAGTGTTGGGGCACCTACAACCTCTGGAGACAAGTTGTTCCGCTCATCAATTGTTCTGATGGCCAGGATGCTCTGGCAGTATATTTTGCTTTCGTCTTTGCAGTCTCCCAAGGCTGTTTGCACATTTCCCCTAAAATATTGTTGTTGTTGTTGTTGTTATTGTTGTTGTTGTTGTTGTTGTTGTTGTTGTTGTTATTCTAGTGCATCCCATTTCATCCACTTAAAGCGACTGGGAGATTCTTTTCACCACCTAACAGAGGCTAGAAGCCAACGATGGACCTGGGATGGACCGAAGCTTTTCAAACTGACACAGACTGTAAACCATGGGGTCCATTTGCACTGCATCTCTTTCCAAAGCGCGCGCGTGTGTGTGTGTGTGTGTGTGTGTGTGTGTGTGTGTGTGTGTTGGGGTGGTACAAGCCAATTGTTTCTTTTGGGGGGATCTGAAGAACAACCCTTTTTCTATCTTATTTCTATGGAGCGTTTGTGAAAGTGGCAAATCTACCTTGTTTTGAAGACACCTTGTTGTGATATTGGAACATTCAGGCGAAGCAAGGCAAGGAAAATGGGGAGAAGTCACCCCCAAATAACACCCAGCCACCCGAGGCATTTTGGGGGGGGGATTAGAAGAAGGGAGATGCGATCCCAGAAATGGGAAAGGGGGGTAGACTTATTCATGGGCTTGACATTTTAATGTTTTTCCCCTCCCTTTTTCCTTCTCCAGAAGATGATTACAAATTTAGAGCATTTAAATGCTTTTTACTGTCAACAATTAAAACGGGAGAATATGGATGGGGAAAAGCATTGCGGCCATTCATTTCCACGGTAACGGCGCTATCAGAAAACACCAAGGGGCCTCGGCAGGACTGTACGGCGCACAATAGCCCAAAGAGAGAGAAAAGTATACCATTAATTTTGTAGGACATTCAAAAGCAAATTAAAATATAAAAAGCTCCCAGCACAAAGATAGATATGGAAAGAAGGGGCAGGAGAGGTCAAGCTTGTGGAATTAAAGTCCCCACCACAGCCGAGGAGGCTTAAGGATGGCCCTGAGACGTGGCACTGCAGGGCCACTGGCCTTTCTGGCTTTTGGGGGGGGGGAGATCAAGGGCTGGGGTGGGGGGCGGGAGAGAGAGACAAGTGGGGTCAGGCAAACACCCAGATGGACGTGGGCCTGTTTCCTTCAAGACAGCAGCAGGAGCAAACCATAAATGCAACAGACATCAAAGGTGAAAAGAGGCTGGCACCCAAGTTGGGGGATGCAACGGAGTGGCTGCAAGAAAGGAAGAGAGGGAGGGAGAGAAAGAAGCAGAGAGAGAGAGGGAGGGAGAGAGAAGCAGACAGAAAGGGAGGGAGGGAGAGGGAGGGAGAAAGAAAGAGAGAAAAGCAGAAAAAGAGAGGGAAACTGAGAGAGAGGGAGAAGGAGAGAGATGCAGGGAACCACGAGCTGATTTGTGCACACAACTGCTTTAAGTATGAGCTGTTTGAAAAGCAGCATTTGTGGAACTGATGCTGAACCAGGAGCTGTTCTTACTCGCAAAGCCCAACTTACTCACCGCTGGATGTTATAAACGCTACTACTGAATCTTTCCTGATTCACCTTTCAAACCCTTCCCTTCCTTTCCGTCCCTCTTCTTTCTTCCCTTTTCCTCCTTCCCTCCCTTCTTTCCTCCTCTCCCTTCCTCCCCCTTTCCCAAAACCAGAGGCACCGCTGGCTAAATGCACAGCCGCTCATCCTCCCTCCAGCCGGCCAGGAGGCTCTGCCAGTGAGTGGGGGGGGGGGGGAGAAATAAATACGTCTGGAGACACACATCCCATTAAAAGTTAAACCCGGCACCGTTCTTTCTCCCATCCCGTCATGTTTAATATGCAGCAGGCAGGCCGAAGGCATAAAAGAGACACGTCCCCTTTAAAAGGAAATATAATTTACAGTGTGCAGCCAGGCGCTCCATAGCTCCAATCTCGTTTACTATAGAGAAAACTCTGCTAGCTGCTCTATATCCCACAAATCCGATTTAATCAGACAAGCCAGCCAGCGTGGCTTGAAGTAAAAATGGATAATTAGTAAACAGAGAGCTACTTCAGTGCTTCATTGGCATTCGAGCCAGGCTACTGTGTCGCATTTAAAATGCAGTCTGATGAAGTTTACAAAATCAAACCATTTGTTACTCCTATTGAAGAGGCTTCGGGCCACTTGCAATTAAATTGGAATTAGTGCTCGGAATGAGATACAGCAAATTCATACTAAAAAGGGATCTGACTTTGAGACATTTGACTTCAAGTCTTCTTACCCTCCACCCCAAGAAAAAAAGAATACAGAAACACACACACCACTGTGGCCCCCCTGGCTGAGTCCACAGGACAGAATTTGGGAAGCTCAGAGGGGTTGGTTTTTTTTTTGCAAGGCAGCGTCTTGCAAGACCTCAGCTTGTGTGTGTGTGTGTGTGTGTGTGTGTGTGTGTGTGTGTGCGTGCAAATATTGCAGGAATCATGGGTTTACTTTTGGGGGTGCAACCTGCTGTGTGCATAAGGCCATGATGCTTGCTAAGGTAGGTTTAGAGTTTAGTGGGTTGGATAACCATAATTTCTGGGGCTTGGGGATTGTGTAGGTTCAATCTATTGTGGTGAAGCCTTCCAATGGGTGGCTTCCCAGGAAATGAATGTCTCAGGGGACAAAAGAGTCCTGAAGGAGTCCATATGACCTCTCCATAGAAGCAGAGTTGCAACCATTCTCCACCCTTGAGTCTCCCACAGAACATGGATACAGCTTCACCTTCTTCTCTTGCTTTGAATTTCACTTTTTCCATGAAATATTTTGATTCAATCCTCCAGCAACTGTCCTGAACTGAAATTACTGTGGATATTAGCAGTGTTGTTTCTTGCACTCACCCACCAGTCTTTTTAGGGAGTCATTGCTTCAACTCACTAGGTCCTTGGTCCACCTAGCTCAATAGCATCCCACCCAACGAGGAGAAGTTCCCCAGGATAGCAGTTCTTCCTTCCTAGCTGGAGATGAAGCCGAATCTCGGAGAGTTTGCTTGCTTTGAAGTAAAACAGTTTGCCTTCCTCATTGCTCTCTTCTTCCTGCACAGATGGCTTGGTCATCTTGCCAAGTTCTAAAGTCAACCCTGATGTGGTGCCCATCCACAAGGACAAGCAGGTCAAAAGAAAGCTTGCACTGTTTTGTGAAAGCAAGGTCCACCATCCTGCCTCCTTTTCTCTCCTGACTCCTTATTCCAAGGAGAACAGTCTAACCGGTGTTAACTCAACCTTAGCAACTTTAAGACAAGTGGACCTCAACTCCCAGAATTCTTTGCTGGCTGGGGAATTCTGGACATGGAAGTCCACTTGTCTTAAAGTTGTGAAACACTGCTTTAAGCAGCCTCCAATACCCATCAATTGAAATATGCCCAACTGGAGGGATCTCTCATTCCCACAACAATTCTGACTGGTCAGAAATGACCCATTGTGTCTGTACACTTTGGGAATATCAGTGATATATTTTGAGAAGTGGCTCACACATTTCTGGAAATAGCCAAAATAAATAAATATTGTATTATTGGGAAAGCAAAATCTGTTCTTGACCACTAGCTCTGTGGATTTAAAAAAAAGCATGCCTGATACTATGGAAATTCAATGTTACAATACACAAAGATCATTGATTAAGAGACCACCACTGCAGAGCATGGGATCAGCCTTCCTCAGTCGAACGCCCTCCATCATCAACAGGTTGGGAATGATGGGATTTATAGTCCAATGTATCAATAGATTGGCAGCTTGTGGAAAATTGAGGCAGACGGTTTGTTTTTCAAAAGATGCGTCGTTGAGTGATGAGTATCAAAATTCTGACTGGATCAATAGAGACTTGCTTGGTTGCTGAGACTCTGGAATCCTTTTCTGCCGCGCCTTGAACAGGCCAATTGGGGTTCCACCATTGAGAGCTCAGTAGACCTCTTGGCCTTCATCTGGGATTGGATGGGACAACTTGCCATGGCCAACTCAACGTGGCCAACTCACCAGAGGACAACGTGCTGCGGGACAACTCAACAATTCAATTATTTAAAATAGTTTTTAAAATATTTTAATTGTTGCCATTCACATTTCATTCTGTCCTTCCTTTTTCATCCTTTCTTTAATGATTCTATTGCACTATTTCTTCCATATTAGTGTAACTCTTGTCTTGCAGTGAGTTGGCCATGGCAAGATGCCCATGGTGAGTTGTCATACCTGGGATGTATTTCCCAACAGAGACATAGGGGCAGGGGGGTGAAGGATGAAACTTGAACTGAGCCAGCAAAGCCACAGAACAGAGTTCCTTATATATTTTGGTATTTCAGTGGCCTTTGAAGAAGGTGATTTTATTTCAGTATTAAAAGTACGTTATAAGCTGCCCAGAGTTGGTAGATATGAAATGGACGGCAAATAAATTTCATAAATAAATAAAATTAAAATAACATTTTTATTGTCAAAATATGAATCTATATCTACCAGAAAAGTATTGCTGTGAGGATTCAAATGACCAGGATGTAAACAAGAAGGGGTCAATGTCACAGATCTACCCACAGATCCTCCCAACGAATGCTTGTTGGGGGTGTCTTTGGTTTCTTCTCCAGGCTTCCCTTACTTCCTGTTCCTTTCAACTGCCTTCAGATCAATTACACGTGCTTGAAAACAAGTGAGCTTTCTCCCTGTTGAAGCAATCCCCAACAGATCAAGGGCCGAGGAGTGAAACCTGTCAGAGCAAGGCCCAAAATGAAGACAGCTTCCTTAGAACATGGGCACATTGCATGGGGACAGGTGGGAGGAGGCTTGTTTTCATCACTGACCATCAGTGAGACTTTGATGTTTTGTCTCAAATGTTTGGGGAACATCACTCAACCAGCAGAAGCAAAGAAACCTATGAGTAATTCTCTGGCGGGGATTAAGAAAAGAAAGGCTGCCTCCATCTGGCAGAAGCACTGAACTTCCAGAGGTGTTGTTGATCAAGACCTCCTGCCCTTCCTAACCCGGAGAGTGATGGATCTCAGATATTTGCTGCCTGAGAATCTTCTAACTGAAGATGCCCCCTAGACCACAGGTCTCCATCCTTGGCAATTTCAAGCGTGGAGGACTTCAACTCCCAGAATTCCTCAGCCAGCTTTGTGGGGAGTTGAAGTCCTCCAGGCTTAAAGTTGCCAAGGTTGGAGACCCCTGCCCTAGACCAACATTTCTCAGCCACGTTAATTGGTGTGGTCCTCAACTCTTGGAATCCTCCATCCAATTCAGTGATGAAAAGCACTGCCCCAGGTGGGGCATCCATGGTTAAAACATGAGCTCTGTTCCACTTAAGGACAGGCTCTTCTAACCGTTGTGGAAAATCACAGCACTTTTTGGAGAAGAGAGGAAATATGATCTTAGAAGACGCGCAGAAGTCTAAAAAAAGAATTTGGCATGTGTCTTAGAATGGATTTGGCCATTTCTCTAAGTCAACTTCAAAGGCTATTTTCTAAAATTGAGGATTAACCTGGGCAAGGATCAAGCAAATTCAATTTCTCACACAGGTGATATGCTGGCTAGGTTCTTAGCAGAAAGGAGAGTTTCTTTTCTTAAGCATTTACACAGAAGAACTAGTTTTTTTTCCTCCTGTCTCAAACTGTGTGGAACTCATTTGTCTACCAGCAGAGTTTCAAAAACAGAGGAAGCAATTGGTTCAACGAGGTCATATGTGTTTCATCCCTTTTAAGTGTGTTTCCCCCACAGGAGAAGAGTCTCCATCTCGCAAAGGAGCAGCAGAGGGGTGTATAACCTGGCCAAGCCCCAATCAGCATTCCTGCCTCTTGCAAATTTCCTTGACCATTAACAACCCCGTCCATTGCTCTCAGCCACTTCCAACAACAACAGCCCCACATATATAGACTTCATTGCCAACTCAGGACTGACAGGACAAAACGCCCTATGATAACACACATAACAGAAGTCAAGAATTCAACAACAGCCCTAAAAGTTGGAATGTAATAAATCTTTTTTAAAAAAAGGAGAGGTCTCAAAATGAAGGGAAATGTCTAAATGTGCATTTCTCAAGAGTGGATCCTGGGCCTGCCTCCCCATTACACCGCTGAGTTGTGAACAAACTTTCTTGCAGGCTGGAAAGCTGCTCTGGCCTCCGCTGATTTATTCCAAGGGCCATCTGGACTTTGGGAACAATGTGGGCCCATCCTTTGAATGGCTGGCCACGTTAGTCACACCCTCCTCCTTCGACCTCTGCGTCCCTCCTCTTCACACAGCCCCTTTGAGGGCCGCCAAATGACGGGATCCCTTTCTCCCTTCTCTTTCGTTGGCTGGCATTCAGAGGAGACAATAGGGCTTGCCACCCATCGGTGGGACTGGCAAACTAAAAATGAGATATGGGTTGGACTAGAAGATCTCCCAGGTCCCTTCCAGCTTTATTCTGATGGATTGACCTTCCTTGGGATTGAGACCTTCTAAGGCAGGGGTCCCCAAATTTGGCAACTTTATGGACCTCAACTCCCAGAATTCCCAAAATGTAGGAGGGGCTGTTTCAGGGAAGACCACCAGAACTTCATTCCTTCATTCAGTCTGAGATCTGCTGAGATTTACAGGGGTCTCCAAACTTGGCAACTTTAAGGCATGTGGACTTCAACTCCCAGAATTCAGCATAGCTGAAGTTAGTTTGCCAAGTTTGGGAACCTCTGCTCTATGTCCTTGCAAGTCCAGAGAGTTGAAAATTTAGTGAAACCTGTAGCACTTTGGTAAAAAAAAAAAAAAAAAAACTTGAACATGTGAATAATTAAGTAGAGTTTTGTTTATCGTGTGTGTGTGTGTGTGAGAGAGAGAGAGAGAGAGAGGGAGAGAGAGAGAGAGGGAGAGAGAGAGAGAGAGAGAGAGAGAGAGAGAGAGAGAGAGAGAGAGAGAGAGAGATATGCTGGCTGAGAATTCTGGGAGTTGAACTCCACAAGTCTTAAAGTTGCCAAGTTTGGGGACCTCTGATCTAAGGTTTGCCAAATCTCTTGAGAGTCTATTATGGATGACATTTTGAGGGCAATAGGCCTCTAATCCATCAAGGATTGATGCAGACTTCATCACATGCCACAAAGAGGGATGACATTGGGGTATAAACATTTCTTGGGGGAAAGTCAGTGCCAACCGAGGACCAAGATGGAAAGCTGGACTGAGTCCCTTCAAAAACTTATCTTCCTTTTGGGGTTGTGAAAAAAAATGCATTTTTTTTAGGACAGTGGTGGCCAACCTTTTTGGCACCAAGCGCTGAAATGGGAGTGTGCACATGCCAGAAACCGGAAGAGCAGCCCCCCAATGCACACAAGCAGGAACACCAGAAACCGAAAGCTTAGCTTCCCAGCCGGGCACCTGGTCTCCCTGTTTCTAATGTGTATGCATGCGCAAAGACCAACTGGCTGGCATGTGCATGTGCTACAGGGAGCTGCTCTTCCAGATTCCGGTGCTCCCATGCACACAAAAATCAGATAGCTGGTGCGCATGCATGTGCTGAACCCGGAAGAGCAACAGGCCACGGCTGGCGTGCCCGTAGAGATGGCTCTGCGTGCCATTTCTGGCATGCGTGGCATAGGTTCGACATCACAGCTGTGGGAGGCTGTACCAGTGCCAAGTCCAGTGTTTGGGACCCTCCCCCTGCTGTCAACCCATCTCCCTTCGCCATCCTGGCCAGCCACTAAATCCTCGGTTTATTTTAACTTTATTGCCCTTTTTCCGGCAACCACCGAAGGAAGCCTGATTATGCCAAGAATGGAGGCAGAAAGGAAGGGAATCAAACAGCTATTAGTGGCAGCCGTTTTATTGCAACAGGGACACAAAAAAACCCAACAACCCGCGTTCCTTTCATGTTCGGTGGAATATAAAAGCCCCGGAACATTTTAATTTTAAATTCTTATCACTGAATTTACTGCTTTTCTCTCCCCGTGATTTGTGTGGCTTTTTAATTTTTACAGTCTCTCCAGCAGCCAGATGCTCGTGCCTTGGGCCAAAATAATAAAAAGAAAGAAAGAAAGAAAGGCTACCGCAGTCAGGAGTTACAAAACTGCCCCCCCTCCAAAAATGCATGCTTGAAAGAAGTTAATATCTCAATTTAACAGTGCTGCATTGCTAATGACGCTTTGATATGTGGTTGCTTTAAAATGCCTGATCTCGATCTGGATAGGAAACGCGAAGCCACAAAAATATTCCTGGGAGGGGGAGGAAGGGAAGGGAAGGTGTTTTTTTTGGTTTTTTTTTGCAGGATTCTATTTCAATGTTACCTTGTGCATCATCATCACCATCCAGATAGTGAGACTCTCAGCATGAAAAGGCCCCAAGAATGGAGATGACAAGCCATGTCCGTGAACTGACAGATGCTTTGGGGTTTCAAGGAAGGTGGGGTTAAGTTAGGAAAAAAAAAAAAGAATACCCAAGACCCAAAGCTATGGGAATCTGCCCCACTCATGGGATCTGCTGGGTGCCAAAAATGAACCTGAGTCAGAAGGAAGTGAGCAGAGGAAGAAACGGGGAAACCTGTTTGGCAGTGAGGGCTGATTTGCTCTAGCGGTGAAGGCACCAGGTTAGAAACTCGGAGACCCTGAGTTCTAGTCCTGCCCTGGGCACAAAGCCAATTGGGTCAGTCACTCTCTCTCAGCCTTAGGAAAGAGGCAAAGGCACCCCACTTGGGAAAACCTTGCCAAGAAAACTGCTGGGATTAGTCAAGGCAGCTTCCAAAAATTGGACATAATGGCACAGAAAGGAGGGTTGGGGGAGAATGAAGGTAGCTAATACGACTGGTGGGGTTAATTTATTTAGATTTGTTTATTTATTTTCTATGGGATAAAAGTGGCTGGCTGGCTTACATGAAGACCAGCATAAAATCCATCCATTTCCTGGGTCCTCAAGAAGGCGACCAATCCGTTTTATGAGTAAAGGAAGTGTCGTTGGGGAGGACAGGATTCAAGGCAGCCTCCATAAGCCTACAGACCAGAATCAAATCCTGATTTGCCAATAATTCTCAGGGTGGTCTCCTTTTCATGGGCACCAAACACAGCAAATGGAGGACCAGTTCCTTCAGGTGGCTCAAGAGCAGGTGGTTGGCTGGTCAGTCTGTTTTTTTCCACAGGTTGTGAGATGTCCACACAGAGCGGTAAATGAGTTTAGGATTCTCCTCTGGAAGACTTCGCATCATCACGAGAAATAACACTTCAGAGTCCGGTCGGAGGGATAAATGGTGTGGATTGTGGATCTGGTGGGTGAAAGTGTCTAGGATGGGGCAGCTGGGGAAGGGAGTGAGATGATCCATAAAACCAGTGGAACAATTAGCTAAATCTGATGAAGGCAAACACAGAACAGCCACAACGGGAAACAGGAGACTGTATAACCCAGTCACCTACAGACATCAGAGAGAATGGATTTTGCATACTTTCCCAAGCTCTACACAGTTGCAAGGTGTCCACAGATGAGAGACAGAGAGAGAAAGGAAAGAAAGAAACAGAAAGAAGAGAGAGAGAGAGGAGAGAGAGAGAAAGACAGAAAAAGAAAGAGAAGGAAGAAAGGAGAAAAAAAGAGAAAGAGAGAAAGAAAAAAAGAAAAGGGAAGAGAAAGAGTAAGAGAAAGGGGAGAGAGGGAGAGAGAGAGAGAGACGCAGAACTTGACACGTTGCTCCTACCAAGAATAAAGTTTAGAAAAGGGAGATGCATCTGGTGAAGCCGCTGAACAGGGAACGTTCAAAGAATCTACTCCATCCCAACCAACCGTTCTAATATTTAGTTTCACATTTTGCATTTCAATTTTCAGATGGGTCATTTCAGACCAAGAAGGGCTGTGTGGGGGTCCATTGCCTCTTTTTCCCAGAATGGGACCAGCCACGAAACCAGCCTTCCCTTCCAGGCCAACCGTCTACCACTCAGCAGCTAATGATGAATCTTCTCCGTAAAATTTCCTGTTTCCAGATAAAGGCAAATGTGAGGTGGGAACTAATGTAAACCAAAGCGTCTTATCACCTCTTTTATCAGATCCTAGTCTAGACTCTGGCTTAATAATAAAAATAAGAAAAGCTTAAGAAGACTTAACACGTTGCCTGTGCCTTCCTCTTCGTTTGTTCCCACCACCCTGCTTACAGTAAAGGTCATTCATTAAAAAAAATAAAAAAATAAACCCACCCACACACAAAACACCTTGGCTGAAATAGGCCAATTCAATTACAAATAATTTCCTTGTCCTCTTGCAAGAATTTCAGAGTGAGGCGTCTTCAGAAACGAAGCATTTTAACAAAGGAAGTGATAAAGGGAGACCAAAGACACGGTTGGGCCCGAGATACAGGAAATGAAAAGGTGAAGGACGTATTAATGACGATCCAAAGTAAGACCGAGAATTGAACTGATGGGTGATGCAGAAAGGCTGGAGTGACTCTGGACAGGACTGTACTGGTCCAAGGATATCCAAGATTCTGGACATTTTGGGGTTCTGGGAAAAGGGTAGTTGGCTTGGTCGCCACAGAATCAATATGCACCATCCCAGGAGAAAGCTGGCAGATCCAACTAGAGGACTTCCTTGCTTTGACTGAGGAAGGAGCTCCTTTTCTGGATGTGTGAGCAGAGAAGAGTATCCACAGAAGAGAGTATTTGCAGCTCGGGCTTGAACTGTGCTCTCTGAGCTTGGTGGTTTTCTTGCAGATGTTTCATGAGTCAACTAGGTAACTAGAGTGGATTCCCTAGCCTCGTCCTTCTAGCACTGATGATGTTACCTAGTTGAGCGATGAAAGAAACAACGCACCAAGGATCCGAGAGAAGAGTATGTGCCTCGGAGAAATAAGGGTGATGGGACGGAAAAGCCAGGCTCTTCTTTCCCTCTGCCCCCATCCTGACATTTTACCTGCCCAGTTGGCTTTCCTCCACCATCTCTCCCAGTTGCTCAAGAAAATTGGTGGTAAACAATATTTGGGAAGGCTCTGAACAAAAGACAGTCTCTCTTTGGAGGAGAATTCTCAGAGTTGGAAGTTCTCAAAGTTGTGAGCCATTGCAAAATGAAACAAAAAGTCCCCTGTGCCAAAGGAAAGAGGGAAGACTATACTGGAAAAGGGATGGGACCATCCCTTCCATCCTATGGAACTCTTTGGAGGTATGAGCACATTCACAATATCTTCTTCCATTCCCTAGATTTGGATTTAACCCCCATCTGACAATATTTTCCTTGAAGTAACTCATGGACCATCTCTGATGGGACAACCAAGGGATCCCAGAAATCACGGTGGAACATTTCTGTAAAAGCTATTTAAGAATTTGAATGGATGAAGATCGTCACCTTGGGAGGAAAAAAATTCCTATGTCTCTATCACCACACAGACTCACCTGCGCAGTCCTGAATCTTACTGTAAGAGCCAAAGAAAAACATGGGAAAATCACCTCGAGAAGTTGGTCATAGTTCTGAAAACCAGATGCCTGGAAGCATATTCCACATGGTTCCTGGGGGGCTGCAAGGCTAATCATGCCATTTGAAGCTGTTCAAAGCAAATTCCTCTATTTGGTCAATTATCACTGAGCTGCATCAATTAAGAATTT
Source organism: Laticauda colubrina (assembly GCA_015471245.1). Lineage (NCBI taxonomy): Eukaryota > Metazoa > Chordata > Lepidosauria > Squamata > Elapidae > Laticauda > Laticauda colubrina. The sequence goes on along the minus strand of BLBF01000059.1, from coordinate 1,382,335 downwards.
AATGGTTGGGGTTTTTTTTTGTATCTCTGGGCTAAAGGGAATCGAATTTTCAAAGCTGGCTGGAATTTTTCACAGATTGCAAGAGCCCAAATCCTCCAGCTGAACTGCGAGAAGCGACCAGAGGGACCACAGTGGGCTTAAAAAAAAAACCCCAAGACGTACCCAACCTAACTTCTGATTTTATTCTTCTTGCTTGAGACCCAGCTTTAATTAAAACCACACACCAACTCGTTAGTCACGCTGGGGTGTAGGGGGGGCAAAATCAAGAAACCTTCCCTACCCCCCGCCCCACAAATGTGGGTTTGAAGGTCCCAGGACAGCCCATAAGGTAAGCTAACCCTTGTCAAGATGAACTTTCCCCTGTTACTTTTAATTAAAGTTCTTTAGAATTAAAAAGGACACTATTCAGAGTGGCTGAAGGGAAGAAAAAAATCACTGACACTGGCCTGTCCCCCTCCCCCTTTTCCCAAGGAATAGAGAAAGGTGGTTTTTGTGTGCTGCTCCCCCAGCCCTCACTGTACAAAAGGAAACGGATTTTCAGCAGGACACACAAGATGACCCCTTGACCCGCAACCGCTGAAAACTCCTCAGTGGCATAAATACCAGATAATCAATCACATACCAGGAGGCCTGGGCTGGCTGCCCTTCGCCCAGCGGTGGAGTTTATGAGAGATGAACTGTAAGTGGACACCGGCTTAAGAGAGGCCCCTTCTGGCATTCCACAGGCCCTTCGGAGGATTTTACGGTGGACAGAGAGGCGGGGAGGGCCTCTTTATATGTTTCAGGGCTAATTATCCAGAGGAAGGCTTGGGGGGGGGGGTGTCGCCCCATCAGGGATGCTCCTGCTTCTTCATGGACAAGTCAAGGGAGAAGGAGAAAGAGAAGAAGAAGGGGAAGAGGAGGAGGAAGGAGAAGAAGAAGAAGAAGAAGAAGAAGAAGAAGAAGAAGAAGAAGAAG
>BLBF01000059.1:1365626-1381368 GCA_015471245.1 Laticauda colubrina | reverse complement strand
AGAAGAAGAAGAAGAAGAAGAAGAAGAAGAAGAAGAAGAAGAAGAAGAAGAAGAAGAAGAAGAAGAAGAAGAAGAAGAAGAAAAAGAAGAAGAAGACCACCTTAGAAGGGACCTTGGAGGTCTTCTAGTCCAACTCCTTGTGTAGGCAGGAAACCCTATACCATTTCAGACAAATGGGTGTCCAATCTCTTCTTAAAAACCTCCAGTGATGGAGCAGCCACAACTTCTGAAGGCAACTTCTGTTCCACTGGTTAACTGTCCTCTCTGTCAGGAAGTTTGCTTGATCCCCCCTATGAGGGGAAGAGTGCCCCAAAGCTCTGATTTGGGCACCAGAGAAGAAACACTGATGGAAAAAGGATGCCCAGCATCCTCAACCAAATGGCTGACTGTGGGGGTCTTTAGGAAAACCACCCTGGTCTGGTCCATCTCATCAGCTTCTCTACCATTGCTGAGACAAGGTCAACCTTGGCTCTTCTTCTTCTCCTATCTGGGCAGGATGAGAACCATTTCGAATTTCACCCTCATCTGAAGAAGAGACTTGCAGGAGGGCCTCATCAAAGGATGGATTTTTGAACTTTGCTTTTTTTGGGGGGGGGGGGGGAATAGGGGGGGGAAGAAATAAGGGGGGGAAACCCAAAAAACAAACACCCCCCTCTCTTCCCCAATGCCAAGATGCTGAACTGGCTCAGTTAAATGGAGTCCCACTTGGCCACTAAATTTGATAATGCTCTTGTCCAAAGGTCAGAGGCTAAATATGTTCACGCTAATCCTGTTCATCTAGAATTAAAGGACAAGAAAGGTTTTCTGTAGCTTAGCAAAAAAGGCTTTTCTCATTGCGCCCTAAATAGTTTTTGCAGAAGGGGAAAAGAAAACCAGGGCTATTCACTCTTCGTTTAAATATAGATTCCGAGGTCTTGCATATTTTTCCTATTCTTTGAAGCAGACTGAGCTGCAGCTTCAAAAAAATCAGCAGCTCAGAATTATAACTTTGCGACCAACTGTAAAAAAAATTTAACAGGCTGTTTCGGCCCTCTCCCCTCCTTTCTGGGTTGAAAACTGGGGGAATATTCCCAGTTTTCAGAATGTGTACTTAGATTCAGATTTCAAATGCTGTCACACAACATTACAGTCACACAAAGAGTCTCTGTGTTTAGATACCTCAGAATTGGGGAGGGGGGATGCTTCCAACGCACAAGAGCCAAGAAACTCTAACCTTAACTAACCCCTGATTCCATGCATTGCAAACACAACTTGTGATATATAGCTATTTTAAGGCTGGAAAACCATGTTGCCAAAAACTCACGAAGGTATACTAGAAGGAAACTGAGCCAACTTAGAAGCTTGCCTTGGCACAAACTCCTCATATTTGGCGTTCTAGCCACAGAGAGAACTGGGTAGCCAAAAAGGAGAGATGGAATAAATGTTACAGTGAAAAGCTATTTCGGTGATGTTATCTGCAAATGAACAGCACAAATTTGGGCCACAGCTCTGAAATACTTTTTAGATTGTTTCATCTAACAGCAGTGCTACAAACTACAGAAAGACCGTAGTTCAGTCAAGGGGTAAATGCTTGGGAAGTTGGATCTGTTGTCTGAAAACTCTGAAGGAGAACCACCACCTATCAATGCAGAAGATACCAACTGAGGTAGACTCATCCCTTGTCAGTCAATGTACAAAGAATGTTTCAGGCCAAAGGAAAGAGAGGAGAGATGCTACCAAGGTTGGTTTTGTCCAGCATTTCATTCTTCAAGCCTTAGGGTGGTTTATTCCTCCTTGTGTATCAATTTGCCATAAAAACATGAAGGGTCCACATAAAAAGCTGTACATTTCCAGATGAATTTCTTCTAACCGAATTCTTCGCTGCATGAAGGTTCACAAGGACCTAGCAGGAATATCCCAATCCAAGCCAGAAGGACCATCCCTGGTTTAGAAACACCTACATCTTCATGATGAGTTGTGTCATTTTGGCAAAACTGTCTGGATGGAATCAAAGAAAACTTATCACGTTTTATTATTTCTTTGTGATTTCATCCCTGTGCTCATTAGCATCCCATACCAGTCTTTCATGATGGAGAAGTGGGAGATGGATATTCTCTCTTACACTTAAGGCGACCTGAGTCAACCTAGGCAAGACAAGTGCATATAAACAGAGACCAAAACCCCACTTCCTTTTAACAGGGATGATGTTACCTAGCTGGGTAACAAAGCATCTGCAAGAAAACAACCAGGGCAGGGCTGCTGGGGGTTCGCAGGGGTTCGGGAGACTCCTAGCTAAGGTTCAGAGAAACCCCAAACCCCACTTCTGGCTGGCCCTGCCCACCCTCCCCTCCCCAGAGTCTCCACATGGCCCGTTTTGGATGCAGGTAAGTGCAGGATACCTGCAGAGGCTTGGGGAGGGTGAAAAACAGGCCTTCCAGAAGTTTGGGAAGGCTGGAAATGGGCCCGTTTCTGGCTTCCAGGGAGCCTCCGGAGCCCAGGAGGCTGTTTTTGCCTCTCCCGGAGGTTTGAGGGAAACACTCCTCCCCCACCATGGAACAGGAGGCTGACTAGGCCATGCCTACCATGGCCACGCCCACTCGGCAACCAGGCAAAGGACCCTTTGCTAAATTTTTTGAAGCCCACCCCTGAAAACAACCCAGCTCAGAGACCACCAAGGACCCACAATTCAGAAAGACAAGATTGGAGATAGGCACCAAGATGTCCTCTAGGCGTTTGGGGATCCTTTCCAGGAGTGGGATTCTACCAGTTCGCACCTGTTCGCTAGAACCAGCTGTTAACATTCTAAGCAGTTCGGAGATCCGGTTGTTAGAAGAAATTACTGGCCTAATCCTGTCAGGAAGGCAGGAAGGAAACATTCTGGTGTTGCTTACAGAAACTGCCTCTCCGTTAACCCTTATTACATTCTTGGCAGGACGAGATTTCCTGTCTCTGGAACCTCTCTGGAGTTATTTTTCCCCTCCTTTGCTGGTACTTTGCTTGTGTGGAGTCACCATTCAAAGTTACAAAGGCACTGAAAACAGTGACTTATGACCATTTTTCACACTTACGACTGCTGCAGCATCCCCACAGTCATGAGAGGCCAGGTGAGGAGATGCATGCCTCGATGTGAGTGATATTGAGTTGGCCATACCAGCCAGTCACATGACTACCAAGCCACGTCCATCCAGTCACATGATCACCAAGCCACACCTACCAACTAAGCCACGCCCACAGAACCGGTTCTTAAAAAATTTGAATCCCACCCCTGATCCTTTCACTCTCAGTCACTGGGGAAATGGCATGGGCTTATGGGCCTATCCAAAGAGCACAACTCCCGTAACCCCCTTGCCACATCCTGGTGAGAAAGAAGTCCCCCGAGGATGGGCTCCAGCACGAGTCCAAGCCTCCCGTCCTAGTGACTGACACAGATTGGATCTGAAGAGCTTTTGGTCTCCACCTCTTTCCTGGTGCCTTCCCCCCACATTCTTGTATCGTCAGAACCAGGGGTGGGCTTCAAAAATTTTAGCAACGGGTTCTCTGCCTGGTTCCTGGATGGGCTTGGCCATGGTGGGCGTGGCCTAGTTGGCCTCCTGCACCATGGCGGGAGGCGCATTTTTGTTTGGAAAGAAACAGACTTTCCAAACTTCCAGGAGGCCCATTTTTTGCCCTCCTTGAGCCTCTGTGCGCACCTTGCAATTACCTGCATCCAAAACGGGCTACATAGGGACTCCTGGGAGGGGAGGGGAGGGTTGGGCAGGGCCATCCAGGAGTGGGATTTGGGGGGTTCTCGGAACTGCACAGAACCTTAGCTAGGGGCTCTCCCGAACCTCTGCAAACCCTCAGCAGCCCACCCCTGGTTAGAACCATTCAGGGCAGTTTGTCAGGAATGAGTAAAAACTTAATAAATAAATAAATAAATAAAATAAGAACAACATTTCTCCACCGCAGTTTCAGGTGGTGCACCTGATCAGGGGGACCTCAGAAACCCCAGGAAGTTGAGCAGACATTGGGAGTTTGGCGCCTGAGGATGGCATCCCTCTGCCAAAGGGGACCCTTTGGGACCACCCTCCAACAAGGTCAGAAGTCCTGAACTGGGCCAGTGAGTGGGAGAGCCTGCCGGCCACCGGCTGATGCTCCCTTGCCGAAGTCAAACTCAGGCGGGAGGGTTTGGGAAAGTTGTTTTTGAGGGAGGCATTCCATTTTCAACGCCGGAGCCAAGACTCACAGCAAACTCATTCCAGCTGCGAGTCATAAGGCTCCGATTATAGAAAGCAGCTTTTTCCAAAAAGAGACACCAGCTCCAGGACTTTCTGTTCCTCTTTAAACGTTCGGATGGCCCTTTTTCAAGTACATCAGGCAGATTTGGTTACAAGGAGGCAAAAGCAAGGCTGCGCCTGGCCGGGAGCCAATCCAGGGTGGGTTAAAAAAAAACACAGGTCTCAAGCCAGGCTTCCAAATCCGATACTTAGGCACCAAAAATAAGCGGGAGGATTGTTCGAGACCTCCTCACATAGCTTTGACCATCAGCCGCGGATGTTATTGCCAGTGAGAACTTGCTGGGGGAAATGTGGCTGGGCTTATTTATTTGTCCTTGTCTTAGACATTCACACCACATCATCTAAAATGAGAAGAGAGAGAGAGAGAGGCAGAGGGAGAGAGAGAGAAACGGGTTGCCATTTGCAACTCCAGCTGTCCCATCTCAGAAAAGTTACTAGGGAATACACAAAAGCGTAACTAAAACAATCGTGGAACTGGGACATCTTCTGTATGAAGACAGAGGGATTCAAACCAAAAGGTCAGCAATGAATTCCTTATTTTCACGAAGGCTAGCAGGATAAGATGGTGGCTCCATCCTCTCCCAGATGTTTATGGAGTCCTTGTAATACAAATAATCTCGCAGCCTTTCCCTTCCTTTTCTGAATCCCACGTGAAAGAGCGGAAGGGAAAGAGGAAGGGGGTGACGACAGAGTCTACCAATCAGCATTGGGGTTGAGAGGGAATCGATCCCCCCTTCTTTCTTGCAAGTCTCTATCTTCAACTTGACCATTCCCCAAAGGCTGGCCACTATCAGAAATAAAATGCCATATTAAAATGGGCATCAGCCTGTTCCAGCAGGACTTTTCTTAAGCTCCCATAAAATTCTTACGGTCCCAAATATATCAAGCAATTTTGGATTGTAGGTTTCCTACGTTCACTTAATGGATCTCCTTGGATTTGGGCCAACAAGCACATGGAAGAGTTTGCCCGAGTTTTGATCTTGGGTTCATCCATCAATCTCAAGAAAGTCAAAGAGAGTTGTTGGCCTTGGGTTGTGCAACAGCTGGTGTGTCACATCTAAAGAGCTTTGTAAAACTGTCCTTGGTTATAAGTCAGAGATCAGCTGGAGACTCAGCCAAAGAACGGTGAGAAGGGAATTTCAAACTGTGTGGTTAGCTGCAGTGGCTAGCTAGGAGAAAAATGGGTTTCCTGCAGTTGAAAACCTTTGGAGAAAACCTCATAACCATCCTTCCCACAAAGAAATTAGGAATCAGCACTTGATAGGTAAAGGGCAAAAATGAAGAAGGGCCTGCATTTCGCGGAGACCCATTTCTGCCCTCCAGGTGTTCACTTCACCTGTCCCTGCTGAATGTGGAGTCCGAATTCCAATCTTCCGAATTCCCCCTTCCTTGCGTTTCCTTCCATGTAACCAATATGAAAAGGGGAAAGATAATTACCCTTAAACATACTTAATGCCAACGGTACATTATCCCGGTCTATGGAGTACCAAGCTGATAGTATTTTCCCCACAAGCTTAATCAAGCTGCTATCTTAAAACTCTCTAGAGTACTGTGAAGCAGTAATAGAAACTCATTTGCTTCCCGGGGAAGAAATTTTCATTTATTCAGGCTGGGGAGGGAGTGTGCATGTGTGGGGGGAGAGACAAGCTTTCAAAAATCAATGGGGACACTGTCAGAAGAGAGGGGTTCTGGATTGTCCAAAAAGGGATGAAAAGCCAACAAAACTCCACCTATCCATTGTTTGCCTTTTTAATGAATTATACACATACACTTGTGGTGACACCAGAGTTCAGGTAGAAATGTTTATTAATAGGACCTGAACTGCTGCCAAAGAGAAGAGAAAAAGGTCAACTGAAACCAAGAGCCAACTCCAGCATCTTCTCTAAAGAGGAAGAGACACAACAGAGGGTTTATCAACATGAGTTGCAAATAGGAGGACCGAGAGACCTTCTTCTCTCTTCTGTGGGCACTTCCTGGAACTGGTAGAGGAGTCAGGATGGAGAAGAAGACTTGAGCCAGAAGAAAAGATGCGGTTGCTTCACCCAGCCCGTTACTAAGTTGTGGAATTATTATTTACAAAATGTAGGCTGACCACTGTCTATAATAAAAGGTCCCAAGAATTAGATAATTTAACTGAAGACAGATCTATTAATGCTTATTAATTCTGATGGCAACCTGAAAATACCGTTTCAGAGGCTGTAGAGGAGTTGAGAAGAACAACTACTGGTTTCCAAACGTTCCTTTGGGTGTCCTGGAGACTATCTGAGGGACATCTGAGAGAAACAGGAAGCCAGTCTTTTGATACCACCTCAGCACATTGACTTATTGGGAAGTCAAGAACTTGGTCTAAGGTTCCTCACCTCCCAACGTCTTTAATGGAGGTGGACATCTCTGGCTAATGAAGTAAGATCTTCAACTGGTCCAAGAGAGTTAAGTTTGGTGGCTCAGATCTTTTTCATACATGCCATAAACATGCAGCCATAGCCATTCTCTCATGGGCTCTTTCCTCGGGGTCATTAACCTGATTCTATCCCCATCCTCCAATTATTTGCAGATCTGAGTTTGTTTCATGTGAATGCAACATGAACACCTATAGGACACTGGTGGGCTGGGGGTAGAATGCAGAATTGCAGGCAAACTCTGCCCAGAGCCTGGAGTTTGGTCCTCATGGGGCTCAATGGGGGTCCTCATGGGGCTCCATCCTTTTGAGGTTGGTAAAAATGAGGACCTGGATTGTTGGGGGAATAGGCAAATAATGCTGACATTGTAAACTGTCTAGAGAGTGCTATAAAGTGCTATGGGATGGTATATAAGCCTATTGCTATGTTATCCTCTTGCTGGTCATTTGTTGGTGCACCTTTTGTGCGCATGCAATCCACAGAAAGCTGGCATCCTCTGTCCATGTGGAATGAAGGAGGCCCCTCGGCCTGCCACAATTTGATCTTTCCAGGTAAGACAGACACAAAGGTGACATGTATTTTCTCCAGATGTGGAAACTGGCTGGAAAAACAGCCCCTACTTGCAATCCTTGGACAGTTCTGATCGGAGGAAATGACGCTTTGTTTTAATGCTTCCTCCGAAGGTGCCGCCAGCCAACTTTTGCTCTTTTTGAAAACACACACACACACACACACACAAAAGGCAAGTTGTGAGCTACACACTCCCCTCCGTCTCCTTCTCAGCAATTGCCACCCGTGTGGGAGGCAGCCCCTACCCTCTCCCGGTACCTCCACTTACCACAATACTGTTTTGAATCTCTAAAATAATGTGACAACTTAATGATGGCACAATTATCTAAATGTTTAACAGACATGTTATCTAAGTGAATCCGATCGAGATTCCATCCCGCTGACAATAAACATCAATGGAAGCAGCGAAAGTGATGGGCAAATTATCACAAACCCTGCAATTTCAGTGCTATTAAATTTGGAAGAATAACAGCCCCAAGGCCTGGGAGTGCTGAATAAAAAAGACCCTTGTGTTTGTCCAATATTAAATCAAAATGCTACCAACATCCCCGGGAAGGGGGCGGGTGGGGGCGGGAGAGGGGGAAGCAAAGCAATTCATCGCTTTTCATGTTTTGGTTACACATTGGGTTTTATTGATTTCTCCCTTCCTTGGGGTGGGCTGCTGGGGGGGGGGTCTTCTCCACAGAGGCTGGGGGCAACTGGACACCTCACGGCTTTTACCCAGAGATACAAGAAACAGAGGGAGGGGGAAATCTGTCTTTTTCTCCTCTTGTTGGCTTTGCCAGCAACAGCAGTGATGTACTAACGTGTTTACTAATGATCTGGAACGAGAGACGGAGGGGGGGGGAGAGAAGAGAGGGGGTGTGGCAGAAGCTGCCAATAACCCAAATCAAAATCAGAAAAGGCGTCACGCAGGGTTGAGACGGAAGGTGTGCAGGAGACGAGGTTGCATCTGGCTGACCCAGGCCAGAAGGAAGATGTTGAAGCAACAGTCAGAAGATCTGGGGAAGGGGAGGAAGGGGGCTGGGGGCCTTTCCCCCCCCAAAACGAGAATGCTTTATGTTGAATTAAAGCAGCAGCAAGTAAAAATTGTGGAATGGGATGGAGAGCTCCCTTCTCATTTGGAAACAAGACTCCTCGAATCGCGGAGAGAAGCAACCTAGAACTAAAGGAGAAATTTCCCTAAGCATGGGAAAAATTCATCAGTGCCTCCGGACGTTGTGGGGGCTCCATCACTGGAGGCTTTTAAGAAGAGGCTGGACAACCACTTGTCTGAAATGGTATCATAGAGTTGTGACAAATCAACACCCATGCACCCCTGGGCAGATGTTGGACTGCACAGAGCAGGACAGGTGGTCGGCAGCAGGAAGAGGAGAATCCCTCAGGAGGTCCATCTAGCTCGGAAGAGCAGGACTCAAACTGCGTCATGGCTGAGAAATGATAGGCTCATAAGCTATCCTTGATGTGAGTCACGCTACATATCAGAGTAGTGGGAAAGAGTGAACTGAGGTGAGAGGAGTCCATCCTTTCCAGAGGATGGGTGCCCAATGACAAGCTCATCTCCCTAGCAGGACGTCAGACCGTGTTCTGCTCCAAGAACTTTGCTCATGTGAAATATCTTGGCCAGCCTTGAGAAACCTTATATCCATCACCTCTGATATTTTAAAGTCATCTGCTTGGAGAGAAGAAGTGAAAGAATCCAGCTCGAGGAGACAACCCCTGGGTAATCTGGGAGGGGTTGAGTTCATTTCTGTTTTTGTTTTCATTTGACAAGAACATGGTCTCACCTTTTCCAACTAAGGCAGAAACCAGGAGATTCAAATCGGATTCCCTGGAGATTTTGGAAGACTTGTTATTGAGAAGGAGAAAAATTGAGGGAGGGAGGGAGGAAGGAAGAAAGGAGGCTCTTTCTATTCCCACTACAACCAAATGGCCACACACACTTTAGTGTGGCCCAGTTTGACCAAATTATTGGGTCACCATCAACTGTTCCTCACCCTACACCAATTGGCTGCCCCCCAGATTTGGGAAGACGGAATTCTGAAATATCTGGAGATTGAAGAAGGCTGGAACTGGAAGCATCACAACCGAGACCTGTTAGAAATGTCCAGCTATTCCACAGACTCATGAAGTTGCAAGAATCCAAGTCTCCATTTCCCTGAATGTCCTCCCTGCCTCACAGATCCTTCATCAAGCAGAAGGCATTGCAACCAGCCTCCAGAACATTTCAGATCTTCTTGATGTTCCTCATAAACCCGGAGCCCAACTGCAACAATACATTCCCGACTCACACCCAAGAGTATACCCATGCTCAACCATTACCATCCTTGTTTTTAGTGAACAACACAAAACACTTCTTCACTTGACATTTCATTGAAAACAACTTTTTAATCTTTTCCATTCATCTCAGTTCCTGGTAACTGCAGAGACACGTATCCCTGTGGCTTTCTTGGCAAACGAACGAAAGGGCCCACGACCCTGAGACATCTCATTAATTTGTGGGATTTGTTCTTATAAGAATAGACAGTTGGCTTTGAACTGGGATGTGCCAATCCAGGAATGACAGATGCCTACCGGGGGCTGAGAAGATGGAGATGCCTGATCAGTTCCTCAAAGGGACACTTCATGCATGCCCTGATCTTAACTGTCTTACAGCAATATGATCAACAGATACAGTCTCCTCTTTATGTCTAAGCCAGCTTTTCCAAATCTGCTAGCAGTAACCACAATTCTTATACTTTTAGGGAGCCCACATAGGTAGAAGGAGAAGGTGGGAAAGACCTGCCTAATCCTTGCCGCCTATCTGGGAAGTGTAGAAAGAAGGTAAGAAATAATCAGCCTTTCTTGCTTGAGCCTGAAAACCTCACTGCTACTACTACACCTAGCAGTCCTGATAGTGGTGGAGGGGGCATACGCCGAGCCTCCTCAAATCCAACTTGGATCCTGTACAGGCAACCAAATTAAGGCTCCGGACTCTGCTTCAAGGCTTCTAGTGAGGGGGGACCTCAGCACCTCCCTGCTTCACTGGCTCCACTGTCAATGGAATCTCAAATAGGTGATTTTGTGTCCTGCTTTCTGGAAGGATGGAGAAAAGGTTGGGGGTTTCCTCTAGGGGATATCCCTTTGGGCAATTTAAAGAAGGTTTTTATATCCCCCCCCCCTTTCTGTCTCCTCTGCTCAAGGTTCAGCCCCCTGCTTAATTCCTAAGATTAAGATAGTTTGCAAGCCAGGTAGCCCCTTGCATTCGATTTCTGTTCTCCGAGATCTTAATTTTGCATTTGGCTCAGGTTCTGGGGGGGTTAATTTTGGCCCACTGCTCTAATTTCCTTTCCACAGAGGATCCATTCCATTCTATGACCAGAATCCCTCTTGGCTCTTTTTTTCTGATCCACCAATATATTCTGATATTCTCTGAGACTTAACCGGCATTTGGGGTCCCTGAAAAAGGCAGCACGAGACGGCCGATGACTTTGAACACCCCCCCACCGTCCTCCATCTGAAAGGGGGGGAAAGCTAACTGATGCTTGTCTCCCCCCCCCCCCCCCCCCCCTTGGGAAGCTGAGGAAACTCCATAGCCTTGCAGGGTTTTGAAAAGGCTCCTTCGCTTGGAAGGCAGGACGTATATTCCTCCCACCCTCCGAAGTGCAGCCTCATGTCCTGCTCAGCGAGAGGAAGCTATCAATTTCTTGGCAAGGAGAAAGCCCGCTCTGAAAACACAACCCCTCTCTGGCCGGTAACTGAGAAGGCCTTGTTTACAGCTCAAGAAGGCGATGATGAACGCGTCCCATTTGGGTCAGAATGACCCAGCGCCTCCTCCTATTTTGGTTCCTCTCCATGCTGCCCTGGCAGGGAGGCCAATCTCCTTGGCAGCGCCCGACATGTCCTCTCAACGCTTTCAATCAAAACATACTTCATGACTCTCTGTGGGCCCCTCCCCGCCCAAGGTGACCGGAGAGGTTGAAGGCCGGCAGCCCTCTCCGACTTTAGTTCCAGGAGGGCGCCTGGGAGAGAGGCGTCCTAGAAGGAAGCATGAGGCAAACAGGTGGGGCTTCTTGTGCCCTGGGACAGGAGAGGTGCAGAATGCCCACCTTTCCCTCTTCCTGGGAGTTTTAATGCACCTTAACAGAAAAGACATTTTAGAAATAACAGAGTGGAAGGGACTTGGATGTCTCCTAATCCAGAGGTCTCCAACCTTGCTGGGGAATTCTGGGAGTTGAAGTCCACCAGGCTTAAAGCGGCCAAGGTTGGAGACCTCTGCTCTAGGCCAATTCTCTGCTCAAGAAGAAAATTCTTTACCGTTGCAGACAAAGGTTGTCCAATGTCTTCTTTCAAAACCTCCATTGTTGGAGCACCCATAACTGCTGCTGGCAAGCGGCTCTCCCTTCTCACACAGAAATTCCCTCATTGGGGTCCCACCAGAAACAAGGAGTTTCTACAGTTAGATGAGAAGAATGCAGAACTAGATTTCTGCTTTGTTGCTCAAGTTCACACCTGCCCCAGGGGACCTTTTGGTCTGGGGCAAACTACAAGGACACCGTATGTGAACAACATCATTGCATTACTGATATCATTTCGTGGACGAAGGGCCATGATGCATGTGATGCCCGTTGGCAGACATCCGTGTGCAGCGGCATTGGGGGTGGGGTCAAAAAAGTCACAATGGCAGCTGCATCTTCATGTTGAAACAGACAGAGCCTCACCACATACTTCTGGCTCTTGTCTTGGCTCGTTGACACAGACACACAAACAGATTTACACACACACACACTCGTGCTCTTGATTCAGTTGAGTTTGGGGAGAAAGTTTTGAGAGGAAATTGTGGCTGTGCCACACGTGCTGTTCTGGGTCACCATGGAGGTCCTAACTCCCTGCTGGACATGTTTTATTTCCTCTCCGGCCAAAAGGAAAGAGACGTAGGTGGTGCCATGGGCTGCTCCTTTGCAGAAGCTGGGGAGACAATGCACATAGGTGGGGATGAGTCTTAGGGACCCCCTCCCCCCATCTGCCACTGTGCTCAACAAATCATTCCAGTTGCTCTTCTCTGCACTCTTTCTAGAGCCTCAACGTCTCTTTTATAGTGTGGTGACCAAAATTGGATGCGGTATTTTAGTAAGACCACCCACACCTAGAGTCCTGCATCCAGTTTTGGTCACCACACTATAAAAAAGATGTTGAGACTCTAGAAGGAGTGCAGAGAAGAACAACCAGGATGATGAGGGGTCTAGAAGCTCTAAAAGATATGATCAACGGTTGCAGGAACTGGGCCTGGCTGGTCTAGGGAAGAGAGGGACCAGGGGAGACAGGAGAGCATCTTCCAGTATTTGAGGGGCTGCCCCAGGGAGGAGGAGGGGGTCAAGTTATTCTCCAAAGGCCAGACAAGGAACAATGGATAAAAACTGACCAAGGAGAGATTCAACCTGGAAATAAGGAGGAATTTTCTGACAGTGAGAACAATCAACCAGTGGAACAGAAGTTGCCTTCAGAAGCTGTGGGAGCTTCGTCCCTGGAGGCTTTCAAGAAGAGACTGGACTGCCATCTGTCAGGAATGGTATAGGGTCTCCTGCTTAGGCGTAGGGGGGGTTGGACTAAATGGCCTACAAGCTCCCTTCCAACTCTGTTCATCTGTTCAACTACTCTGCATGAACTATGGCCAACCTCCACGGCCCAATCTCTTGGTGGGAGCCCAGGCTCCAGAGCCACCTTCTCTGATTAGGGGCTGAGTAACAGCCTAGTTTATTTGTTGCAAGTGACCACCGACCACCTGGCTGGTCTCTGAAGGAGCAAAGCTATTATTCCTTTTATTTATAAACAAGCTCTATTTGCCCACAAAGTTGCCAGATGAAATGACCAAGCAAACGTCCACCATGCTGACCCACCTGGTCTTCGGGTGGAAAAGCCAGGAGCAGCAGACACCGAAAGACTTAACGCTTCAGCTCTAAGATGTAAACTTCCCATCCTTAATGACCTGCTTGGCTGGATCAGTACTAAACAGATTTGCTTGCCTTAATACAGTCCAGGAGACAGCTAGGGGAATTCCCTCCTGGCTCTCAGAAGCCAAGTTCATACACCATGCAAAGGTGCAGCTTGTTTCATCAGAGGTTCTTGTGAAAGCTGCCATGGGCTAGTTGCTACTCGCACTAAGCTGCATATTTAGGTTTACATCTCACAGCGTATGGAGCCCCATAATCCTCTAAGCCGGGAGTGAGGAACCGTGATCCTTTTATGACTTGTGGACTTCAACTCCCAGAATTCCTGAGCCAGCAAACATCCATGGCTCCCCCATCCCTGCTCTAAGCCAACATCAACCAAGTCCCTCGTGTGTGATTGCAAATGGCATGGGTGCTCCCCATAGGTCTCGTGGGCTGATAACATGTTTGAACAGACTATTTGATGCTAGAATGATGGATGAAATCAGTGGCTATAAGGCCAGGATTTGCCTCTCATCTTCCCCTTGGTTCCCTAATGGCAATTGGTAACCTAACAAAAGATGCCCAATTTCATTTCCCCGAGAACCTTCTCCTACAGCCTCACTCAAAAAAATCTGGAGAGAGTATCTCTCCTCCTTTTCTGCTTTTAAGTAGTAGAAATCCACCAGCATCATTGTTTTTTCTTCCAGGTCCTCAGTTTAGCTTGTAGGCCCTTAAATTGCCTGAATATTAAGGGCAAGATGTCTTCACAATGGAGCAACAGGATCTTCTCCACATGTTTTGGAAACAACTGTCCCATCCTGGGATGCAGACATACCAGCTGGGGATTAGAGTCACTGAAAACTTCTAGAAAGATCTCAGTTGCTACGTCTCTCCTGGAGGGGTCAGAGTCTCGCAGACTCTGGGATCTACATGATGGCGAACCCCAGCCTAGCACCTCAGCTGCCCTCTGGGACACCCAGTTCAAAGCATCTCTTGTTTCATACTGTATGTAACGACAACTTGATCACTTCTCCTTGCTGTGGAGCAATCGTCCAAGTCACCTGCTCATCAGGCAGATCACAGCTCGGGTGAACCCAATTAAATCAGGCTTTGATCAAATCAGAAATGGGGCAACCAGCGTTGAGCAACAGCTGTTGAGCAAAGTGCTGACTGGCACGGTTGGTAGCCCTCCTTCCCTTACCCTGCCCCTCCAAAGTGGGGCCAAGCAGCCCCACCCAATTGGAAAACTATCAATGATCGACCTGAGATGACTGTTGCAACATCTCACACAACACCCACACCGATTTTGCAAGTGGTGGAACCAGTCCAGAAAGTTAACTTTTCCAACAGGAGTTTCTACTCCCTCGTTGTCGGTGCTTTACATTCACAAGGCCTATCTGTTTCTATTTATAGACAGCCTAACTGACCAAGATCAGCCTTCCAAACTGGTGTCTTCTACACAGTTATCAAACATGGACAATCTGGGACCTTTAGTCCCAGTGCCTCTGGAGGCATCATGAATATAGATCTTCCAAGTCCTTTCCTGGCCAAGCTAACGCCATGAAATCTTGAGGAGAAACTGGGAAGGAGAAAGCTAGACTTTCTCTCCAATGTTAAGAACTCTCATTGCCTTCAGCGTCAACATCCACAGAACCTACTAGTGAAAAGTTGGCCGAACAGTCCATTTTACTGACACCACCAGTTCAAGAAAAACACCCAGATTAGGAAGAAGTGACACCAAACCATTTCTAAGAGGATATTATCTCCAAGTGCCGAGGAATTTGGACAAGCCCAACCCCAAGGGGCACTTACCAGTGTGGGTCTGCCTATGACTTTCCAGGGCATCTTCTTTAGAGAATTGTGCACCACAATGATCACAGAGAAAGACTTTGGCACCTGCTGTAAGGAAAGAAAAAGAAAGAGAGAGGGGAGGAAATTACGCTGATATCAAGAAGCTCCAACAAATCATTACAATGGTCACTAAACTGATTCTGAGACACTAAATTGTGCTCAGCACAGCAACCGCAAATGGAGGGATCCCCAAATAGATTTGACTGTATCGAGGGCAAAGATTAGTTTTTAACTGAACACTGGAATGAATCCACGATCTTCACTCAAATATACATGTTGCCTCTTTCAAGGCATATCACGCTCTTATCCCATCAATGTTTGGGGACATTCTTCACACAAACACAACTATCAAATATACAGTCCAGAGAAAACTATATGTAGAATTGATAAGAGATCTGAATAGTTCTCTGATATCTGAGTAGGTTCTTGTTTTTGTACTTTTTCATCCCCGTGGGTTATGGAGATTTGCAAGATGAGTTGTTGTTTTTTTAGCTATCCCAATATTAAACTGGGATATTAAAATATCCCAACATTTTTAAAAAATATTCAGTGGTTGGGACTGTGGTTAGAGCAAGCACCACAATGCCATCACCAAGCTAACCCCAAATTAGACTAACAAGCTCTGATTTATGTTTCTTGGCATTTTATTGGGATTTGGGGATAAATGAAAATCTAAAGATACAAGCCATATACTGAACATTGGTAGATAGATAGATAGATAGATAGATAGATAGATAGATAGATAGATAGATAGATA
>BLBF01000059.1:1337738-1354793 GCA_015471245.1 Laticauda colubrina | reverse complement strand
GGAGGAAAGTGGGGGAAGGAAGCAAAAGAGAGAAGAGAAAAAAAAATTAAAAAAAACCCCAAACCCAGAGAAATCCATAATGGCTTGAGGCTCTTCTCCAATCTATTTTCTGCTCAGCTGGTTTTAAATGAAGTTATTATGAGTCATTAAAACACCCGCAAGCTTGTGGAAGTCAGCCAATTACAATTTTAAATTTAGCCTGTTCTCTACCCCATTCCCTCGTTTTCTTCTTTTGCCCAGGAAAAAAAAAAAGAAAAGGAAAGAAAAGAAAGAGGGGAAAAAAAGAAAAAAGAAAGCCACTGGGTTTACTCTAGTTTCCTCCCTCTGTTCCCCCTGAAAAAGTCTCCCCCCCTCAGCAAATCAGGTCCAAGACCCATTTCCTTTGCAGTGGAACCTGCAGAAGAGAATCATTCAGATTCCAAAAGCCACAGACGGAAGCATATTAAGGGCAGTGGAGGGTGGGTGGGCGGTTTATGGTTTATTTCGTTCCTTTCTCTCTCTCTCTCTCTCTCTCAACCGATCACAAGGCAGATTTCTAAATTGAACATCCATGTCAATGTTTTATTTCCTTTTTTAAAACCACAAGGCAACGCTCTCGGCAGGATTATTTCAGCCGCCCCAGGCTCCCATGCTTCGCTTGCTGGGTTACAGCCCCCACCACATCCCCAACTCTGCCGTTATCGCTCTTACGGGTAAGGGGTGAGGTCGGTTCGGCAGAGGTATTTTCATGCAGGGTTTTTTTTTATCAGTCATCTGACCAGTAAAATCTTAATGTACATTTTTTTTATAAATAGAGAAATAAATAACATTTCCAACATGAATTCATGAAGGGGAAAACAAGGACAAATTGGGTTTCCTGCTTCTTTGAATCCTACACCAGGGGTCTCACCACCAAGCTGTGTCCACCCGTCACCTTCCTTATTTTCATGCGGCTGTTTTAAAGGGAACATTGTCAAACACATGGAAAGCGGACAGGACAAAGATAGACTAGAGCAGGAGTGCCTGAACTGTGCAACTTTTAAGACTTGTGGACTTCAACTCCCAGAATCCCCCATGCAGACATGGATTCTGAGAGTTGAAGTCCACAAGTCTTAAAGTTGCCAAATTTGGAGATCCCTATACAAGAGGAAGAGTGGGGGAGAGAGGGAGGGAGGGAGGGAGGGAGAGCACTATGGAGAAGATTGAAGACACCTGGGCATCCATAAAGCATCCTGGACCTGTCTCCCCCACTGAACAGGCCTTATCCATAGCATCCTTTTGTGAAACCCCCTCAAAATCAACTACGAGTCACTCCCTTTCCGAAGGGTTCAGTCTTGTATTCAGTACAACGGAGGCAACATTTGAAGTCTTGGTGGGAGGACCAAAGGCCACAGTAGAACAACTGCATGGCCTACAGAAGCCTTGGTTCAGCCTCCAGCATCTCCTGGCTAAATCAGTGTTTCTTAAACTTGGCAACTTGAAAGATGTGTGGACTTCAGCTTCCAGAATCCTCCAAGCTAGCAACTGTCTTCAAGCTGTCAAGGCTGAGAATCCTTGATCTAAGGGACCAGGCAGCCAGAGATTCCAGATGTGAACCCACAGAAGGACCACGAGGTACATACGGAAGGTACATCATTCCTCTCCTATGGCAAGATTATATGGTCCCTGTGACCTGGAGCAAGAATCATAAAGGATGCATCATGAATTCCCATGCTTGGCCAAGCCTGTGTCCCCATGGAAGATGATGGAGGTGAGGAAGGAAAATGCAAACCAGGTTGGATCCCTGGTTGTTGGTTCCTTACACTGCAGACAAAAAGAAGCAGAACCTCCTGACTCCTGGACCACAGGTGGTTGAAGCTTCTGCTCCACACCAGGTCTTGCTTATTGCGTTCAAGGCTCATCTGACCAGACTCCTAGGTGGACCTAAACCTCCTCACCGGGGCAAGCAAAGTTCCTGTCTGTGTGTGCTTGTGTGTGTAGAAGGATTTGCACCACGCACTATCACAGTATTAATCCAATCTTTTGCCAACTTCCAGATAAACAAGAGTGGGCTGCACAAACGCCTTTCTCAGTCTTGCATACTAGCCCTCCCTAAAGGAAACCTTTAAATCCACCACCACCCCCAAGTGCCACACTGCATTGGAAGAGCTCTCAGAGGGCCACACCGAACCCCCCTCCCCCCAAAAAAGTGATGGAGAAGAAACAGGGAAAGAACAAAAACTGGATCTTTCCCTCTCTGACACCCCCCATCCTTTGAGGCCCCAAACCCGACCTCTGCCCCCCAAAAGTGCAAGAGGGAAGCCACGTTATTACACAATGTCCACTTTCCTGCTCCTGGCCTGGAAAACCATGTTCTCTCTGTGAGCTGGGAGGGAGAGAGCGTGACACCCCTTATCCAAAATCCAACCGCCTGCCTTCCCTTTCGGAAGGCACGCCGTGTACTGTACAGGCTATAAAACTCCCCAACAGCCTCCAGACACTCGGCAATCGTCCTCCATCAAAACACTTTGCCTTGCATACAAAAATAAAATACAGTGCTGAATGGAATACACAATCAGCCCATTACAGTACGGAGAACGGCTCCTTAGCAACGCGCCGGCTTTGCAGCGGAGACAATCGACAGGAAGCAGAAATCTGTCAAGCCTGTTGGCAAATGATAAACATTAGCAAGGGGTTGGTTGGGTTGGGTTTTTTTTTCCTTGGTGGGCTTGGGTTTTTTGGGGGGGTTGAGGGGAGGGGGGCACACACAACCGAAGCCACCTGAAAGTAGCAAATTGCAGGCAGACACCTGAATGTATTCTGGGGGGCGTCCATAAAAACAGCATCCAGGCTGGATGGAGGCTGGGGATAAATTAACACCATCAACCCCGTCACCAACGGCTCTGGTTTCTGATCCTGAGACCATGTTTTCTATTATGTTTGCTCAACTCTCAGAAGTTCTTGTTCCCCTGCAGAGGACTAGCATCTTGAAAAACAAGAGCTCACCCTGGACACGGAGCAGCAGCAAACAACCTCAGACAAGAAGCACGCAGGGCTGGGTTGCTTTTCAAAGGGGGGGTTGCAAAAGAGGAGAAGAACGGGGTGGGGGGGAGAGGGGGTCTCTAGGAAGACGAGAGGGGAGGAGTGAAGTCTGGGTCCTCCGGTAAAAGTTGGGGTGGGGTGGGGCAGAAGAGGCTGGTCCTGGCACACCAGTGGCAGCAGCTCGGGACCCCTTGCCAGAACAGGAGCTAAAAGCAAAAGGAACTGAATTATTCCAGTCAGCTTAAGGCTCTCGAGGCTGAAAATAAATAAATGAAAAGACAGATAAAAAGAGGTGAGCGCGGGAGGAGGAAGAGAAAGAAATGTATTTTTCATCAGCAAGTGTATAATTTATAAACGGCATTAAACAGTTTGTGTTTTTTCTCTCTCCTCCCCCCCCCCTCCAGCCCCACCACCCGCCTTCCTCTCTTGTGTATCGGGGTTGGACTCAACTCAAGCCTGCATTAATTTCTGCTGTGGGTACAGTGTGTTCTTGGCTGCGCATCTGCCAACGATCATAAACTCTCTGGAATGTTGGCAGAACATCCAGCCCTGCCGGCAAGCTGATGACATCACTTGGGGAATAAATTCGGGAGCCCGGCCAAAACCCGAGGAGGAGGCAGCAGGCGCCCGGCCAGGGAAGAGCAGCAGCCGCCGCCGCTGCCACTGAGCCTCCCTGGGCAGCAGGAGAGGGGCACAAGCAGGTGGAGGGCCAGGAAGGTGGCATACAAGGGGGCTGAGGGGAAAGGAGGGCCGGGGCCACAACAGCACTGAAGAAAGGGACTCATCATCATGTTTCGCACTTATGACCCTTGCAGCAACCCCGCGGTCACGTGGTCAAAATCCAGACCCTCGGCCACTGACTCGTATTTATGATGGTTCGATGTCCCAGGGTTCCCCTTTGGTGATCTACATCAATGAAGCCTGATTCACTTGAAAACCACATTGCTAACTGAGCAACGGCAGTGAGTCACTTCACAACGATGGCAACAAAAGTCATAGAATGGGGCAAACCTCATTTAACGAATGTCTCATTTAACAACAGAAATTTGTTGGCCTCCACTGTGGTCATAAGTCAAGGGCTACCTGCATTTGCCTCCCCAGCCGGGAGGGGGAGGGAGGGAGGGGAAGCAGCAGGTTGTTGGTCTCCAGAAGAATGGACCCAGAGTAGACCCCCAGGGAGGGGACAGGCACTCCCCTAGCCAAGGAAACCGAGGCAGGAAGAAGGACCCCCAAGCCCAAAGGGGCTACACAGCAGCCCCCTCCCCAGAGTTTTTTCTCTGGTAATATCGCACCACTAACTAGAGCATACAAAACATTTGCTAGACCAATACTCGAATACAGCTCATCGGAACTGTATTCTGTATCATCGGAACCCACATTACGGATCTGATATTAACACAGTTGAGAAAGTCCAGAAATATTTCACAAGAGGAGTTGTCCACTCCTCTACTCGTTGCAGAAGACCTGATGCCACCAGAAATAGAAATTCTAGACCTAGAAAACCTAGAACTATGGCGGTCTTCGGTCCGATCTAAATATAGTATATAAAATCATACATTGCAATGTCTCACCTGTCAATGAATATTTCAGCTTCAACCATAACAACACAAGTGCAAACAATAGATACAAACTCAAGGCAAACCGCACCAAACTTGATTGCAGGAAATACGACTTCAGCCACAGAGGGGTCAATGTTTGGGATCCTCTCCCTGACTCTGTGGTTTCTTCCCCAAACCCCAAAAACTTTAACCTTAGACTGTCTCCTGTTGACCTCACCCCTTTCCTAAGAGGTCTGTCGGGGCTGTGCATAAGCGCACCAACGAGCCTACCATCCCTGTCCTATGGTTCCTTTTATTTTTCTTATATGTA
Source organism: Laticauda colubrina (assembly GCA_015471245.1). Classification (NCBI taxonomy): domain Eukaryota; kingdom Metazoa; phylum Chordata; class Lepidosauria; order Squamata; family Elapidae; genus Laticauda; species Laticauda colubrina. Next base: position 1,349,924 of record BLBF01000059.1, on the reverse strand, counting down.
TCCATGTATTCATAACTATGTTTTTATTTATACCTATTATCTTGTAAGCAATTGACAAACCAAATAAAATAAAAATAAAATAAAAAATAGAGTTAACAGAAGCGAGGTGTATCACACCTCTGTTCCAGGGGCAAGAAAGGCTCAATGAAAACTGGACTGCAAATTCTGATTCTGCAGGATGGATTCCCCTCATACATCCCCCTAGAAAGAGCGGGCTGCTTTATGAATGTGAGGATGGGGGGCAGGCCCCTAAGGCCCTCTTCTTTCACACAACCCACTACTTCTTCAACTACCCCTCCAGAGGTGGCTACTTCTGATGTCCATCCAAGCATGGTGGTCATCTCGGTGCACAAGATCAGATGCTGTTTTCTGCGGTTGGTGGGGTTCAATGGATCTAGCTGCCTTTTGGGAAAAGACCCCGGTGAGTTATGGGCCCTAAAGGATGGTCCAATCTCAGCCTGGGCTCTTTGGGGGCCCCTGTTTGTGATTCGGAGGAACAAGTAGAGATGGAGGAGGTTGTGGTTGTTGGTTTTGCAACACCTTAATTTTTTTTTTCCATGGGTAAGTTCAGCTTGCCTCATTCCTGTCCTAGTTTGGGGGCAAGGAACTGAAAAAAAAAGGAAGTCTGTACTAAAATCTGTGCTGTGCACCTCACTTCAAACTTTCTATTTACATGTCCTTCTAAACCATATTCTCCAGTTGTGTTTTGGTGTCTCAGTTTCATGAGGGCAGGCATTTTTGAGAAGACACTTCCCTGCCACACTCTGTTTAAAACTAAATTGACAAATTGCGTTACAGTGCAACATTCAGAAAAAGTCAAAAGTTTTTACTTGGAGTGTTGGCTTGAAAACAAAGAATGAAAGAAGGCCATACTGATCAGACAGACTAAACAAACTTTTCCATCTTCCCTCTTTCCAAGCCATGCATTTTTTTTTCGGGGGGGAGGGGGTGTCACACACCCAGGTTACCACAGCGGTGTTTGCATGTGCATGTGCTCCGCACAGCTATAATTATTCCGCATGTACACGAAACAGTTGCTATAAACACTGCCATGAGAAAACACGCCTACACAATCTTTCAACGTAAACACAACCAGAGAGAAATTTTAATGAAAGGTGGCATTTTTCCAAGGGTAGGCACCATGTTTCTCTACTTTCCAGTTGCTGTAGGGGCATGCTTGAGATAGTGGGGAGTGATGCTCCCCCCCCTCCCCCCCCGTGCTTAGTCCTTCTGATCCAGGGCTCCATACAAAACTGAAATGAGTATCTAGATGAGGCATGTGCCTAAGGGCACCTGTTCAGCAGGACCAGTTCTTCTTCCCCTTCTCACCATTGTATCTTCTCAAAGGTTTGAGAGACCCTTTCCCTACATTCTTGATATTGAGAACAACCTTAGATGGGCTGAAGTCCTCCTGACATCGGGCGCCAATTTTAAGACCAGGAGCAACACATTATATCAAGTCCCAACTGACCAAAGAAAGTGAAGAACCTGCTGTAGATGTTCCCATGACCTCTTCTTTTCCACTCTTGCTCTTTGCCAATGAAGGACCGATGGAGGCCTTCTGCTCCACCACTCATTCCTAAGAGGAATGGGGCAAGGGGTTCTAACATATATGAAAAGAACATCAGCTGGTTCAAAGGAGAGTGATTTGTCCTTGCTGGTCATTCTGAGTGGAATGCTCCCTTGTGGCCTTCAAAAGACCCAGCCACGAGAGTGCTTGCAGAAGGGAGGGAATTTGCAGTTGAGCACTGAGCATCTGACTGCAGAGGTGTGCTCACCTCGCCTGCTCCTAGGCACAAGGACCTGGCACACTCACCTGGTTTCATTCTTGCAAACTTAAAAGTACAGCAGCCATGGAACAACCAGGATTATACCCCTCTGCCTTGTTATTTAAGGGCTGGCTTTTGGGCTCAAAAAATAATCTTAAAGTATACCTTACACCTGAAGATTAGCTCTCTTAAATGCCCGCTTAGCTGATGTGCATCCAAAATTGATTGGAATTCCATTCTTTTAACCTCAGGATTTTGCGAACGCCGTACACACATTCCACCCCCAACAGACCAGAGGCTTCTCCACACAGGGAGCCCACTTCTAATTAAACAAGTCATGAATTTCTCTGCGTGGACCCCCTCCCGCCCCCCGAAAAAAAAGCCCTCCCCCCCAAAATAACAACCCCATTGTGGGAACATTAAGAGGCAGCGGCCCTCCTCCGGCCCTTTCTGCCTCCGCTTATCTGGTGAAGAGGAGGAGGAGGAGGAGGGGGGGGGGCACACAGCTTGGGAGGAGAAGAAAGTCCAAGGTGTAGCTGCTGCTTTTGTCAACAACGTGGCTGGAATTTAACGTGGCTGTTTTCGAGCATCAGGGCGCCTCCCCCCTCCCGCCCGGATAGGAAGGGAAGAAAACATAATCATCTTTCATGATGACAAACTTGGCTCAGCGCTGCCTTTACATACTGTACCCTCAGAGCGGGCCGGCTGCCAGACAGCGCTTGGCATGAGGCCACGGCCCTAGCAACAAACAGAAGCCGCGTGTGCGGGGGGGGGGGGGGGGGAAGAAGGGGAAGGCAGCCCAGAGGCAAACACACTTTACACACACACACACACACACACACACACACCGCCTGTCCCGGGCTGCCCTCCGACCAGGGAAAGGGTGTTTGGGAAGTTGCCAGCCCTCCTCACCATCACCACCACCCCATTTCCTCCCCACACGTCCAGTGGGCCCAAGGAAGGGAGACACCTGCTGATATCAACACAAATTCTGTACCTGCACAATTCCCCAGAACCTGCATGGACCCCAAAGGGAGGTTTCTGGGGGTCCTTGTCTGAGGTTGGCATAGCTCCCCCAGGGGCAAAAGGAAAGAAAGGGTTTTTTTTTTTTTGAGGGATTTGGAGGGTCCATCAAAGTTTCCTGAAATGAGGCCCCCAAGACAAAATAGGTCTCCCCAATTTTTCTGGCAGGGCTGATTTATTATTTTTATTTATTTATGTTGTCAAGCGATTGTAAGATAACAGATATCAGTATAAACATAGTCATGAGTACATGAAATGGATACATATAAGAAAAATAAAAAGAAACAATAGGACAGGGATGGTAGGCACGTTGGTACACTTATGCCCACCCTCTACAGGCCTCTTCGGACAGGGTTGAGGTCAAGAGTAGACAGTCTAAGGTTAAAGTTTTGGGGGTTGGTCTCTCCAAGACCAGCCCCAAATGTAACGGTGACCAGATAGCACTGCCCAACTGATGGCCGTTCCATGCCCTGGCAAAATTTACTCTCCCAACAATAGAAGAAATGGAGGAAGAGACGGGGAGGGGGTTGTCTGCCCACTATATTATTTGCCCCTCCTCCAAATTCAAATCAAAATCTCTCTTGGGTAAAATGTGAGCTCTTCCCTAATGATTGCGAAGCTTTATGGCAATGTTTCCTCCAGAGCTTTCTTCTCTCTACTTACAGAATTCTTAAACTGTCCCAGAATTTGGCTGGAAACAGAAGGCCACAATTCCCATCCTTCTCTCCTCCTATCTGGACTTTTGCACAACTTAGGAACGAGGAGTATAAAGACTCGCAACCAGGAGGTTTCCTTGGGAGGGACAACTAAATATTGCAGCACAGCAACCCTCTTGAAAACCCTCAGTTCCATCCATCGCCTTTATACTCCCATCACCCTGCCTCACCCCAGGGTGGAATTAATCTGCATGCCAATTTGGATTGAGTAGCACCAAAAAAGTTTCCAAGTTCCACCACTGATGAAGACAGTAATGGTGATCTCGAGGTTTCATCCAGGTTCTTGGGCATTAAGAACGCTACTGTGGCACCCCAAGAACCAAGTTTCCTGTTAGTATGGGTGCTGGAGGAGATTAACCCTGACTGCTCTTTAGGAGGCCAGATCCTGAAGATGAAACTCCAAGACTTTGGGCATCTCATGAGAAGGAAGGACTCCCTGGAGAAGAAGAGCCAAATGCTGGAAACGATTGAGGGCAATAGAAGAAGAAGGGGACGGCAGCGAAGGAGGGGGCTGGATGGAGTCACTGAAGCAGTCGACGTGAGCATCAATGCACTCTGGGGGAAGGTAGAGGACAGGAAGGCCTGGAGCAACATTGTCCATGGGTCACGATGGGTCGGACACAACTTCACAACAACAATAAATGGGTGACCACAGACACTCTGTTCAGAGAGGCCCATAGGAGGGAGCTGGGAACTAAATTAGCTTCTCGAGAGGCCAGTATTGTCCCCAGCTTAGCATTCTAATTCCTCCGTGTACATTTAATTAAAGGGCCTGCATCATTTCAACCTAATAGGGAAATTCATTAAACAAGTGCCCAGTTCTTTTGCTAATGAAATTTGGGTGGATGCTCGAATTTGGAGAAGATGAGATTCACAACATATGTCTGAAAATGAAATACATCGGCGCCGAAGAAACACGGTGGGTGGAGTAGAAGGAGGGTCTGTCCAGGTTGGGCGCTGATGGCCCAGGCCGCAATCTCACCAAGCAAGGGGGCTTCCTGGTTGCCATTCAGAGCTACCACAGCTGGGGAGCCCAGAACAACCTTTGCGAACGAGAAGGTCTCACTCTGGGCCTCTCGAACCCTCCAGACAGGAAGGACACCTGGTCAACCCGCCCAGAAAGAGCTCGGTTTTTGTTCCTCTGCGGGGCAGAATCAAGAGCTGCTGATTTGAATGCCTGGGTGTCTACACAAGCCGAACGCCCAGCCTGCAACCCTAGTTCTCTTTCATGAGAAATTGCTGAACCACCAATCACATCTTCCTCCCCACCATCAAATCCCCCCTCAACACGGCCAGGGATGGTATATGAAAGACCTCAATCCATTTCATGGTTGTTTTTAGTCTCTTCAAAACAGCAACAAGAGTCCCTTGCCTTGATGGGTTTCTTCCCCATGAGAGTCACTCCCAGGTGGTCTTCACCCCAGGAAAGGATCTTTTAAGGGGAGGGAAAAGATCCAGGACGAAGGAGAGCTCTCTGGGAGGAGGGCAAAAGGAGAAGGCCAGAGACAGAGGTAGATAAGCCCCTTCTTCTACACTACTATCCAAACAAGGCATCCAACCATTTAACACCAACACCTCCTAAGGGATCCTAAGCACACCTGTTGGGAACACACCTGCCCTTCTAGGGGACCTGGTTGAATGGTTTTACAACCAAGGATTTTGGCAAATTATAACTCCAGGACAAGACCAAAGTTTCCATGGTGGGTAAAGATGGGAGAAACTCTCCTGTACACACACACACACATCTAAACTTACCTGAATGAGCCAGTAAGTGCATCCGTAGGCGGAGGCTGTCCAGGAATCTTTTTCCACACATTTCACACCCATATGTCTTCATTGCACTGTGCAGTTTCCTGGGGGGAGGGGAAATGAAAAGAGGAGATAAAGCCTAGGTCCATAGCTTATGGGGCCTAAGTGGGGAGGGGGAAAACAGCAGCTCTTCTTGAAAACGTCAATCTGCCTTAGGGAGCCTTCCCCAAATTCTGTCGATGCAGAGATTCTCACCAGCTCAGAAACACCCCATTCCCCAAACAATTTGGCCCTTTTATGCTGCAAGAACCATCATGAAACAAGGGGCACAATTCCTACACAGGAGAGTAAACGCTTACACGGGAGAGTAAACGCTTACATGGAATTCTCACATGGAAGGAGAAGCAATGACATTAATTTTACAAGAATAGCTCAAATTTTTTAAATCAATTTGACATCTCGGCAAAGAGCCTGAATGCCGAACCAAGGACATACACACACCTTACTTGTGATGGGTGTGTATTCAATGGGTGGAGTTACATTCTATTCCCTGCTTGTTTCCACACTGCACTTCTGGTTGCCTTGCTCCATCTGGGACAGAACTTTTTCACATTTCCAGGGTGGAAATGACTGCTGAAAAGTAACCACCATGTATGTACACACGAAATGCAAAAGGCACTAAAACAAGTGTGGGAGAATTGGATTTCCCTGCTTCCCACGTGGGCTGTGATCTTCCTAAGGCAGGAGCAGAAGCACTCCTCCAAGAAGCCCTGATGGTCTGATGGAGACCCCTCAATCTCTTCTATAAGGAGGCAACCTGCTTTTGGAGAGCTCCAATCCCACTAACCAGGTCCTCCAAAATATTGAGTATGCTCAACTCTTTGCCAAGGACAGCAGAGTCAGCCAACCAAGAGCAGCAACGGCAACTTTATCACCCCCAACCATCACCATCCCACTAAAAGCGGAGGGTTTGGGGCACAAGAATCACACAAAGACACACTTTTGGGTAGGTCATATGGAGGAGAATCTCCAGCCTTCTGAGGTGAGGCCTCTTCAACTATGGTCTGGGCACTGGCCATGCCTTTAATTTGGACAAGGATTCAGGCAATGTATGAAAAGGCAAGCAAGATTTTTCAATGGTTTAAAGAAAACAACCAATGTTCCCACTTCTTAAAGCCACCTTGCTAGATTCTCAACCTTTCTAAAGCAAGATTTTTCCATACACACCCCTGAAATTTATATAGCTAAAGCTCTAACCCAGCAGCACAATCAGATATGTGGCACTTCTGAATTTTGTCAAAAACAAACATTTCAAGAGCAGTTTTGAGGTTCTTCTTCTAGTGGAACATTTGAGAAATGTTGAAGCAAACAGCTTTGGTTTCTGTTTTTGTTTAAAGGAACAACTTTACTCAAGACAAGTGCCTACTTACATAGGCTCTTTGTTTGGTTGTAAATAAAGTGCTACTTTTGGCATATTTTGGAACTATTCTGAGATACATAATTCAAGCTAGAAGCAGGGAGAGGTTGGTGAAAGAGGGAAGGGAACACATTTCTATATCAGTTTTATTTATTTCTTGTTTTGGCTTTCCAGTCTTGTTCACAGTCCAGTTGTGGGCAAAGCAATGGTGGATATTGGAGGTGTGACTGTGTAAGAAAGACCAGCAGCTGCTGGTGGCATTTGCTGAAAAAACAATTCTTCAAATGCACAGTTTCAAGAAAGCGGGGGGGGGGGACCCACAAATTATAACCTTAGAAATTACACAGGGACAGTTGCTGCTATTTGCTATCTAAATGGCCATTCAATTCATTTCTAGCCGAAAAGGAAAGAAGAAACAAAACTCACTGAGGTATTTTGTCTGGGACAGAAAAGGAAGAAAACAAAACCTTTTAAAACTTCCTTTAATAAAAGGAAGACGATGTGCAATGCACCAAAGCCAACTCCGGGGTACTTAAATATCAGCAACACTCCCCTCCCCCAAAAAGAACAATTCTCAATATCCCCAAGTCCTGGATGAACAGTAGAAAAATAACACAATAAACTGGTTTTATTTTTGTACTGTATTAGGCAGATAGAAAATGGTTCATTCGGCTAGCTGGATTAATGAAGCACATGCAACCAACATAAAAACAAGAGGCTCTTCTTGGATTGTTTCAGAATGTTTCAGATGATGACATTTTTATCAGGATTCCAATCCGGCACAAATATTTATGAAGACCATGTGCATTTCTGAGAAGAGCTCAAGATGACACAAGTCTGGGCCAGCGACAGTGGAAGAAGAAGCTTCTTTCAAACAAACAACACATGGAGCAGGGAGCCTGCCAAAAGCCACCACAAATCCAGATTTTCTGAAGAAACTGGGAGGGTTGACTTGTTAGACAAGACACTTCAGAATCCAGAAGCATTTTCTCACCAGCCTTGCATCCTGCCAGGGCATATTCAGAGCAACCTAGAAGCCTGGTGGAATTAAGAGCAAAAGAAGATGATGCTTTCTCAAAGAACCTGCCTGCTTTCTCCCCGTGCCATTATCCTTGAGATGCTCCTGGTAACAAGTTAGATGCAATTCTAAAGTTGGCTGGACCATTGGCAAAACTTTGCAGAGCTAAACGTGAAGGAAACAAGGAAAAAAAAGGGGGGGGGGGGGGATGGGGAAGCATCTATTGGGATCAGGCAGTTGAAATGAGCAAAGAAAGACACCAAACAAGAATGCCAAGGGAAAGGTTTAATGTAAGGGCGTTTAACTTTGGCAACTTTTAAGACTTGTGGACTTCAATTCCCAGAATTCCCCAGCCAGCCATGCTGGTTCTTCTTCCACTGGTTTAATGCATGGGAATCTTAAAACGGCTTGCTAGCTGGAACAAGGCGGAGGGGGGAAGGGGGAGAGAATGAAACTTACTGTAGCAGGAAAAAAAATGAATCACTGAAAAATATCACACCCTGCTGGTTCACAGAATACAGGAGGCTCTGGTGTGGTTTTTGTGATCTTGGCTTACATGTTATTCAGTTGAGCCGTTGCGGCATGTAACCTATGATTCAGGGCTTAGAATGCCCTGTAGGTTTTAGGCCTAAAACGTGGAGGAACAAACAAACATTTTGGGACAATGTGAGAGCCCAGGCATTAAATACTATCCCATGAATCAATCTGTCTACCTTTCTCACAGTCAGAACCAAGTCTCACTGTTTTTGCAAACGGCATTCAGCGAGGAATACAGAAAGTGCTGCAAAATGCAATGTAATACCATACCATCATCGTATATAATCTCTTCTATGACAGGAATTCTCAATGTTGGCTTCTTTTAAGAGGAGTGGACTTCAACTTCCAGAATCCCTAGCTGGGGAATTCTGGGAATTGAAATCCACACATCTTCAAGTGACCAAAGTTGGGAAACCCTGTTCTGTGAGATAGAGGTAGGAATGTCATATGAATGTAATAGATGGGTGCTGTCTCAGAGAAAATTAGATTGATCAGATGGATTTGTCATTGGCTTCCAACCTGCCTCCTGAATTCAAGCAATTGAGGTCAGACACGGCCGTCTTCACGTGTCCTTGGTCCTTCCTATCCTTTCCCAGTCCACTTCTCCTGTGCGGGATGATCTTCAACCACCCCTATTAATTCAATACAGGCTTCTCTAAACTGCTGTCTTCCAGGCCAAGAGGGAAACTGAGGAGCAGAAACCCAACCCTTCCAATGAAGGATTGCTTGGAGGAAGGAGCCTGGATCATAACTTAGGAAAAAACAGATTTGTGCATAAAAAGGTCAAGGAGGTTGTGCTGCCGTTTCCAGTGATGGTGTGATGGAGAATTTCAAAGATACCCAAACATCTTTCTAAGGGTCATCATGCCATTTCAGAGCCAGTTCTAGGAGCTTGGCTCTTGATGAACAGGTACAATAGGATATTATGATATGATACACAGGGAGTTCTCAACTTACAACCATTTGTTGAGCACTGAAAAAAAAAAGTACCACCACTCTTCACACTTACGACCCCTGCAGCATTCCCAGGGTCACAGGGTCAAAATTTGGTTGCTTAGCAACTGGCATGTATTTATGATGGTTGTAGCATCACATCTGCCACCTTCCCAGGCATCTTTTGACAAGCAAAGTCAGCCAGCAAAGCTGGATTCGCTCAACGGCCGACACTGCAGGGCTTCACTTATCCACCATGGCAAAAAAAAAATAATAATCCAAAATTGGCCATGGCTACTTTTAAGTCCTATATCAGCACAAATCCTTTGGCATTTTTTTTTTTTTTAGAATTTTGCAAAGATACACAAGAGCATCTGAGTCTATAAAAAAAAAAAAAAACGCACCCCAAAATGTCTCTTCCCCTACTACTACCACCCCTGCTGCGCCCACTCGCCCACCTTCTCCGACAAAGTTTTCACTGAGTGTCAGAAATGACAAAGGGACAAATTAATCTTACTCTGGCCAACTGCTCACCTAGAGATCTATGCCAGCTTTGCTATTGGTTGCATAAAGCAGGGCCCTTTGTTTTAAAGAAATAAATAAAGAACCCGCCATCCTTTCGGCAAGTAATTTATTTGAAATATCTCTATCAACAAATTTCAACAGGAACAAAAGTTTTCCATTTGGCACCTGCTTAGAGGATGATGTTATCGCGCCCGTTTCATAGAGTCTCCTTTCAACAAGGTCTTAAAGCGCGTTATCTCTGGTTTCCGGGTAGCAAAATATGATTGAAATGTTCTATTTATGCTCACTGGATTAAGGCAATGTTGCAGAAAAGGAGGAGAAACCACAGCAGATGTAAGCAAGGTATTATAGCCTCTTGTGCTGTTAAGATCAGAAAGGGAGAGATCAATAGACAAGCCAGCTGTTTCTGCTAAAGTTGTGCTTTTAGGAAGAAAGAAGAATAAAATAAAACAATTCCATAGATATCGATTCTTAATTATAACTCCAAAAGCGAAGGGCACAGAAAAACAAACTGTACTTTAATAATTCAGTACTCGACTGATCTCACTTCCAGATCTCATGCGCATTCTTAAAAAACGAGTTCCGTGCAAGCAAATTAAGACCTGCAGAGATGATGCCCAGGGATTAGACTGACTTTCCTATCAGAAAAGACCATCGGGATACACACAACCAACAAATTAACAATATAAGGCACCTCAGAAGGCATCATGCTGGGATAATTTTGCCCAAGTGGCAGCAAGTCACTGATTTACAGAGGCATTTTGCAATATTCTTAAAGGGAAAAGAAACACTGGAAGTCTGTCCCACCTCTTGAAAAGAAGTGATTAGGGTTTGTGTGTGAACACACGTGTGCATGCAAAAAGTGCCAGTGATGAAGAATCCTGGGGAAAGAAGCAAAAAAAAAAAAAAAATACCTGCCACAGATTAATAGTGCAACCACATCTGAATACAACCTATGGATTTGGGGACTTCATTCTAAAGTGAAGCTAGAAAGAGCTTTTAAAGGTGAGGAGAAACTACCAAAAAGATTGAGCAAAAGATTGGGATCGTTGTTTGCGGATGGTAGCTTTAAAAAGGTATAAAGGGAATGCAAAAAAGATTGGTGAGATTATGCATAGCGTGGCAAACATTGGATGGAAAAATCCATGGAAGTTCTCAGTCATCCAGGACATGGTTGGCCCAAAGATGCTTTCAAAAAGGCAAGTTTTTGCCTTTTTGTTTCTGGAGTTTCTGGATTTTTCTCGAAGGTATTTCACTTCTCATCCAAGCAGCTTCTTCAGGTCTAACTAACTGGTGAGCAATGGGAGGATTTCCACAGTGGTGACAACTGAGTGGCTGCAAAAAGTATAAAAGGAAGAGCTTCCCAACCTGCGACAAAGCTAGAAGGCTTCACCTTACCCATCCTGATAATTGTGGCAAGGCAAAGAGGGGGCAACCAATTCTGTTTGCAATCATGTGTGGCAAACATGATTTTCAAACCCTCATCCTCAAGCCCTTTAGAGAAGGGAGAGAAGGCACTTTGGTGAATTGTGGTGTTCTTACACTTTTGTCTTTGTTGCAACGGGAGTGGGAATTCTAGTGATATATGATCCTTTCTCTAGAGTCTGCAACCTCATAGAGTTGGGTGACAATGAGATCGGTGGCATTATCCTTGGCTTCCTCACTTCCATGCAATCCCAAGTGAAAGTCAAGGAGTTAAGGACCTTCAAGGGGGCTATTTTGGGGGCAGCCCAAGAAGCTGTGGGGGCAAAAATGGCAGAATGCTTTATTTAGTTTCTATCTTGGCTTGCTGCTCTGGTCACAAACCTGGCTCTGAGTGGCCCACATTAAAGCATCGACTAATGAAACACACAAGAGCCAAGAAACAGCCCAACAATATGCAACTTTCCCCTCCAGGAAGATGAATTCAACACCTGAAAAAGCAGAGAATACATTATGAAACCTTCCAAGAATTGGGATTTTGAATTCCGAGGAATACTTTTGCAACATTGAAAAATGTTGCCAAAAAACAGCCAGGTAAAGAAACCAAGGCAAGCTTTCAAGTATTTGGGGCATAGTGATGGAAAAAAACGGAATCCCTTTAGCCCAGGAAGGACAGGAACCCAAACCAGGAAATGTTGGTACTGTAGGAGGAAAGTGAAAGGACGAAGGCAGAGCATCCTGGTTATTGGCTAAAGAATAACCGCCGTCTTCATTTCTTTGCCAGGGTCCTTAAGCACCAAGGCTTCATTAGCAGATTATGCTTCTCTCCACTGGCCAGAGCTGTAATGCCAATTAGCCTAAAGGGTTGAGCTGGGTAGGCAGATGAAGCATCTGAGCTGCTATCAGAAGGAACAGCATAGTTTAAATTGAAGAAGCTTCTTTGCTGGGTGATTATTTTTTCATATAGATGAGTTATCTGTCTATCTCTGTCATCTATCTATCTATCTATCTATCTATCTATCTATCTATCTATCTATATCTATATCTATATCTATATCTATATCTATATCTATATCT
>BLBF01000059.1:1303502-1337728 GCA_015471245.1 Laticauda colubrina | reverse complement strand
TATCTATATCTATATCTATATCTATATCTATATCTATATCTATATCTATATCTATATCTATATCTATATCTATATCTATATCTACATCTATCTATGTCCATCCATCTCTTTCTCTTTCTGTCTCGTTTATATGGCTGCCCATCTTACAAGAGCAATGAGATTCTGCTTTGTTTGATTTTATTTCCAAACCCAGATGAAGCTTCTTTCTCCATCTCTTTTCAGAGTGGATTCTTGATCCAGGAGACCAAACAACAAAGCCTCCTTTCTCCAACCAAAAGGTTAAAGTCCACCTCGGCCTTCTGCATGTCTCTCTGCCCTGAATCGGACAACTTAACTATTTAACAGCTGTTTAAAATCAATCGAATGCTAAGTCAAGGCTTCTTGCCAATATGGTGTCAGAGGACCCAGCACCCTTTGTAACCCGGGGCCAACCCTCCATTGGAGAAACAGACAGACAATCACTTGTGTTGGGGTGTTCACTGTATCAAACCTAACTACATCTCCTTTCTCACCACCAATTAAGAAAAGAGGACCCAACTGCCTGCCACTGGCCAAGAGTTAGTCCTTTCTAATTTCAGAAGAAGCAGAGGGCTCTTGGGCCTCTGAGATCAATTTTACAAATAGACCATCAACCTCACATTCCTGCTCTATTAGAGACCTTTTTTGGGAAATGTGTCTGTTTTGATTCCTGAGCCCCTGAACTGGATTCTGGTTCTTTCACCTTGGGCTGCCAATCGCTGGATAGATTTTTCTTTTGTTGGTTGGCAACTTATCTCTTCCTTGAAGAAACTAGGAAGATGGAGGGCAGGACTTTTCTCCCTCTCCCAACAGGAAGCAGGACCAGGGCTACCCAAGGGGGTTTCTTTGAAACTTGGAGTGGGGGGATGCCGGAGTGGTGGCTTAGACAGGGCTGGGCTGGGGGTGGGGTGGGGTGGACAATTGCTGCACCTTGGCTTCTGAACAGGCCACGGGGAAAAGGACAAACCATCAAAAGCTGGACTGGGTAGGAGGCCTCTTGCAAGCTGTAGGTAATTAAAAAGGCCTGTAAAATCTCCTGCAAAAAGCACTTCAAAGAGACACTCATTCCCACACTGACCAGTCACTGACCGTGTGGTGTAAAAATTATGAGTTTTCCCAACGGGGTGCTTGGTGTGAAAGGGAAGAGAGATTGGTGGCAAGCTATCTTGGCCCCATTGGGGAGAGTTTCAAGTTTTTGTGTGTACAATGGGTGTGCACAGACATTTGTCAAAGCCGACGGAATCCACCCGCACACAGGAACAGTAGGGGGGAGGAGGAGGAGGAGGAGAGGGGCCCTCGCCCACCCGCCCCACAGCTCCTGGGAGGCGGCTCTGTTCCCACAAAGCCAGAGGAATTGCCCTTCCTTCGTCTTCCTGGTTGGGCAGGGGAGGGAAACACTCAGTACTATTAGTCTAGCAGCCTGTCAATCTTTTTGGTCTGGATCAGGACTCCCACCGCAACAAAATCTGCCTGGTTCCATTCTTGCCTTCCAGAGGGTTCAATTAAATCCTCTGAAAAAGGTCCATGATCTCCAGTTCTACAAAGTCTACAAGGAGATCTGGTCTCGTCTGCACCTGAGAAACCCAATACCAAGAGCTCTTGAGGGACCAATCTTCTGGAGATGAATACCCTTTGAAAGACCACAGTTCTCCCCAACACTGATGGTAGAGGATTCCCAGGAAAAGCAGTCAGACCTACTTCCAATTTATTGCACCGAGTAATCTAAAACAGGAGCTTGGAAAGCTGTCTGAAGAAGAGGGGAAGAATTGAGAACATGGATTTGATGAGCTCATCTTTACTTGAATGAAAACATCCTTAGGCCATCGGAATTCCTGACAAATCAGAGTTTGGCTTCTCACAGGGTTTAGCGTCGGCATCTTCACTCTCCAACATGCAGGTCACACAGGAAATGCACTTCCTTTCTCTAGGTGAGGAACTTCTACAAGTCCCGCTTCCTGTTTGAGAATCCCAACTCATAAAAGCTCACAAAAGCTTTACACTCGTTTATAGTCTCCCTCAAGAAGGGTTCTTATCTCTCTGGCTGGCCTGGGGGGTCACTTATTGAAAGATAAATAGCTGGATCAAAATTTACTGAGACTCAAAGAGAAAAGGCCCTCCAATATTTCTTCCTCCTCCATAGTAATTTGCAGCCATCTATTCAAGGCAGAGCTAAATCTGAATGCAAACAACAGAAATTAATTTTCTACTAGAAGTAGGTCAAGCCTGTATTACTGGACAGTGCAGAGATAAAAAGAAAAAAATCTGATGTAAGCTTTTCAGAACCTACGGTATTTGGGGGAAAGTGTGGAAGGGTGTATCACCTACGAGTCTAAAGCAGGGACTTTTTATCCTTGGCAATTTGAAGGGTTTTGGACTTCAAGCCATGCTGGCTGGGGAATTCTGGGAGTTGAAGTCCACAAAGTTTTAAAGTTGCCAAGGCTAGACACCCCTGGTCTAAAGCCATCCCTGAAATGGCCAATTATGCTAATAACAATATGTAGTCAATTTTTTTTTTTGCTCCTCAAGCTAACAAAGGAGGGATACCTGCAAACCTGACATTCAGAAAACAAGGGCAAGTATTATTCCACAGCACCCAAAACAGTTCAAAACATCTCCTGCTTAGAAATGGTCCTCCAACCTCCTTGCCAGATTTAATGGGGTCCCCTTCTATCTCCTCCCTTTTTCCTTGCTTAATGAGAAAGAAAAGGGAGAGGCAGAATGCAACTCCAGGCTACATGAAAGGAAAAGGTTAATAACTTTGCACCCAAATCTTCTTCCTTCTCCAGGTTTGAGGATACCTCCACCCAACCCAACCCAACCCCTGGACAAATTTTAAGGCAGACGTGCCCGATCCCACCCCCTGATTCCTCAAACAGACTGAGCACAATGGTTAGAGAATTTGACAGAAAACTCTTCCCGGCCATTTATTGCCTTAATACGCACCTTTGTCCAACAGGCAGTTTTGACAAGAGCAATAAATTCCAAATTTATGTCAACAGAGCATATGTTGAACACCTCATTTCTGAGCTAAAACGGCAGGCCGCCCCATAAATCACCGCTCTGTTTGAAATGAAAGTAGATTACGCAGCCAGGTTATTGAGCAGTTAGAGCTACAGTCATATAAATCAGAACTTTTAACTCTGGGTGATCCGTCATGCAATTAACTAAAGGGTGCTTTGTCATTTCAAGGGTCCCTCACAGCCTTGGCAAATTGCATGGTTCAATGGGCAGAGATATTTGGGGACAGGGTGGGGAGAGAGGAAGGAAGGGGAGGGGGAAAAGTTTATTTGTCAAGTGGAAGATTTGGGGCTGAAGAAAACTTGCTACGGCCCTGTTGGATCGGCTCACAAGCCAATCCTTTCCAACATTGGCCATTAAAGAGAGAAGGAAGATAGGCTGGACTGGCTCACCATCTTTCTATTTAACCCTCACTAAATACCTCAACTACAGAAGGAACCCTAACAGAATAGGAAGTAATTTAGTGCAGCTATTTTCAGGGCAAAACTGGGGCCTTGGAAAATACAAACATAGTCCATCAAAGGCTTGGCATGTGTGTCAGGAAGAAACTTTTATGGACACGTCTTTCTCTCTCAAAGAACCAGGGGCTTCTCTGAGGTGCTGTGACTTCTTTGTTAGAGGGCTTCACTTATCCCACAGATGTAGTTACTGCTCCTTGGAATGGAACATGTATGTACGGTAATTTTGGGTCTATCATACCTGCTCAACAACCTGAGATTCTTCATGAAGAGGTCCAAAATTCAACACCAGCATCTCCAGGCTTAGCAACAACAACTTTGACAAAAAGGTTTGAAGTTCAACCCCTAGCATCTCCAGGCTTAGATTCAGGCAGGAGGAGATGGGAAAGACTACGTCTTAATCTTCCAACCAAGCTACTGAACAACTGTCCTCAGAGGAGAAAATGCTGAGCTAGAACAAAGAAACCACCTTCCCCAGATGTCCTCCAGATTTGTTGGTAACTCCATAATTTCCCTCTGATGGGGGAAGCCTTGAACAATTGGACAATTTCCTGATTCAGACTTCAGAATGTTATACTGAAAAAGAAACCACGTGAAGGAATCTGGAGTTGGCCAACAGCTATGATGAGAGAAGAGACCACTCCAGATACTATCTTCTTAATCAGATACTTCTAATCAGCTCTATCAAGAAGAAGGGACATACCTATATTTTACCGACCTGCAGTTTATACCTAAACAGTTCAGTCTGCACATAGTAATGTCTGTGGAACCTCACTTACAACTCATCCTAGAACCCTCCAAGTGTTTGGATCATACTTCAGTGGCCAATAGAAGGACAAAATGTTTCCAGAGGTCCATAATTCCTCATAAATTTCCTTAATATACTTTGCTATCTTGGCAAATAACAGAAAGAGCCCCTTAGACCAGGGGGGTCAAACTCAATTTCATTGAGGGCCACGTCAGGGTTGTGTTTGACCTCAGGGCGCCAGGTTGGGCATAGCCAGGGTGGGTGTGGCCAGCTCAACATCACTTGTGTTGGGATGCCTGTGGAGGCCCAAGCGCTTTGCCAGTGAAAATGGGCTCCCAAGCTCTATTTTTGGCTGTGACAGTCCCCTGCAACCCTCTGCCAGTGAAAATGAGCTCCTTTTGCACTGGCAGAGGCACCGTGGGCTGGTCCTTCACTGTTTCCAGGGCATCCCTGCAGGCCAGATCTAAGCATGGGCCTTGAGTTTGACACCCCTGCCTTAAGACTATCAAGTCCTGGCAGAATTGTTTGCAGACAACATAAACTGGGTGAGGATTTGAGCACCCAACACAATGGAGAAGGTCAACAGCAACAGAGTGTAGGGAAAAGATGCCAAAGGTATTTGGGTAAATCGGCTTTCTTCACATCTTGCCTTTGAGATGGGTAGGACGGGAAGATGGAATCCTTCCATGCTGGCCAAAGGTTATGGGCTTTGTAGCCAAGTACATCTGGAGGGGCTGTGATTGGAGAAGACTAATGAGCCCTTTTTCAAAAGGGTGAGATCTGGAAGGTGACTAACACACAGCCTCACTATAAAAAGATTCAGGCACACCATGTATTTCTTTCCCCATAAAATATTCATGGGCGCACGCGAGAATCGAAGAGCTGAAACCTGGAGCCTTTTCCAACTCTGCGCTGCAGTAATAACAAGAGTTTTATAGGAAACCTTCTCATTTTATTTATATCAGGCTATAAATATGCGGCTCCATCAGAGACAGAACCGCAGGCCTAGACAGGCCCCTTCACGGCTCTGCGGGGACACAAGACCAACAATGGAAGAGAAATCGGATTACGCAATCTGACGTTGGGTGCACATTTTAAGATGAATAAATCAACGCTACAATGTTCAAAAGAAGGAGGGTTTAAAATTAACTCCAAGCGCTGTTGCTGTTTTTAAAAGCATACCCACTTGTAAACAAGATTTCCACTGCTGCTTTATGGGGAGGAGGGGTTGTGCAACGCAACAGTACACAAACAGCCAAATATTAGCTTAACCTCACCTATCGTAACAAGAGTTAAATCAGTGGTCAATTGAGACTTTGGACTGAAGCGTATGCTTAAGAATACCTTGCTTTGCTTTGCGCATGGACAGGAGGCACTGACAAAAATTCTCCAGGAGGCAGGAATTATGCCCCCCCCCCTTTTTTTTCCCCATGTTTCTTTTTTTTCACCCCCCCCCCCCGCTCCCCAAAACTGTTTAAGGAGGGTTTGGGAGAAATGGCTACAAACTCAGGAATATCATGCAAATCAGCACTTTCTATGTGGATGTGACAGGTACCCTTCTTGCTGTACCCCAAGTGCCTAAAGAAGAAGCTATAATCGGGGGTGGAAGATGGGGAGGGAACTCTGCCATCATTTGTTACAGAATAGGAAATGTTCCTTCTGATCATCGCAGGCCCCATTCATGGCTTTTCACAGCCTGCAGAAACTGGGCATGGAAATGACATCTTCTGGCTTAGAGAAGAGCAAAAAATCTCTAACTGAAGCAAAAATATCCAACAGCTGAATGCATTCCAGAACTGAAGAGAGCAACAAGCCAACAAGCCTTCCCAGTAGCATGCTGAGTAACATCTCTGGTTTGGAGGGGCAGCAGCCTGCTGAGGATCAGCCAAGCTACTCGTTACACTTCCTTCTCCATCGTGCTTCTCATTGTTTCTTTGTTGCCCAGCTGCAAACCAAGGGTATCAAATTGGGTTTGGGGACAGGGGGATGTTTAAAATATTCACTTCTCTGCTTTTCTGATTGCTGTCCCCCCCCCCCCAGCCTGTTTGTCAGCTTTCTTTTGAACACAACTGACACCCACATAAAAGTATACAACTTGAAATTACGTGGGTTACATCACACGGAGGTCAGGAATCAGGGCATACTCCAGGATGAAATCTTGTGGGGAGCAGGGTCCTGTCTCTTTAAGCACGCAGCTTGACATTCTTTTAGACAATGCAGCTTAATGACAGACAGGTTTGATTGGATCTGGAGAGATCTTGTCCTGACAATCAGGATGGTAACAATGCAGCTAGATTATTTAAATCAGCATGTTGACTGCACAGCAATGTCTTTGAACTAAATGGTTTGAAAGCTTCAACTGGTGAAGCTGGTTAGCAGGCAGCTGAGCCCAGTTGCTAACTCTCCCAGGCTGTGATATCAAACTATTCCATCATTCGTTGCTTATTTTAAACTATGCTGGCACCCAATTAGCTCTTCAACGGTTTAGAGCCTGGTTCAGCTAACTAGCTTTGGGTATTCGATGTTAGGGAAAATTGGTCTAAACAAGACATTTATTCATGGCTCTATTTGGACCGTGGAGTCCTTGGGTCTCTGAGACTGGTTACTTGCTTGCAGATATTTCACTGCCCAACTGGGTAATGTCATCAGTGCGAGTGAGTGGGAAGTTTGCTCCCTGTTTACAAGCAGTGGTTGTTCCACTTTTGATGCGGAGATTTTCTCCCTGGCATCCATGAACACTAACTTGTAGTCAGAGGGCACAATGAAAATTCCTTAATTGCACAACACGTGTACAGGCTGAACCTTTGCGTTTATTATAGACACACTGAAATAAACCATATTTACAATCCTTCAAAAGAGATAATAAAAAAACTAAAAAGGAAACAGATCAGAACACACAATCTGAAAATCAAAACACATAACACCCAGTTAAGCAGAGACAAACTATCCAGACAAACCATCAAGCAGAAAGCAGCACCAAGAACAAGCAAGGAGAAAGCCATAGTCCCAGCAACATCAGGAGGACAAGTTACTGTAAGTGCAAACTTCACACTCACTACACTCATGATGTTCCCTAGTTGGGTAATGAAAGGTCTGTAAGAACATAACCACCTTAGAGAACATCGAGGAGTCCCCAATTGAACCCTGAGTTGCATATGTTTTCTTCTATTGGGATCTATTTGAATTTTTAAATTTTTTAGAAAAACTTTGATTTTTTTCTTCATAACCAATCGGCCACTAAAGTCGCCTCGCCTGTCACTAAAGCAGGAAGAAGAATCCCACGGATCTTCTCTCTGCAGACGGTACGGGAGGTGCCGCTAATTTCTGCTTTGCCTCTGAATCCATAATAGGGTAGGAATAGGGCACTCCACGGAGGGGGCCGGCTGGGATAGGGCTGCCCAATCTTCCCCACTTGTGTCATTCCGTGCAGCAGTAAATCAATATGAAAATCAATTCATCCACTGATATATTTTATCAAGATACATGAGACAATGCCACATTTCATTTACAGTGCAGATGCTTCAAAAAGCCAAGGTCATCAAGGCAGAAAAACCGGCCGCCAACCAGCAACATTCCACCGCTCCAGATTGCCTGCAAATCAAAAGAACAAATGGGATGGGTAGAAGTGATGCAGAGGGGACAATTACAAAGCCACGGGGGTGGCTGGGCTCTGGAAGATCTCTCGCAAAGGATTGCATCCATGTGGGGAGCAGAGCATGGCACAGGAGCATGAACGATCTGATTTGAGCTGGTTGACAGGCGCCGTGGTCTGTCACTCAGCAAAAACATGTTCAAGAATAATTCCCCTCTGCTCTCAAGTTATTTTCTTTCTCAATAACCTCAGTAAAAACAAGAACCCAGGAGGCTTTCTGGTAACCTCTCTTGTGGGACCAGAAAACCACAAGGACTCAGAGCAAGGTGTGAACTCAATGGGAGTTCTGGTTCTATTCCATTTCACTTCTTCTCTCTGTTGGAAGCAGACATGAGAGAGGCCAGCCTTCGTTCTTCCCTCTTCTATTTTCAGGGCTTCAACCTCAAGATTTCTGGATGAGGTCCCAAGGCAGCTCACCAACAAAGCCATGTTTAGCACTACTGCAAAACAAGGAGAGGCAGATCTTCAGCCAAGGTTCCAGGTGAGGAGACGAAGAATCTGAAGCAGCAGAAAGTTACTTGAAGCTCAAGGCACCGGGATATTCTCAGGCCAGGTCAACACACTCCTGACAGGGCTAAAAAACCACGTCCTGTGAAAAGGCTTCCCACTTAAGCCCCAGAAAAGGGAAGGCTCTCTTTGTCTGAGGAGCCTTTTGGTTGAACTGCAGGTATCTTAAAAGAATCGCTGGGCAGGCTGGTGGAAAAGAGGGTATCCTCTAAGTATTTTCAGCCTATGGTGCTCCAAACTTGCACCTTACACAGAAAACAGATAATCAGATTTGGAAGGGACTTTTTAGGTCATTTTAGCCCAACCCCCCTCCACCCAATCAGGAGACCCTACACCAATTTCTGACAGATGGCAGTCCAGTCTCTTTTTGAAAGTCTCAAGTGATGATGCTCCCACAACTTCTGAAGCCAACTTCTGTTCCATCGGTTGATTGTTCTCACGGTCAGAAAATTCCTCCTTATTTCCAGGTTGAATCTCTCCTTGTTTGGTTTCTGTCCATTATTCCCGGTCTGGCCTTTGGGTGCTTTGGAAAATAGCTTGACCCCCTTCTTCTTCTCTGACACTTTGGGAGAAAATGAGGAAGCAGCCAATCATCTCCATGTCATCCCTAACATACAAGAGGGACAAGACCTTCTTTTGAACCAGCCACAATTTCTGAAGCCTCTTTAAAGCCAAGCCTGACCAAGAATAAATCATCACTGCAATTTTATCACAACCAGCATTTTAACTTTCACTGGCTGAGATTAGGACAATGAACACATCTGGGAATAGCCAGACCATAACAATTTGGACAGGGATATGCCAACAATCCCTTGATGGTGGGCAAACCAAGGAGAATTGAAGTCCAACATGCTTGGAAAGCACAAAACCAGCACTGATGAGGTTACCTAGTTGGGTAATGAAAAGTCTACAAGAAAACCACCAAGTTCAGAGAGCACTGAGGACCCCTCATTTTGACCCCAAACTACAAATATTCTCCTTTATAGGTACAAAACTGCTTGGTGGAATTCTTTATGGGATTGTTAATATGAATTCCGGCTTTTCTCTACATTTCTCCCTCTTTATGGAGAGAAAGTACCAGCAGATTCCATTGTAGCTAAAAACTGAATGGAACACTGAAGTCACCCAACATTATCTCAGACATCTGGTGGTTCCTAGACAGCTTCCTCCGATCTCCTCTTCTCAATGCTAATAATTATCACAATCAAGACAATCCAAGGCTCCTTTTCTGAGAGTCTTAAACCTACACAGGTTTCAGTACTGGGGTTCAGCTCTTGTGAACGTGTCTCACAATCTCCTTGAACCTTTAGCTAGGTCAACCTCTGGCTGAGCAGACTGAGATTGACCTGGATCTTATTATCCATAATACTTGGGAGGGACTAGGTTAGAGAAGATTAGTTTACAAAACTATCTGATGGGTGGTATCTTCCCACCATGAGCTCTGCTGGATGGAGCCCAGAAGAATTGAAATCCCAACCTCTGTTGGCCTGCCCAGGTGAGCTAACCTCCTCAGTTCAACTAAAGCACATCCCAGATCGAAAGAGATTGCTTTGATTTAGTTGCAGGAAAGCAGTCAAATATGCAATAGATGCTAATTTTGTGTGCACACCTGAGGTCTTATGATAACGTCAGTGAGGTCTCCATGCGGCCTGTGGATTAAAATTTCATAGAGCCATGATTTCATCAGTTGCTAAACTACAAAGGATTAATTAACAGCCAGGGAAGAGCTCCTGGGTTGGAAGAACAGTATTATACCGAAATATCTCTATCTTTGCTCTCCAGATGTCACTCCACACAGGAGGGGAGGGGGGGCTTTGATGAGAACACATGCTCCCTCATACTGTGAAAAGGTTCAAACTACGCATTGTTTCCGCATTGTTTCCGAAGCCAGGTTTCAAGCAGGAGAACCAGATTCTTCCCAGGTTGAGGGAAGCTGGCTCAAGAGGTAAGCCAATGGGACCCTTCCCTTTCCAGAGAAGGAAGGAAGGAAGGAAGGAAGGAATTGTCTATTTATTTTTAATCACTATGATTCATTTTAAAGTATGCCAAATTAGTGTACATTCAAAGTGACAATAAAGTTATTCTATTCTATTCTATTCTATGTTCTATATTCTATTCTATTCTATTATCTCTATTTATAAAAGTGAAATACCATTCACACATCATCACAAAATCTCCGGAACTATAAAGCCTACAAACTTGAAATTTGGCACGTATGTTCCTCTTGGCTTCTAGGTGCTCACTAAGAAAGGATTTTTTGAAATGACTATCAAAGCATTAGTATTTCCTATATTATTATTATTACTATTATTACTATTATTATGATTATTATTATGATTATTGATATGATTATGATTATGATTATGATTATTCATAATTATTAACATGCTCTGATGCTGAGGAGTTCTACTCCCCCTCCCCACCTGAAAAGAAATCTCTTCCAAAGGCAAAACACAAGCAGAGGAGAGCAGTTTCAGTTTCAGTTTCAGTTTCAGAGCACCAAGCAGCTTTAGTACAGAACAATTGAGCTAAGCCACGGACAGGCTCCTTGCTGTCTCTTCCTTGCTCACACAGCAAATACTCTTTCAGTTTCCAAACAGCCCTGAACTCTTTCATACACTGACAGGACGCTAGCCAGATGAATACGGATGGATGCTGGTAGGCAGAGGTGGAATCTTTTTCCCCTTATTTGCTTCTCTAAAAACTAAGCCCGACCACATAGTTTTGTAGCAAAGCACTGGTGTCTAGCTAGTATTCTATTCTATTCTATTCTATTCTATTCTATTCTATTCTATTCTATTCTATTCTATTCTATTCTATTCTATTCTATTCTATTCTATTCTATTCTATTCATTATTTCTACTTTCATTCCATTCCATTCTATTCTTCCTCTTCCTATTTTCTCCGCAACAACAACCCTGTGAGGTGGGCTAGGCAGAGAGAGAGCATGGCTGTCTCAAAGTCACCCAGCTGCCTTTTGTGCCTATGGCAGCTCTAGAACTCCTGGCCACCTGGTTTCCAGCCTTGTGCTTTCCCCCAAACCGGCTCTCATTTATTTTGAATGGCTTACAACGGCCCACTGCACACACACCTTGTTGGAGCCAGCCTGGACAGGGCAGGCACAGGTTTTCTTGGACAGACCATTAAGCCATTTCCTCAGTGGGCTGTGGGAATGCTGGATTTGCGCAAAGCCTCTGATTTGGATGGAGACTTGGAAGACAGACTCAGACCGTGCTCTTCAAGAGTTCTTCTTCCAATCGAGTGAGGTACAGAGTGGACGTCCTCCAAGGAAGAATCCTCAGCCTGGCATACTCTCCAGAATGGCTTAAGTTGCATCCTGCCCTGAAGAGAGGTTGGGAGAGAGTCTCCAACCTTGGCCACTTGTGGACTTCAACTCCCAGAGTTCCTCAGCCAGCTTCTGGGAGTTGAAGTCCACAAGTCTTAACATGGCCAAAATTGGAGACCCCTGGTCTAGATGGCCTCAAAGGCCAGGCCCAAGGGGATGATCTTAGCTTGCTCTGAAGAGATGGGAGCAAAAATGGTTGTGGAAGCTCCAAGGAGCATTTTGGCACCCATTTCAAGCCCTGTGGTCTTCTTCACATTCTTCAGCAACAGAGAAAGGAGACAGAAGGTCCACCTCTGCTTCCTGGAAAACTAAACCCCTGCACGAGAGTTAAATCCCAAGGTGTTCACCACGGCCAACGGCCCTCCTCGCCCCTAGAGAAGCCAGCACAGCTGAAGTTTGTCTAGCACAAGTGGCCTGGTGAGAGGCTCCCCTTTCCTCCCCTCCTCTCGTCATGGGGAAGATTAATGAACAAGCTGTCAGCTGGAGACAAGACAAGCAGTTGTGTTTCTGAAAAGGGGCAGTGGAAGTATCTCTGATTAATGAAACCTTAATACTTAGTTGTTCCAAAGCCTTTTTTTTTTTTTTTCAGTCAAGAATCACTTCCCCAGCAAGCAAGGAAGAAGATGAGTTGCGATTCCTCAGGATTCTGGGCAAAGAGAGACAAGAGAGACGAGGAAGGTAGAAGAAGCAGCTTTCTCACACCAACTTGAAGATACCCTTCCCAGCAACCCCTTGTCCTTGCCTGGAGGAGGGATGGCAAGCCTCTCTGGTCAAGGGCTTGGGAAGTACTGCCCTGAAGCCTGAATGCTGCATCCCGAGGTGAGGCTTTCAGGAAACCAACCAGCCATAGAGGTCAACCAAACGGCCACAGCCAGGAAGCAGCAGGAAAGCAGTCTTAATTCAGGGAGGGGAGCTGGACAGTTCTCCCAGCCCCGAGGCTCTCAGCTCAGGTCAGCAGTAACCTGCTCTTTCTGTGCCTTTGTGGATTCAGTGGGGAATTCAGCACCTTGGAGGGCACCAAGATCCCGGTTGAGTCCCGTCTTCCTCTGGGAGGGAGAGAGAAGGAGCCTCCCGCCAACCCCATTCCCTGGCCTTGAGACTGCTTCGAATGCTAAGCAGGGGGCAGGCAGAGCTCTCCTTCCCCCCTTCACCAAACCTCTCTGCTGACCATCCCTGGGGGGCCACCTTTCCTCCAAGGAGCTGAAGATGGACACAAGGGTTGTCTCTTCCTCCACTCTGGCCTTGCAAAGTAACTGGAGGTTACCCAGGCTGGAGACCTCCAAAGAGGTGCTAACTGAAGAACAAACCCTGCTCCTTGGTGGCCTTTTCCAGAAGAGTCCAGAGCACTAATCCTGGCATTTCCTTGTCAAGCACAGGACATCAGCTGGGGGAAGGGGTCACTGAACCATTGCATGAGGCTTCCCACCTACTAAGGCCAGGGCTCTCTGCTTGGACGCCCTCGGGGTTATGGAACTAGCCTCACATGAGAAACAAGTTTGGAACAAGCCAGGCCGTGCAAAAACTAGAGACCTACACCCCATTTGAGGGAGCCCTGGGGAGGATCTCCAGAGGGCATTTTGGCCCCCAAAGTCGTTGGTGACTTGGACCGATGCTTGTGCACTTCAAAATATCTTTTTTCTTTAACCAAAGAGCTGCCAGGACTATCACCCTGCAGTGCTGAGTCCTGGACATGCAGGCTCTACTCTTTCAGGAGAAATCAGGTCACTGACTCAGGCAAGTAAACAAGGCCCTTCAGTGCTTCATTGTCAATGTCCATCTTGAAAATCTTGGCCCAGCACACCAGAGGCAGTTGGCAAGGCTGAAGGCTATGATGCAAAAGCCACCTCTCTCTCTCTCTCTCTCTTCCCAAATAAGTTCTTGGGCTCTGAAGAAAGGAAACAAATTGCTTCTGATGTGTCAGGGGGAGAAAGAGGTGACAAAAGAGTTTGCATTGAAATATTGATTGGCAGAAGAGAGTGGAGGGCAGCCTGTTTTGATGGTTGCCCTCATATATGGACCTCGATGTCTGGCACAAACTCTCTGGACATAACAAGAGTTCTGTGCCTTAAATAAAACATCGTTTAGGCCAAGGGTTTCCAACGTGGACAAGTTTAAGATATGTGGATTTTAACTCCCAGAATTCCCCAGCCACAAGCTGAAGTTGTGGAGTCCACAAGTTTATGAGCCCATTGTAAAGTTCACAGTTCAGGGAGTTGAAGTCCACAAGCCTTAAAGTTGTCCAGGTTGGACACCCATGGTTTTGACCAAAACACAAAGCAAAATATTTTTAAAACCCTATCCAATCAGGAGATATAGCACTTGCTTGTATAAAAGGTGTCCCCAAGGACTTTTTGGTATCACACGGCGTGCTGTGGCCTCTGTAAAACTCAACCCTAGTGTTTAGTTTGGCTCTGGTTCCCAAACTACACCAGCACATACGAAAATGCACACAGAGGCATCTTCAGACAAGAAAGCAACAGGCTTTACATGCCAATAATTCTGGATTAACTTAACAACCCGTCCCCCCCCAAAAAAGGCAATTTCAGGAACGGAATGGTGTCATTAACGTTTTTGGCTTGGAAGGGGTGGTTGGCCTGCTCAGACTTTTCAGCAGCTCCATAACAAGGGAGTTGTGTGTGGGGGGGTGTATGTGAGACCATTGAAGAAGTGAGGCCAAGTACGCCGGGGTCACTTGGATACTTCAAGGCTGCTTTTCTTTCTCGACCCCCACCCCCCCCGCCCCCATTTTACGGCTCAGCCTGCAGAACTTACCCTGAGTGGACAGAGCTGCTCAGTTTCAAACTTGCTTTGTGAGGAACAATGAGATACAGCAGGAAAGGGGAGGTCCTGTGGCATGGCTCCCCCCCCCTTGGCAGTCCTTCAGAAACAAGGGGGGATGCCACACGAGGCAGCCACGGGGGTCTGTGTCCCCCAGAAGGGACCAGTTGGTGGCACAAAGCCCCAGGAGAGCTTTAAAAAGGAACATGCAGCTACTTGGTCACATGTGTCTTCTAGGAACTCAATCAGGTCTTAAGAAAGGGTGGACCATTGAGGTGGCTTCCTGACCTGTGGACTTCAGCTCCCAGAATTCCTGAGTCAGCCAAACTAGAAGTAAATCTGGAACCAGGAGCTGTTGTGTTTGTACCCTATGTTGGGCTGTAGCTCATTTAGCCCTGATTTACTGAGCAGGTTGACTCTGGCTGGCTGGCTGACTCGGGGATTCTGGAAATTGAAGCCCACAGATCGGAAAGAGACGACAGTTGCCCGCTCCTGGTCTTGGGTGTCTCTGGCGCAAAGACCAGCCAACCCAGGAGGGACTCAAGGCAGCCATTTTCTAGAGATCAAACCTGGTTCCCACGAGCTCAGTGATGCAGAACATCCCAAACAACACCCTTGTCTTGTCGACCAAAGACAAGCCTGGATTTAGCTTGAAGGCATTCATCGTTGGCTGCAAACCCTCCCTTTGGAGTTAGAGTGTCACAACAACCAGCTGCTCGGTCGTTACTCAGTTAATCATGGCTAGAGGAGCTACAGCCCACCAGAGTGCGTGAACACAACCGTTTCTGGTTCTCGACTCACCACCTCTGGCTCTGGTGCCCTGCTCAAACGGAGACCTTTCCAGCCCTTTTCCAGATGCTGTTGAGGGCAGCGGGAGATGTTCCCTGGCCTTCCTCCCCCCTCCCATGGCCTCTTTTAAAGCCTCTCTGGCTTCTCCTTCCAGCCCTGTTTCATGGACTGACATGCGTGTGCACAGAACACACGGCCCCTCCCCCCCCCCAGCACCAGAGACTCTATGCAAATCCAAAAGCTTTTAAATTATACTGTTAATGAAAGCAAATAAAAGCAGTTAAAAGGCAATTTGCTCAATTGGTGTTAATATTTAAGCACAGCATGTGCAAAGAGAAGATCACAGAGTACAGGGTTATTTATTTATTTTTTACCTCTGAAGACAGGGGGTGGGGAGAAAAAACCATATCTGCAACTTTTTTGAGACAGCTTTAAAAAAAATGAAACACAAATCAAAACTGAATGTGTCTGCATGCGTGTGGCCACGTTTTCTCCCCGCCTATCTTGGCTCCAGGTAACAAGGCTGTCTATTAGATGGGATTTTCTTGCATTTGCCTCACCTGTTTCCATCCCTCCACCCCCTCCCCCGCCCACCCCCCTAGATAAAATAAAGTCCCCTTGGGTTCTTGGGGGTCCAGGGCCCAGCCTCACTCGAAAGGCTCTTTTCATGCCATGTTTTGGGGTTGACTTCTTTCCATCCCCAAAAGTCTTTTATTCTCGGAGGGTTTTCCTAAGAAGATCTGGACATCGACTTGCAAGCCACGGGAACAGCTCCTAACCCCCCCCCCCCCCCCCCCCTCCCCCACCCCGCAATAAGAGCCAAAGGAAGATTCCTGAGCGGTGATTTGCACTCAGTGCACTATTGGGCTCCCGGTGGCGGCTTCCCCTCATGTAGATGGGCTGAGATTTTCTGTGCCACCAAGAAGCGGCTCGAACGCTCAGCTGGGTCTCTCCGGGGGTTTTTTTGGGTGTGTGTGGTGTGTGTGTGGATTTTTCCTCTCCTTCCAGGTGCCTTGTTCCATTGGAGGGGGGGTGGGATTTGAATTGGTTGCAAACTCACAGAAGGCATGTCCATCAAATCATGGTTTGTGATTTTGAGTAGGAGCTCTTGGGCCACTTGGCTGGGCATTTATGGGAGCTGAAGTCCTTCCTTCTAACCTCCATTGCTCGCATTTATGCAACATGAATGAGGAGAGGAAAGGATGCTTAATTTATGGCTGGGATTCATTTCTGGGAGGGATGCAACTTTGCAGAAAATGAATCAAGTTTGCCCCAAATTTTGGAAGAGTTGTCAGAAGAACCTGAGTGATATGTTCTCTCTCATTCTCTCTCCCTCACCTCTCTCTCTCTCTCACACACACACACATTCTCTCTCTCATTCTCTCTCTTTTCCTCCTCTCTTCTCTCTCATTCTCTCTCTTTCCCTCTCTCTCTCACACACACACATTCTCTCTCCCTCATTTCTCTTCTTCTCTCTCACACACATTCTCTCTTTCTTTTCTCTCTCATTCTCTCTCTCTCTCACACACACACATTCACTCTCCCTCATTTCTCTTCTTCTCTCCCTCTCTCTCCCCCCACTCTCTTTCATACACACACTCCTTGATGCAAGAAAGCTGGCTGATTTTTTTTGTACTAAAATATCTTTTTGTTGTTATTAAGAGAGACTCTTGCTAATTCACACACACAACACAAAGAAACCCTGGTTGACTGCAGGCTAACCTAGCATTCTGTCTGCAGAGCCTGGTTCCTGTAGCGCCTCGGCCTGGCTTTCTCGTGCCGGGAAATGTTTGGTATGCTCTGCGGTTGCCCTGGTGTATCTTTGTCAGGGTCCCACAAGTTAAAGCAAAAGGCCATCTGTGGCTCCAGCCTTGACGGAGAAGTTTAAATAGAAGGGTGAATGAGCAGCCCAATGAATGAATGAATGAGTGAATGAATGAATGAATGAATGACGAAGCCGTATGGTTCTACTCAGCTGCCCATATGGGCATGCGCCATTCAGAAACTCCTAGCCTTCTGCTACAATAAGGGGGCTTTATAAGGCACAAAGAGGGAGAGATGGAGGGAGGGGGCACACTGATTTAACACACACCCAACAAGGCCAAACCAGCAACTGGTGTCAAAGTTCCTATCCATCTGAACCATTTTATACAAATCATGTTTCCATCACTGCAAACAGGACCCAAATGTCTTGGGAGATTCTCAATCGTCCAGGATATAAGACAAAGAAGAAGAAGAAGAAAAACCAAGAAAGGCCAATTGCCTTCTGCAAAAGCAACTTTTCCAAAACTTCTCCTGAAACACCCCCGATGCTCCAGGAGAGATGCCCTACCACACGGGGAGATGGGCCGATTTTTCACCCATCTCTCAGAAGAAAATGCTCAGATCAAAAATACAATCCCAGTTAAAAACTGGGGTGGGGAAATGAGGCAAGTGACCTAGCTCGACTTCACATTTGTCCCAAGGCAAGGTGTTTCCACCAGGATGTCAAGGCGCTTCTTCCCTAAAAATGACATGATTTCTGGCTTCCATTTGGGGCCCCTTCTTCTTTGAAAATAATGTGTACTCCAGGTAGAAGACACAGCCCAGGAGCTGAAAAGCAACTAACGCGTATAACTCCAGAGAGGCCCAAGTTAAGTACAAGTGACATTCTGACTCATCATTTTCTTAAGAAGTCCGGAGCATAACAGTGGCTAGGACTGTATTTGCAAAAAATTGGAAAAATGAGAAAATACCAATGCAAGAGGAAGTCATTAAGATGATAATGGAATGTGCCGAAATGAGTAAATTGACATTTGAAATTAGAGAACAAGAAGATAAACAATTTTATAAGATATGGAATTTATTTTATCATTGGTGAGAAAATAAAGTATGGTAATGAAATATGTAGAATTTCACAATATAGAATTATACAGAATAGAATTATACAGAACATAATATAAAGATGTATTATTATTGGATGGATTTAGGATGATAATATGAATTGTTATATTATAAATCAATTTAAAACTTTGAATATCTTGCATAACATGAAGGAATAATAGTTTAGTCTAATAAATGAGTAATAATGATATTAATGTATACATATATATCTGATGGATAATATGAGAATCTACACAAACAATTGTAAGCGAGACTATGTTGAAGATTCACAAAAAAATTTATAACCAACTGACACGCTGTCTGTACGTAATTGGAAGATGGTTTTATGTTTTGTTTGTGTATGTTTGTCCAAAAATTTAAAAAATAAAAAGAAATCCAGAGTGGAGATCTCCAACCTTGGCAACTTTAAGACTTGTGGACTTCAACTCCCAAAGCTGGCTGAGGAACTTTGGGAGTTTTGAAGTCCACAAGTCTTAAAGTTGCCAAGGTTGGAGACCTCTGCTCCAGACCAATGTTCCTCAACTTTAGCAGCTTGAGGATGGATGGACTTCAACTCCCAGACTTCTTCTTCAAGCTGTCAAGGTTGAGAACCACACCTGGGGCATCAGCTGATGCACTGAAGGAACCTCTGCTCTTGACTCTTGGGTGGCAACCAAGCTTATGAGCGGGTTGGTCTTTCCTAGGACCCTGGCACTTGCTGGTTTTGAACCCCTGCCTGGCTCTTGATGCCAGCCTCCAGACCAGGCCTCCACTTCTTCTCCACCCATCCCATCCATGAATTCACAGGTTGCCCCCACGGCCAGCTTTTCCAAGCTTGCATCTTCGTTTACTGCCGAAGACTTTTAAGGAAGGCGAAGAGAAGAGAGGAGCCACGGTCTGAAGATTCCCAGTGGTGGAGTCCATCTTGGGCCTCAGGAGTCCAGCGGGAAACCCCCGGAGCCTGTGGATTGCCTCCCCCTCCCAAACCGCCGAGGAAAGGTTAGCGCAAGACGCGAAGCAGAGCCGTTTCGCAATCTAAGGACGCTACTTTTATTTTAAGAGCCATCATGTGTAAAAACGTTAGTGTTTTTGAAATTGCATTCTTGGAGTTAATTAAATGGACAATCTTTTACACATAAAAAGTGAGAGAAAGCAATTAAAAGCTAAACAGAGAGAAACGCTGGTGCAGGGAGGCGTGCTCCCCTAAACCCCCCCCCCATCTTCCTGTGTGCATTTTTTGCAAAAACACAGCCCTCTGTGGTGCAACATGCCCCCCCACCTCAACTTGGGTCTTAATGGCAGCTCTGGTGACATTTCTGGGGGATACAGTACTTATTTTTCCTCCAAGTTGAACTGGTGGACTTGGCCCACTGAATGCAGTCCTGCTCAGGCAGAAAACCATTGCACACCACCACCAACCTGAAAACCCATGAATTGCCACAGAATCCTCCACACAGAGAACCTGAGGCCAAATGATGTGTGTGTGTGTGTGTGTGTGTGTGTGTGTGTGTGTGTGAGAGAGAGAGAGAGAGAGAGAGAGGGAGAGAGAGAGAGAGAGAGAGAGAGAGAGAGAGAGAGAGAGAGAGAGAGAGAGAGAGAATGAATTGGGATCCTCCATGCCAAGATGGATCCAGCAGGAGCCACTGAAAGCTCTCCAGGTTCTCCCAACAGGTTGATATCACTTGGCCTGGCTTTCGGATGTCAAATAAAAGCACAAGAGGAGGGAGAGTGCATACCCACAATATAAAAACTCACAACAGAAGCGGTGCCAGTTGTGTTGGTGATCTACCAATCTTCTAGAATGCTATTTCCCTGCAGCCTCTGATAGCTTCACAGTGAGGTTGTGGTGGCCCACATTGCTTGATCTAAAGACGGGCTACAGTCCTGGAAGGAAGGAACCTTCCGGCGTTACTTCTCCATTGAGAAGCTCCCCAAAGGGCCCTCAATTGAAGGAACTCATTCCATGCAAGGCAAGCTTTCTTCTGCCCCAGGACTATCATCAGTGGCCACCCTCCAAATGTCTTCTTCTCCACCTGTGAACATAGCAAAGGCAGACATGCCTGGCCAGCAAGGGAACACCTGTGCAGAGGCCAGAATGACTACACGTTTGGAGAACCAGGTTGAGTTCAGCCAAGATTGTGTTTCATGCCCACAACCTCTTGATGCTCAGCATTCCTCTGTCACACAACTACAACAGTCCAGAACCGCGGGGGGGGGGGGGGGGGGGGTGCAGCTCCAGACTTGGCAACTTTAAAAACTTGTGGATGTCAATGTTGCTGGCTGGGGAATTCTGGGAATTGAAGTCCACAAGTCTTAAAGTTGTCAAGTTTGGAGACTCTTGGTCAAGAACGTGTCCCAAGAAAGCGGTCAAAGTCCTCTTCCTCACAGAAATCTGCCTTGTGTACTTTAAACTGCAGAACTAACCACATCTGGGACTCAGTGTGGAGGGGGAAAAAAAAAAAAGGGATTGATATAAATTATGTCCGTTATCTGGCCCAACTTTGGAGACAATGCATTAGATCATTCTTATTTCAATGTGAAGTTGAACTTCAGATTTGATCCAGGGAATCCAAACCTCTTTTAAATGGGGATTTGTTAAATTGAGGTCTCACCAGATTCTCTGATTGATGTTGAATGCATTTAACCACAGCAAGTCTTGGTTGTTGGTTTCTTTCTTTCTTTCTTCTTCTTCTTCTTTTCTTTTTTACTTTCCTTCCCCTGATTCAATTTCTGTTTTTAAAAACATGCACAGCCCAAACCACGGTGACTGATAACTAAAAAGTGCTTGATGCTTCCTTCCTCCTTGTATTAGCCGGTTTTGTATGTTAAGCTCATTTTCCAAATAGAGAGCTCTTATCTTTTGCCTTATCATTTGGGGTGGGGGAAGACTGAGGTGCCCCTCCAAGCTCTTGACAGGTTAGTGAGGCGGATGTGGAAAGCCAGGCGTGTCAGAGCTCTACATTTCAAGGCAGCTAAAAGGCACACCTGGAAGAGAGCAGAAGGAGGAATGGCTTCTCCTTGCTCCAGGGAGAATTCTACCCCATCTCTGGCAATGTGTGAATTGATTGGCTGACTGATCTCAACATTATACCGCCCTGGCTTCTCATAACTCTGGGTTCAGAAAATCTCAGGCAGCCACCAAGAAAAAAGGCAGCTGCAGCATGGGGGAAAAAAAGCAAAGAGATGGCCATGAAGCCCATGAGACAATGAGCCCGGGGTTTCCCCTCCTGCGGGTTGCACCGAGTTTGCTCTTCACTGCCTTTTCTCAATCTTGCAGAGCTGAGCCCTCTGGCTCTCGAGAGCAACACCTGCGGGTTTTCACCTTTGCAGTTTCCCCAGCTGTGCACCAGGCCGCGTTTGGTCTCACGTAGGATGTGTCACATCCTTGGTGGCAGAAAAGGCCTCACCTCTGCAAGGCAGCCCTTCAGAGGTGACCTTTTTAGGACAGAGGTTTAGCCTCTCAGTCCAGGGATTAGGGAGCAGGGGCTCCAAAGAAATCACCCCTCAATGGTTCATCTCCTTCCTTCCTTCCTTCCTCCTTCTTTCTTCCTTTCCCTCTTTCCTTCCTTCCTTCCTTCCTTCTAGCTTTTCCTTTTGAAGAATGCAATTTGGGGAAAATGTACCCTGCTTTTCTCTGCAGTTTGCACTTCTGTACACATATGCTAGGTTGCATACAGCCTCACAATAGAAATGCCTACAATGAGAAGTCTGTTACCATCCTCGGTAGGCAGAACTGAGCACCTTGGTGAAGAGGAACAAACCAACCTGTGTAACTGCCCATCCAGCCCATTTCTATCCTACAAAGAAGTTTTTTTTAAAAAAAACAACAACAAGAACAAAGCCTGTGAAAGGCTCCCGGGCTGTGTCAGAAGCAGAAGGAGAAAAAAAAACTCCAGCCCCTGCCAGAAACGGGCTGAATTCCTAGAAGCCAAAAGTGCTTCTCACCATAAGATGCTGCGCTCACGTTTTCCCCTCTGAATCACTGAGGTCTGACTGTGCAAAGCCCCCCCCCCCCCCCCCCCCCGAGGAGAATGGGCTTTTTTACATGCAGGGTAAAAAGGACATTTCCAAGAAAACTCAGGTCGAGGCAGGACATGAGACCGGGGGCTTCCCCTCTGCAGGGTGAAGTGCATCAGCCTCTGCCAGGGGCCACCAGTTCGAAAGAGCCAGACGAGGATTCTCAGAATGAGAGAGGAGAAGAAAAAAAAACAAAAACCCACACACCTTCCTTCCTTTAAGTGGCTGCAGCACCTTTTCTTTCCGGGAGAGTCTCCGGTGTGCAGGAGCAGCCAAGGGGGGGGGGGGCGTTCCAAGGGACATCTGGGCTTGACCCCTGAGTCAAAACAGGGGAAGCTCCCCAATGCTTTGGGGAGGGGGCTCAAAGGAGCCAAAGAGGATCACTTGCCCTGGCTTCTTACAGTTCATTTGGCACTTTAGTTGTTGGTAGCAATTCATAGGAGATAAAGGCGGGTGCTTATCTCAAGGGACTGTTTGGGACTCATTACTGGCTGGGAATGTAGATAATTCCCATCACTGAAATAAAACAAGACTTGTTTGGACTAAGTGTGTGCTTAATTATGGTCTCAGGAAGCCTTGGTCTGAACACTGGGCTCATCTCAGCCCCCCACCTGAATCCCCCAGGATAGAAAGTCTCCAATTCCAGTTTGAAGGCCAACCCAGCATTAAACCAGGATAGTGTTTAGCTACCTTTCACTAACTGTAGTCATTGCATCCTGGTTCAAGGCAGCGAGTGAAAGCAGTTGTAGATTTTCTTGGCTTTAGCGCTGGGTGGGAGACGGTCACGTCCTTTTATCGACACGATGGCAGCCCGGCTTGTTCTCAGCTAATGCGTCAAGGATCTCCTTGTGTCACACTCCACCCCAGTACCAGCAGCCACTCTAACCAGGGTGTGAAATGAGTTCCTGTTATCTTTACCCAATAAAACGTGACCTCTGTTTAGGAGAAAGGTAAAGTTCAGTATTGATTGGCGCCTTCAACAATCTCCTCATAATTACTATTATCTCGCTGGCTTCATCTGGCGCAGAGGCCAATGATTTTGCAAAAATCTTGCACACTGGCTTCTTCACTTGGCCACTTGAAATTTGGGCCAAAGGATCAACGTGGGTTGTTTATTTTCCCATGGGTGGTTTTATTTACATATTTATTTATTGGAGAGGGAGATTAAGAGAGTCATTACATTTGATTTTACTTTACCACTTGATCCTTCAGTAGATAAAGTGTTGGAGTCAGTGCAAGGAATGCTAAGGACTGCTTGCTCACCCTTGAGTTAATTATAACTAAACCCTCAGCTGTAAATGAGACTTCAGTTCAACCTCCCTTCACTCTCCTAGGGTGGAGCAATGTGATCTTCTCTCATGCTCTGCTACATCCACACCTTCCTCATCATTTCAATGCCTTAATGGGCATCACGTGTAAGTTGCAGTGCTGGGCCGGCAGCAGATATCAGCCTGGCTTTAAAGGGGGTCTTTCGGGGTGCCCTCCAAATAATCCAAGCCCAGATCTGTATGCCACCTAACTCCATCCTTAATTCAGAACCCTGGCAGCGTCACTCCAAAGATCTTCAAAACTAGGTTAATGATTGGCGCTGAACGACCTACAAAAATGTGACTCTTGGGAGAAATCAGATGCCAAATCTCCCAATGTGACTCATTCGGGCTGTAGCATGACTTCCCTGCATGCGCTTATCTCACCTGGATTTATGGTATGTCCCTATCCAAATCTCAAGCAGGGTAAATACAATGCCTTTCCTTATCTCACATCTTCTCAATGGCCTTCCACTGGTCACCTAGGATGTTGTCATCTAGGATAACACTGACCTGGTTCTGTTTCAGGCAGTTTAGCTGCAGCGACCAGAGATTAAAACTGCGATGCTCAGGGATGCTGATTTAGGCATGAATCTGCATCCTCACACCCACACTCGCCCCTATTAATGTCCCATCGACTCAACCCTTACACCTAACTTGGTATCTGACTTGCCAAGGTTCCAGTGGATAAATTCTGAAGATAAGGCGGACATCTGTAGACCTTTGAGAAGATACATCCAATTCCTCGGTCAACATGCCAGTGCCAAAGAAGAGGGGAAACAAATACTCAGCAAGATAATGTTCAGAAGAGATTTGCTAGCACCTTTTTAGGCTATCATGTCTTATTACAAGGCACGAGCTTTTGTGAGCTACAGATGGCGCCTTCTAATGAAATTTGTTAGTCTGAAAAGCTACTTCCAGATGCCTTCGGATTTTTGACTAGCATCGATTAACACAATTCTTCTCCTATATACCATCTCCACAATAAAGTATTTATGTGGGACATGAGCCAAGAATCTGATGATGGAGCCTCTTCCAGATGTTTTGGCCTGTAACTTTCACCATCCAGGTGGGGATCATCAAAACTCCAAAATGTTGGAGGGTAACCCTTTCCCTGCAAGTTTTCCAAAGGTTGGCCTGAGGCAAGATTGGGTGATGAGGACAGCTCCACCAAAAAGAAAAAGGACAGCAAAGTAATATTCATCTTCTCTGCCAACACCCCCTTATGCTTCCAACTTCCGCTTAAAGAGAAAGAATTGCTGCCGAAATTCCTTGCAGGGTGTGTGGGTCCATTTTAAAAACCTCTGGCTCACCTTCTGCACAACTGCTGTGTTGTCTGTGGGGATCCAAACCCATTTGGATCTTCCATTTAGGTCTCTCTATTGCGTTGCATCCTGGCCTGGTTTGAGCTTTATGCCGACATCTGGCTGTGCAAGGGGCTTTTATGGCTGGCCTCTCCCACTCGAAGGGGGCAAGCCAGGCAGCCTCCTGGCTGAACCCCTATGGCATCGGTGTTCAGACGAGACCCCCACGGTTAGGGAGGGAGAGAAATTGATCATGGTGGCACCTTTTCCTGGTCCAAACACAGCTCAATTGATGAAGGAGGTGGCGGCAGGCACTTTTCTGAAATGCAGCTTTAACAAACAGAAAGTGCTCCGGTGTTCCAGAAGTGAGTGTCATAAACAAGCAGGCACATGGCAAACATATTGATTTCCTCAACCTTATCGCACAGCAACCCCTGTTCGGTTACCAAGATCCTTTAATATGTAATTTACTGCAAGAGGAGAGAAGGAGAAGGGGGGTGTCTAATATATTTACTGTAGAAAACCGATGGGTGAACACTCGGCTCTCCCCACACACCACACACACACTCCATCCCTGCCGAGCAGCTGACAGCAGACCAGCAAAAAAGGAAGGAAGCTGCAATTTGTTCGGTTTTTGAGGTTCTCAGTGTTGTGGGTCCAAATTGAATCAAGGGGGTGTGGGAACCTAAAGACCGGCTGAGCAAAAAAACGTCAATATCCCACAGGAGGTACACGTTCCCATGTTTGTGGGGAAGACATCAGTGATGAAATGCTACCAGTTCGGTCTGGTTCAGCTGAACTGGTAGCAAAAATTGCTACCAGTTGGGCCGAACTGGTAGTAAAAAAAACTCCAATGATCAGCTGAGAGGAGAAAGAAGAGAAAAGCGTAGGATCGGCCCTCTCGCTTGTCCCTGCACTTCTCTGTTCTTTATTCTCTCAGCTGATTGGTGCAGCAGACCCTCAGCTGGTCTTTGGAAAGCTGCAAAATGCGTGATCATCGAACCATTAGAGAAACTGGTAGAATCCCACCACTGGTAGACACCCCAAACGAGTTGAGTCCCAGGTGTCCCTCAAAGGTGCAATTCATCTGAATCTCTTTCCAAAGTTGGGAGGAAACACAATGGCCCAGTTTCTAAATCTGCATTGGGACGGTAGAGGGATTGTACTTTTATTCTTCAAAAGTTGGTCGGAAATGACTCAGTTGACAAAGAACAGGACCGAAGTCTAGGCTGCTGATACTTCCCCCTCAAAGACCCAAAAGGACAAGAAAGAATGGCAGCTGGGGGACAGGGGGGAAGGCAGCATCCTCCCCCATGTTCATGGTTGAGTTCACACGCCACATTGAACCACACAGTGGAACTTGGTTGACGATAACTTCGTCAGTTGTGTGTGGTTTGTGCCCACCCATGTTTCCAACCCAGCACAATGCGCCAAGCAAGGTAACTGGTTAATGCAGTAGACTATGCTGAAGGAAGACTTGGTGGCCAGGTTCTCATCCAGTGTCCAACTTCAAGAAGGTCAGTGGGCGGATGCAACGCAAGCACTTTTAATAAATAAGAATAATATGGGCCCTGGGACTCGGTGCTGGTGGAGAAACTGGCAGTGGGAATCTGAGGAGGACCCATGGGGCAGCAGGAGACAATCCAGCAGGCACACCAGCCTGTCAGCAAAGGCTGGTCCTTTCATCTCGGTTTCCAGAAGGCCCCACTTGGGCTGCTGCCCTTGATTTGAATGACGAGAAGGGTGACCGTCAGGCACACAGGCAGACGCCAAGGAAGCTCCCCAGCCATTCATCAGGTGCAGCTCAGCCCGGCCTTCCATGTCCACTGGTCAGAGGAGGCCAAGGAAAACTATAGCAACTCCTAGAAGCCCTTCTACGGAGAGAAAGAGTTGAGCAGAGTTCAACCTCACAAGCCTGCGGTAAATACATGATTTGTAGCATATGGCAAATCTTCCTGAACAGTTTAATGGGGAAATTAAAGTTTTAACCAAGGAAGCCCTTTGTGAGGCCAATGTGTTTGGAGGCTCGGCCACATTCAACACCCAAACACTTCTTTTGGGGCCGAAGAAATAACGCGGATCGAACAGAATAATGGTCCTTCAAGCATTGGATTTTCAAAACTCTTGTGATTATTTATTTTGCCCATAAAGCATGTGTTATGGCTTTTATGCTGGCCTTACAAAGAAAGCTAAGTCACCTTCATGAAAGGAAGGAGGTTATGACTGATGCATTTCCATGCTTCGGGGGGCCACCAATAATTCTAACCCACCATGGAGATTGGTCATCATCTAGGAAAAGCAATTCCTTTTGTTTTGTTTTTTTTTGCAAATGTTTATTCAGGCTGGACTCCTTTTCATAAAAATCCAGGGTGGGCTGACCTGGGATGTGGGAATTCACCTGCCCAAAAAAGGGCTTCTGGGGGTGTGCAAAGGGCCGACTGAAAACCTTGGGGAAGGCCACATTTTGAGCCCCTGTGCAGAAAGTAAAGGCTGAGCCCCATGATGGGATATAATTCTGTAATATCCGCGCATATTCTTCCGACGCTGAAAGGCAGGAGAGGAGTTTACATTTCATAGCCTAAAATGTGATGTGATGTCCCCTGTCGTAAATCCTTTTTTATATCGCATCTTAAGTAGATCTTCTGGAATTTACAAGATAAATACTGGTAATTTGATTCTTATCTCCTTTAAATCCAATTCTAAGCCAATTCCATGTAAGGGACCCTAATTATAGCCTAGGGAGAGAGTTGGGGGAGGGAGGAGGGAAGGTAACCTATCAGCGCTAACCATTTGCAACACTTAAAAGGGTGCAGAGTGCTGAAAAGTTAAATGGATTTCAAAGCTGCCCTGGTAGGGCTGTAATTTGTTAACGGAACATTATTTGCTGTGCCTGCTTCCCTCAGAGATCACAAGGCTGCCGGGGGCGAGCTCAGAAGATGCGCTCGGCTCTGGCCAAGCCATTGGCCTCCTTCGGTGGCAGCAGCGTTCGAATGACCCGCCTCCTTTTGAAGCCCCCCCCCCCCCCCCGGCCTTCCGCCACAGCCCCCCCCCCCCCCCCGATCCAGAACGGAGACCTTTTCCTCCCTGTAGAGATTCTCCATCCTCCATGGTTGTCCCAAAGGTGTTTTTTTTCACTTCTCCTCCAAGAAGCTTCTTCAGCTCCAACTGGATGGTGGGGAATGGAAGGATTTATACTCCTTGCAGACAGCGGGTCATTTGCATCCTTTTTGGAGGGTCCCTGAGGCCACTTGGAGGTTCATCTGTGTCCTCAGGGTTCACCTGAGTAGGGCAAATAGATCCTGTGGTCTGCAATTTTTCCTCTGGGAATCCACTCCCACACAGTTCAAAAGGAGTTCACCCCAAATTGTGTAGCTAAAAGTCTGTAGAGATTCTCAGTCCTCCAGGTCCTGGTTATCCCAAAGATGCTGGACTTTCTTGTTTTTTCTTTTGAAAAGGTTTTACTTCTCATCCAAGAAGCCTCAGGAATATAAATCATTGGGCTGAGAAGGGTGTGCAAGGAATATAAATCCTTCCCTTCTGCACCATCCTGTCAGAGCTGAAGAAGCTTCTTGGATGAGAAGAGAAATGTCTTCAAAAGAAGAAACAAGAAAGTCCAGTTGCCTCCTGAGAAAAAAAGACCTCTCCTCTCGTCTCCCATTCATGCCTCCTCTCATTCCTCCCCCTCCAGACAGAGAAACTGCTTCTACAAGCAACAAGAATGGATCCTAACTCCTTTCCCAAGAGCAGTCTATCTTTGTGCCCTGCCATTGGGAGGCTAGACTACGTGACCTCCAAGATCCCCAGCTGGAAATCCTGCAAGTTTATCTACTGGAGCTTAAAATAGGTAGTCCCTGACATATGACCAGGACGGAGCCTGCCTGTTATGGTTGTATGCTGTGAGGGTTGTAAGCAGAGAACCTTCTGCCCAGTCACAGCACATGGCCACTTTCCCACTAGAAAGCAAACCGAGCTGTGTGGCCAGCCTGGTTCGAATGTGGGGGTGTGTGTGCTCAGAACACTCCCCAGCTTCTAGAGAGCTGGACCTGGACAGCTGCCTCCCTCTGTCTCAGAGGGAAAGGTGAGGCTGCTGCAGAGCACTAACCTGACTTGCAAAATATTATTAGGGTTTTAACGGCATCGCATTATAAGGGAACCCAAATTGTGGAGGAGAAGAAGAAGTGAAAAGACCCAATTTGCATGACAAAAGGAGGCACCAAAATAGCATGTACAGAACGGCTCTTGCCCGCATCTGCTCCAAACACCAGGCTGTCGCCTCTTCCAACCAAGGAGCTGGGTGAGCAGGCCATGGAGAAGGCTTGGCTACTTCAGCAACGACCTTGGGGAGTCCCTGGGAAGTTGGGGTGTTTTTAAAATCCCCTTCTTGCAAGTGAAGGACCCTGGGAGGCCTGGAGTTCCTGCAGGCCTTGAGTTGGGCATCACTGGCATGGACAGCTGGAGTTACCAGGTTGAGCTGGTAGGGCTAAAATAGGCAGGTGAGAATGCTGTGGGTGGACAATGACTCCACAAGTAAAGATCAGGCAGAGCTTTAGTGGCACCGTGGTGGCTGCCCTCTTTGGCCACACCTGTGGACACTCCTGGACTGGACTTTCAGAGTCCACCAGGGTAGAGCAAAAGGCCTCTTTCCTTGTTGCAGGCCAGGTGGCCACTGCTGCTTCATTTCAGACTGCAGGAGAAACTGCACCGTGATGGCTGTGCCCAGCCCTGGGCATTGATGAAAGGCGGAGAGGTAGGAGGCAATGTTGAAGCAAGCTTCAAACTATGGGGGAAAGGGGTGTGTGTGTGTGTGAGAGAGAGAGAGAGAGAGAGTGTCTCTCATTCCACCATCCCTTCTCTTGGCCAAGCTGACTGAGACTTAGAAGAGAGTCCTCCTTGGTCTCTAGCCACCTGTGCTTCGGTCCTTGGCTTCCCTTCCCACCGGCCTTTGGGCTCTGCCCTCTCCAGACCCGGAGAAGCCTGGCTGAACAGACACAGAAGATTTTCACGGTGGTCCCAGGGAGCCCCACTGCCCTGAAAGGGAGAACTGTAAATAAATATGCCCATTGTGGCTCACCCTTGACCTCTGGACCCTCTACTGTAAGCTCCCCGACCTTCAGACAAAAGGCCGGCCTTCCAGATGCCTCCAGTGGGGAAGCAGCTCTGCTCCCAGGGTGACCAAGGGTGGGTGAGGGGCAGGGAAGGGAGGGTCCTGAGGGAGAGATGGGGGGGCTCCACTAAATGCATTGGGGAGCAGCTTTGGCTGCTGGGCTGAGCAAGGAAGAAGGCAAGCAGTCAGGATATATTTCCTTCAAACAAGGAGTTCGGACAAACAGTAAACAACAACCTAACCAAGAAACCACGAAGAAAGGACAAGCAAACCTTCCTCCCTTCCAGCACTGAGGATGCTACCTAGTTGGGTTATGAAATGTCTGCAAGAAAACAGCCAAGCTCAGAGAGCATCAAGGATCCCAAAGTCCTTCCCTCTTCCTCCTCTCTCAAACCTCGTAGTTGTGCTCCATCTCTTGCGTTTCCTCTACCTCCCTGCCAAGACCAGAGTGTCCACATGATGAGCCATTCAGGTCATGGCTGCCCCAAAGGCAACTGGAGTTTCCTGGTTTTTTCTCCTCTTGAAAACCTTGAGAACTAGAGAAGCTTCTTGGTTGAGAAGTGAAATGTTTTCAAGAAAAAAAAAACCCCAAGGAAGTCCAGTTGCCTTTTGGGAAAGCTGCTTTGGGAGCGGAGATAGCACCAAGCCCCCCCCACGTTTCCTTCTCTATGCCCATGTGGATTCAACTTTGATCCTTTGCTGATGGTCCCCCCCCCCCCCGAGACCCCCCCAGTCGTACACGAGAGAAAAGGGCAGGATAGCTGAAGGTTCCCATCCAAGAGAAAACTGCCCATCAAGACATTCTGACTTCTCTAGGAATAAATTGGAGTTTCTTCTTGACTCCTCCCTGGAGCAAGAATCAATACTCATCTCTTCCTCCCATGAAGGGATTTGGGGTGGATTGGGACACTCCCCCCCCAAGAAGGCCAACAAAGAAGATGCATTCAGAAGCATTTCTCTTCTGGGAAATAAGTATTTCTGGAGTTTTGTTTTTTTTTTTTTAAAAAGCATAAAAACAGCCCCAGATTTCTCTAGAAGCCTCCAACTCTTGGACCCCAGATGCATTTCCTGCACAGGAGAAGGGGCTGCTGTGCCTGGGCCAGACCGGCCCCCAGCCCAGCCCCATCCCTACCCGTCTCTCGATGATCACCAGGGGAGGCTGCTGTGGCTTTTCCCCCTCTAAATAATGCATTTGCCAGCCCTCATTAATGCCAGCAAGGGGGTTGATATACCTCTCTGCCTTGTTTTAAGTTACATCTGGGTAGAAGAGCCGCCTCTAGCTAAAGGGCCAGATAAGCTCAGGATCGATACCGGCAAAGGCTTCGAATTCTTTAAATCAGGAGACCCGTTTGCAAAACCTCCCTGGAGCCTCCGGGAAAGATACAGCTGGAGACGCCAATAGATCAGCCCCCATTATGGGGAAATCTCTGCTTACCGGCCAGCCATCCCAATTGCCAGCCAGACAGTGCCAAACAGGATGGGCTGGGGTTGGGGGGCTGGGAGAGGAGGACAAGGGGGAGTTGGGGTCGCTCCAAGCAAGACCCTCCAGAAATGGTCAGCGTCCTGGACAAGGAAGCCCAGGTAGATCCACAACTCCGACTTTATTATTTGGGGAGCATTTTGGTTTTCTGCCAATTTCTGGCTGTCCCAGTAAGTTGATTCACAGGGTGGATAAAAAGGGAAGGGGTTGCCTTCTCATAAGGCCTTTTGGACCCTTCCTTACACCCCCTTTTCCATGAAGCCCAAACCAAGTTTGCACAACCCCCTTTAAGCTCCAATCCACGTAACAGAAACCTCTCCGCCCTTTGGAAGACTGTGCAGGGCTATGGCCATTATTAAGCTTCACTGAGGAGGAGGGGGCTGTCTCCTGATTTTAAGACAGCGGCCAGCAACCCTATCTAAGCACCAGATGCTTTGGAACAATCCGACCAAATCTCATGAGGCTCTGCCCACCCCCTGCAACCTTGCAAAATTTCAACCACTTCTTTAAAATGGGATTTTTTCCTATTGAATTGGGGGATCCATGAGTGGCCTTTGGGGGT
This sequence comes from Laticauda colubrina, assembly GCA_015471245.1. NCBI lineage: Eukaryota > Metazoa > Chordata > Lepidosauria > Squamata > Elapidae > Laticauda > Laticauda colubrina. Next base: position 1,305,778 of record BLBF01000059.1, on the reverse strand, counting down.
GTCCGAGATGCCTTGGAGCTTAAGAGACATTCTGTAAGATTTTCCATATTTTTATTTATTTATTTTATTTGGTTTGTCAATTGCTTACAAGATAATAGGTATAAGTAAAAACATAGTTATGAATACATGGATACATATAAGAAAAATAAAAAGAAACCATAGGACAGGGACAGTAGGCACGTTGGTGCGCTTATGCACGGCCTCTACAGACCTCTTAGGAAGGGGGTGAGGTCAATAGTAGACAGTCTAAGGTTAAAGTTTTTGGGGTTTGGGGAAGAAACCAGAGTCAGGGAGAGGATTCCAGACATTGACCACCCTGTGGCTGAAGTCGTATTTCCTGCAGTCAAGTTTGGTGCGGTTTACCTTGAGTTTGGGTCTATTGTTTGCTCTTGTGTTGTTATGTTTGAAGCTGAAGTATTCATTGACAGGGAGGACATTGCAATGTATGGTTTTATATACTTTATATAAAAAAATTATATACTTTATATAATTTTTATATATATTATATATAAATTTTATATACTTTATATAAAAAGCTACCTATCTGGGCTGGAATAAGCTTTCCTGTCTTGGGCAGGAAAGACTACAAGTCCTCCATGGTTGATTCTGGACCTAAATTCAAGGGTGGGATTCAAAAATCCCAGCAACTGGTTTGCTGCCTGGTTTCCTGGGTGGGCGTGGCCATGGTGGGCGTGGCCTACCAGAACTTCTGGGAGGGCCGTTTTTCGCCTTCCCCAGGATCTGGAGGCTTCCCTTGAGCCTCCGGCAGGGCGAAGACAGCCTCCCCGGGGTCTGGAAGCCAGAAACAGGCCTATTTCTGAAACTTCTGGTTCGGCCCGTTTTTCACCCTCCACACGGACTCTGCACTTACCTGCAGAGTAAAGCCGTTTTACCCAAAATGGGCTGCATGGAGACTCCTGGGAGGGGAGGGGCAGGGTGGGTGGGGTCAGCCAGTCGGTTCAACTACCAGTCCGGCAAACCAGGTGTAAATTTAACATCCGGTTCACCTGAACTGGTCCGAACCGGTTGAACCCCATCCCTGGGCGCCAGTATCCCCTGCAACGTCCCTACATCTAGCTCTTTACATCGTCTCTCTCAGTGTTTCTCATCCTAGGGAATTTGAAGATGGGTGGACTTCAACTCCCAGAATTCCCCAACCAGCATGCTGGGGGAATTATGGACATTGATCCACCCATCTTCAAATTGCCAAGGAGGAGAAATGCACCTCTGGAGGATTAAATAGCTTCTATTTGGCCCACGTGTCACCATTTTGTCGCCAAGATGTAAGGACCCCGTGGAGGGAGAACCGGCCCTCACCTCAACGGAGGTTGGGAAATGGGTTAGCGCCTTTGCAATAAACCCCGAGCAACGACAACCCAGCCTCCAACACACACCCTTTCTTCCTCCTCTCTCTCCCCTACGCAAGGACAGCTCCGAGTGCCTTGCAAAGAGTGTGGCGGTGCAACCACAAGGACCCTTCAGTCATCGACAGATGAAGTTTTGACACCTCCAGCAGAAGGCCGAACACACGCACGGCTCCCCGCTCCCCAGCAGTTAATGCAGCCCAGATGAGAACACTTTCTATTTAAAAAGAGAGAGAGAGAGAGAAAAAAATCAAGATCGGCTCATCCGTTCAGTTGGCACTTCCCTCTTTTGGGGTGGGCGAAGCAGCGAAGTCTTTGTCCCTGGTGAGGGGTGTGTGGTTTGCAGAGTTTGATCTTTGATCATGGGGGGGCCCACCGCGTGGTGCCTTCAGCCCCGTTTGGAGGGGCCCTGGCAGCCCCCCAGAATTCAAAGCCCAAGCAAGTCTATCTCAAAGGAGGAAGGCAGAGACCGTGGGTTCCATTTGCAAAAATGGCTCTGGTTCCTCCCAGCAACACAAATCTCTGATTTTAGGAAGCGCCAGACGATCTTTGCCTTCTTCCTATAAGTGTCACCCAATGTCAGAACTTGGGTCCTCACAATCTTAATAGCCTCAGGATTTATTTAGACAATCTTATTCCAGATATGGAGGACACAGGAAAGTCTGCCAAAAAAAAAATATCCTCTGATCCAGCTTAAACATCCCACTAGCTTTTTTTCATCCATACGATACCGAGGGAAGAGAAATAAAGAATACAAATAAACCTATTTTTGGTTGTACTGTTTTTGTTTATTGTTATTATTTAACATAGAACAATTCCTGGGTGTTTTGGATTACTAAATATGTATGCATTCTCCCTTTTTGCCCCTCTCTCTCTCTCTCTCTCTCTCTCTCTCTCTCTCTCTCTCTCTCT
>BLBF01000059.1:1291657-1303402 GCA_015471245.1 Laticauda colubrina | reverse complement strand
CTCTCTCTCTCTCTCTCTCTCTCTCTCTCTCTCTCTCTCGTCTGTGTGTGTGTGTGTGTGTGTGTGTGTGTGTGTGCATGGGTGGGTGAGTGCAGTTGTATTCTGAGGTCTCTGAAAGTTTAAGAAGAACTGACAGAACAGTATGTGTGAATCTCAGCCATGGGGTGCAAATTCACATGGAGAAGCATCCCTTAAAATTTCTTCATTATACATTTTTTGGCCAAACAAACCGAAGGGCACCAGGAAGTGGGTTCTCCAATATTCACATTCATCTATCTGCTTTTCCACGGAAGGAACAGAAAAATCCACGCTGGTTGAAATGGCTTCTGTTTCCCCAGTGATTTTCCCCTTGCACCTGTCACCTCTCCAACTTAGCAGAAACTGTATTTTTTTCCCCCCTTTTAAGACACTTTTCAGTTACCCTTCAAAATACATTTGAATGAACAGTTACAAGAAGGGTGAATCATATTGCCGCCTTTACCCTCTTCTATTATTTACTATAAATCACTATCAGAACAGGAAGGATGGAAATACAGCTGCTCAGACTAAGAGTGAACCAAATGATCATCTGTAATTTTATGAGGTAAAACCCATAACGCCGACTTGAGGAACAGACAAAGGTCTGTAACCACCACATTCCTCATTATTCTTTGGTGAAATAAAGGACCTAAAGTGACAGAGTGGCCACCAGCCACAGCCAAGTATCAAAGTTGTCCTGTTCCTATTTTTAAGTCCATTTTTAAGTGCACTTGAAAGAGAGATTTTGCATTTCTGAATATTTCCACTGCATCAAATGACAACTTTACTAGGTGTCATCTTGGAAACATGACTGTATGCTGAAGATGCAACATTCATCCACACATCTGTATAAATGAACTCATCATTAAAAAAATAATTCAGCTTGGCTCACAAAAAGAAAAATATTGCCCTGATGAAGGCAAACTGCAAGTCCTTGGGATGTTCATGTTAACTGAGCAACTGGCCCAACATTTAAAAGTCTCTTTTCAGTTCTATAAGTCCTGGAGGACAACATGTTCTTTATTTTTAAATAGCAATACAGAGAAAATAAAACACTAAGCAAAATCGGCGAACTCAGGAATGATCAAGAACTGGAAAAACCAGCGACCAACCAGCAGGCCAGCAACACCAATACTCCCAAGAAACATTACACTGGGGTGTTTCAGAAGGTGAAGAACTGGGAGCAGCAGTTTCTCTCTGGCACGGTCTTGTTTCAGTTGCATGTTATTTCTAAATCGCCAATTCTCAGTTATATTTAGCATCTCTTTTAATGAAAAAGCGACATTTGGCTTGCTTAAGAGGAGAAGCAGCTAAGTAGACCTCACAGAAGTGTGAAGTACAATCTGGACAGGATAACGTTGAATGGGAATCTCCATATGTTCCATGGAGACCAGCCCAAATTGTCAAAGCATTCATGAGCAGAGAGTGGGGTTGAAAGCTCACTCATTGTGCATGGAGCAACCTTTCTTAACTAGGCGTCCTCCAGATCTCTGAGGTCAACAACTATCAGCATTTGCAACCCACCAGAAGTCTGACACTTCTGCTGCCAGCTCAAGGGTGGCTAAATGTAGGACACTGAAGACCTTTACAAGATGGAGATCCATGGATCTGGCCTCCATCTCACAGGCTGGTTTACAGCTTTATGGGATTTTTGAGAAGATTTGCTTATGTTTTGGTGGAGAAATTTGGCTCTGCACAACCTTCTCCCTCAACCTTTTTGGCCATCTTTCAAATTCCTCATAAAGTCCTTCTCTCACCCCCTCCCTTACACCCTGGTACAAAATTGCCCGTGCCTTCTTTGTGATGAAAGCAACAAACAACAAAAGAACGGACTTTGCATTGTTCCTTGTTTGCTTCCTGGGACAATAAACTTTTCAAGGAGATACTGGAGTTCTTGAAATAGTTGGCTAAGTTCTGCAAACACTGGACAGCAAAACCACAGCACACAATTTAAACAGCTTGGGATTGGAGTCTTGCAGGACAGATTGCAGGAGTGATTGTGAGGTTGGATGGAATGAGTGTATTCCATTTATCTAATCCAGTCTGAGTTGTACAAACACAAATGCATACATACACTAACACACACTTTATTTCAAGAAGACTCAGCGTGAAAATATGCTAGTACGCCAATGTGACCCAAAAGAAAGGACAGTATGTATGCCTCACACCAGTGTTTTTCAATCTTCATAATTGTCATCTTCTGGACTTCAGTTCCCAGAATTCTCCAGCTACGTCTTGCACTATCACAACCACACCTACACACTGCATTTACAGAAAGAAATATGCAGAGTTCCAAAACTCCAGCTGAGTTACAGCATCATCTGTATGCAAAACTAATTTACTTTTTTTGCATGATTTAGTGTGGTGAGCCCAGGCACACAGCAAAATAGAGACAGAGATAGAGATTTTCCCCCCATCAATATATCTACCATCTTCGGTTTAGCATAATAAACTACAAATGACTCAGAAATTGATTGCATGCAACTCCAAATGTCGATGCAGTTATCCAATTCCAAATGTATCAATGCTAGTTTGATGCAACATTTTTTTTAAAAAATGCACCCAAGTGTGCTTGAGGATTATGTACAAGTATGTACAAGACACAAATATGCATACACCCATTTTGCACAAGTGTGGTAAGCGTTCGTTTTATTGCTGGTGGTCCATTCCTCCAGCCATGCCTAGAACTTCCCTTTGATCTGAAATCGTCTCCAACTTTGCTGCTTTTGTATATATAATACAAAATGTATAATATTTATATTAGAGAAAAACCCAGGAGTTTAAGCACCGTCCAACAGAGCACTCAAGGCGAACAGCACCAAGTTAGACTTGGATTAAGTGCCAAATTGATGGTACCAAAGTTGTCCTGGAAGGGTACCAACCATCTTCCCTGCACAAAGGCTACGGACTGTCTCTCTTTCTCCTTTTTTTTTTTTAATGCAAAGATGGTATGAAGAATCCTTGGAAAAAGAAAGCACATTTGACCCCAGAGGTTAAACCCCAAGGGGTGGGCTTAAGCAACTCCGTGTCCGCCCAAAGGCTCCACTTGAGCCTCTCTGACCCTAAACGAAGGGGGAAGCCTTGGGGGGGGGGGGGGGAAACTGTATTGCCCTTTTCGCCCTCTTAAACCAGGGATCTCCAACCTTGGCCACTTTAAGACTTGTGGACTTCAACTCCCAGAGTTCCTCAGCCCCAAAGAATAATCATGGGGGGGTTTTGTCCACTGGGGGGAGAAGCTCTGAATATCGCCAACAAGGGGCTGGAGGGGGTTGTTCCAGATTCTCCCCCCCACCCATTACAAGCAAGATGCTTTTTGAGGATGCTGTAATTTAGTGACCGATTGAAGTTACAATGGCACTGAAAAAAGTGACCCAAGACCTACGTTCTTCACACTTATGACCGTCGCAGCCTCCCTTATGGTCACGTGAGATCAAAATTTGGACGCTTGGCCACTGGCTTGTATTTATGATGGGCTGCCGTGTCCTGAGGTCACACGATCCCCTTCTACAACCTTCTGACATGCAGAGTTGAGGGGGGAAGCCCGATTCACTTAACAACTGCAGTAAGGGAGGTCATAAAATGGAGCAAGTCAAGGGCTACCTATAAAGGCAGGCATAGAAAGCTCCCCTTTTGCTCCAGCAGCATCAGAAAGTGATGCTTATAGGTCAAAATTATCCTGGGTAAAAGGTAAAGGTTCTCCTCCTTGCACATCCGTGGCAGTCGTTTCCGGCTCTAGGGGGCGGTGCCCATCTCGGTTGCAAAGCCGAAGAAGAGCCAGCGCTGTCCGAAGACGTCTCCGTGGTCACGTGGCCGGCAGGACTAAACACCTTCCAAGGCGCACGGAGCACTGTTCCCTTCCCACCAATTGTTTTTCTACTTGTATTTTTTACATGCTTTCGAACTGCTAGGTTGGCAGAAGCTGCTGGGACCAGGAAGGGGAGCTCACTCCATTATGTGGTGCTGGGGATTCGAACTGCCATACTGGCAACCTTCCTGATCCACAAGCTCAGCCTCTTAGCCACTGAGCCAAAAGTCAAAATGACCCCATATTTTGGGGGTGTTGGAGATGTAGGGCCCCTTTTTGTTCTAAGCGTCCCTTTCCATCCTAAACTCCCTGGGCCCTTGCAACATCTCCCAAAGGCCCAGCATCTCCTGGCCTTCCCTCCAGAGCAGGAGAGCTCTTGCTTCCCAAGACCTCAAGGCTCTGCCTCCCCCAGGGTCTTCTGAGACCCAGTTCCCCTACCTCCACCACCTCCTCCCCACTTGGCCTGGCCGAGAGTTGGCATCTTCCGTCCGCTAGCTAGGAGCATCACTTCAAGGAGAGCAAAAAAGAAGCACCTACTGCCTCCCCACCTTTCCAGTTGGGGGCTTACTGGTTCCAAGGCTTGCAGGCTGCCATCTTACATTTCCCAGCATGCCCCCAAGGCAGTGCCAGCGGAAGGCACTGTGGGGAAGCCAGCCTGGCCCTCTGCTTCAGGAAGGTTGTGACCCCTTAACCGGGCATCTCCTGAAAGCCGGACAAGGAGACCCAAGAGAGCTGAGGGCGAAGGCGCTTTCTCCTCCTGAAGTCAGGCCAGGAGAAGGGGGGCCCTGACACCCCCGTGACACAAGCCAGGTCTGGCCAGTATGAATGGGACAGGCTAATTTACACAGGAAGTAAGTACTTACCCCGACCCTTCATCCCAACACACAAAAATATCGGCCATATCTGGAAACAATTACAGCCAGTTAACATGATCGCCTGCCGCTAAAATTAACTGCAAACAGAAATATTTTTTTTTTCACGTCCTCGGCATCAGGCAATGGAGCAGCCCCCGGGTTTGATGGATGGGAAATATGCAGTAATTACTCATTTTTAGAAGTCCTTCCTTGAAACCATCAGGGTGGGTAAAACAGTTGCTAATTATGAATGAAAAGGAGCCCCTCGCCAGGGAAGCCAATCAAAACTGCTCGGGCGGGCGCTGGGAGAAGGAAACGATGAATCTGCTCCGCGTTTGAAAAGAGCAGGCAATTACTCAGACGTCGCGTTGGGTGTCATTGTGACATTCACAATTATTTGTGGCATCTTTGGGGTAAATGAGGGAGGGGGCTTCCTTTTCCATGATGTTTTAGTGGTCTTTGTTTCTTCTCCTAAGGGTGCAAGCCAAGGCTGCAGCGTTCAGCTGCAAAGAAAGTTGCATCCCACGTTTAAGAGAGAGGGAGAGAGAGATGGAGACAGAGGGGGGGAGGGAGGGAAGGAGAGAGAGAGAGAAAGAGAATGAGAATCATCAATTTTAGTTGTGGTTAATTCAACTTTGCAAAAGAGGGTGAGAACTGACAGCCGTTGAAATTAAATGGCCAATAACGAGGTTGTGGCTCACTGCTCCTTTCATCCTTCAAGTATTTCTTCCTTCCCTTGAAGATAGTCAAGCCTGTGTGAATTGGCTGGGTTGATGGCCCACAACATCTGTGTGTGTGTGTGTGTGTGTGTGTGTGTGACAGAGAGAGAGGGAGGGAGGGGGGAGCCGGGGAGAGAGAAAGAGGAAGCAAAAGACATTACCACTGCTGGCGCATCCGACAGCCAAGTCAAAGGACACCCAGGATGGCTGTGCTGATTTGAAGGGGACCATCCTTGATATCCTTTCATCTCACAAGATTGTGCGGCCCTTCCAAGCACCATCAGTCAAAAAGCAGAGGCCATGGGGCCATTTTAAGAGAGAAATTAATTTATTAGGATCAGGAAGTTGTCTCCTAATTCAAAGGATTTGTCACTGGACAGATCAGAGCCAGGAAAGTCAAATGTTCGACATGCGAATCCTTGGCCAAAAGCCCCGGGAGGCTCTCCCAGATGCTCAGACCCAGCTTCATGGATCTCCAAAGCTCTGCAATGATCAACAAGCTATTAACCAGGTTTACACCATCCATCAGGCAGCCGTCGCTGCTGCTGTTGCTGCTGAGCCATCATCCTTTTTGCACTGAGCCAAGGAAGGAAGGAAGGGATTTCCTCTTGAAGAGGCCCTGATGGCTCCCCGAATCACTTCAGGTCTCAGGTCAGTTAATCCTGGGCAGCCCCCTCAGCTGTTGAGCCCCGAGAGGGAGCCAAGGTCACTTCCCTCCTCTGGACTTCTCCCATCTTCTCAAGCCAGGCCAAAATGGCCGGCTTGGGGTCCCTTCAGCGAAGTTGCCACAATGTTGTCAAACGCCAGCGGTCCATTGGCTTTGTTTGGGAGGGGGGAGGCAGCTCCACTTTTAGGGAAGCACCCCCATTTCCCCAAGCTAAGCTGCTTGCAGGAGTCCGACTTGATGCAGTTGTAGAAAGCGTTAAACTTCCCATTTGCACCAGGAATAATGCTCCACCACCAATAAATTCAGATTATTATTATTATTATTATTATTATTATTATTATTATTATTATTAAAAAACCCAAGGCTTTCCCTATTGAGAGCAGAAGTCAACAAAGCAATGCCTTGAGTTTCAACCTTTCCAAAGGGCAGGAGATGGTCTGGAAGGCGCCTTTGCATGCCTGGTCACACTTCTGCTCCACATGACGCATCAACTTCCTGTGGCTGATCCATCCATCATCCATCCATTATCCATCTACCCCTCATCCACCCATCTAACCATCATCCATCCATAATCCATCCACCCATCATCCACCCATTCATCCATTCTATCCATCCATCCATCCATGACATCAAAGTCACCACAAAAGGGAGGAACTGCCAAAGTCACTCAATATCTCCTCCCTGCCCAAGGTCTCTTGGAAGGACAAGTGGACCTCAGGCCCCGGTCTCCACCACCAGCCTGCATTCCATGGATGGAAACAATTAGCTCCTTCAAGGCCCCACACCGCTCTCCACCTCCAATGAGAAACAGCTCCCCCCTCCGCCTGGCTTCTCTGGGGAGGGCTCCTTCCAGGCTCCCAGCTCCCGACCAGGGTCAGGGCCCTGCACCTGGCTGGCAGCACTCATTTCCGGAGTCCTCTCGGCCATAAAGCAAAGAAGAAGCCCCTCCATGGCTGGACCAGGGCTGGACCACTGCTTCCCATTAGCCGGTTGCAATGCCAGGTGCCACTAATAAGGTCCATCAGCCAGAAAGCCAAGCCAGCCCAGACACATTCTGGAAGTTATCACTGTCAAACATTTTTTTGGGGGGAGGGGGTGGACGGAGGGGGAGAAGCCAGGACTGGGGAGAGGCGAGAGGCAATCCATCACAGAACACAAGATAGAGAAATATTCATGGACTTATTGCCTTCCCCAAGATCCAAAGCTGGAGGTGATCAAAGCCTTTGGCCAACATGCTAGAGGTGCAACTGTACCACTGTTGATTATTTTTATTACACCCTGAGCGCACACACACACACACACACACACACATACCTGATGCAAAGCATGGGACAAGCCCCCCCCCCCCAAAAAAAAATTCCAAGCATCACTCTGAAATAAAAGGATAGCTGCTTTTGAAAAAGAGAAAGATGCTTTCATTTATTTCACTGAATAAATGAAATAAGCAATCCCATGCTTCCCCAAACTGGCAACTTAAAAACTGCAATCAATGCAAATGTTAAATGAAATCTGACCATCTCTGAACCTTGTCGGAAACTTTCTATTTTGCAAAAGTAGACAGTTCCACGCTCAATGCCTGTCCCATGGGTCAGAACCATCAGCCCCATTTGGAAGAGAGAAACAGGTGGTAGCAAAATTGCAAGTCTCGAGGGAGAAGGAAGTTTAGCCAAGGGGTTCGAGAAGACTCAAACTCAGAGGTCTTCAAAGATCTTTGGGAAGCAATAACGGAATCACAGTCTGAATTTCTTCTGTCTGTATATCTTTTGTTGCACACATTTTGCCCAGAAATATGTTTTCACTGTTTTCTAACACACAGAATTTAGTTTAAAAAAAAAAAAAAAAGCATCATTCAAAAGAATGACAGAAAATCAATTAATGCTGACATCCACTTGAGATTCTAAAAAGTAATGTCATGAATTAGAAAGTGCAGATTTAGCTAAAATTCCTCAAATTATCCCACATTTTAAATTAAGGTTTATACAGTTCTGAACATTAATTAGCTTTTGAGATGAGATGTATCACTTTGCATTAATAAATGGTGAAAAGCGGTAACATGAGTAACTCAAGGTACATGGAAATTCTCCAGATTTCCTAGGAAGTGTGATAAAATATTGTACATCAAACATTATTTAGTATGTGTCAACTTTTTCAGACAAATAAGAATGAAATCTGGCCGGAGTCAAAGCTCGAAACAATAGAAATTGACTCTCATTTCCCCAGCATCCTACTGCCCTTTGGAAATCACAATTATTAATAAAGCCTCTTTAGTTTTTCTGATCTGGGCCTTAAAAATGTTTAAACAAAATGACCTCCAAAGAAGGGGGAGTTAGCAGAAAATCAAGAAACCACAGGCCCTGGTATCGATGTGTCATGTCTCATAAAAATCCAGATTACAATAAATATCAGGGACACCAAAATTGTCAGCACCTTCAAGCTGAAATTTTCCAGATTAGATGGCCTGGTTTAAAAATGACCACCAAAGTTTAACTAAATCTGGGGCATATTGTGGGAGGAAACAGCTCATTGGTGGCAATGGATTGTTGAAATGTTAGTTCCACTACTGGGAAGAGAGTGTTGCCAGATAACACAACTTCACAACTGGTTTAAGCAATGTTCACAAGTGCCTAACTCTGCTTTCATTATTGTGCTAAGCAAAATCCACCAACAGGAGTTGCAGTTACGTCCAGTTCAAGAGAATTAGTCTTCCCATTGTCGTCCTCCGAAACAAACCCTGAATTAGCTTCTGCTAGATTATCTCATTCATTTTGACATCATACACATTTAATAATAAAAAACAAAATACAAATTATTACGTCATTTAGAAAGGACGACGCTATCTGGATCTTCCTTTTTGACCCTGCTTTATTCCAGCCAGACTGTGTTAAGAGCATCATAAATAAACAATTCTGCCAACTACAGGTGTTGCTTCAATTACAGAGCACAGAACATGACGCTTTAAAAAAGCAGCTTTTTTTAGACGATAAAAACTCCCCCACCAGCCTTTCTATTTCTTCTTTTAAAAGCACCTTTTTAAGACTGGAAAAATCTGCCACCTTACTCATCAATTCACCGGTTCGGTTCGCGTGGAGTCAAGCAAGCGTTTGACGGGATTAAGGAAATTCAAAGGAGGGAGGAAACCCAAACCTCAGAGTGAGACCCACGGGAGAAGCAACCCAGCAGATATCAACCAGCTCTGGCAATTCCAGAAGGGAATGTATGTAAGATCCCTAACTGGGACGCTGGCCAGCTGGCCAAGAGCACCTTGGGAAGAAAGCAAGCGCCTTCCTCATCCTTGAGCCAGAGGTTGGCAAGGGGGGAAATCCTTCCTGGCATGACCTGCCCTTCAAAAGCCTGCCGTGGTTTGACAGAAGAGCCTGTCTTCCTAACTTCCACAATATTTGAGACCCGCTTCTCCCTGTTTGCGTCCTGGAGAGGGGGGGGGGGCAAGACATTTCCACAGCCCACGTGAGGAACTGAAATGGTGGCACACACCCAACGTTAAGGAACTGCAGAGAGAAGGCAAGCCAGGTTGTGAGGCTCAGGACTTCCCTGGGGGGCTTCAGATCCCTCTGTCCTCATGGGGGATCCAGGAAAGCTGCTCCAAGCCCCCTCTGGCTTGCTCCTCTCTTCCCATTATCCTCAGGTCTTCAGGAGGCTCAACGTACCCCGGGAAGCGGTGCCCCTTACTCAGGTGTTTCAACTCAGAAACAGAAACTGGTCCCTGTCTACAGAAGAGCTCAGTATACCCAAGGCTAGCTAGCAGGGGCGAGGGGCTGAAGAGCCAACCCTGAATGCTTGCAAAGCCATTTTTGTGGGAGGGGGATCAGCCCTTCCTGGGTGGCCTAGTGGCCGAGGGGCTGACCTGGATGGGCAAAGCGCTTGGGAGGGGCACCAGAGGCAGCCCACCTGCCCATAAATTGTGGCTCTGCTCAGAAGAGGGAAAGCAGCCGTGGCCCTGCCAGCCTAGACGGAGTTTCTGTTTCCAAAAGCCACCAAGCCCAAAGCAGCCAGCTCCACACTGGTCTTGCCAATGTACATTATGTACATTTTGGACTACAGTAATTAAACTTGTCGGCTCATTAAAACATCTCAGAGCATCTTCTGCATTGTGGCTCAAATCCTATTAGCCGGCTGCCTTGTAATATGTTTACACAGTATTAGAGGCACAAGAAATATGCTTCCCTCTGCACCTCCGCTACAAATGTTTGCACAAGACGAAGCCACGGGGCTGCTGGGCACAAATTTTGTTTTTCTGCATGACAAGTAAGGCCAGGTGCAGCCGAGCGGGCCGGCCAAGCCTTCTCTACCTTCTGGACCCATGCAGACAGACTGAGGAGGGGAGGGGGGTCCTAATTGGGGCTGAGCAAAGAAAACCCCCAAAAGGATCAACATTCCTGTCCAGGAAACAGAGAAGCCCAGGAGCGAAGCACAAACTGGCATGCATGACAACAGGAATAAGTGGGTTGTGTTCCCACCAGAAAGAGGCAGACCCACAGAATCTCTCAAGAAAATGCTGCTTTTGCAGGAACGGCTGCCTGTCAAAATGGATTTTTCCATTTTCCATGCATTTGGCATGATTTTTTTTATTTAAATAGAGACCTCTTAAGCAGCCGAGTTCAAACAAAGCAATGCCCAGAACTGCAATTGAGTGAAGACAGATTCCCACATATTAACCTCCCTTCAGAGATCAATTTGTTTCTCATGTGCTGCTCTGCTTAAAGCCACCGTGGATGTCAACAACCCAAAAGGACATTTTAGCCTTTTTTTTTTTAAGGAGATCTATCAGCAATAGGTCCCCAAAGGAGAGCATTAAACCACTTCAGGGGAGCAACAACCGCACACTCTGAGCCTTACGCTTGTTTTTACGTGGAGATATTACAACATGGAGATATTACAAAGATTTACACGGGACCTTTGCAGAAATTCTGACCATATTTAGAGCAGATCAATCAATAAAAACAAACTTGGCAATCATCATAAACAGGCCCAGGGCTCGAAACATCAATTTCCGCGTAAACCTAAAAATGTGCGTTGGGGCCCAAATTTGCCACCCAGAAGGCTGAGCCTAAGGTGGCATAAGTGAAAGTAGCTTCTAGCAAACAACTCAGCTGAGCTCAGCCAGCGTTACTTAAACCCCACGTTGCATCAATAAACTGGAGCAGCTTCTACAAGAATAAAGCTGAGTTTAAGGGGGGCAAATTAAACTGAGTGAAGAATGGCCATCCAGGTGCCACGGACTGCTACTCCCATCACCCACCGCTGGCCTTGAGGGAGGGAGAGGGGACACAAGCATTTCACAGCATGCAAGGGGCCAAACATTTCTCCTTGGATTGCAGCCTCCCACTGATGTCTCAATGGTGTAGAAGAATCTCTTTTCTTTCTCAGAAAAACACACTTGTGGCTTCCACAGTTTCTGTCTTCCCACACTCTACTCCCAAAGACAAACTTAAGGGGAGTCCTACAACTGGACCAGACCAAGGGGCATGCTTACTCCAGACTTCTGTGGCTGAGCAAATGAAGTCAGGAAGCTTGTGTACCTGGGCAGTAGGACCCTGGTTGTCTTCTAACTGTTGCTCCCTAGCATTCCTGCTGCTTGGAGACAATGCTGGTGTGTCCAAGGCGTTAGCAGAAACCAGCTTCATGGCCAGCCTTTGCTGGAGGAGGAGGAGGAGGAGGAGGAGG
>BLBF01000059.1:1272418-1283810 GCA_015471245.1 Laticauda colubrina | reverse complement strand
GGGGGGGGGGGGGGGGGTGTTTCCAAGGAGGGAATGGGCTTTAAAAGCTGCCCGGGCTCAGCGCGGATAACTCTTCGGGGGAAAAGCTCCAGTTCTTACCTTGGGGGGGGGGACGGGGGGCTCCCGTGCACCCCCCCCCCGCTCCCTCAGCAGCAGCGGCAGAGCAGCTGGATGCCCCCCCCCTCCACAGATTTGGGGAGCCCGGTTGAGGGGGTCGACGGGGGGGGGAGATCAATCTAGCAATTCCCACCCACCCCCTCGGAAGGGATGAGCCCTTTCGGGGACCCCCGCACCCCCCTTTCCTCGAGGCCTGACGCTGGAGCCTTGCAGAGGGACGGTCCGGACGCCCCCCCCCCCCCCCGCCCAAGGCAGCTGCGCAGCGCGGGACCTGTTGGCCTCGGGCGAGCCTTTTTCCTCCGGAGCGAGTCCCGCCCGAGGGGAGCGGAGGGTCCCGGGCGGGGGGAGCAGCGGCCGAAAGCGCCCCGCCGCCCGTCGCGCAGCAGCCCCCGCACAGCCCCGCCTCGGACTCCCTCCGCCGACCCCTCCCCACGAGCCCCGAGACGCGTGTCCCGGGCAAAGCCGCGCTCCCACGAGCGGGGCTCCGGAGAAGAGCCGCTCTCGTCGGGCCGCTCGCGCACCTCCGGCGCCCCCCGGACCTCGAAGCCGCCTGCCGTCCCTTGGGCGGGCAGCGGGGGAAAGGGGCCGGCCGCCCCGCCTCGGCTCCCTCCTGAGCGGCCCCCGAGGGGACCCGCGGCTCCGCTTCCCCCGGGCCCCGCCGCAGAGGAGCGAGCCCCAAGGAGCCCGGCCGGGCGCAAGTCCGGCCCCGCCACTCACCGTCGCGCGGCTTTTTCCCGGGCCAGGCGGGCGGGCGGCGAGGGGAGAGCCCGCGGCGGCGGCGGCGGCGGAGGGCAGCGCATCGCCGGCGGCGCGGCAGGCGAGTTCGCAGCGCCCGCTTCCAGCCTCTCTAGCGGGGCTCGGCGGCGCGGCCAGCAAATCACCAGCCGCTGCCTGACGTTGCCGGGCTGGCGAGGCGCGTCGGAGCCGCCCCTCCCCCGCCCCCCCCCCCCCCCGCGAAGCCCCGGCCGGAAACCATCTTGACTGCTGGCACCGGCCGGCGCCGCCCGCCCCGCCGCCCCCCGCCTGGCCGGGGCTGCCCTGACCCCTAGTGCCCGGCCCCGAGGAGCACAGCCGGACCTCGGGCCCGCAGCCCCCGGCGCCTCCGCTGCCCGGCCGGCCTCCGACCCCCATCCTCAAGGTGGGCGGTGGGGGGAGAGGCGCGCCCCTCGGCGGAACGGCACTCTGCACATGCTCTGGCACCTCGGCGCCGGCGTCCCGGGACAGCGCTCGCCGCTTGGACCCTTCCCAGGGGCAGGGGTGGAAAGAGGCCGCCCCCCCCCCCCCCCCCCCCACACTCCCTGCCCGGCGTTGGGTGGGATGGAGAGTTCCAGTCCTGACCGCTGCGGGGGGGCCGGTCGAAGAGGGAAGAGCGCTGTCGGGGGGGGGGAGAGGGAGGGGCCGGCCCGCTTGCGGCCCCGCCCCCCCCCCCCCCCAGCCGCCCAGGGAGCGAGCGGGGCGCCGGTGCTGGACAGCGCTCGCCGCTTGCCCGCTTCCAAAATGGAGGCGGCGGCGGCTGCAGCTGGGGCGGGCGGAGGAGGGACGCGCCCCTTTCGGCCCCGCCCCTTTCCGCGCACCTGCCGCTGCCGCTGCCCGACTCGCCCGCGCCCCGACTCGGAGCCCCTCCGTCCCCGGCAGCGCCCGCCCCGTCCAGGAGGAGCCCGGGCAGCCTTGGCCGCTCCGGGCCCATTTGGGGGAGTCTGCACTCGCCTGGACCCCCGCCGGAGTTGCGGCGCTTCAGGCAGCGAGGATGGGGCTCAGCTGGGGAAGACCCGGGATTGGCCCGGGGCAGACAGGAGAGCGGCCTTCCGGTATTTGAGGGGCTGCCCCAGAGAGGAGGGAGGGGGGGGTCAAGCTCTTCTCCGAGGGCCCCGAAGGCCAGACGAGGAAGAATGGATGGAAACTGGACCAGGAGGGATTTGAACCTGGAAATAAGGAGGAAATTTCTGACAGGGAGAACAATCAAGCAATGGAACAGAAGTTGCCTTCAGAAGTTGTGGGAGCTTCATCCCTGGAGGCTTTCAAGAAGAGACTGGACCAAGTCTCTTGTCCAAAACGGTGTAGGGTCTCCTGCTTGGGTGGGGGGCTGGACTAGATGACCTACAAGGCCCCTTCCAACTCTTGTTATTCTGTTATCCGGAGGGGGGTGGGGGAGAGATGCCAGTGAATGGCTGCAAGAAAGGAGAGGAACCCAGTCCACATCACTCCCTGGGCTGCCCTGCCCTAAGAAGGAGCCGGGAGTGATGGGCGGGGGGTGCGGAGAGGGGACCCTACCTGAGGTGGCATTCAGCTGGTTCTGAGCAGTTCTGGAGAACCGGTTGCGGAAAGTTTGAGTCATTCAGAGAACTGGAAATCCCACCTCTGACTGGAGATTTTACAGTCTCCTTCCCCTGCCTCGCCCACAGAACCGGTAGTAAAAAAAATGGAATCCCACCCCTGGGCCCTAACCCCTTGGGAGGGTCTCTTCCAAGGAAATCTGCTCTGGGGGAGCAGGAGTGTCTCTGCCAGCCTGTGTACCCCTGGAGCAGCTGCCTGGGATTGCTCAGAGCAGGGACTCCTGCAGAGGGGCAAAGGTGCCACCCAGGGCTCATCCTTCCCTCTTATTTGCTGAAAGTTTCAGAGTGGATGGGAAACGGCCAGGGAAGGTGGAGCCTCGTGCAGTTTGATTCCTGGGTTCTTCCCCGAAGAAGTTTGGCAATCGCCAGATGTCTGGATCAGAAAAACCAACGGGCGGAATTACGAATTATTTCCCCACAATTTGAAAAGAGCCAGGCTGCCTCCTCCTCGCCTCGCCCTTTGCAGTGGTTTCCGTCCTCGGGTGGTGCCAGAATGAGTCCACCTTTGCTGAAGGGAGGAAGATACCTGCTAACTTGCAAAACTTTACCTGATCCCATTCCCTGCCTGAGCTGGGCCAAAATGCACCACACAAGAAGTAGCGGCGTGAAGACACACACACACACACACACACACACACACACCCCAGTCCCCTCCTGGATTCCATCCTTCCTTTCCCTGTGCTTGAGAAGCAAAGTCCTAAAGGTGCTTTTTTTCAAGAGACAGCTGGGCTTTCTGGATGATGGGAAGTCAGAACTGAAGAACTTCTTGGATGAGAAGTGAAATGACTTCAAAGAAAAACCAGAAAGTCTGGTTGCCCCCTGAAAAAAGCACCTTTGGGACAGCCATGACTTGAATGACGGAGATGCTCCATAGACATTTAGAAGCAAAAGTTTTTCAAAAAGCACATTCAAGTTGGCTTCCAGAGACTCGGCTTCTTTAGAAGCAGGGCTGCCGTTCCATGTCCAGCTGACTCTCCTTGCAATTTTAGTCAAAAACCAAGCAAGGGAGCTGGCCAGGGTGATGGGAGATCCTTTGCAGGGCAGAGCCCAAGAGAAGGCAGGGCCTGGCCTGGCCCTGAGATCCTACAAATAGGACATGACCCAATATTGTTGCCAGTTAAAATAGCAAAATAAGAAATGCATTAAGGACAGAGATGCCCCAAGGCTCATGCCAGGGCGAATGTAATTTGCAGAAGGGAAAATGCTGATAATTATAATGGTGTTTAATGTATGCAGGGAGCAGATAAGAGCACATACTTAGCTGGAACAGCCTGGGAGCGAAGGGCAGGGATGGCGAGGAGAGCAGGAGCCCTGAGCTGAGCTGCAGAGAAGCACCAGGACGCCTCTGGGCTGAGCTTATGCCTTGCAGCTGAAGGAAAGGTCCAATTGGTTATTCTGCAGGCAAATGGAAAATACTGGGGTGGGCCAATGGCCTCCTAGGTAAAGCTGGTTTTAAGGCCTGGCCCTTTTGCAGGTGCCAAAGACTCCAGGGGGCAGGAGGTCCTCAGGAGTGGTGGCTTCTAGTTGAAAAACCCATTCTGTCCAAACATACCTGGAACCTGCAAGAGCCACGAATTCTGGCCTGATTGCCTGTTGTGTGGACCATCACAACTTTTCAGAGCGTGACCGGCCACACTTGGTGTCAAGTCCTGAGAAAGCAAAGTGTCTTTCAGTAGGAATCGGCAAAGGACACGTAGAAGAGACAGCTGGGAATTCAGAGTGGGAGCCAGAATGGGCCACGTTCGAATTTCTCTAGTGATTAAGGAGACCCTTCGAAGCTCAGGATTGAGATGAGGGCTTGTAGATGTTTCAGGACCCAAGTAGAGAACATCATCAGTGATACAAGGGAAGGGGGTTTATGGAGGAGGAGGATTATGGAGTCCTTGGTGCTCTCTCAGCTTGCAGCACTGCTAGTTAGAACAAATGCATTAAGTTGCTTTTTTTTGCTAGCACAAGGGTGTATTTTCTTTCCCCATCCTCAGTACGTCCATCTCTTCCCTTTGACAACCAGAAATGGAACAGGATCACTTAGCCTGTTATCTTCAAGGTGACCCACCAGACTTTGCTATCTCCGTGCAGTTGTCAATTTTTATCAGTTTGAAATATAAAATGCAAAAATGCAAAGAAAAATGAGAATGATAGGAAAATAGGGAAGGAAAGGGGGAAAAGAAAATCATTGACTTTTGGGTGCAATAGAATAAGGTAATAATGTACAACCTCAACTTTTAACTTTTACATCATAATATAGATTATCCTCTTCTGTAACAACAAACCTATCTAATCAGCAAAACCCAAAATCAAAGTTTCATTGTTTTCCACCTCAAGTACAAAGTCCAGAAGCAGTTTCCAAGTGGGGAAAAAATTAATTGTATTTCTTAATCAAGGCCATCAATTTGGCCATCCTCGCTAACTCCATCAACTTTTGCAGACATTCATCCTCCAAAAAACAGCCAGACTCAGACAAAGTTAAAGCAGGAAAATGCCCCCTTTAGAAGGGCCCAAAGGATTCCTTGTCAGTAGTCTTCATGGTCTTCTGATTAGCCTTCCAAGGACGGGATGGACAAGATAGGACATTGCCCAAGAAGAGAAGGGAGATTATCATATATCAGAAGTTTTGTGCAAGAGGGAGAATTTGAGTTAAGATCTTCTTATCAGACACACTGACCACTATAAATGCCACTTCTTGTGAAATTATTAAGATTGTAAAAATCATTTGTAGGTTCATTTAATTTTATTTCATTGGGAGGGAAGATTTCAAGAGGGATTCAAATGGTGAATCTTCAAAAAAAAAATTCCTGTCAAAATTCACAAGATCCTCTCTGTTACCTCCCCCATTCTTGAGGAAATGAAAGAATTTTGCATAATTTCCTGGGAATATAATCCCATTTATTGGGGGTGGGGGAGTGTCCCTCTCAGGTAGGGCCACCCATGAAGGAAGCCAATGCTGGGGAACATGGACTTCCATCTCTTATGGCTTCAGTTGAAAGACCCACATGATTCTTCCTCCTTTTGACCGAGATGACTGCAATGCAGGAGCATCTTCTACTATCAGAGAACTGGTTTTTGATCTCCTCCCAGAGAGCTGAAGCCTCATCAAGTAGCTACACCCAACGGTTACTGGCAAGTTGCCAAGTTATCTATTAACCCCTTTTATTTCTTTAATATATTTGCAGGAGATACAGCAGCCCTTGGTCTCTTATCCTGCTACAAATTCCAACGCCCCTGAGACCTCTGATAGTTTTGTCCACCAAGACAATTGACAAAAGTCTTTTGGCTTGAAGCAGTTACAGAAACCTTCATATCTAAACAATGAGAAACTTCCGGAGATGACCGCATACCTTTGCGAGTTGATGGATACCAACGTTATTCTCGGTTGCATTTCCATTCTTCTCGACTCTAAAGAATTCAGGTTGATAAATCTGGGGGTGCAACTTTGCATCAAGAATACTTCCTGCAACTTTCATGGCGGAGACCCTCCTTCCCATTCCTTTCAAAGCCCAGTTGATATCATGGAGAGAAGGGCCGCCCACACAGATCCCAAACCCTTGTCCGGATACATCGTTGCTCGCTCTGCTTCTTCACAGGGTCTGGATCAGATGCCTTCCAATGCTTTTTAAAAGCCCAAGTACAGTTTTGCACTTAACCATAGATTCCTATGCATCCACACAGCCCCCTCCCCATCCAAAAACAAAAAATCTAAACCATAATTCTAACGACAGCCAGATTGGGTTCTCAGCCACTGCCCTTATTTCCTTGTACGATAGCTTTTGGCCCCCTCATAACATAAAAAAAAGAAGAACAGTACCTAGGATTAACTGTGCACAGTTAAATGCATGCTCCGTTTCTGTCTGGTGCAGAACTGAAGGAATAATGGGCTTTGCAGGTCCCAAGGGGCTGTTTCCCAAGAAATTTATGTCCAAGGGGTTGAGCATTAAGAATTCCTAAGGGCAGAAACCGAGCAACTCAAGAGCAACAGCAAAGCAATTGGGCTGAAATCAGGCATGGCTCCAGCCAGTCAATAAGATCAATTACACGTTGAGTAAGGAGGGTTTATTATAAGAGGTCTTGGTCGAGGGACAGAGCAGCAGACACGGCCTGCGGGGAGAGGCTGAAGTTTCACAGGTAGCCCATCAGAGTTTGGCAACAGCAGTCCTGGTTAATCGAGACTCAGCCTCGGTGGTGCAATTCCCTTGGAATAAATGAACAGATCTGTTCCTTTGTGTTAAAAATGGGAGGCAGGTTTTGAAGCTGTTTGAGGGCCACTGATTTAGAAGAAAGTGGCCAGAATCATGGAGGGCATTGCTATCATCTTGAACAGAGATGCTATTCAGCCAGTTCTGACCAGTTCTGGAGAACCAGTAGTGGAACTTTTGAGGAGTTTGAAGAACCGGCAAATCCCCCCTCTGACTGGCCCTGCCAACCCCACCTGTTCTCTGCCTCCCATTGAGTCCCAGCTGATCGGCTGAGAGAACAGAGCTGGAAAGCAGGTTCGTGGGGTGGGGAGGGAATGGGGATTTTGCAGTATCCTTCCTCTGCCACGCCCACCAAGCCACGCCCACATAATTGGTCGTAAAAACATTTGAATCCCACCACTGCTCAGAATAGGCTGGTCTAAGGACAGCCCAGGGCAATGCATACACAGAGACTCCACGTACATAGAAAACGGGCACAATACAAAGAAAGCACAAATCACAACACAAACAGAAGCAAGACACTACTACACACAGAGCTATTTCCTGTGCACAACTTCCTATGCGCCTTCTAGAAAGGCATGGGAAGGATCCCTGGAGGCATGTGCCATGTGTTTTCCTTAACTTGTGTAACAAAATCATAACAATGGTTGAAGAAGTCTGGGTGTAACACAACAACTGCCTAATCTTCATGGACTGCATTTCTGGGCAAGAAGGATACACCGCTCTTTTGCATCCGCTTGGGATGGAGGGCACTCGATCCTGGTCTCTTCAATCCACTTGATGACAAAGCCAGCTTGTTTCACTACCTCTTCTATCATCTCCTTCTCCAAGTAGATGGTGGAGAATTTGCGTTGGCCCACCATGTAGTAGTGTGCTTCAAGGGATGAATTCAACAGGAGGTGCCCGCCCAGTTCCAGGAGAGAACTGATGTTCCTGAATGCTGGTTGGTAGGTAGGGATGTCCTTGCAAGCCACATCGAAGCACAAACTGGAGAGCAAGCAATCTGCAGGAGGAAGAACCAGCGGGGCCAAAGGGTTGGGTTGGGTCACATCGCATTTCAGGTACCGCTTGACGGCTCTTCAGACTTTCTCTTCCTTCTCTGCCCACGTTTCCTTGGGGAGAAAAGACAGGAAGAATATGATCCACCTACCTCCAAAATTTGGTTACTCTCGAATTGCCCTTCTTTTTATGGATGGAGACAGGTCAGGTCTCCCAGGTCCGCTGCCCTTCAAGAACAGGAAAGCCCTTCTCTCTAGAATTCTTCTTGCCTAGGTTCAAGTATCAGCCTGCAAAAGCCAAGGGCAGTATTCCTCAGCCTTGGCAGTTGTTAAGATGTTTGGGTTTAAACTCCCAGAATCCCCCAGAAACATGAGGAATACCAGTCTTGAGTTTCCCCATGGAAAGTTATAGACAGGTAGCTTCTACAGCAGTCATCAATCTCTGTCTTGGTACCACTACCTCACAGATGGGGAGGGGGATATAAATAATTTCAATAAAATTATTTATTAATATTAATAATTTATTAATAATTTATAGTTAATGATTTATTACTATTAATTAATAAATTTATTAATTATGAGCCATGAATAACCATGTCATCATAAAAATTTCATGACTTCTGTCCCTGGATAAAATATCAAGATGGAAATAGGTGATGGCAGCCTGTGTGGTGATGTCTCCACCTTGGCATCTTAGGGTTGGTGTGGAAATGGTCAATTTATATGTTCAGTTCATTCAACCCTGAGCAGAACATGGATTCTCACTGCTTTCCACCAGTAGGAACAGGCAGGAGAAGAACCACTGGTGTCCTTATCAGGTGAATGGGCAAGAGTAATGGGTGAGCCCACTGGGCAGATGGGCCAATTAAAACAAGGAAGAGAACATCAAAGTGTGCAGGGTTGAATAGGCTGCAAAGTTTGATTATTCATCCATCTGAGTCCAATGCAAGAAGAAATAGAGATGGAAACCAATGGAGGGCTTTGGCTAGAGAAACCCTGCTTAGATACAGGTCCCACCAGGAGAGAAGTCTTGGGAAGGCCCAAAGAAGACATGGACCACTGAGGAGGAGATCATGCTGCAGTTCTTTCTGGAGCACTGCAGAAGAATCAAAACAGAGACCAAGTCTGGAACAACTATTCCCATCAGCTCAGAAGAAACTGTGGACTGGTCGCCACTTTTCTTTCCTAGCAGAATGGACACAAAAGTCATGTCTCAATCTCGGTGTCAGCTAGCAAAGCTTTCTGAAAGAGAGTCCCCTTTCCTCCTTCAATGTGGACTCTTCTGGTCTGCATAATTATTTTCCTGTTATGCTCCTGATTACAAAATCTCTCCTGATGCATTTTCACAAATGGACAGATTAGCCAAAGTTGAAAGAAAAGGATCTGGTTTCCTTCTATAGTTGAATAAGTTAATCTTAGTCTTGAAAGGTGTGAAAGTGAAGGCTACCTTCTTCCTCTACCTGCCTGTCTCCCTCCAACTCACAGATGTATTTTACAATGGAGGTCCAGCCCAAAGCCCCCGCTCTTTCTTCAGCCACCGCTGCATCTCCTCCCAGTTCTGGTCAGTGTAATCAATGGCTATGATCTCCTGGAAGGAGTTGCAGGTGGAGAGGGACTGGTGGATGGTTGGGCAGGTGCCAATGACAATCAGGGTATCTCCCTTGATGCCATCTGGAGCCCAACAACCCAACCACAGAGTTTTTAAAGCTCATTCTGCTTTGGGTCCTTCACATCTGCTATTCTGGCTACTGGTGCCAATTCCTCCCATCTGAACTGCTCCAGAAGCACCAGAAGCCCTTTGAAGAGCATCCTGGAGGCCCCCTGATCACCTGGCAACCCCTCCCCTTCTTAGCATTCCCATGAACCTGTTCCCAACCCACCTGTTTCCCCACTCTTAGGAAGTAATAAACTCATCAAAAGAGATGGGGGGCACCTTTCTGTTTGTGTTTCGTGTCTAGATCAACCTGCAGAAAAGTTCAAGTAAAAGAACATAGAATCACAGGGGTTGGAAAGGATGTTTGTGACCAATTTGGGCATCTGCCTTTTGAAAGCTACTTTCATTTCTTGGCTGTTTGTAGCCTGAAGAGGGCATCTAAGTGGAGCAGGTTACAATCCGCAGAATTATGAAGACGAAAGCATGACTTTAAGATCTGCCTCTTGGCTCTTCCTGACCATCTCAGATCAACAAAGGTCTTCACCTTGAGGTTAAAGCTGGGAAAGTCAACACTTACCTAGGGTGAAGGCCCTGTGGGCCCCTTTCAGGAAGAAGGTTAGACCCAGTCCATCATCCACAAGGCTAACTTTGTAGTACTTTTCCAGATGGTCTCTGGGATCGAAATGCTGAGTGTAGAAATCTTTCCCTGTACAAGACTCTTCCATCGTCATAAAAATAATTTTACCAACTGCTGGTTTCTCCTTTCCTGATCTGAGCATTATTACACCTTTGTCTTTGCTGGCTTTACCTCCTCATGTCCCTTATAGATTGCTTTCTCAACAAAGCTCCCCTTTGCACGTTGCAGTGTGAGTATCTTGACCTAGTAAAACAAGATGTTCTTCTTTGAAAAGGTAGCATAGGACTGGTGGATCCCCCACTAAGAAACAATACACCTCCAGCACCGGGAGGGTTGATAAATTAGAAGAATGTGATTGCAATTGAAAATGGAGGAAATGGGATAAGACCTACCCAAAATCTGAATGGGAAGTCAGAAGGACTGTGCTTTGTTGTTGTTCAGGATCTCGGCTCCTTTAGAGGCTGGGACCCTTTTGCCCTGGGCTTGACCCATCCCATCCTCCTGGTTCCCACCTGATTGGCACTTCAGAGCTGCCAGTCAAGCAAGAGAAGCACCAACCAGGAAAAACTAGGCAGGAATCCGAAGGAGGAAGCCTGGATTTTCCACCAGGGCCAGAACTTGTGAGCTTAGGAGAAACTTAGCATCACAAACAGAGCAAAGCTCCCTTCAGTGCCCGCTTTCTCCCAATACAGCTGTACCACATGAGCAGCTCATTTTTAATCAAAAGGGTGGCTTATTTATTTTTAGGCCCATTTCTCCCTCGAGAAGCTATGGCTAATTTTTGTCTTCCTCCTTTGGATTCCTGCCCAGTTTTTCCTGGTGGGCGCTTCTCTTGCCCGACTGGCAGCTCTGAAGTGCCAATCAGGTGGGAACCAAGAGGATGGGATGGGTCAAGCCCAGGACACTCGCTGCCAGCTGCAACCTGCAGGGACTTCAGTCGGTCAGCATTCAACTTTCTGGGGATGGTGCCTGATCTCTAGTAGCTTCAGAGGAGAACTTGGTGGACCTCTTCCAACTTGAGTGGAATGCCAAGGCTTTGGGAAGGCCTCCTCTCCCACCGTGACATGGCCACCTTCCAAGGCTTCCAGAAAGCAAAAGGGCCACATTTGTTTTTTTTTAAAGTGGATTCTGGTCATTGCAAGCTATTAGAGCCTCGGTGGCGCAGTGGTTAGAGTGCAGTACTGTTTCTGCTGCCTGCCAGCTGCCTGTAATTTGGCAGTTCGAATCTCACCAGGCTCCAGGTCGACTCAGCCTTCCAATCCTTCCCAGGTGGGTAAAATGAGGACCCAGATTGTTGGGGAGCAAGAGGCTGATTCTGTAAACTGCTTAGAGAGGGCTGTAAAGCACTATGAAGCAGTATACAAGTCTAAGGGCTATTGCCTTTCCTTTCCCTTCCTTTCCTTTCCTTCCTTCCTTCCTTCCTTCCTTCCTTCCTTCCTTCCTTCCTTCCTTCCTTCCTT
>BLBF01000059.1:1239053-1269267 GCA_015471245.1 Laticauda colubrina | reverse complement strand
GGGGGAGGGGGGGGGGGGGAGAGAGAAACTGCATCTCATAAATGTCGAGGAGGAATTATAGCCCGAAAGCTACAGTAAAAAGATGGCACCATTTATCTTGCTACCATCTGTGCACGATCGTTTGGCCCGGTGGCGGTATCCTGCGCCTGGAAAAGTTTTATTTCTCTGGTTGCGTCGCTCCTTTCATCAGGGGAAATCAGGGCAGGGTTGGAAAGGAGCCTTCCGTCCTCGGCCCAGGGGTTGCAAAGGCATGACAGGTCTGCAGCAGGGAGT
The DNA here is from genome assembly GCA_015471245.1 of Laticauda colubrina. Taxonomy (NCBI): domain Eukaryota; kingdom Metazoa; phylum Chordata; class Lepidosauria; order Squamata; family Elapidae; genus Laticauda; species Laticauda colubrina. The sequence goes on along the minus strand of BLBF01000059.1, from coordinate 1,268,994 downwards.
TCCGCTGGCGTTACAAGGAGTCCTCGGCTGCAATGGGGACTGGAATTTCCACTATGGAGCAGGATTAAGTGAGCCGCATCTGGTTTTTGTGGTCTTTCTTGCCATGGTTGTTAAGTGAAACACTGCATTTGTTAAGTGAATCAGACAGTCACTAAGGGACCGTCCTTTGCCGGTCACATCTAGCCGACCCATTACAGAGGGAGGCAAGGAATGTTGCAGATCCCGTCCCCTAGGGAGATACATCTGGTGAGACCCAGAAGAAGGACCTTCTTCATGGTGGCTCCCTCTCTCTGGAACATCATCCCCCCTCAGAGACAAGAGTGCCCCACCCACTCTGACACTCTTTTGGAAGTGCCTGAAGACGTGGTTCTGCCAACAGGCCTGGGGAACCCAGAGTGGGATGGAGCCCATTAAGTGACTGGTATCAGTGGTGGGATTCAAAATGTTTTACTCCTGGTGCTGTGGGCGTGGCTTGGTGGGCGTGGCAGGGGAAGGATGCTGCAAAATCCCCCTTCCCTCCCCACCCCACTAGCCTGCTTTCCAGCTCCATTCTCCTGTGCAGGGCAACCAAAGGAGACCCAGCCGATCAGCTGGGACTCCATGGGAGTCAGAGAAGAGATGGGGTTGGCGGGGCCAGTCAGAGGGGGGATTGGCCCGGTTCTCCCAACACCTCAAAAGTTCCGCTATCGGTTCTCCAGAACTGGTCCGAACTGGCTGAATTCTACCTCTGGCTAGTATGAATGTGTATCGTCATCAGGGTGGGAAGGTGGGGCTTATTATTTTATTATTTTTCTTTTTATTTCTTTGACATTGTGCTTTTATATCCTTGTAAGCCGCCTTGAGTCTCCATGTGGGGGTAGGTAGCAGTATAAATTTTCTAGATTAATAAATAAACTATGGCTGGCTGGGGAGTTCTGTGGGTTGAAGTCCACAGGTCCTGTCTGAAATGGCATAGGGTCTCCTGCTTGAGCAGGGGGTTGGACTGGATGACCTCCCGGACCCTTCTAACTCTGTGTTTCTGTTAAGATTGGACACCCCCTTCCAAGCCTTGAATGGGTCATCAGGTCACCTTCACCCATCCACATCTCACAAATTCATGGGAAAAAAGCCAGAGGTTGGGCAGAACTTGGCATGAAGTCCAGTTACAGCAAGATTGGCACAAACTATGCTGGTCTCACTGGCACCCCAACAAATGACCCAGTTAGGTAATTCACAGGAACTAGTTGCAGAACTCAAGTCATTTATACAATATTTATACTCATCTTCCCTTTGGATCCCAAGCCAGGATTCAAAGTCAGCTGAGTTTGCCTGTAACAGGGGTATGCCAATGCTGTTTTTGTTTTTATTTTCTTTATTCCATTTATATGCCACCCGTCTCCCAGAGACACTCTCCAAACACACAGGGCTTTTCAAGGGTGGGTAATACTTACCAATTCTGAGCTGCCCCCCCCCCGCCCTCAAAAGAATACCTGGAGTTAAGAGGGTGTTAACTAAGGATATTTTGCTTGCTCAGAGCTTCCAAAGGCTCCAGATCTTTTTAGGAAAGCCTTCCTTAAGGTGGCCATAGGATTTTTGATCCCCAATAGGCTACAGGGCCTCTTGTAAAATTAGTTCTTTTATAAATACCGTGTACAATCATGTTTTTACTATAAATGTAAACGTGCAAAATATTTATGCCTATAAAATATGGTCTCTATTCTGAAGAGGGTTTTGAAACCAGCCTGTGGATATTTTTAGCATGGTGGGGGAAGAAAACACACACACACAAGGGAACATTGCTCATCTCCCTGAATGAGACAGTAATGGAGAGGAACACAAGAAGGCCCATCTCTTTTGGTGCTCCTCCTCCCCGTGGAGGATGGGAGTTGTAGTCCTACCCATTTCCCAGAGCACCACAAGGCAGGACAAGAAACAATGGATGGAAACTGATCAAGGAGAGAAGCAACCTGAAACTAAGGAGAAATTTCCTACCAGCGAGGACAATTAGCCAGTGGAACAGAAGTTGCCTCCAGAAGTTGTGGCTGCTTCATCTCTGGAGGCTTTTAAGAAGAGACTGGACCTTCCTGAAATGGTAGAGAGTTTCTTGCTAGAGCAAGGGGTTGGACTAGAAGACCTTCAAGATCCCTTCCAGCTCTATTCTGATCGAGCTGAAGGCAGAGGTTGGGAGGAAGAGCCCTGATCCACAGTCGTTTAACCTGCCCTTCAGCTGCAATGGATTCCTGCTTATGGGGAGCCCTGATACCTCCCCATTTGGGTGGTGCACTTCCTAAGCACTTTCAGCCTAGCAAGGAGGGGCAGAGAGATGGAAGCCTCCTTTACAAGCGAGATATCTGTGCAAAGGGAGCCATAAATGGCAAAGCAAAGTGGCAGGTCTGCCAGAAACACCATCAAGTTTTATATTCCTGAAAGCAAGAAATAAAAGAGGAAGAGATTTAAACAAAGAGGATAAGAGGAGCCTTGTGAGTGTGTGTGTGTGCACAGTAAAGCTATCTCTAGGCTGCAATTACTGGCTTTTCTGTGACTGCACAAGCAAGACAAAATCTTAGCCCTTAAAAAATAAAAAGGCCTGAGGAGTCTTCTCACAGGAGGCAAAAAACCACCAAGCCAAATGGCCGGAGGTGGACTATGTTCTCCCCGAGTTACGACTTACGAAGAACTTGGTTATAAAAAGAGGTCAACCCCAGCTGCCTCCATAAGAGGAGTCAAGGAGCATCAGGCAGGATGCAAAATGCAATTTGGCATGCCAGGTAATTAGCCAGTTAATGGTGAGAGGCCACTGCATCTCTGGGTCTGCAGTGGTGCTGCACATCTGGGCACTGGAACGTGCGGCAAGGCAAGACTTGGCCAACTCAATAGCCTAGAATGAAGACTTTAGATGTCAGATAGAAAAGGGATGCTTCACATTCGTATCTTTGATGTTTTTACTCAGGATTCCAAACACACAAACACAAACATACTCATCCAAATTGTGATTTTAATTCCCGCTCTTTAAGCACCCACCACAGATTGCACACGAAAGGGCACGAGTCAATACTGCTCTCCCAGCGTGTGCAAATGGGCTCCCAGAAACCCACCTTTCCACTGAGTTGGGAATGGGAAAGGGGGTCTGTAGCTTTTTTTTAGCCCAGTCATATTGTGAGATGCCCAGAAGTTTTTGCTCGATCCCAGAAGAGTAATTGGAGAACAGTGCTTGAGAAAATAAAGTGGATGTTATTATCCCTTAAAAGCTCTGTTGTTTCTCTCCCTCTTATAACATGGAAGGGCAAGGGCTGAGTGCCCAAGCCGTTTGATCTTCTCTCCCCACCCCCAAAGCACAATTAATAAGAATTTGGGGTTTTATGGAAGAGTTATCTGTGCTTAGCATTACCAACACTGGACTGCATTAATTTTGACTTTGCTTGGGAAGGTGGTTGCATGCAAATTAACATCGGTTTATACCTGCCTTCCTGCTTCCAGTGGGAGGGGATGGAAAATGCAGTAAGTGGTTCAAAAAACGGTTGTGAAGCCTCAGTTTTGAGCATGAGCCCAAGGAGATCCCTGTTGGGAACACAGCCCATAGCAAAGACAAGGGGAATTTAATGGGGAATTTAACCAGGATGTGGATTAGCAAAGCTAGGCTGAGGTTCACACACCCTGTGGAAGTGCCAGAGCCTAGTTAGCACCAGGCATAAGGGGAAAAGATGGTCAGCTGAGGAATTATGGGGGTTTAAGTCCACATGTCTTAAAGTTGTGAAGGTTGGAGACCCCTGCTCGAGTTCACCGTGTGGTGCAACCACAGGCAGGGCCTCCAGCTCTGGACCTGCAAGATCTTAAACTAGGCCAGGTGTTGAGGTAATTCTTCTAAGACTTGTGGACGTCAACTCCCTGCAGAGTTGGCTGGGGGAATTCAGTTGAAGTCCCCAAGTCTTAAAAGTTGCCAAGGTTGGACAGGCCTGAGCTAAGTGGTTTCAGCCCCATGCAAGTCTCAGCTGGAGACCTTCCCCTTGCCCCAAACCTCCCTGAGAGCAGCTCACGACCTCAACCCGGGCAGCTCAATTCCCGTGGAATCACTCCTTGTTTGCCCACGGAGCTCTCAGCATCTCTGCCTGGGCAGCTCTGCCAGTAGACCAGGTGCTGGGTTGAGGGCCTTCCCCTCCCCCTTTTCCTGCCCCCCACCCCCACCCCCGGCTCATCCCTCTCCCTCCCCTTCGCCAGGCTCTGCACTCTGCCTTTCCCAGGCCTTCCCCGACATCTAGTGAGAAGCGCCTGGAACTGCAAGGCTGCCTTAGCTCTGGGAGAAACAGTCCCTTCCGAAGGAAGTCAGGCTTGGGAGCTTCCTGGTGACTGCAGTAATATTTTAAATCCTTTTGACTGTCTGGTGTGGGTTCTGCTATTTGGGGCGAAGTTGTTAAATTGTGAAGATTTCATGGTTGTGTGTATTGCCCAGGAGAGGCGCACGAGAGTGCCCATCGTCCCTGCCCAACTGTTCCCATTTATTCATATTCATTTCTTATGTCTATACTTATACCTGTTTATACTTACAGGTTTATATGTTATGTTCAAACTTATACTTGTTTTCTCATACATGCTAGACAAACTAAACGAAATATAAATAAATAAATAAATGCTGGGCATTTTTCAAAATATCCACTTGATGAACAAGAATTCCATGTTTTTACTGCCTGATGTACACCCAGCCAAAAACATTGAGGTTGCTGGAGACTAGCATGGACTGAGTGCAGCATTAACCCTAAGTTGAAGACCAGACAAGCAATGAACAATACCCCAAAGAACAACCAACTCAGACAAACAATCAAACAGTATTTAACAGTTTAATCAAGAAGAAAATAATACTCCTGCCAACACTGACAGGGCAAGCCACTCATGTATAAACAGCAAAACCCAGCCCCTACTGGCACTGATGATGTTACCTAATTAGTTCATGAAACTTTGCAAGAAAACCACCAAGCTCATAGAGCATCAAGGATTCTCCAGCAAATGAACGAACAAGCGAGCGAGTGAGTGAATGGATGAATAGCCATCTTCCCCACCAATACCAACAGGGTAAAGCCACTGTATATAAACATAAAGGAAACCGCTCTCCTTTCTAGCACTGATGATGTTCCCTAGTTGGGTCATGAAATGTCTGCATGAAGACTACCAAGCTCAGAGAGCACTGAAGTCTTCACTGGGATCTGTGAATGGACCAGGTCCATTCAGAGCAGAAGCAATCCAGCACCTGGGATGCCTTCCCTCCCAATTCCCACCAGGAAGCAAGTCCTTCATTTCATCAAACCTCTTGCTAGCACTGCTGATGTTACCTAGTCGGATAATTAAATATTTGCACATAATCAAATATTTGCAAGCCCAAAGAGCACCAAGGACTCCACAGTTCAACCCTGAGCTACACTCATTCTCTTCTATTGGTGGGCACCTGAAAGCCAACAGATCCTTGATCCTGAAGGAAACTTTTTTTCTTATAAACTTTATTCAGTTTTTCCAACAATTTAAAAACGTAAAAGAAAGCAATTACAACAATGTTGAAGACATCATTAACATATCTTTACCATATTCTTATACTTCATTTTCTATTGCACTATGATTATTACATGTTAATTTTTCTGTCAATTCTCTATTCCTTACTCCTTACCTATTTCACTTGTTATGTAGTACATTTTCTATTAATTCTACATTCAGTACATGTAGCTTCATATTCTTTAATCTTTAATCTTTCTCTCTGCTTTGTAAGCAGTAACCAAGCAAGAAATCTTTGGAAGCTTCTTCACATCCTGCATTAGGCAGAGGGACACCGGGAGAGGGAGCCAAAGGCTGAACAAAGTGAGAAATCCTTGAGTTTTTAAGGGCAGCGCAACATCTGTGTGAATTACCCTTATTCGATTTTTATCCTGCCTGCCTGCCTATCTCTGTCTCTCTCTCTCTCTTTATCTATCTGTCTATCTGTCTGTCTATCTATCTATCTATCTATCTATCTATCTATCTATCTATCTATCTATCTATCTATCTATCTATCTATCGTGTTTTCACCCAAGGGAGTTTCCAGGCAACCCAAGTGGTCCTTCAGTCCAGCAGAGAAATAGTCCATGGCCACAGGCCAGGCCCTTGAATTTCATTTTTCATGTTTTGAGCATTTGCGTGAGAACAACTCCTTTGGAAGGAACAAGCATTCCTCCCTACAGAAAGAAAAACAAAGGCCGTATTGAGATTTCACAATATTTCAACATCACAACCTCCACTGTTTGTCAAGGGAGTATCCCCCACCAACACCAAGCAAGAAATCAATCTGGACACTGTCTTTGAGTCTTTGTTCATGTGCAACCACAACCAACTCTTCGGAGACTTACAAATGGAGTCCCAGCAGGATAAATCAGGAAGGGCTTTGCGGAATTCGTTTGCTTTATGAAATAGTCAAGGGACTCTAACAGTCCCCAAAGCCCAGGCTGAAGTTTGATAGGAACAATCCCAACAAAATTTACCTGTGTTCTTTAGCTAATGGTTGCAATCCTTTCTGGTTTGTTTGCTCTTAAACTTCCGAATGGGGGAATAGTTTGTGTCCCACTTCATGATTTTGTAGCATCTTATTAGAGACATGACCAGTGACGAGAGACTTTGTGGGAGCTCCTGAAAGATGCTATGAGTCCCACACTGAAACATCAATGTGAAAAATAAAATCTCATTTTCTCTCTTTTTTAAAAACACATTGTTCTGGAAACACTAGCTCTTGATTTCATATTTGCTTCAGGAATTTTTAATCCATGTCTCAGCTGACCATCTCCCTGGAACAGTTTCGATGAGGTCTGCAAACGAACTTAATCTGCTGGTTTTCAAGATCTGCCCTTCAGTTTGGCAATGACACTTCTCAGCATGTTAGACCCAGTTATTATAAACATCATTTAGTCATTATTAATGGTCCTTTTTAGTGATGAGTCTTTACTGACTTTATTTTAAAGTTCACCCAAATGCTGTATTTTGCAAATGTGTTTATTTGTTGGGAAATGTATTTTGAATGAGTTTAATTTTTCAGTCCAAATGTCCAGCTGCATTTGCCGCTGATAGGCTGAGGGGAACTGCTGGCCAAGGCCATCTGGCACAGGAACTACTCATCTGGGTTATATATGGAAACTTCTGTCAGGGAGAGTCTGCATTTGATATCTGCAAACCCAGAGACCACGTCGTGATGGAATTCACTGGAGGGGACGTTTACCAGAAGGAATTCGATCCCAAAATTTACCTGGAATATTTTCATTTTGGGAAAGGGTCCGTTGAAGATGAATTCCTAGAGTTTATTTTGAAATGCTTTTGCAAAATCTTTACTTCAGGTAGGTGATCCAGTCACTGCTGCAACTTTGAAGGGGGAGAATATTCATTGAAAAAAACCAGGCAAACTGTAGCTCCAGGGAAAGGGTCTTTGAAAGTTTTCTGCATCGCTAGATAGGACTTTACTTAAAACGCTGAGTCAGGGACTGACTTATTTTTAAGCAACTTTTCGTGCCTCTGACAGGTGGTTTTCTTCAAGCTACATTAAGTCCATGGCCTTGCTGATTGAACGATCCTGTGGACTTCTTATGCTTTATTTCATATGTGTCGTTGCTGCATCTCTGCATTCAGACATCTATAACTGGTGAACATAAAACCTAATAAAACACAAGGGGAGAGGGATAGGATTCCAACAAATGAATTTACAATGCATTGGAAGCATTCTACATAAATGTGTAGAAGTTTGAAAAAAAAATCAAAGCAGGAAAAAGTGGAGGAGTTAAACTGCATTCAAGGACACAGTGTAGGGTAGAATCTTCCAAATACAATCAGGTATTCTCTGGGCTTTTAACATTTGGGCTGTAAAAATGGTTTCAGTCTTCCCAAGGATGATTTAAAAAAAAAAAATGCTACAGTTGAATCATCATTCTTTTGAGTAGGGAAATCAAAAGTTTTCTTGATCCCATCAGTTCAACATCAACAGGGAATCCACGCATGACTTTCCTGGGCAGAAGAAATTGGAGGGGATAAGCTTGAATTTTTTCCCCCTTCTCTCCCCCCCCTCCCCAAATCTTCCTCTCGTTTATGCCAGGAGTCCTGAAAGGTGGCACCCTGATTGATATTGGCAGTGGCCCCACCATCTACCAGCTACTGCCTGCCTGTGGGTCCTTTGAGAACATCATAGCCACTGATTATCTGGACAAGAACTGCCAGGAAATTACAAAATGGGTGAAGAAGGAGCCGGGCGCTTTTGATTGGTCCTCGGTGGTGCAGTATGTGTGCCAGCTGGAGGGGAACAGGTAGGGAGGATGTGCCCATGGGAAAAAAAAACTAGGGGCTTAGTCTTACAACTGGTCAGGTCAAAAGTCCCAGAGAAAGTTCATTATTGGCTAATGGCAAGAATGGCGAAAGGCCAGCCAAGCAACTTTCAAACTCTCTGTGTGGGAAAGGAGAGGCCATGCTGATTAGAGACAAAAGGGACAGAGGTGGGACAGAGGGAAGGGATCAAGCAGTTCAAGAAAAATAGAGCAAGGGCAAAGAGAGGGTGGGGTGGGAGGAAATATTCAGCCAGGGGAGTGTGGAGCTGCTATGCCCGCTCATTGGTGAAGCTTAGATGTTAACGATAGGTGAAAATATTTGTAGCTCAGGGTTGAATTGTGGGGTCCTTGGTGCTCTCTGAGCTTGGTTGTTTGCTTGTAGATATTTCATGACCCAACTAGGTAACTTCTTTGGTGCTAGAAGTGGGAATTTGCAGGGAGGAGGAAGAGGAGGTCTGTGGGATGCTTGGTGCTCTCTGAGCTTGGTTGTTTGCTTACAGACATTTCATGTCCCAACTAGGGAACATCATCAGTGTTAAAAGGGAATGGGGATTGCTCTCATTTTATATACAAGTGGTTACCTAGCTGGATAACAAAACATCTGCAAGCAAACAACCAAACTCAGAGAGCTTCAGGGAACTCACAATCCTGATGCATATTTAACACATTTCCCTCTCAAAATTCTTTATTTTTTGAGTCCCTATAATGACAGGAATGTTGCTTTGGTTGTTGAGGGTATCTATCTCAGGCTGCACATACCAGCCAAAGAGACTTCAGCCATTCTCCTTCTCAACATACTTGGCTGGTACTGGAGAGCTACTTCAAGCCACCACTTCTTAGCTGGTTCTGTTGCATTCCAGAGAGGTCTCAAAGCCGTCTGTTTATTGACTTTTCCATATCCCTGCAGGGAGACGTGTGCAGAGAAGGAGGCCAAGCTGCGAAGAAGCATCAAGCAGGTTCTCAGGTGTGATGTCCACCAAAGCAACCCACTGGGTCCCATCCCTCTGGCCCAGGCTGACTGCCTTCTGTCCACAGAGTGCCTGGAATCCGCCTGCAAAGACCAGGCGAGTTTCCAGGCTGCCTTGAAGAATCTCAGTTCTCTGCTGAAACTCGGGGGACACTTGGTACTTGGTGGAGTTTTAGGGTGCACGTTCTACAGGTTGGGCCCTCGTAAATTCTTCAGCATGCTCTTCACAGAAGAAATCCTGAAAAATGGCCTGAGCACCGCTGGGTTTGCCATCGTAGAGTTCAGTACGGAGCCCAGAGTTTTCAAGACCAACATGGAGGACTGTGATTTCTCCGGGAAGTACGTCATTCTTGCCCGTAAGGACAAGGAAGTATAAACCCTGTGGCTCTATTGTATCTTAAAAGCCACAACATCGCTTTGGATCTGGAACATGCTTGTTCCAAGCCCATCTCTACTACAGTTTTAGCTTTCTAAATGTTGCATGAAGGCCATCATAACCCATCACATATGCCTGTTGCATGAAGGCCATCATAACCCATCACATATGCCTGTTGCATGAAGGCCATCATAACCCATCACATAGGCCCCAATAAAGATGGAAGGGGTAAAAATAAAGCACTTTCTAAAACAAGCATGCCTCGTCTTGATCTATGTTTAGTGAACATTGAGTGAAAAATAAACAAATCATGCAGCAAACAATGAAAATGTCAGCATTCACCTGGGTTTTCATGAGTGGGCCAGTTTTATTTATTTATTAACAATAGCACTTAGACTTATATACTGCTTCACAGTGCTTTATAGCCCTCTCTAAAGTGGTTTACAAAGTCAGCCTCTTGCCCCCAATAATCTGGGTCCTCATTTTACCCACCTGGGAAGGATGGAAGGCTGAATCAACCTTGAACTGGTCAGGATCAAACTTCTGGCAGTCAGCAGAGTTAGCCTGAAATACTGCATTTAACAGGAAGGAAGGAAGGAAGGAAGGAAGGAAGGAAGGAAGGAAGGAAGGAAGGAAGGAAGGAAAGGAAAGGAAAGGAAAGGAAAGGAAAGGAAAGGAAAGGAAGAAGGGAGGAAAATGGCAATAGCACTTAGACTTATATACCACTTTACAGTGCTTTACAGCCTCTCTAAGCAGTTTACAGAGTCAACCTCTTGCCCCCAACAATCTGGGTCCTCATTTTACCCACCTGGGAAGGATGGAAGGTCGAGTCAACCTTGAGCCTTGTGGGATTTGATCTGCCAAATTATAGGCAGCCGGCAGTCAGCAGTACTTCACATCTGGTGTGCCACCCAGACTCATATTAATGGGAAGTGTTGACTTTTCAGTGAGCTTAAAAAGTCTGGCCACCGGGATTAGCCAAAGTTTCTCTCAGGCTGTGATCAATACACAATACACTCCATTAAAACAGAACTTCTACTTTTGGGTAAAAGAAGAAGAAGAAGTCCTTCAATCCTCTTGTGTTTTTACGGCACAATTTCTACCTGGTGGTTCTGAGACTTGAACTGCATTTCTCAAACACCAGCCAGAGCTTCTCAGTCTAAGGGGAGTCCCTTGGCCACGTCTGTCAAGATTCGAGGGGGAACTGAGAAGGGGGCAGCCCCCAGGAAAACCCACCTCTGCCTTTTGCAGAGTCAGAAGCCCCACGGAGGAGGGCAGAGGAGCCAAGCGCCCTGGGTTCCAGACTGGAGATTCCTGAATTTCAGACAGATGAGTAGAAAACAACAATTTAGGCTTTCCTCTGAAAATGCCACCAACAAAACATCTACTGCAGAGAACACAGAGTTGGATACCCAGTTTCTAGTCCAGCACCTCCATCTTTACACCAGAGTAACTCATTTTTTGAGTTGGCAAACTGCTCCGAATTACAAACTAACAAAGCAGGTCAAAGAAGGTCACCTGCTCAACGATAGGTCACAGACCAGGGTTCTTGTGCGGCAGGTTGTAGGCAGGACAGCATTCCTGGAGGGTTTCAAGAGACATTTCTTAGAGCCTTTGTATCTGATGGGCTGTGGCTCATAAAGGTTTTTTTGCAGATTTGCAAATTGCCAGGCGGTTTTGAAGGGCAGAGGTTCTTACTTATTATTTATTTACTTTGGAATGTTGCTATCCTGCCTTTATAAATAACTAGCTCAAATCCCATGCTTCACTACAAAATTATGTGATTGGGCTTCGTGTTTTGGGAGGAAAATAAGGGGGGGGGAGAATTCTGCCTCTGCCTATCAGTATCCATTGGTATTCATCTGGCTAGCGTCCTGTCAGTGTGAGAGAGAGTTGAGGGCTGTTTGGAAACTGAAAGAGTCTTTGCTGTGTAAACAAGGAAGGAGACAGCAAGGAGCCTGACCATGGCTTAGCTCAACTGTTCTGTACTAAAGCTGCTTGGTGCTGTGAAACTAAAACTGAAACTCCTCTCCTCTGCTTGTGTTTTGCATTTGGAACTGATTTTTTTTCAGGTGGGGAAGGGGGAGTAGAACTCCTTAGCATCAGAGCATGTTAACAAGAAGATAGGAAATACTAATGCTGTGGTAGCCATTTTGAAAAATCCTTTCTTAGTGAGCCCCTAGAAGCCAAGAGGAACATACATGCTAAATTTCAAGTTTTTAGGCTTTACGGTTCTGGAGATTTTGTGATGATGCATGAGGGACATTTTGCTTTTATATATATGTAGATAGATTCAAGGCATCAAAAACATCTACCATAATACTCCTGCCTCCTCCTAATTTCTGTCAATGACAATGTCAGATGAGTTGGACTTAGAAAGATGGACGTCACCCAGTTGGCTTCCATGCCTAAGATGGGACTAGAACTCCCCTCCTCCTGGTGATTGGTCTAAAGTTCCCCCAGGCAGCTTTTGAGCCTAAGGTGAGACTACAACTCACCATTTCCTGGTTACTAAACTGGTGTCTTCATCACTAAGCCAAGCTGGCTTAGGTAATGTAGACTTATGCAACAAAATGTACCCCATGATCGACAGCAACCATGGATTAAAAACCCAGCTATTGTCTTGCATCAATCAGTGATGGTGTTCCTCATCTGAATATGACTTCTGCTTTCCTGAAACAAGTCTCACAGTTTTGCTGTGCTGTAAAAACCTACACACCTGTTTGATCACAGGTGAGCTTGGGGCAAAAAAAAACCCTACCACACACCAGGAAAGTTGCATCTTACTTAAATCTAGTGTGTCTTCTCTGTGGACATTCAGCCTCAACATGAAAGCTGCTCTCCAAAAAAGTCCTCCTTGCAACCATTTGATTAACTGTTGTGCCTTTCAGGCATCCTCTCCACTTTGAAAAAGGTCAGATAGTGAGATAGGGTGATAAAGGCTTTGACCAAAAAGAATGAGGAAGAAGGAACCATAAAGAGGACAGACTTTGTACTGGTGTATTCTGGGCATCAGGATTTGGAGGTATCCAGTAGACTCTTGAAAACCTTCAACCCAACCAAACTAAAAAGTGAAGCCTTTGGGCAAGATTTCTGGGGAAAATGGAGCCAACTTTCACAGAAAAGGAATTCTATGCTAAGCACTTTGTTCCAAAAGATTTTTTGGAATCGTATTACACCCTGAGCTCTGGAAATAATGCAGAGAGTGACTTTTTAATATTCTTCCTGAAAAATCTCCACAAGATATTCACTTCAGGTAAGTGTTTTTAACAGGTAGAAGTGGGTGGAGATAAATAGGTTCCCATTTTAAGTAGAATTGATGATCTCAGACTAATGCATAAGTTTAATGTGCTTTTTCCAAATATGTGAACTATGCAAAAGAACTGGATCAAAAATAAGTTTTATGGCCACACATGTGTAAATATTTTGCTCAGGTAATCTTCTTGATGTTAAAATATGGGTAGTATGACACATTTACAAAAATTCATTTATTGATTAAAAATGCAGGCCAGCGGAACACAAATGGTTGTGTCTATGAAAATTGCATAGCATTTATAGACTGAAAAAGGTGTTTAGAAACTGAAGTAGACACACACACACACACGGCATCCAGTTCAAGAATGTGAAAAAGAAGGCTGTATCTATTCTGTAAAGAGGCCATTTTTATTCCAAAGTTATTGTCGAATTTGTTTCCCTGATGTGAAGAATCACTGCCACAAATCACGCTTCAGTTAATGGAGCACAGAGTTCAGTGGTGGGGTTTCTAATTGTGCCTGGAGCTCCTGCAAAATGCAACCCTCTGCAAAACAAGCCAGCAGGTTAGCCCCATTAAGGGCACGTAGCCAGGGAAATGTTGCCCAAGCATCTTGAAAAATGGTATTTGGGGTTGATATGCTCCAGGTGACATCAAGGGAGACACCCTGGTTGACATTGGCAGTGGCCCATCCATCTACCACTTCCTCTTTGCCTGCGAGTCCTTCCGGGAGATCATAGCCACCGACTACACGGACCAGAACCGGGAGGAGATGCAGCGATGGCTGAGGAAGGAGCCGGGGGCTTTTGACTGGACTCCCATCATGAAATATGTCTGTGAGCTGGAGGGTGACGGGTATGGAGAAAGAAACCACCTTGGCCATCTAGCTACCCTTCACGTAACAACTTTCATACTTCTTCTTTGTTTGTTTGTTTGTTTATTTGTTTTGTCCTGCTTTCTAGAAGGGCTCATATAATTTACAGGCCGGAGGAAAGAAAAGCCTTTGCATATATTGAATAAAATAGTACAGTTCACACATAAACCAGCAAAGGCCAAAATAAGCAAATGGGATTTCCCATGGAAACCACAGGAGGCCCCTAAAACAGACAACTGACCAGATGTCTCACCCCAGGCCAATGATGGTCAAACACAGCAAGAGTGCACTTCCTTAAGGAAGGTCATGTTAACCTAATATAATAATGGGTGTTTGTTCTTGAACCAATTCTCCCAATGAAGGTTTGGGGAGAAGGGTTGTTGACCTCATGTTGTGTCTTCCCACAGGGAAAAATGGCCAGAGAAGGAAGAGAAAGTCCGAAGAGCCATCAAACAAGTCTTAAAATGCGACGTGACCAAACCGAAGCCTTTGGCTCCAGTGGTTCTTCCTCCTGCAGATTGCTTGATGTCTTCTCTGTGCTTGGAAACGGCTTGCAAAGACATTCCCACCTACCAATCTGCCCTGAAGCACATCAGCTCCCTGGTAAAACCAGGAGGGCATTTAATCTTATCTACTGTCCTTGAGGAAAACTTCTACATCGTTGGATGCCATACATTCTCCAACCTCTACTTGGAGAGGCAGGTGGTGGAAGAGGCTGTGAGAGAGGCTGGCTTTGTTATTCTTTGGGTTGAAGAGATCAGGTTCAAATTACACTCCTCAATAACTGATTCTAAGGGAGCATGTATACTCCTTGCTCAGAAGAGCAGTATCTGAGATGAAGTAGCAACTAGAAGCTATCGAGGTTTATTGTTGCCATTATATCATTAATGATTACAATTAGAAGTATTCTTGGAAGCTGTTCAAAACCAATTGGGCTGCACTGAGAAAAGCACATTTTGTACCAAAAGAAGAAGATACTTGTAAATCAGGGTTGAAATGGGGTCTTTGGTGCTCTTTGAGCTTGGTGATATTTTTGCAAATGTTTCATGACTCAACAAGGTACAACAGCATCAGTGCTAGAAGTGCAAATTCTACCCCCTTTTAGCACTGATGATGTTACCGAGTTGGGTAATGAAATGTCTACAAGAAAGCAACCAAGCACAGAGAGCACAAAGGAGCCCATATATTGTCTCCAAACTGCAGCTGTCTTTGTCAGGAATTTCCCAGATGTCAGATTACAATTCCCATAATTCTTCTGCCAGTTTCCTGTAAATGATGAAGATTGCATTGCAACACAAAGTAAATGCAATGCAATGTAAACTCACCAAACTGGGACTCATTTAAAAATGCTGTTGCACCAGTATGCAGGCACACAAACATAACACAAACGCACTCACAGAGAGAGAGTCATAACTAAGAAAGAAACAGGTAACGCCAGACTGGAGGTTGGAAATGAGTTTGGTTGAGATTTCTGGCTGCATGATTTTAAATTCCCATTTGTCTCTGCTTACCTGAGTCCCATAAAAAATCTACATGGATGTTTAAAAAAAATATGTCAAATTCTAGCTGTCACAAAATGTTTTATGAATATGGACCTGTCCTCATTTTGCCTTCTGAAAATAGAGTGAAAATAAACGGATTTCCATTCTGTCTTGTTTGAAGGGCTGATTAAAGTCAATCTTCTGATTCTTTGATATCTTTCATACATGAAGTCCTTTTCATCAGTTCTTGGGAATATGGCACACTGCATCATATGAAGATCTGGGCCCTCAGATGCACCTGCTTCGCTTGAAGGATATTTGGGGAATTGAATGATATTTTATGAGTTGGGAAAAAAGACAAGCATAAAACAAAAAATGATAAATTGCCCTTGATATTTAGTTGAAATGAAATCTATTTCCTACCCTTTAAAAAACTCAATCCACTACTCAAAAACAGTAATTTCACAGCAAAATGAATAGAAGAACAGAAGCATGGCAGTCTACATTCTGTCACTATTCAGAAAGATTGCTTCTCTGGTAGCACAGTGGTTAGAGTGAAGCACTGCAGGCTAGTTCTGCTGACTGCCAGCTGCAAGCCTTTTGGCAGTTCGATCCTGACCAGCTCAAGGTTGACTCAGCCTTCTGTCCTTCCGAGGTCGGTAAAATGAGGGCCCAGATTGTTGGGGGCAAGAGGCTGACTCTGTAAACCGCTTAGAGAGGGCTGGAAAGCACCGTGATGCTATAAATCTAAATGCTATTGCTAACCTAAAGCCACCATTTCATTTCCTGAGATTGGAGGGATAATCTAGAGATTTTCAGATATACCAAGAGTCATGGTTCTTTGTAGAAACCATCAAAGTTATGGGTTCAGAAATAATTCCCAGGGAAATCTGTTTTGGGGGGATAAGCTCAAAGAGCCCTTGTCCTCATTTTGGACCAGCCAGGATTCATCACATCAATAATTGCCCCAGAACTGATAGCAATTCCTAAAAGAAGCACGAACAGAGGGTTTTAAATGAGGCAAAAGTGAAGGTGGAAGGGAAAGTTTCCCTGAAGTCCACCAGGGATGAAAGGCCAGTTGCATACTGGATTGTTCATGTGTCTTTGTTTGCTTAGTTTGCAAAGAGAAGAATAACGTTGAACAATGTTCCACCAGCTCATCTGGAAAATGCTGGTCAGGCATCTCTGATCAGTCATGCAAGTTGGACCTCAAGTGAAGAATTGCTTCTGCGTCTTGGAATTCTTGAAGGGATTTAGCGGGTCACCTGTAGAGGTTCTGAAGGTACATCCAAAGGTCCCCTGCCTGCCTTCAGAGCCCAAAAGAGTCTTGTCAGCTTGGAAGCCATTTTTCTCTGAGGCTTATGGGCTGCCACATTCAGTGCCTGGGAGTTTGAGAGGGGGATTTCAAGGAGCGATGGAAGAATAGCCACAACATTCTTTTCTCAGAAAGTTAAGGACATGTTCCTCTACACCTGGGAGACTAAATCACAAATGCACTGTTTGGTTCAAGACAATTATTGCTTTGGAAAAGAAACAGTTTCTCAGTCTATTAGTCCTCATTTTAAGACACCTATAACGCCTCCCTGATGGTAACAGTTCAAAATATGAATGTCCAGGATGAAAACGGTCTGTGGAGAATTGTAGTGCTCTCGAGAGGATTCTGGTCTTCGTAGTCTATTCCAAAGAAGAAAGAGAGCAACCAATGATTTTTTGTGCTGTGTTTATAACTCTCTGGAGCAATTTGGAAGTTGTTACTTAGAACGCTGACAAGTCTTCTTCAAAATGGTGTCTTCAGAATGTGGGAAGGGTGGCATCACAAGAAGGACTCCAGGCAGGGAAAAAGAGGCCTAAAACTGTCCTATTTGTAAACAGATAGGAGATATGAATGGAGTAATTCTGTTTTCCAAATGCAGAAGAAAGAGACCAAGAAGAAACTCCATTTTGTTTAATTTTCATCACCTTCAGGACAAGAGATGTTTCAAAGCCCAGGCCATCCAAAACCTTTAGGAGAACATAATATATTCTTTAAGTTGTTCAGGGAACAATTTGTCTCAGAATTTGTCCTGCCAGGTCAGTTTAGAGGAACAGCTCCCGCAGTTCTGAGGATCCGGGCAGGCTGGGAGGCAAAACAGGTTGCTTTTGGACTGCATCTCCAGGGGTCTTAGGTCAGATCAGATAATATCTGATTTTAAGTTCTCACTGCAGTGTTTCATGCCAATAAGCAGGAAGTAAGAGATTAATAGATAAGGGCAAAGACTGGGAGGGAAGCTGTTAAAAAATAGAGTTGGAATTGAGAAAGGGAAGGGAAGAAAGGGAATCCCAAAAGAGAGGTGGGCTCTGGAGCAGAACTGGATGAAAAGGAGTCAGCGGCAAGAGAAATAACTTAAATGGGGGGGGGGGAGGAGGGAAGGAGAATAGAACAAAAGTTGGGTGTATGTGGTCTGTGTCTGTGTCCCTCTCTGCAACAGAGAGAAAGGAAGACGGGTAGAGAGGAATCCCAAAATTAAAAGGTTCCACCACCTGGCAAAAGTATAAATGGAGCAGTGCCAGGGAAGGAATTAGGAGGAAAAGCAAATGCAAAAGTTTGGAGGCCCACTGAGCCCCCTTCCACCTCTTCCTCCTCTGTCTCTCAGAGGAGCAAAAGAGATGTTCTCTGCCCCAGATGTAGGGTGGTCAGAGAGGGGAAGTGAAACTGGCCCTGAGAGGAAAATCTCTAATTCTCCTGCTTCTCTTGACCTCTGGCAAGAGGGACTGGCCCCTCCTTTCCTCCTTGCTGCCCTGGCCCAGAGAGGAAGAGGCTCTTCTGCTGCCTCCTTTCCAAGGGAGAACATCAGGATCCTGGCTTCAAATCTCTTGGCAGGAGGTGGGCAAAACAATCGTATTGCAAAATGCAACCATGTGATTGATTGAGAAAACAATCCGTAAAAGAAACAAGAGGGCTGAGCCAACAAACATAAAAATATATGTGGCATTCGGAAAAGACTGAGCTGAAGTCTTCATTCCAGTCCGTGTTTCCAGCGGGAACACGGACCGTTCCTATTGGCTGATGTCATTTGACAGCCAGCTATAAAAGGGAGCTGTCAAACAGCATCAGCTGTTGTCCGCCAGCTGGCTGCCTTGTTAGCGGGGCAGCCGTGGCAACCCTTTATTTACAATAAAGTAAAAAGCTGAAGTTCGCTCCGTGTTTGCCTCAGGTTATTCCGCTGCTCCACAACAACATAAAAATGCTCAAGAGTTTGAAAAGAGCAACCAGAGGTTGGGAAAAGAGTTTGTGGGGTGATGGAGGAACCATTCACAGAGGAAGACTTCTACTCTGAGCATTTTGTTTCCAGAGACTGTATGGAAACATATTATAAAGTTAACTTTGATGAAAATGGAGTGCATAACCTTCTAACCTTCTTCCTGAAAGGAGCCCACAGGTCCTTCACCTAGGTAAGTATTCAGTTTCCCAACTTTAACCTCAAGGTGAGGGATGCTTGTTGATCTGAGATGGTCAGGAGGAGCCAAGAGCAGATCTCAAGTCATGCTTTAATCTTCATAATTCTGCGGATTGTAACCTGCACTGCTTAGATGTCCTCTTCATGGTACAAACACCCACAAAATGGACCTAGCATACAAAAGGCAGATGCCACATAGTCAGAAACATTAGTTGAGTTTTTCTGCAGACTCAAGTGGAAATGAAATCCAGGCAATTGGCTTGTAGACCGAAGTTTCCCCAATCTCTTTCACATGTGCTTATTTCTTCTTGAGATAGGGGAGGACAGGTGGGAAGGGAATAGGTTCTTGAGAATGATAAGAAGAAAAGTGTTGCCAGGTGGTCAGGTGGTTTCCAGGATGCTCTTCTAAGGGCTTCTGGTGCTTTTGGGACAATTTAGATGGAAAAATAGGTACCAGTGTGCAGAACAGCAGATAGGAACAACCCCAAGCAGGCTAAGCTTCAAAAACTCTATATTTGGCTCGATGGGCTCCAGATGGTATCAAGGGAGATACCCTGATCAACCTTGGCAGTGGCCCAACCATCTACCAGATCCTCTCTGCCTGTGAGTCCTTTGGGGAGATCATAGCCAGTGACTACACTGACCAGAACTGGGAGGAGGTGCAGCGATGGCTGAGGAAGGAGCCGGGGGCTTTCAACTGGACCCCAATCGTGAAATACGTCTGTGAACTAGAAGGAGACAGGTAGGTAGAGGAAGAACATAGCCTTTGCTTTCACACCTTTCAAGACTAAGATTAATTTAAACTGAATTAAAGAAGGCAACCAGATCCTTTCTTTCAACTTTTGTTAATCTGTCCATGTATGGCAATGCAGCAGGAGAGATTTTGCAACTAGGAGCTTTAAGGCCCTGTCCCACTGCACTTACGGATGCAAAGAGGATGTAAAACGTTAAAAAAAAGCTTGCCATCCATTGGAAAACACTATGCATCCGTTGTGTACTCATTGCATATGTGTTTCATACGCTCTATCCGTCGAGCATCCGTCCACTGCGATTTCATCCGCGCAAGAAGTTTTGAGTTGCACAAAACTTTGTGAACGGATGAACTTTCCGCCATGTATGATGTAAATCCACAACATGCAAGCAACAAATGTTCTATGTCCGTTTATCATCCGTTAAACGTCCGCTGTATCCTCTCTGCATCCTCTGGGCATCCTCGCAATTCACATCTGCTGCAGCTGAAAATGGAAAGAGGGAGGAAACAAAAGGTACACGGAACGTCTACGCAGCATTAGTAGCACGGAAATAGAAAGGATGCGCAGTGAACGGTTTGCATCCGATATACATCCGTGCGGCATCCCCTTTCTTTCCTTTAGGCGCACGTGATGCATCCGCTTCATCCGCTATGCATCCGCTTTGCAATTATCCCCCGGAACCCCTTCAGATGTGTCATCCGCTTCCATCCACTTTCATCCGCTAGGCTTCCTATGAACATCTGTTTAACATCCCCGCTACATACTACCCACGTCCGTTCTTTTCCGTTCTTTTCTGTTCTGTTTATGCAAATTTTCACCACTTTTTGGAGTGGATGACAACGGATGGAGCCACCCCCGAAATTTTGCTCATCCGCTGTGTCCTTTATGCATACGTTTTGCGTCCGTCGGCCAGTGGGACCGGGCCTTTAAAGGAGAATAATTGTGCAGACCAGAAAAGTCCACACTGAAAAACCAAAGGGGACTCTCCTTCAGAGACCATGGCCAGCTGTTGTCAAGATAGTGAATGACTTCTGTGCAATTCTGCAAGGAAAGCAAGTTGGCAAGAAGCCCACAGTTTCTTCTGAGCAAATGGGATGAGGAGAACCAGTTGTTCCAGACTTGGTCTCTTGTTCAATTCTTCTGCAGTGCTTCAGAAGGATCTGCAGATTACATGAAAATCTCGGGTTGGCTCTCCACCATGGAGGCAATGATCCATCCCAATACATTAGATGTAGGTAAAATGGCTAGATATAGTGAAATTTTAGATAATCAAGGAACATTAAAAACCAATCAGGAATTAAAAGATCAGGGAATAATTATAGTTTGCTGACCATATCTTAGCTACAATCATGATATAAAAAAGATGCAGAGGAATATGGATTTGATACAGAATTAAAAGAACTAGATAAAATTTTGGTAGGCCCAGAAGAGAAATTAATATCAAGAATATATAACTATTTATTAAAATTTGACATGGGAGAGGAAATAGTAAAAGGACCTATGATAGCATGAGCCAAAAATTTTGGACATACTATTGAGCTTGAAGATTGGGAAAAAAAATTGGAATAAAAACTATACAATGACAAAGTCCGCTGTATACAAGGAAAATCAATATAAGATGTTTATCGTTGGCATTTGGCCCCAACAAGGATGGCAAAGTTGTATCCAAATCTGAACCCAAGTTGTTGGAAATGCAAACAGGGACAAGGTACCTTTTTTAATTCATGGTGGCTATGTCCCGAAGTTAAAAAGTATTGGATTAAAATACAAAAATGGTTGTACGAAATTACAAAATGTCAAATAGAATTGAAGCCTGAATTGTTCCTTTTCAGGATAATTAAGGGGAAATATAATAAAAAGATAAAATGCATGATCTTTCATATAACTTACAGCAGTGAGAATCGTACTCGCACAATGTTGGAAAAAAGATACTATACCATCAGAAGGTCTAGTAATCCAAAAGATCTTAGATTGTGCGGAAATGGAAAAACTCATCATAGGGTTAAAAGGAAAGGAAGACTCAGAATATCATACAATTTGGGAGAATTGATGTGAATGGATGGACAATAGGAATATTAATTGTAGAGATTAGAAGAAGATAGAGAAATGTATATGAATAATTAGAAATGTATGGAAATGTGTGTATGTAACAAAGATGCCTCAGTACAAAGATGATTGAGATTTATAAAAAGAAAAAAGTACAATAAAAATATTTATTAAAAAAAGAAGAAAGATCTGCAGGGTCATCTCCTCCTCAGTGATCCATGTCTTCTTTGGGTCTTCCCAAGACTTCTCTCCTGGTGGGACCTGTATCTAAGCAGAGTTTCTCTAGCCAAAGTCCTCCATTGGTTTCCATCTCAGTTTCTTCTTGCATCAGAGTTAGAAAGTAGCAGCTATTCAACCCTCCATGCCTTGAGGGTGTCCTCCATTTTTCAATTGGCCCATTGCACAGAGGACTCGCCCATTAATCTGGTCAGGAAACAAGTGTCTCCTCTCCTGCTAGTTCCAACTGGGGAAAGGCAGTGAGAATCCATGTTTTGCTCAGGAATTAACTGAACTCTTAATTAATTGACCATATAAATTGACTGTTTCCACAGCAGCTCTATAATAGCAGAGAAAAGACTTCATCGCACAAAGCTGCCATCATCTATTTCTACCCCAATCTTTCACCCAAAGACTTAATCCATGATATCCTGAAAATGGCTCATTATTAATTTTTTGAAATGATTTATAATCCCCTCCCCATCTGTGATGCCAAGACAAATAGATTGGCAACAGAGCCATGGTAGCTACACGGGGACATGCCCCTACACCAATGATTCTATTGTTGGCTGAGAAAATTGGGGGAACTGAAGTCCATGCATCTGAAAGTAGCCAAGGTTGAAAAACACTCTTCTAGAATTTCCAGGTCCCAGAGTGATATTTGAACTCAGGCAAGAAGGGATTTGCGCAAAGAGAAGAACTTTCCTTTTCTTGGACAACAGCAGGCCTTGGAAGCCTGACCTTTCTCCATCCATAAAAAGAAGGACAATTGTAGGTTGACCTAGGTTGGAGATAAGCAGGTCAAATTCTTCCTTCTTTCCTCCCAGGGAAAAATGGCCAGAGAAGGAAGAGAAAGTCTGAAGAGCCATCAAGCATTGTCTGAAAAGTGATGTGACCCAACCCAACCCTTTGGCCCCATTGGTTCTTCCTCCTGCAGATTGCTTGCTCTCCAGTTTCTGCTTCAATGTGGCTTGCAAGGACATCCCCACCTACCAATTGGCCTTCAGGAACCTCAGTTCCCTCCTGAAACCAGGGGGGCACTTCCTGTTTTGCTCAACTCTTGAGGAGCATTACTACATGGTGGGCCAACACAAGTTCTCAGCCCTCTACCTGGAGAAGGAGGTAGTAGAAAAGGCAGTGAGACAGGCTGACTTTGTCATTAAATGGATTGAAGAGACCAGGATTGAGTGCCCCCCCTTCCCCATAGAGGGGGCAGCATCCATGAATCATGCTTCCAGAAAAGAGGAGGGGAGCTTAGGACAGAGTGGGCAAGATGCACTGGGACAATTACCAGGAACAGTTTTCTCTGCAGTCGCCCAAGAGATGCACTCCGTTTGTTGAGCCCAGTCGCATTTTTGCTGGCTTCTCTTTGTGAGCTAAAAGACACTTCGCTCTGTAGGGTGATCAGAGCAGGGAGGTGCAGCTGGTTCTTTGTAGATCTATCCACAAAGGCCCGAGTCCCTGCCATGCCACTCCTGCCCTCTGGCAAGAGGACCCACCCTCCTCCTTTCCCCCTGCTTTCCCCCTCATTTTCTTTGATGGGAGAGGAAGGGGGTCTTCTACTGCCTCTTTTCCAGGGAAAACCATCCAATTGCATAAGAGGGAGAGGAGAAGTCATGTCCTGGCTTCAAATCAGTTGGCACTTGGCAAGGCAAATCAATCACGCTGCAGCCTACAACTCCGGCCTTTGTTGAGAAACCAATCCGTAAGAGAAATCAGGGGGCGGAGCTACCAAGATAAGAATATGATCAAGCTGAGAACTTGAGAGGAGCAACCAGCCAAAGAGTTTCTGGGGTGATGGAGGAGCCTTTCACAGCGGGAGAGTTCTATGCTAAGAATTTTATTTTCTTCCCAAAGTTTATCTGGAAACCTATTATAAAGATAATTTGGATGATGATGACCAGATTCTAACCTTTTTCCTGAAAGGGGCCCACAGGGCATTCACCATAGGTAAGTGCTGACTATCTCAATTTTAACCCCAAAGTGAGGGATGCTTCTTGATCAGAGATGGTCAGGAGAGGACAAGAGACAGATCTCAGTCATGCTTTCGTCATGATAATTCTGCTTTCCATAGCTATACCACTTAGACTTCCTCTTCAGAGTACAAACAGCCATGAAGTGGATGTAGCTTACAAAAGGTAGATGCCAATATGGTCATAAACATTACTTGATTTTTTCTGCAGACTGATGTGAAAATGAAAAGCAGTTTCCTCAAACTCTTTCAGATGTGTTTATTTCTTCCTGTGAGAGAGGCAAATGAATGGGCTTGGGAATCGGTTTGTGGCAATGCTAAAAGGAAAGGGGTTGCCAGGCGATCAGAAGGCCTCCAGGATGCTATTTGAAGTGCTTCTGGTGCTACTGGGGCAGTTCAGATGGGAAAATGGGTACTAGTGTGGAGAATAGCAGATACAAAGGACCCAAAGCAGCTTCAAAAACCCTGTATCTGACATGATGGGCTCCAGATGGCATCAAAGGAGACACCCTGATCAACATTGGCACTGGCCCAACCAACTATCAGTTCCTTTCTGTCTGCGAGTCCCTCCAGGAGATCATAGCCAGTGACTTCATGTACTCATAAAATGACCAGAAAAGGAAGAGAAAGTCCGAAGAGCCGTCAAGCGGTACCTGAAATGCAATGTGACCCAACCCAACCCTATGGCCCTGTTGGTTCTTCCCCCTGCAGATTGCCTCCCCTCCAGTTTTTGCTTCAATATGGCTTGCAAGGACATCCCCACCTACCAATCAGCTTTCAGGAACATAAGTTCCCTCCTGAAACCAGGGAGGCACCTCCTGTTTTGTTCAACTCTTGAGAAACATTACTACATTACTACTCTTGGGCCAACACAGGTTCTCAGCCCTCTACCTGGAGAAGGAGATGGTAGAAGAGGCAGTGTGACTGGCTGGCTTTGTCATTAAATGGATTGAGGAGACCAGGATGAACACCCCCCCTTCTCTAGCAGATGGGAAGAAGCTGTGCATCCTTCTTGCCCAGAAATGTAGCCCATGAAAATCAGGCAATTGCCAACGTAAAACCCAGATGCTTCCCCAGATATTGTACTGAATCTGTTATACCAGTTAGGGAAAGCACACATCACCTGGCTTCTCTGCTCTTCTCTATGTCTTTCCTTGTAGACATGTAATAAAGTGATTGTATGTTGGTTTCTGCTTTCCTTGTGTTGTGTCTCTCTGTTTTCTATGTACATAGTGTCAATGTTCCAGGGAACCTCCCTTCAAATCAGTAACTCTGAGACAGGCATAATCTCAAAAGTACCTTTATTAGAATAGCACTTGGCATATCTGTAGAATTTCAAAATTAAAAGTTTCCCCCAGACTTCCCACAATATCCCAACCTACAATCCATCCCCTTTTCCCATCATTGCATCAAATGGACCAATCAGGATCCGTCCCAGAGTAAGATCCTTTTTTCATCCTGCGCCACACTTAATAACCTTGAACTAACAGAAGAATTTTATTTTGTCTACTTAGAACTACTCAAATTGGGGTTTTCTCAATCAGATGTCTGCCAGTATGTTTTTTCCACCTGGGATATATTTCATGTTAAAGTTGAACCGCTTAAAGTATTGAGCCCAGTGGACTTGTTTAGGTGATAGTTTCTGAGGTGTCTTTAGAGCCTCGAGGTTCTTGTGATCAGTCCACACCTCAAACGGCTCCTTCACCCCTTCCAGGAAATGCCTCCAAGACAACAGAGCCTATCACACTGCAAACACTTTTTTTTCCCAAACCACCCACCTTTGCTCTGGGTCTGTCAACTTTTTGGACACATAAGCGCAAGGCATTAGCCAGTTCTGAGAGTCCTTTTTGAGAAGAATGCTGTGACTGCCACATCACAAGCATCAACTTGGACTATAAAAGGTTGAGTTTGGGTGTTGGAGAATGGGGTCAGCTGCAATTAGTTGTTTTAACGTTTCAAAAACTCTCTGACAGCCTATTGTCCATACAAGGGGTTGACTGGGCTTCGGTTTGGAGGGGGAAGGCCCAGTTTTCAATAACTCCATCAAAGGGAGAGCAATCTCAGCAAAAGAAGGAATAAATTGTATATAGAAATTGGCAAACCCCTCAAAGCTTTGAAGTTGCTTCCGAGTTTTTGGGGGTTGCGAGTCTTGCACCACTCTCACTTTTCCATCTCAATTCTCTTGTTGGATACTCGGTATCCTAGGTAATCCAGCAGATCTTTGTGGAATTTGCATTTTGACAGTTTTACATATGTAAAACTTGGTGGCTAAAAGTTTTTTCAGCATTTGTCCGACTAATTTGACATGGTCTTCGATGGTTTCACTGAATATAAGAATGTCATCTACGTAGATGAGGATCCCCCTGATAGAGGTGCAGATGTAACACTTCATTGATGAGTTGTATAAATACTGCGGTGAGGGGGCAGAGTCCAAAAGGCATGACTCAAAATTGGAAACTACCTAAAGGGCAGTTGAAGGCACTTTTCCATTCATCTCCCTCCTTTTTTTTTTTTTTTTTTAAACAAATTTTATTCAGTTTTTCACATAAAGACAAAAATCTCTTTTTAGTGGACAACATATTTCCGGGTCATCACCTTTACATACAAATATGACAGCAATTATACATTTATATATGCATACTTAATTCTATTATTATCTTTTCCATTCCAAATTTTCAATAAGGAGAGAAACAAACACATTAATTCTAGCTTCTTTCATTAATCTCAATTGAAACATCTTTTTGTTTCATTTCAATTATTTCAAATATAATCCTTTAATATTTATTAAAAAAAATAAAGATAAACAATATGTTTGCATATTAATATTAATATTAATAATAATAATAATAAGTTATCATCCTTTCCATTATACATTCTTTTTATAAATTCTAGATTAATACAAATTTTAACACTAAAGAAAAAAAAATATATAGCTTCCCCCCTTTTACTGCTTTGAGTGTGACACCTCAATTATTAAAATATACCTTTATTCCCTCATCTTGATTCCCAATAAACCATTATTTTTAAGAAATTACAATAATAATGATAACACCTTTTCATTTGGATTCCGCAGCATATTTTCCCCCCTTAATTTTTAATAAAAGCTATCAGTATCTATATTACCCTATTTTCTAAATTTTTTTAATTGCAGAAATATTCTTATTACCCCTTGTCACCCTGCAGAATCCCTTTTTAATTCATCAACCATTATCTCTGAAAAAACAATTTCTTTTCAATGTTTTACTATTTCCGTATTTATTTCATGCACCTGTTTCTTACTGCTTTTCCTCTCCCTCTTTTCCCCATATCTTTTCCCATTCCAGTTTATATCCCTCTCTTTCTTAATATCTTCCTTTCCCCTTTTCTGCTGGGTCTTTCTGCCTTTCCCAACTTCACAGGTATTCCCCCTTTTGATTGCCTTCTTAAATTTCAACTTTTTAACCTTCCTTCTTTCCCCACTTCTTTGTAGTGTTCTTTGTGTTAATTGTCTATTTAAAATGTCTTCTCCTTGAATCGACTCCTCCTCCTCTGAAGCTCTTTCTTCTTGTTCTTCAATCGCCATTTCCATTTTTTCTAACACAAAGCAAAGTGATTCGCCTCTTTCCTGTAGTAATTCTCTCATATTTTTAAGTTCCATATTTAATTACCGAAGAGATATCATCATTTCATGCTCTTGTATTTTATGATCGTTAAAGTCCACAAAAAACAACCACTTTTACTTTCTTTCTTTCTTCTTTCAATCTTCTAAAGTTCTCAATTATTCCAGCCCAGGGTCTATACCAAAAACATCAATCAATCCCACAGTCAGTCTTTCCTTGCTTTTTTCTTTATTCTGGTTCTGCTTTCACTTTCTAAGATTCTTACTTTGTCTGAATATTTCTTTAATGTTATATCCTCACAAGTTCATTCAGAAACAGGATGCTTTCCTTTTTATTCGAGCTCAAGTTTTTGTCAAAAGGTGGCACTCTCCATTATACAAAGTCTTCACCTTTTTCCCTTATATTTTTGTTTATACCTCATTATTCCAGCACAGTCCAGTCTCCAATTTGTAAACTTTATTATTATTATTTTTTGACAATCTTAAGTCCAGCTTTATTTTATGCCTGTTTATTGCCAAAATATTTTAGTCCAATTTAGTTAAATCTGTGGTTCCGGCTTCTTCCTTTCCTGGTTCGAAGCCCTGCTTAGCTGTCAAAAACATTTTCTTTTCTTTTTTCCTGTCACTTTTCTTTTCCAAAAAATTCCATGTTACCTTAATCCTGGGGTACTTTTGTTTAGTTGTATTACCCAGTTGTCCCAGTTCAGGTGTTATCCACCTTTTTCTTCCCTCCTGCACAAAGCTTAATCCAGCTGAGTCCTCCTCTTTGGGGTGGCCATTTTAAACCACCATTGCAGTCGTTTTCAGGGCGAAAAAGACCAAACCCAGGAGGGGAGATGTGGCTCCCCTCAACCTGGCTTGTGGCTTTCCCTTACTCCACCACCCCTCCAAGGCAACTTCAACCCCTAATCGTAATGATTGGGGATCTCCAACAAAAGAGCACAGACCATAGCCACAGACAATCCTGATCTACGATCTGTCAGCGAGGAGGCTCTGCCTTCTTCCCCCATTTGTCTCCCTGCTTGATGCAGACTTGGTAGTAAGTTTCTCTCAGATCTTTGGTGAAGACCTTGCCTTTTGACAGGTGGTTTAATAAGTCTTCATGAGGGGAAGAGGGTACAAGTTTTTTATACATATGGTGTTCACGCTCCTATTATCAACATATAATTTCAACCCACCATCTTTCTTTTCTTTGAACAGCACTGGGGCGGCCAACCTAGATTTGACAGATTCAATGAAGCCTCTGTCCAAATTGTTATCAATGTATTGCCTCAATTCAGTCATTTCAGCTGGTGTCATGGAGTACATCTTTGGTTTTGGCAGTTTTGCCCCAAGTTCTAACTCTATGGCACAATCAGTGGCTCAATGGGGAGGGAAAGCATTGCATTCCTCTTCATCAAATGCTTCAGCCAAGTCTCTGTATTATTTGGGTACTTGGGGAGTACCTGGAAGAGAGTCCGAGGCGGTGGCTGTTGCTTCAGTTTTTGGACCCATGTTGGGCAGTAGTTTCTTAGTGGGAGGAAGGGGGGCCCATCCCAATTATAATTTTTCATATCCATCCCCCCGCTTGATGGTAGGGACCCATTTATCGAGACAAGCAAGTCCCAATATGATGTATTCTGACATCTTTGGAGCCACTATAAAACGTATGAGTTCCTTGCAGCTGTTAATATATCGAAAATAATATATCTATCTGTTTTATTGCATTTTTGTGTTATTATACCTAATAAAAAAGTTTCCGGATTAAATTCAGTTCACAGTGACTGTCCATCTGTAGTTTGATTAACTCTGTCATTTGGAAGGCCGGAATTCCCCCTATTAAAGTTCCATCTACTTGTTTAAACCTGATTGGGCATTTCAGGGGGTTTGTTTTTATACCTAATTGTTCAATGATGGGAAGGCCGATAAGGCCTCTGGTACAACCTGTATCTAAAACAGCTTCTAACTCCCCTGCCTCCCCTGTATTAGGCACCACCAACTTCACTTTGACTGTAAAAGGGGTGATGGCAGCACTCACCATGCGATCATCTTCTTCATTGGCATCATTGGGGACAATTTCCTGGGCTGGAAGTTCTTTGTTCCCTTCTGTATGGAGGGCACCCTCTACAGTGTGTCTCGCAAACTGGCTAGTGTCATGGAAGGGACACTTCTGTGGAATTTTCCAACCTTTGGTGACTGGACTAGGCCTGGGTTGTGGAGCTGGTGGAACAGGTGTAGGATCCAGACATTCGGCTGCCCTATGGCCTTCCTCATCATTCTGGTGGGTTGGTTAGAAGCAGCTCTAGCACGTCTGGTCACAGGTATCCCACGAGGGTCTTCAGGAGGGTTTGTGTGTGTGTGTGGGGGGGGTTTGATCTCCTTGTCTAATTTGAGGGATATTGTATACCAGTTGTGGAGGAAACCAAGGGGGCACCTCCTCTTTTGTTCACATTTGGAGGAACACTACTACATGGTTGGCCAAAGTCCTCAGCTCTCTGCCTGGAGAAGGAGGTGACAGAAGAGACAGTGAGACAGGCTGGCTTTGTCATTGAATGGATTGAGGAGACCAGGATGAACATCCCCCCTTCTCTAGCTGATGGGAAGAAGCTGTGCATCCTACATGCCAAGAAATGTAGCCCGTGAAAACCAATGTAACACCCAGTGGCTTCCCGAGCTATTGTAATGAATCTGTTATACCA
>BLBF01000059.1:1191793-1213957 GCA_015471245.1 Laticauda colubrina | reverse complement strand
GGGGGGGGGGGGGGGGGGGGCGGCGGGCTCTAGCCCCGGAGATTGTGGGGCGGGGAGGCCAAATGCAGCGAGGGTCCCGGTGGGAAAGAGCCGGAGGAGGAGTGGGGGGGGGGGGAAACCCCCCCCTCCCCCCCCCCTTGCACGCCCCCCCCCTCTGGGCGTCCCGGGGGGGGGCGGGGGGGGGGAGGAGGGGGGGGGGGGGGGGGGCGGCGGCGGCTTCTTCCAGCTTGGCGAGTGGAAAGAAGCGCCCCAATGAAGTCTCTCATTGCAGGGAGGCTCCGTTCAGCTTCATTGCCCGCATTTTGGGCCTTGATTGATTTGGTTGAAGGAAGAGGAAGAGGAAGAAAAAAAGGCTTGTGGGCTTCTGCTCCCAGAATCCCCCAAGCAGCCCGGGAGACCCCTGAGTTAAAATGCCCGATTTCCCTTGGCATGCAAAGAAAAGGCGGTTGATTTCTGCTGCTTTATTTGGGGGTGTATGGGTTCCCCCCCCCCACACACACACACACCTTTGTGGGTTGGTGCGTTTTTTTCCAGTGCAGGATCACTGGTGGCATCCTGAAGAAACTTGGCCGCTTTTCTGCCCATGAGACTATAGCCTGAGCATCGCTCCAGTGGGACTTTTTCGGTAACTTTTTCAGTGTTTCCCTTCTCACTTAGGGAACTCTGGCTGCTCCTGACTGTTGGAACTTCTTTCCATCCATGTTTGCGAAAGTGAAAGACTTTAACTCGCTCTTTTGTTTTCAGGATGTTTTTAAAATCTAAGCATGAGGGCATTTGATGTTGAGGAAATGTTTGCACCATAACAATATCCTCTGCTTGATTGGCAAGTGCTGCCCCTCTTTGAAGGTCGATTTGAAATGTGGGCGTGTTAAGTGACTTACATGTCAGGAAAGAGACGGTCTGTTTTTTAATGTAACATTTTGTTTTGTTTCTTGGTTTGCAGGCAGGCCCAGTCATTAAAGTAAAGATCCCGAAGGACAGGGATGGGAAACCAAAACAGTTTGCATTTGTGAATTTCAAACATGAAGAATCTGTTCCCTATGGCATGAGTCTGCTTCATGGGATCAAACTTTTTGGGAGACCACTCAAAATTCAATTCCGATCAGGTATCCATAAAATGTGTCAAGCAGCCTAGATGATCTTGGCAAAGTACAAAGATTTTATCACTTCCCTTAGAGCAAGTGTGTAAACTGTTAGAGCAGAGTGCTTTGTGTAACCATGCTGGATTAAACAGTTGCCAAACCTTTAAGTAGAAGATACGATAATAGTGAACACCATGTTGTCTGTGTATTAACATGAACTATTTTTGAGAAGAGGCTGCTTTGTCAGTCTTGAAGAACCATTGCTGGGATCGTCTTAAATTTTAGTTAATTTTATATTTAAATACGTGGTGCATCTAAATATTACAAAGATCCTAAAATCAATGGGTCAATCAATAGTCATTGCCCTACAAATGACTATTCTGCTTCACTGAATGCTGTATGCACTTTGAGTTGTTCAGTTGTGAAATATAATCTGCTGTTACCACAAAGCATTCTTCTTAAAACAAAGTTATTCCCAATTGAGCCCCATTGCTGAAATGAATTCTGGAGTCTTGGTTTCAGTGTGTTGATATACTTTAAATCTCACTTCTGCTTTAAACAAAATATGCGAAATTAACTTTTGCAGAATGGGGCTGATGTATTTGAAAGAATGACCTTAGTTTTTTTCAGCTCAGGACGGCTCATTTCCATCTAACATGGGATTGCAATTAACTTGGGCTTTGGTGTCTTTAACGTTGCATTGCGATTGCATTGTCACCTACTGGGTATTTCAGAAGGTTGCAACATTTGTTTTGGAAATCTGTTTGTGTGCTGTAGTAGTTCTCTGGTGTGATACTTCAGAGCCAGTTAATTGCTTCAACTTGGCTGCTGGCATCTTGCAGTTTGTCTCCCTCAAGAGTCCTTTAATTTATCTTCCAAAATGTCTTCCAGGGAGCAGTCATGCATCTCAAGAGGTCACCTCACCCTGTGCCCCACATGGATTTGCAAACGGAAACCCCTCCAGTCCACAGCTTCTGGCAGCAGCACACAGCAACAGGTAGCCTTGTGTGGACTTCTCTGCTGGCTTTTAAACTGGCCTAATTTTGTGGGGTCTCGTTGGGGTGGAAAATAAAATTCATGAAATGATAGCACTAAAATGCAGAAGCTGCGTGTTATTTAAAAGTATTTCAAAACCACTTATGATACTTTTCAGAACACTGAATTATGATCCATGATTTGAAATAATTACTAGGTCTCCTGGAGCATTTGACAAATGTGCCTGTAATAAAACTGGTTAATTATATTTTCTTTAAAGAAGTGCTTTAAATATGGTAAGTTTACAAATAAATGGAATGTGGTTCCTTGGGAAAAATAAAATAAAATTGAATGTTAACTTTATGAAGATAAATACAGCTGATTTCTGGTTTTGACTTAACAGGTTTGAGAGGAACACCGAGAACATGTCAGCTAGCCAGAGATCCTTCTCCTCTCTGGATAACCATCAATCAAAGGCTATGGTGAGTGGGCCTCCCCAGCGTGATTTGGAAGAGGAACAGCATAGATCCCTTGAGGGTTCACAGATGGGATGTGAGCCTGTATTCTCCTGGGGGGGGGGGGGTGTTCTTTCTTTACATGCAGAATTCCTGCAACACCAGCCGTCTTTATTTCATGCTGCAGTTACCTGAAGTAACATCAAACTTGACAATTCCACCAGCTTTTCTGTATTCTTCCCTGCATGGTAACTGCTCCCCCCAAATTTTATGAATGGCTCCAGAGAAAATCCTTGTACATGTTTATATGCAAGTGCAGTAAAAAAAAAAAAAAAAACCGAAAGTGTTACATTGATGGCCCATATTGTCTTTTCACAGTGCTTGCTGCAACTTTATCTTTCTCAGGCCTCCTCCTTCTCATTGGTTCCCTCTAGAGTGGGGGGGTGTCTCCAAACTTGGCGACTTTTAAGGCTTTTGTGGACTTCCTCTCCCAGAATTCCTCAGCCAGCCAAGGCCAAATGTGAGACTCCTGCTCTAGATCTCTGTTCAAAACATTTTCTCCTGCCCTCTTTGGCTTAGCAGACAATACTCCCACCTCTGCACTTCCCCAACAGGGCTGCAGTTGAGGGCCGAGAAGCCTTCCGGCCCTTCCTCGGACACTGGGGTTGTGGGGATTCTTCCTGGCAGCAGGGCCCTCCTCTCCTCGCCCCTCTTGCTGAAGGTGACCCAAGCTTCTTGCCTCCCCACCCAGATGACTTCGGCATGGCAGCAGGTCCCATCGTACGGCGGAAGGCACAACTCTCCGCTTCCCGAGTCTTTGCCTGGAGGCCAACAGGGTTATTCCTTCCCCTGGTCCTCAGCCTCCCCAGCACACTGGCGCTTGGAGCCTCCCCGCAAGGGCAGAGCCAGCTCCCACCCGTACCAGTCTGGCCACAGGCACCACGGCCAGGAGCAGAGGCGGCTTGCGGACTGCGGTTCCAATTTCTCCTTCCGGGGCAGCCGGGAAGACCATTACCACGATGACAGGAACTATGGAGGCTGGAGCTGAATCACGGCAGCCGGAGTGACCGCAATGGGGGATGGCGCTCCGCCCGCCACTCACAAGTATTTGGAGCGGATTTTACGAACATTTCTTCCTGTTCTTTCCCTTTTTAAAGCTTCCTTTCTTCCCTTTACGGAGAGCTTGTAGGCGGTAACTTCACAAGTTATCTTTTTAAAAAGAAAAAAAAATTATATATCATCTGCAGTATGTATTTTGACAGAAAAGAATTTTTGAATTGTATTAACTTGCCCTCAGGGTTTAGGCAAAGAAAGGAAAAACAAGTGCCACACTTTTAAACAGATAAAGAAAAGAAGACATTGTGTTTGTTTTATAAGGAAAAAAAAGTTCTGCTGCTTTGGTTTTATTTTAAAACCAACGTTGGTATTTTTATTGCAAGAGCCCGAGGTGGTTTTGGAGTTGCTCAGAAAAGGGCCGGGAAGAAGAAAGTTTGGTGGCCGTTGATAATTTGGGTAACAGTGTTTTGCTGCGGGAATGAAGTTACTGAATATTCATTGTGTTAAGTGTTTTGCCTGGTGAGATCTACAAAGAGAGCAGATTTGCCCAAGAATTTGATAACCTGTAATGAAGGATGTATTTATACTAACAGGTTCATTAGGGTTTTTTAGCTGATCTGATCTGGTGGTTTTTATATCAAGGAGACCCTGCAGTATCTTAAGTGATTACCACTTCTCAGGAGATTATTGCATGCTTCTGCCTCATATGGGGAAAATTCAGATTGTTTCGCAAACACTTTGAAAATTAGAAATTTCTGATTTAGGTTAAATTAGAAAATCAATATTCAAATGAAATGAGAAAGAGGTAAGTATTGATAAGAATATGCGCCCACTGCAAGCTTGTAATGAAACATTTCATCATAAAATGACTGATTCCTGATGAGAGCTCAAAATGCTTAGTAATTGGAGAGTGAAATCTTGCTTTTCAGTCCCCTGGGTGGGCTACAATCTTCACGCTTCCCACCCCTCACCCCCCTTCCTGGCTAAAATGCCATCACTGCATGCAACTCTTTGTATTCTGAAAAATCCTGATTTGGCCCAAGTGTTTGCCTGGGAGCACTTTTAATGGTAAGAAACTAGCAGGCCTAGCTTTCACTTGGCTTCCGGGTACATCTCAGGTGCTTCCTTTAAACATTAGCAGTTGGGACTGGTAATTAAGTGTTTGTGTTTTCTGGGCACATGGAAAACACATGGAATGTGTTTCAAATGGCTGCTTTGAGTAAAATTAGTACCCAGTATTTGCAATTGGCATACGTTTCACTTGGAGGCATGTGATTTTAGGGAAGAAGCAGCCCTTTTAACCGGGTTCATCCTCCTCTCTTCCATACTACTGCAGTCCCAAGATGACTATTATTCTTTCTACCAAACAGAATTCCTGAAAGAACAGAACTGGGCTTTTATTTTGCTGCTTGCTTTTTTTTTTTCCAAGAAAGTTTTTTAAGCCTTGGTTATACTGCATGTCTGAAGGGGTGGGATTTTGTTAATATTAATGTTGACAACATTGTTCATATACAGGAAACATTTTCTAGTATTTCAATGACTCTGCTTTTGATGATGCCATAGATTTAAAAAGCCCCTAAAATTCATTTCTAACATTTTCCCAAGAAATATCGTTGAGAGTATTAAACAAGCCCTTCCTTAGGCTTATGCATATGTATATAATGACAAAAAATAAATAATTCCTTTCTTGTAAAAACTGTTGTGTGTGTGCAAACAAAATTTCCTGAGGTCTCAATTCAAAGCTAGTGGTTCTTTTAAGTTTTCCAAAAGTATTTGCCTCTCGTGTGGAACCAGCTCTGTGAACCTGCCTGAAAATGCCTGCCTGGTTTGTATACTTGTACTCTCCCCGTTCCCCTAAAATCTAAATTCCTGGGAGGCTCTGACAGAATTGATCTGCCCCTCTGTTCTTTCTCCTCAGTGATGCTGTATTGCTTTGTTTCTGTTCCTGTCATTATTTCTTTCCCCTGGGGAATTCATACTTAAAAAAAAAAAGAAAAGAAGTGAATTTGTTAAGATTGCTAATGACCGTCCCAGAAGGGTGGGCTCTCTTTTTCCCAAGCGAGGCCCATCTGGGCTGCACCCATTTGCTGGGGTGAAACGCCACTTCCTTCATGAGCAAGACACCCTGCCTTGGGGCAGGGAAAGCACCTCCACAGGACACCCCCCCCCCCCCCCCCCCCCCCCCCCCGGCCCCCAACGGGCTGCCCCCCCCCCCCCCACACACACACACCCTTGGCAGGCCGATCGCCTTGCCCCAGAGCAGCCCATTTGGGCGGTGGCGGGGAAGCAGCTGCCCATATTCCCTCCTTCCCCGCAGGGTGGAGCAGCCGGGCATCGGGGTCCGGGGCCCTCGGATCTCCAAGGAGGATGCTTCCGCCTTCGTGTCGGGGAGGGACAGAGAGGACTCCGTCTCCCGGCATGCTAAGCATGGCACGGCCGCTTGGCGTCGGGCTCTTTTGAGGACTCCGTCTCCCGGCAGCCCTTGCGGGCAGGACGGGAGCCGGCGGGGGCGGGCGGTCTCGGTATCGCGCTGCCTGCCGGGAACCGTAGTCCCTTTCGGAGGGGATGCGTGGCGTCGGCGGAAGCGCCCGCGGCTGGCTGCGGCTCTGCGGGGGAGCCGTCCCGGGGCGCGGCGGGAGGCGAGCGATGGCCGAGGCGGCCGGCCTGATGGGCCAGAGGATCGTCTGGGTGGACCTGGAGGTAGGGAGGGGGCAGGAAGCGGGGGGAAGCCCCCCCGGCCCCATCCCACGAGAAATCCCCCCCCCCCCCCCCCTCCCGCCCCCCTGGGGAGGGGGGGGGGGGGGCAGGCAGGGGGGGTATCCTGTGGGGGGGGGGGCTTCCCCCCTCCTAAAGCCCTCAACTCCCCCCCTTCTAAGAGGGGACCCAGCATCTTCCTCCACAATTTTTTTTTTGGGGGGGGGTCTTGGATCTGGGGGTGCTCTTGCTAGGGCAGCTGTGCCTCCTTCCTGGGCTTCTGCTGAAGGGAGGGGCTCTCAATCCCCCCCCCCATCATAACAGGCAGAAGCCAATGGGGGTGGGGTGGGGGGGTAGCATCCAGGGGTTCTACCCCATGCATTCAACAGAGGGCCCCTCCCCCCCCCCTTGATGGGCAGTTGGCGTTTTCCTTTGGGGCCGGGATTTGCCCTGTCTTGGGGAGACCCCAGAGCTGCATGGGGGTCTCCGCCCTGAATGGCACCTCCATGGCCCGCTGGTCCAGAGCTGGCCTGGCTTGACCTGGCAAGGAGCTTTCGGCCCAGCCCAGCTGCAAGCATCCTCCCATCAAGGGGAGCCTTCCATGGACGGCCCTTAGACTTGCAGGGGTCTCCAACCTTGGCCCCTTGAAGACGGGTGGAATTCCACTCCCAGCTTTGCTGGCTGAGGAACTCTGGGAGTGGAAATCCACCCGTCTTCAAGGGGCCAAGGTTGGAGACCCCTGATCTATCTAGATCAAGGGTCTTCCAACTTGGCAAGTTTAAGAGTTGTGGCCTTCAACTCCCAGAGTTCCTGAGCTAACACGACCAGAGGAGGAATTCTGGGAGTTGAAGGCCACCCATCTGAAAGTGGCCAAGGTTGGGGAACCCTGAGGTTCTCCCTCCCGAGTGTCGCCTTCTTCCCTTGAAGGCAGGATGGTGAATTTCTCCTCCTTTCTCCTGATCACCCCCCACTCTCCTCCCCCGTCCCCCTTTCGGTTAGTGAGGCCCTGCTTATGGCCAGGGCTAATTCCCATGCTCTTCCCCTGGCTGCCTTTGCTTCTCGGACACAGATGACCGGCCTCGACGTTGAGAAGGACCAGATCCTGGAGATGGCCTGCCTGGTCACAGATTCAGGGCTGAACATCCTGGCCGAAGTAAGTTGGTATCCTGACGGTTAGTTCAAGGTCTCCCCCTGATCGAGGGGCCCTGGGGGGAATGTCTGGAGGCGCCCAGTTCCCCTTTCCCCGCCTGCCAGGCCCAGATGTTCCCAGCCTGGAGAACGGCTGCCAATGGGGCAAAAGCAAGATTAGACTGGAAGGCGGGCTGGCTTACAGCTGTTCTCTCTCCCTGTGGCTTCTGAGGAGACATGGATCCCTCCGCAGCCTAACTCTGCTGGCTCACTCAAGGATGGGCTGCCTCTTCCTCCTCTCCACCAGAGAGCTGTATTGCGTGCAGAAGGAACGATGATGAAACCTT
This sequence comes from Laticauda colubrina, assembly GCA_015471245.1. NCBI lineage: Eukaryota > Metazoa > Chordata > Lepidosauria > Squamata > Elapidae > Laticauda > Laticauda colubrina. The sequence continues at coordinate 1,206,220 of BLBF01000059.1, read as the reverse complement.
CCCTGAAAAGGGAAGAGTGCTGGGTTTTTAAGTGTTTTTTATTCTATTGGGCTCATTACTATCACTATTTATCCTCCCATCACTCCTTATTACCCCTCCCCTCCCACTTGTGACTGTAGGACTGTAACCTTGTCTCTTGTATCCTTACGATTTATATGGACTGTTTCCTAGTAGGATATGATTGCTTATTGCGCCCAGTGACTAACCTTAAGTGTTGCACCTGATGACTCTTGACTCTTGACAAATGTATTTTTTCCCTTTATGTACACTGAGAGCATTTACACCAAGACAAATTCCTTGTGACTCCAATCACACTTGGCCAATAAAGAATATGCTATGCTATGCTATTCTACATTCTATTCCCCTTCCTTATCCTATTCTATTCTATTCTATTCTATTCTATTCTATTCTTTCTTATTCTATTCTTTCCTATTCTCTTCTCTTCATCTTTTCTTATTCTATCCTTCCTTCCTTCCTTCCTTCCTTCCTTCCTTCCTTCCTTGTTTATTCTATACTATTCTGTTCTCTGCTCTGCTCTGCTCTGCTCTGCTCTGCTCTGCTCTGCTCCTGCTCCTGCTCCTGCTCCTGCTCCTGCTCCTGCTCCTGCTCCTGCTCCTGCTCCTGCTCCTGCTCCTGCTCTGCTACATTATACTACAGTATACTATTCCATTCTCCCTGTGAGCTGCCCGGAGTTACAGATAGTCAGTTGGATGGTCATATAAACATTCATTCATTCATTCGTCGTTAAATGTTCTCTCTTGATTGGTAGGGTCCTAACCTGATCATCAACCAGCCCAATGAGTTGCTTGACAGCATGTCAGACTGGTGCAAAGAGCATCACGGGAAGGTAAGATCTCCAATTTCCCAGAATTTTGTGCTCAGATGGCTTCCTCTTCTCAGTTTCACCATCCCACCTCCTCCTCCCTAGGGTCCCTTTCTGCCCTCCTGAGGAAGGGACCCTTTTCCTTTGTAGCCCAGAGGGGAGCAACCCAGCACCGCCCTAATGTCAGCACCGAAGCTGCAGCCCAACAGAACAAAAGTTGGGGATTTCGAGGTTGCTCGTTCCTGCTGGAACCTGATATTTGAATTTAAATCTTTTTCTCAACCCTCCCACTCTATATGAGGGGAACTGTGACAGGAGCTCATGTATGGGAAAGCCAGTGATGCTTCTGTTGCAAAGGAATATCCCCCATCCAGCCATGGGGCCACCAAGGTCTTGTCCTGCTGTGAATAATTGGAAGGGAGCCTTGTTTTGGGTCAGAGATCATAAACCTACACAGGTAGAGACGATTCCAGGCCCTTGGTTGAGGAACATCAACAAGGAGACAATAGCTGTCTGGGAATGCAGATAATTATGAAAACAAAGTAGTAGACTTTGTCCAGTTTGATTTCTCTATGACAGAGGTCTTCAGCTTTAAGACTTGTGGATTTCCAACTCCCAGAGTTCCTCTTCCACTTATGTTAGGAATTTTGGGAGTTGAAGTACACAAGTCATAAAGTTTCCAAGTTTGAAAGCCCTTGTTCTATGTATCTCTGCAACTTTCTGAGTGGTGGACACCGTCGGCCATCTTTCGCTGGTTCCCCTGGAATGGGGATCTCTAGAGATCCTTCAGAGGCTCTGGAATAATAGACCCCGCTGAGCCTTCCTCAGACCCCTTCTGGCATGTTCAGGGATGCCCTTATTCCAAAAATTCTTCCCCCAACCCTCCCCAAGGCCTGGCCTTGCTACTCCGAGTCCCTGTCTTGGGCAACAGCCTTCAGACATGGGTTCCTTGAAGCCTGTGGTGGTTGGGTCTGAGCGACTCTCTTGACGATGCAGCTTCACCTATGCATTCTCTTCTCTCCCAGTCTGGTCTTACCAAGGCAGTGAAGGAGAGTACGATCTCCCTGCGCCAAGCGGAGTATGAGTTCCTGTCTTTCATCCGACAACAGACTCCGCCGGGGCTCTGCCCTCTTGCAGGTTGGAGCGGTGAACTTGGCCTCTTTCGTTTGTTTCAACCGGAGTTTCCCAAGCTGGGCAAGGTTAAAAGGCCACGTGGACTGCAACTCCCAGGAGTCCCCAGCCAGCAGGCTGCCTGGGAGAATTCTGGGAGTTCACACAGCTTCGAGGGAGAGAACCACACTACGGTGGTTGGCTTAAGGGACTTGGTGTTAATGGAGAAGATCCCTGGAAGAGAATGCCATGGGCTACCTAGATGGAGGCAGGCCAATGGGGTGGGAAGGCAGGGGCTGCTGGGGGCCGGGGGGGAGAAGAGGGCAGCCAGGACTTGATTAACTCTAACTTGTTCCTTTGGAGTACAGGACAACCTTCCATTTAATGGACATTTGGCTTTAAGGGACATTTAGTCTGTTAAATCCAGAGTCGACTGTATTCGATAGAGATGAAATGTTGGCCTTTGCATTTTTCTCCGTCTCCTGGTTGAGAATCCTGGTTTGACTGGGTGTTTTTGCTCCCGGACAGGAAACTCTGTTCATGCCGACAAGAAGTTTCTTGACAAATACATGCCGCAGTTCATGAAGCATCTCCATTACCGGATCATCGACGTCAGCACCGTGAAGGAACTCTGCAGGTTAATAGGAACATCCAACTTTGGACCCTGGGCACGGGGCTTCTTCAAGCAGGTGCCCTCCAGAATTCCGAGCTAGGGGTTCCAGTTGGTGGAACGGTGGAATTGGGAGACTTCCGTGGGATTAACAGCAGTTGGGAAGGGGAGTTCAGTGAGGCAGGGAGTTACCTTCAGGAAAATAATACACATTTTCAGTATAAAAACATTTGCAGGCCTGAAATGGTCTTCGGTGAAGCTGATTTCTGGCCCAGGATTTGACTCTTGCGGCCGCAGTTCTTCCAAGCTTCTGCAGACCCTCCTTTGGTGTGGCTTCTGCATGGGGGGGGGGGGGGGGGGGGCTGCTTTGGCTTCCCCTGCGGGGGGACCGGGGGGTCCCTCTTTTCGTTTCAGGCGCTGGTACCCTGAGGACTATGAATTTGCCCCCAAGAAGTCTGCTTCTCACAGGTGAGGCTGTCCAAAGGGAGCCTGCCTGCTCCTAAACGTTCAGTATTTCATCCCTGCTTCTTCTGCACAGCCTAATTTAGGCAAAGGGTTTAAGGGCAGCTGGCAGAGTTATCCCTGCATGCAGCACCTAAGGAAGGGCTCCGCAGTCTGCAAGCAGGGATGGTCTCCTTCAGCAAAGGCCTTCAGGGACATTTGGATTTCAATTTCCAAAAGGCCCAACTGATAGGAAGTGCCACTTTTAGCATCTCCACAGGCCATGGGGCTGGGGGAAGGCTGGGTCAAATTATCCCATCCCATTCCCTTCTGAAGGCTTCCCAGCCTTTAAAGCTGTGAGTTGGTAAGGGGAGTTCCCATGAAAGTGTGAGTTGGCAAGGAACCATTGGAAAAGCTGCTCCAGTGCTGGGAGATGTGAGTTGGGGTCTCTGAACCCACCCGGTCTGCCTTTCTGGGAATAACGTGGAGAATGAAATTGACCCACTGTGCTGTCCAGACAGTATATAGTTAATAGGGAATGGGGATAGGTAGTTCGGAATTGGGAGCTATCCCTTTAAGGGAAGGCATCCTGGGAAATGTAGTCCATGTCATGTGGTCACTGAATAGACCCTCGGTGGGTTGGGGGAGGTTCCTTCACTCTTGCTTGGACTCCAGTATTGTGCTGATGTCTCTCCCCTCTGCTCCACTACTATGGGATGAAAGATCACTATCCTTTTACACCATTAAGTCAGCTACGCAGAGAATTGGACATCGAGATGAATCTCGATGTAACCGTGAGTTATATTTGAGGATGCCTGATGATTCAATAAAGAGACTTTGTATGGATGCCTTTGTGGCGTTTAAATCTGTCTGCCTTTAATAAAGGGCAGAACACACACACACACACACACACCCGTTCCCCTGGGTGGCACCGTTCCCAGATATTCAGTCGGGCTCAGCTTGGACAACTGATCAAAAGGCTTCGAGATGTAGCCGGGTGAGAAACAGGCCTGGGGCTGGCGTTCCAAAATGCAGGCTGAATGCTGAAGATGGGGGTGAAGAACTCGCCTGCAGCTGGGATTGGTCGAAACAGGCCAGTTTTTGCCACCTTGGTTTTTCAATAGTTGTTTGTCTGGACACAGGGCGAGGGACCAGCATGACAGCAAGGGCTTCGAAGTTGTGGCGAACATTTTTACTGTCTCAGAATTGTTTTCATTCTCAGGCATTTGTTGCGTAAAAAAGATGAAACTCAATAGAATTTCCTGCCTCTATTGAGAGTGCAAAACCTGCGTTTGTACTGCTTATTTGTTTCTTAAATTTCTACACCACTCCTCTCACCCAAGTGACTCTGGAGAGTTTGCTAACCCCATCGTAAAAGAGTATAAAAACGTGTTTCCTTATCCGTAAAATATATTTTTCCTGGATCGTTTTATTTTTAGAGCCCTGGATGACATCCGGGAGAGCATCAAAGAGCTGCAGTTCTACAGAAATAGCATCTTTAAGAGGAAAACAGATGAAAGGAAAAGAAAACTGCTGGAAAATGGAGAAAGCGAACAGTCTATTAGTTGATCCCGCATCCCCGTCCTTCAGGAAAACCTCCAGAGCCCAGGGCAGTCTTCCTACGGAAGAGAAGAACCTCCTTTCAGCTCCGTCGCTTTCTCAGAACGGCGACGTGAGAGAATCCCAGAGGGGAGAGGCGTATCAAGGCCTGCCTCTGCCACTTGCTGGTTCTTCAGTTCAGAAGTACAGATTTCTTGCGCTCCTTGGAGAAGGGCCTGCATTTGGCCGCAAACGGCCTCAATTTGTTGTCCAATTAAAATCGACCTCCCTGCAAAATGGTTGCCTTTTTCCTTGTCTTCCGTGGCTCAAGTTTTGGTTTAGGAGGAGGAGGAGGAGGCTTAACATAGCCCTTAAAAATTGTTTTAACAAAAACAAAAGCCAACAAAAACTCCAGGTTAATGTTAAACTTGAGATAGAAGCTCAGCAATTATTTTGAATGGGCATCTGTGATCCTTAATGGTGTTTTTGCTGCGAGGGATCGTCGTTCTCCAGTTTTTGTTGTCATGTTTAAAACCAATGTCCCCTTTCAAATATTGTTTTAAGTTGGGCAGCCTGCGCAGTTTTCCATGTTCAGTGCTGGGCCCCCTTCTCACCCCCTCTCTGCCCCACGGCGAAGCCTGCAGCCGGGAATAGCCTTCCTCTGGTTTAAACAGCTCCTTGGAAAATGACCCTCCAAGGCTTTTACTTTTGTCCTTTAAAGCTATTCTTTTTCGCTCTCTGGCTTACCTGTATTTCGACCTCCAGAGCTGCTTCCCCAAAGATGCCGACAGACAGCCCTGCGAAAGGTGCCCAGGTGTGCAGGAATTTAAAGCGGAAGGAGCCAGACCTGGCAAACGAGTCGCCTTGTTAAAGCCACGGTCAATTCATTAACGGCCTGCACAGCATCGTTTCCCGAACAACTCATGTGGGCTTCCAGCTGGAGGGTCTTGTTGGGATTAGAGAAGGAGATAGGCATGGAAAGAACAGGCCTTATGAATATCTCCTGTGAACTGGTTGGATCCGCACTGTTGTCACAAATCCTACAAATTAATTGTCATTTTTGAAATGGCCACCGAAAATTTCATCTTGTTCCAATAGTGCGGTTTTTGTTGTTGCACATTTAATTTTACACCATTTTGCATGGGCATTTACGAAAGGCTTGCTAGAAGTATGAAGCAAAACATTCAGTCTTTGTGTGTATGTGGTTTTTGCATTAGCTGGATTAGCCTGGGTCCTATACGTGGCTTGTAAGTTGTATAGAGTATCTAGATATTTACAATGTAGAACGATAAAACATGCAGTTTCCAAGGGAAAACTGTTCATTTCTTGCAGTAAGAACCTCAAAGGCTCCAATATCACCTCAAAGGACAACAATATTTTTATTTATCAAAAGAGATGAAGGAAGGAAGGAAATGGGCTTCACCTTAATAATTACAATTTGGTACTAATGTTTGGGAATTACTTGGGAACTGCACCCAAGATCTGGACCTCAAGGTCTGCCCCTCTGCTTTACAAAACCTCAGTTGGTCCACTTAAGGTGAAAACCTGCCACTCAGAGATGCTGGATCCGTATGAATTAAAGGGTTTAGCAACTCTTAAACATAATTGCCGAAAAATGGTCAACCAAACTGCTAAAATCTCATCCTTAATGCCATCCCTGAGATCGTTAAAATCTTACGATCCGATTAACAAATGATGGATTACGTTGTTCAAGGCAGTTGGACTGTTTAAAGTCTAGGCAGAAAGGCCTTTATCGTCCTCCCCCTCCCCTGAAAAAAAGAAATATAACTTTATTGTTTGAATATTTAAAAGCCACAGCAACTGATGAGTTCTGGCATTCAGAACATTCAAAACGGCAGCCTTCAGTTGGAACATCTCCAGAACGTCTTTCCTGCAAGACAAAAGACCAGGTGGAGATTTTTTTATTTATATGTTGTGAATTTTGCTGTTCAAACAGAACATTTGGAAACTTTGCTGCTGGCAGAACTGCATCTTCAACTGATTAATTTGGGAGCGGGGAGAGCTGATTGTTGCTCAGTTGGAGGGGATAAGTGTTCAAATGAATACAGAATGAGATTACCTTTATCTGATTGAACAAATATACCTGCAAGCAGGAGAAAAGTCCACTGGGTTTCGCCCTCCCTTTCTCTGGTTTTCCTGCTGTCAGTCCTCAGGTATGTTCACCTAATGATGAGCCTGTCAAAGTAGCGAAGAGACCTAGGTAGTTCGTGGAGAAGCTGAGCCATCAGGTCTTCTCTTCATTGTAGTTTACTGACAGGTAGACTCATAATGATGGGAAAGCTTTTGAGATGATGTAACCAAATGGGAATTCTTGACTCATTCCACATTTTCAAGGAGTTCCATGAAATGGTTTGTTCAAACTACTCAGAGATAATGGGGCAAAACATCCCTTCTGTCAGTCACTGATGAGCTTTGGCTGCCGGTCTCGATGAGGGAGCTGAGCTCGCTTTCTGTAAAGAGAACAATGCCCATATTTCAGAAGGGTAGAAAGGAGGAGCCTTGTTGGGACCCTGGTTGGCTGGGAAGATGGCCCTGGTGATGTCCTTCAGGACCTTCTCAATAGGACTTAGAAGAATCTGAGAAGGAGGGCCGATGGCAGCAAAGTCCAATGGACTAAGGGGGCACTTGGCATGGAAGCAATTGATGCTAGCTGGGGGTTTTGGAGGTTGTAGTCCCAACATCTTAGGAGAACTTTGTTGGGTCAAGCCAAGATATATACAGTGTTTTGGCCAGCACATTGTACAAGTAATTAAGAAATAAACAAGATCTTCCCTAGATCTTATGGGTGCTAGAACCACGAAGAATGGCAAAGAGGGGAATTTCCAGGGCAAAGGAAGGCAAAGGGGGTCTCCAAGGGGAGCACAACCTCAGCAAATAACCTTTGGGATTAATGTACCAGAGATAACCTCAACAACGGAAACGGGAGAATCTTGGATATGGGGCTGGTGGCATCTCCATCTTTTCTCCTGGGTATTTCTCCCCTGTCCTCTAGCTCAGGGGTCTCCAACCTTGGCAACTTTAAGCCTGGTGGACTTCAACTCCCAGAATTCCCCAGCCAGCTTTGCACCAGGCTTAAAGTTGCCAAGGCTGGAGACCACTGCAGTCTAGCTACAAGCTTTCTATCAGCCTGCCCAAACTGACCTTCTGTGATTGCCCCTGGGAGGTTGAAATTTCAAAGTTCTGAATAGCACCAGGATGGAGAACCTGTCTTTAAACTGCATGGCTCTCTTTAACGACGGAAACCAGCTCAGTTGGCTCTAATGGCAGCTGTTGGATTCAGGCTGAGCTGAGTCTTTCATGGCTCTGCAGCCTTTGACCCAGGCAATGCTGGGAAATGAGCTGGGGATTCTCCAAAGTGGCACATTCCCACAGACCGATTGCTGGTGCCCAACCTTGGGACTGTTAGCGCTGGCTTGTCACGCAAACCCCAGGCATCCAAGGTTGTCTGGCAGCCTCCAAAGAAAGCAGCCTTTTCTGAGTTAATTGATTGGAAATATGTGCCAACAAACTAATTGCCACCGTGCCATCGCACACCGAAGATGGAAGTCAGCAGTGGGGAGTCACAAACCTTGTTGAGTATACCAACAAGGCATATGGGGTGCGTGGGAGAAACCAGGAAGAGAGAGGCTGCCTTGGGGCAGGAATCCCCCTTTCTTCTCAGGTCTCCCAGCCCACTCCCCTGCAGCTGAGATGGAGGAGGGGGTTTATGGCATTTCCAGGCAGGCGGCAAATTCTCTCCTTCTGCAATTGATTAGGATGACTCAACTGCCTTTCTGGAGCAACTGAGGGAGGAGAAGGCAGTTTAATCAGCATCAAGGACATTGTTGGGAAAGGTCTTCTAAATTCTGGTGGAATTCCACATGGATGTGTCCCCATTCCTCACCCTTCCTTCAACTCTCTTCCAACCACCGGAATAGCCAAATGGGGGGCTTGGAATTCCCCAGAGCAGAGCAACATTTGAGGTTTGTAGAGGTGCAAAATTCCACAGAGGCATCTGATGTAGGACATTCTTCAGACAAAGTATCTGAGATTCTCAGTCATCCAGGTCATGGTTGTCCCAGAGGTTGTTTCAAAAGGCAGCTGGACTTTGTTCTTCCTTGAAGACGTTTTACTTCTCATCCAAGCAAAACTGAAGAAGCTTCTTGGATGAGAAGTGAAACATCTTCAAGGAGAAACAAAGTCCAGCTGCCTTTTGAAAAGCACTTCTAGTCCATCCTCCTGCTCAAACAGGAGTCCCTATGCCACCCCAGAGAAATGGTTACCAATTCCTTCTTTAAAATCTCCAGTGATGGAGCAACCACAACTTCTGGAGGCAAGCAGTTCCACTGGTTAATTGTCCTCACTGTCAGGAAATTTCTCCTTAGTTGCTTCTCTCCTTGATTAGTTTCCATCTGTTGCTTCTTGTCCCGCTTTCTTGGTGCTTTGCAGAAGAGTTTGAGCCCCCTCTTCTTTGGGGCAGCCCCTCAAAGATTGGAGCACTGTGATCATGTCACCTCTAGTTCTTCTTTTCTTTAAACTAGACATACCCAATTCCTGCAACTGTTCTTCCTAAACCCCCAGACCAACATTAAAATAGGAATGGGGAGAGGGAAGGAGGGAGGGAGGGGAGAGAGAGAGAGAGAGCAAGCACTGCCGAGGGGCAAGTTATACAGAGACAATTAGTGAACGTGGGGCCTGAATTTCAGCTAACAGCCACCCATTTCCACTTACCAGCTTTTAATAAAGTACAGTATATAAAACAAATTCGCCTATTGTAGAAGTATGCATTATTCACTAAGGTGAAATATTTTGTGCTGCCAGCAGGCAGCACCCTTTCCATTTACTATTTTGCTGCAGAAGGCCAGGGGGCTCTGCAGCATCTTTGAGCAAAACTCAAATTTGTGAGCTTCTCTCCTTCTCCAGGAGTGGATTTTCCCAAAAGGAAATGGGAGCTTTGCCAAAAGGAAATGGGAGTTGTGTCTGAGAAGATGAGGTGCAAGATGGAATCATCCAGGACTGGTGTGTTTTGCCCCCCTGGACTTTGGTGATGGTTCCTCTGAGCTTTTCAGGAAGCCAGCAACAGTGCTGCTCCCTTGATTTAGGGCGCAGGTGACAGAGCAAAATTGCTTGTGTGACTGCCAACCTCCTCCATCCAGTCATCTGTCCAGGTGCATTAGCCATGCCTCCTTGTGCCAAAGACTTGTCACTAATTATGAATGTTCTCATCAGGACTTCTCAAGCCTGTCATACAACCTAGAATGGCTGGAGTTTCCCCAAGGAGCCCAAGTCCATCAGAGACAGTTTTCCAGGGAAGGCCAACGTCCAACTTCTGAGGGCTCTTTCAACCCTGGCCCTCCCCATCTTCTGTTGTTGCCCACTCACTCACTTTAGGAAGTACCCCAGGACTCTTCACTCAGCACCTGCCCTTTGTGGGATCCATTTATTTTTAACTAAGATAAATGGATAGGTAGCCGCCACATGTAAGCAAAGTGCTAATTCCTGGAATTTGCAAGAACAATCTCGAGCCCAGCTAGGCCCTCCTGGAATCCTTAGAAAAGAAAAATAATGGGATCTGCAACCCACAACACGGTTCACAAGTTGTCCCGATTGGGCAGGAGACAGACCCAAAGGTTGTGGCTCCTCTTGGATGGCCAGGAAACTGCCGAAATGTACGATATGATTGTTTGCTCAGGAAATATTGGGTCACATTTTAACAGATTGCAGAAGGCAGTCGAGATGGAGTTTGCAGGACCCAGCAAAACTTGAAATAACAGTTTTGCCTCGGAGGGTTTATTTTCTGGGGAAAGGTCACCTTCAAGAAATTGTTTTCCATGGGCTGGAAAAGCTTGCAGGAGAGGCCAGATTCAGACAGGGAGCCAAAAAAACCCATGGGAATGAAACATACTGGGTTTTGATTCCTTGTGTTGTGTGAATGTGGCTGCTGGGATTCGCAAACCAGATTTAGAAGGTGCCTAGTTGTAGCTTACTCAACAGGGTTAGCTGGACAAACCAGGGTTTTTCATGGTGTCTGAGCCATGTGGCCAGCCCGGTTCTTACAACTGGCTGACACCAAATGAGATTTCTTTGGTTTCTGACTGCTATTTCATGTCAGTCAGTAAGGATCAAGCCATTACAGGCTGTAAACTGAGGTTTCTTGTGGTGGCTGAACTGGAGATTATCGCCATTATCCCACTAACCATGGCTTACCATTGTTCATTAACTCAAATTGTCCCAAAGATGCTTTTTTTTCAAGCGGCAACTGGACTTTCTGGTTTTTCTTTGAAGACGTTTTGCTTTTTATGCAAGGAGCTTCTTCCACTTCCACTTCCACAGACATGAACTTAAGCATCGTGGCTTGTAAATTGTGATTGAGACCCGAACTTTAGCTTTAAAACAGGGTTGGGCAGAGGGGCTTGTCTGCCAGAGGGGCTTATCAGAGGGCAACCAGCCTGCCAACCAGCCTAACACCCACCCACCCCCCGCTTTGCAAAGGGAGGCCCCACAGCCTGAGGTGGGCTTCTTGGCAAGCGCAGGGCTGAGGGGCTCATGCGAAACTAGAGATGGCCGGCCTCTCTCTTCCTCGGGTGGCCCAGCACCCTTGTGTGTTGTTGCTGCACAAGGGAATAAAAAGCCAGAGAGTGATTGAAGAAGCCACCCAGGGCAAACAAGGAGAGAGATTAAGTGGAGAGTTTTCCTAGAAAGTAATTGTTTTGTATATCTTCTAATTGCAGTGCACTTGTAAAAACTGCCCTCATAAGCTAATCTGCTGTTAGATTTTTCTTTATGTGTTTTTAATGAATTAGCAATAAAGATGTCTCTCTTTGCGGTTCCCATAAATGGTTCCAGAGAAGGAGCAGATATGGAGAGATAAGAGACTCACCCAGCCAGGACTCTGAGGAAGGAGACTTCCCAAGCTGGACATCTGTGGTTCTTTGGTTGGAGGGAAGGGGGTGGGTGGGTGGGCCACACCTGATGGCCCTCTCCCTCACCCTTGGGGTGGAAGGCTGCCCTGGGCTCTTTTTGCTCTTCCAGACATCCCTGCAGAGACAGAAGGCAGCTTGGAAAGGAGAAGGGGGACCAGTTAGCCGTGCACCCTCTTGATCCAATCCAGGGGTGGGATTCAGTTTTTTAAACAACCGGTTCTGGCTTAGTTGGTGGGCGTGGCTTTGGTGGTCATGTGACTAGCTGGGTGTGGCCAACTCAACATCACTCACATCGAGGCACGCATTTCCTCGGCTTGGATCTCATGACTGTGGGGATGCTGCAACAGTCGTAAGTGTGAAAAATGGTCATAAGTCACTTTTTTCAGCGCCATTGTAACTTTGAATGGTCCCTCCACACAAGCAAAATACCAGCAAAGAGGGGAAAATACTCCAGAGAAGTTCCAGAGACAGGAAGTCTAGTCCTGCCAAGAATGTAATGAGGGTTAACGGAGAGGCAGTTTCTGTAAGCAACACCAGAATGTTTCCTTCCTGCCTTCCTGACAGGATTAGGCCAGGAATTTCTTCTAACAAGCGGATCTCTGAACTGCTTAGAATGTTAACAGCTGGTTCTAGCGAACAGGTGCGAACTGGCAGAATCCCACCCCTGATCCAATCCCTAAGAAGGCTGCTTCTCAACTTTGCCGACCTTCAGAGGAATGGACCTCAACTCTCAGAATTCATGGTTGGCTGCAGCTGTTAACTCTGGCCTCTCCATGTCAGCTGAACTCCTCCAAAAGTGGGATTCCAACTTTACCAAGGCTTCAGCAAGGTGGAAAGGCTGGATGGGCTGATTCCTGCTCTACCTGAGGGCTCTCCGAGGCAGACAACCCCTCAAACGCCAGGAAAATCAGGAAATCCAGGCTCTCTGCAATCAGCTGAACTACTAATGGTCAAACCAAATGGGTGGTAGAGAAGAGTCAAGGGAACTCAAGGTGGGCTGGACTTAGATCTCTGGTGAGCACAGAGGGACTCGAGGCTGATGACATGCTTGACTCCCTCCGTGCTCATCTCCTACAGCTCCTGGAGGAAAGGGACCAAGCAAGTCTACAAAAAGATCCGATGGGCAGGTCAGTGAACCAGATTTGAAGAGCTAAGGAGGTAGTGGTACCTGTACACACGTGGGCAGCAGGAGGGAGCAGGGAGTCCAGAAAGTGATGGGCTAGAAGGGCCAACTCCCCCCTGGCTAAATGTGTTTAGACAGGGGGACAAAGGGGTTAGCAAGAAGGGCAGGTAGCCACTGTCTACCTTGGAAGGAAAGGAAATAGATTTAGAGTTGATTGAGAGTTTCAAATACTATTCGAACGCTTCTTTATCTGAGTTCACCCTACATTTTGTGTACTCCCCCCCCCTCCGCAGCTCTCCACTCTGCTGGGCTGTTTTATTCATTCCAGGGCTTGTAACCAATATTTGATGCATGCTGAAACAATTGTGTTTATTTGTTTGTGACGTCACCCTTGTGTAAATGAAACATGACGTGGCAGCCTTGTTGTCGGCTGACAGGCATTTAAGATGCATGCAAATCTATCTCTTGGGCAGAGGCCACCCAAGGGTTGGGAACAGGAGGGTCTGCTCAGCAGACTCGGGTTTCTTCAGGTATACTTTAGCAAAAGGCCGTCTCGGGCTCCGGACAAGGAGTCTGATGGCGATGAGGCTCGTCTTCTTGAAGAGACCCGGCCCAGCAGTGCAAAGAAAGAGTTTCAAAGATGGCGTTTCCAGCCACTGAGACCTGAGAAAAGGCCACAGGTTACCACGGTCTTCTCTTTCAGAAGGCAAAGGGAAAAAAAACCTCCTTTGGCCAAAGCCTTGTAGAAGAAGATAGCCAGGGTCCTTCAGATATCTTAGATCTCACTTCCCATCAATCTCAGCCACCATGCCCATGAGCAAGAGCGTGGCCATTGTCATCCCAACCATTGTGAAGACATCAACCCCGAGAGAGGCGAACAAACGGTCTCTCCTTGCAGATCCAGGCGGGTGAATTCTGCTTTGGACCAAGGAGATTGAGCAATTCTGCCTCCCTCTTTCCCCTAACTTTCTCTCTGTTTTGTCAGTTACTCTCCCAGGGACCCAGCGATTTACCTGCCGCAGGAGAAGAGGCTCAACTGCACACCCCCTGTGCCAATAAGTAAAAGCAAAGGCATTCTTCCAGGGAGGAGAATGGCCAAATATCCATTGGCCAAACACAGAGGCTCTATGGAGAGTGCAGAGTGGTTTCTCCTTGCTGACCCAGGTGGCTGAGGCACTTGCCCTTCCAGAGGTGATGGAGTCTGCCCAGAACGGATGAAGAGCACACGATCGGACACCTCAGACATGTTTTGTTTTCCACTGTTGCTGTGATGATACCCTTTCACTGAAATAACTTGCCCAGCTGACAGATGCTAAGCTTTTAGAGTGGCGAAATCTTGGTGATACTTTAAGTGCCCCAAATGACAATGCAAAATTATCTTGCAGACATACCAGGCAAAGGCGCTTGTCAGAAGTGTCGCTGCCCCTCAAGGACTGAGGTTCCTGCTGCTGATGGGCAAGTTCTCCTCCCACTTGATGGGCCCACCATTATGGCCCCTTCCCAGAGAGTCCTGTCAGCCCTGAGAAGGCACCACCTGAACGATTGCTTGGAAAGTCCAGGCAAGCTCACTCAGAGGTGACTTTCAGACAGGGGAGGGAGGGCATCCTCCTCTCTTGCAAGCACTAGAACATATTCCCTCGTCCGTCCATCCATCCATCTCATTTCCAAAATATACTTAAGATTCATGGGAATACAAATGTAGCTACTCTGTACTTCAAAATAGAAGTGGCCAGATGAAACATTTGCATGTGCTAAAGCATATTTTGCAGATCAAACTCAGAGCTCTGCACAGCCCTGCTATTATCTATCTGCCTGCCTGCCTGCCTGCCTGCCTGCCTGCCTGCCTGCCTGCCTGCCT
>BLBF01000059.1:1161938-1189348 GCA_015471245.1 Laticauda colubrina | reverse complement strand
AAGGAGGAAGGAAGGAAGCAATGAAGGGAGGGAGGAATAGAGCAGGAAGGGAGGGAGGAAGGGAGGGAGGGTGGGATGAAGGAAGGAAGCATGGGTTCATCCATGGGTTTGTTGGCAAGGTTGTTCTCCCCTCAGGTGAGGGTGGACGTTTGGGTGCAGCTGTGGCCAGAACATGGGCTCCCCCTACTTCACCGTCCTGATGTCTCTGGGCCTCTTCTGAGTGACAGGCCAGGAGGAGATGGGGATAAACTGCCAAGTGTTAGGGCCACATTTTATCCGTTCTGCTGAAGGACATTTTGATGTATGTGAGCTTCCTGTAGAGTGAACAGGCCAGGTGACAAAACGCCGGGGAGGGAAGGCTGGGCAGCTTCCATAACCAGCCAGACACGGGCAGTCCTGCCTGGGGCACAAAGCAAGAGAAATACTGGTGTAGAGAGTGAGGAGGCCCATGTTCTGCATGAACCTGACCTGGTTTGCACATGTAAGACTGAATTTCTCTGCCCTTGACTCCCGGATCGCTCACTCACACAGTGGAGATGTTGCCTGGCGGCGGCCACATTAGGTACAGTTCTGTGGGCAAGAAATACTCCTCACATTCAGGGTGGAGGAAGCCCTGGTGGGCCTCCAGCCACAGGGTTCCTCCCCGTGTGTCAAAGGAAGGAGATGTGGTGGCAAGCTCCCACCCCACACACAAACATCCTAATCACACGTTTGGGACCTTGTGCAAACATCTGACAGCATTTGAGCATACCCTGCCTGGCCAGGATGGTCATTTCCACACTGAAGATGGTCCCACCAAACATCCACATGGGCTTTGGTGTCTCTAGAGCACACAATAGGTTTGTGGTTCTGGGCTCTCCTGGGAGAAATGGGAAAAGAGCTGCTTTTTCATTTTCTCTTACGGTCTTTGGGATAGTTCAGTGCCCATAACTTCCCTGGGGGGGAAATAACTTTGATTCACAAGGGCTGCCAATGTCTGCTTTGTTGGTAGGGTAGGAGCAGCTCCTGAAGGAAGGACGTGCTCTCCAATAAAGCAGCATTTTTGTGGAATGTGGACAGGCGAGGCACATAACAAAGGCATCCCATGGCATTAATTTGTTAAACAACACAACTACAATGGTCTGGTGCTTGAAGAAACCTCCTTCTCCCTCTTCCTCGCCCCGTCCCCAAGCTGTGATTTTCAAGTGTTTGTGAGCCATTCTGGGAAGGTCGGCTCCATAGTTGAAAATAAATACGCTGCCTTGTCTTCGAGCAGGAGCTCCTGTCAGACACGTCCCAGAAGCTCCTCGCAGGTGGGAAAGTGGTGAAATTTTTCATTACCCTTTTTGTGTGTTTCTCGCCTCCAAATGGAGAGAAACTGTGCCACTGGATTTCAGCAGGAGAGGTCAGCCAGTACTAAAAAAAAAAGCGAAGAGGGGGTGTGTGGGAATCTGGTGATCCTCGGGCTGGCTGGAGAATTCAGGGTCGCGCAAACTTTTAATGGAAAAAGTTCAGTTGTGTTTTGAGAACAAGGAACTGTTATATAGAACTCTGGAACACAACCCAGTGAGGCAGAGAATTCCCTGAAAAATAACCCTAAAGGGCCTCTAATCACCAAGAATTTATCAACTCTCAGAAATCAATTGGTTCATGTGCCGTAGGGCATCTTTTTAATATTGCCCTCAAAACTCAGCTTAGTTGATAAAAGTAACTTTAAAAGATCCCCTCGCCACCAAATGTTGTTCTTCTCATGAGGGATAGGAAGGTCTCACAGAGGGATCAACTTTTGGGGTTCATGTTGGTTGGCATGAGCCCTTATCTTCCTCGGCTTAACGTGCTGTGATTTTTTTAAAAAGTCTACAAAAATGCTCACATGCATTGAACATACATCTCCTGGCCAAAGGTGCATGAACAGGAAAACAAACATTTCCTGGCATTGCAAATTGGGGAGATTAGTTCCTATTCCGGGGCGAACAGAAAGCCTACTTGGTGATGGTGGGGTGAACAGCTTTTTCTCAGCCCCCCTGGAAGCTGAAGGTGGCGCTCTAAGATTGTGAGACCTTCTCAGCAAGGCAGTTGGAGGACTCTGAAAATGACTTCCATCCATAGTAGAGACTCTCCCTTTCTTCAGATGCACTTTCTGTATCTGTCTGGAGAACTGTGTGGAATTGCACTCAGCACCACAGCTTGGTGTATCCTTGTATGTTGCATACAATACACACTTGCACGCACAATGTAAGTAGAGAAGTTGGGAGCACAACTCTATCTAGGCTTCTCTTCTCTGCTCCCTGGCTGCAGAGATCTTCTTGAATGACTCCTTCATGAGCTGAGGTCCCAGGTGGGCACCAGAGGTTCTTTTCTGCACGGATGTGTTTCATATCAAATTTCAGCACTTGATGAGCCCTGTGTGTCCCCACTCGCCTCCTTCTCTAGTGGCCATCCAGAAATCTTAGGGGAGCAGAGAGGACACACAACTGAAGACAAGCACAATCCCTCTGGATTTTCCCCAGCAGCTGGTAGCTGGGTTTGTGTGAGTTTTCAAGAGCCACTGTGACTAACACAATAACACAGATATCTCCATGAATTAATTCCATTTTTAGCCTTGTGGCAGAATTTGAGATGACTCCAAGAAGTGATGCAAACCTGGCTTAAGTGCAGAAGAAGAGGGGGCCGGGTCCCCAAGAAAATGGCTGTGTGCAAGGTTAACCCACCCACACAGCTGTTTTAAACTATCAAACCAGAAGATAATTACTTACATACTTATCACGTGGACATTAAGGTGATGGTTTTACGTCCTGGGTCACAGACACACACAAAGTAATGGGAGGACCCTGAGTTCTAAGTACACTTCATGGCCTTTTCAGAGAATTCAGTCCAAAAATGTTTTGACAGAATTCCCTTCTGTTTTGGAAGGCTACCTGTACCAGGCAGGGTCAATTAGGGACCTCCAGAAACATGGAAGGCACCTTTCTCAGACTTCTCCTAAGGGTTTCTTCGGGTATGAATTTAGATAAGGGGGAACAGGGAGAGGACTTAAGTGGGAAGCCTGTTCCATTCTGGCTTACTTTCACAAAATTTTGCTCTTGGGATATTATGGTTGTGTTTATACACATTGAAGGATTGGATTTGTCCAATGTGCAAGGTCTAGCTCAGTGGTAGGATTCAAATTTTTTTACTACCAGTTCTGTGGACATAACATGGATATTGCAAAATCCCCCTCTCCTCCCCACCCCATGAACCTGCTTTCCAGCTCTGTTCTCCTGTGCAGGGCAACCAAAGAAGACCCAGCCGATCAGCTGGGACTCAATGGGAGGCAGAGAAGAGATGGGTTGGCGGGACCAGTCAGAGGCGGGATTGGCTGGTCCTCTGAACTACTCAACATTTCCGCTACCGGTAGTTCTCCAGAACTGGTCAGAACCTGCTGAAGACCACCTCTGCTCTAGCTACTTTTAATCTTAATTATAATGGCTAATACTATATTAGCAGGTTGTGAAGACAATCACTCTGTGAATTCTGCCAGTAAGCCAGAACGGGTGCACTGCATGGATACACAACCCGAGAGAGGGAGTGGGCTTGGGGGTAGAGTATCCTTTCCAAGGAACCAATAAAAGATCCCTCAGGGTCCAGAACAGAGTCAGAGGATAAAATGAGGACCAGAGGTGGTCTTCAGCAGGTTCTGACCAGTTCTGGAGAACCACCGGTCGCGGAAATTTTGAGTAGTTCAGAGGACCAGCCAATCCCACCTCTGACTGGTCCCACCAACCCCATCTCTTCTCTGCCTCCCATCGAGTCCCAGCTGATCGGCTGGGTTCCCTTCACAGGAAAACAGAGCTGGAAATCAGGCTAGTGGGGTGGGGAGGGAAGGGAGATTTTGCAGTAACCTTCCCCTGCCATGCCCAACAGGCCATGCCCACCAAGCTACACCACGCCCACCAAGCCATGCCCACAGAACTGGTGGTACAAAATTTGAATCCCACCACTGGCCCCCTCCACTCCCAGCTCCTAACCATGCAGTATTGCAGGCAAACCCTGCCCTCTGCCAGCAGTTTGATCCTGACCTACTCAAGGTTGACTGAGCCTTCCATCCTTCCAAGGTGAGTAAAATGAGGACCCAGATTCACAGGGGCAAGAGGCTGACTCTGTAAACTCTCAGGGAGGGCTGTGAAGCACTATGGAGCTATATATAAGTCTAAGTGCTCCCCATGGAGCTTTGTTTGCCTATCCAACCATCTAAATTACAGCACTCTTTTCAACTCCCTCCCTTCTCTGCTTGTTGGATTCTTCCCCAAAAGCATCAGATTCTACGGACT
Source organism: Laticauda colubrina (assembly GCA_015471245.1). Lineage (NCBI taxonomy): Eukaryota > Metazoa > Chordata > Lepidosauria > Squamata > Elapidae > Laticauda > Laticauda colubrina. The sequence goes on along the minus strand of BLBF01000059.1, from coordinate 1,185,059 downwards.
ACATACATAAGTTCCAGGTGTCCCAGTTCTGCATTTCTTCTCCTGGCTGGCCAGCCAAGTGCCTCCTGGAAGCTTGTGGGGTAGGGGGTGGGGGAGAGTAATGCAACCTTCTCTTTCCCCTGGAAAGTTCATTCAGAAGCAAACTATCTCTCGGGGTCTGAAAGCAAGCCAGATGGAGGGATTTCCCCCTCCCCGTCACTGTATTTGCCTGGCCAGATGCTATTCTACCCTCCCAAACAGGTAGGGTTCTTGTTCCTTACATATTTATCTATATATTGTTTTAGGTTGCATTTGTCTGCATGCCAATTTCCTGCATGTTGAATAGTTGGTGTTAATTGTTCTTTTATGGTTCAGTTGTTCTATTGATGTGATGCCGCTTTTCCTGTGTTGCATTTTGCTTTACCTTCAAATGTTACTGTGCTGTTTTATTCTTTTAACTGTGAAACTCCCTGGATGCTCGTAAGCCTTACAAACAATTAAAAAATTGATCCCAATTGGGAGAAATTCCACAACTTCCTTTCAATGTTACTGACTGACACCAACATCCAGAACGAGGCACAGTGTTGTTGCCTCAAGGATGCAAATTCACTGATGCAAATTGTACAGTTCCTCTCATTTGCATACCTTGTACCCCTTTCTTACCCTGCAGATGCCGACGAGGGCTGATTAAACGAAAACTCCAAGGAGCCACTGAGACAGCTTTTGTTAAAAGTCAAAACTCTTTCCAAAACATGATCTTCTTGACAGTGTTTAAGGCAGTCGTGGGCAACTATGACCCCTCTATAATATGTGGACTTCAACTCCCAGAATTCCTGAGCATGGCTGGCCCAGGAATTCTGGGAGTTGAAGTCCACAGGACCATAATTGCCCACCCTGATTTAAGGGTTCAGTCTTGCAGTGTCTTCGCAGAACAGACGGATCTTCGTCGAAGATTTCTATCTGGCAAACGTACGTACAACAATCCAGAGCCTTACCAATAGCAATAGCATTTGGATTTATATACTGCTTCACAGTGCTTTAGCCCTCTCTAAGCAGTTTACAGAGTCAGCCTCTTGCCCCCCCAACAATCTGGGTTCTCATTCCATTCTCACTTGGAAGGGTGAGTTAATCTTGAGCCGGTCAAGATTGAACTGCTGGCTGTGGGAGAGTCAGCCTATATACTGCATTCTAACCACTGTGTCCCCATGGCTCTGATCTATTCTAGTGGTACCAGCAACCAAAGATTTCTCAGGCCTTGAACATGGCAACTGAACATGAGACAACATATCTCAAAGCAGCTTCAAAATTCTACACAAATAGGAGGGAAGATTACAGTCACATAATGGATTGCAGGACAAAGAACCAGAGTTCACCTTCCACTGAACAGTAAGTCATTTCTTGTTTGCTCTCCTTGATACCCCTTTCCTTCTACAGGATGTTCATTCCTGGTGTTGAGCCTGAAAAAAAAGAGTTTAAGGTGGGTTGTTGGACTCCTAAAACAACCCCTTGGCAGCTGAGAACGATTGAAGCTTCTCCTGGAACACAGTCTAGCAGAACATCAATCTTTCTGGATCTCCTCGTCACCTTTAGAAGATGCCAACGAGCATTCTTCAGAAGAGCATCTGAGTCGTAAGAGGCTCAGATACCAATTCTGTAACCTCCCAGAAGAATTGGTAGGGCTAAGGGCCCAGGACTCAGCGTAAAGACAATGGTGAAATCAAATGAATTGCAACCAACCCCAAAAGTAGCAGAGCCCCACCCTTCCTGTCTATGGGCAGGTCCAATCCAAGGGCTTCCAATCCTTCCTTGTTGGGAAGTTGTTTCAGCTCAACCTCTGGAACACCGAGGTTGACTCCTGCCTATCAGGCTGTTGGGGCTCTTGGTCTGATCTGGAGAAGACATCCTAACAGCTGATAAAGATGTGATTGCCATCCAAGCTTCTGCTGCCATGTTACAGGAATTGGGGCAGACCAGACAAAGTCCTGCACCTACCTCTCTCTATTTCTCTTGTATGCACAAGCCTTCAATATTTCATGAGACCCAGGTACTTAATAATGGATGGGAAACATGTTTACTGAGAGATATTTCTCACTGTAGATATAATAGAGCACCTCCCAGGACCTGTTCTCTGCTTCTACTTACACCTCCCCACTAATCATCAGCTTGCCAAACAATCTATCTGCCCATCTGTGGAAACACCAGGAGAAGCTTGGCATGCAGAGAACAGGGAGGGAGGGGCCTGGATTTGCATGGGGATGGGAGAGATGGGTGTGGCGAGTCTTGGAAGGGGACCTCCCCAGGAGAAAGGTTTCCCAGGCTTTTTCAAGCTGAGCTTCCCACTCTCCCAGCTTGTACATTTCTCAGCCCAGGGTCCCCCATCTCCCTCTTCCTCACATATGTCCGACTTGCAAGGAAAGGGGTCAGATTTATAGGGGTTGAGAGTTCCAGCTAATCCAAGCTTCCTTGGATTCCTGGTTCTTTGAGACATGCTAAAAGTCTATTGTATGTGGCTCATGGCTCTGGGGGAAATTTCTGGGTTTATAGCCTGACTTCAATGGGGAGCCCAGACTTTCTTTGCTAAAGCTGGAGATAGTTTTAAAAACTTTTTGCTTTTCACCTTTCGTTCTCTAGCTTGTCCTTTTTCACTTCTCCAAATTCCCAAACCGGATAGAAACAGCAGAAAAAAACAATCTGAATTCTGAATTCGTAACCTGTTTCCTGGTGTTAAAAGCAAAAAAGAAACATAATTAAAAATCTTTTCCCCTCAGTATTTTGATGTGAAAACGTCTAGGGTTCACTTGAGATGAGAGCTAGTCTATCCAGGGAAAGCACGAGGGTGGGAACTGAACGGGGTGGGCTTCAAAATTGTAGCAACCGGTTCTCTGCCTGGGTGCTGGGTGGGTGTGGCCATGGTGGGCGTGGCCTAGTCGGTCTCCTGCACTATGGTGGGGGGGGGGCATTTTTGCTCTCCCAGGCTCTGGAGGCTCTCTGGAAAGAGCCCACTTCCATCCGTCCAGAGCCTCCAGGGGGGTTGTTTTTCATCCTCCTAGAGCCTTTGCATAGGCCCTGTACTTACCTGGGATCCAAAATGGGCCCTGTGGGGATTCCTGGGAGGGGCAGGGTGGGGTAGGTGGGGCCAGCCTGGGGTGGGATTTGCCGGTTCACCCAACCGGCCATAACATTAGCTACTGGTTCAGTACCAGTTCATCCAACCAGGACGAACCGGTGGCAGCCCACCCCTGGAAGTGAATATGCAACAGTGTCTTTGCAGCAGCTCTTTCTTTCTCCCTCTCCTGCTGTCTTTGCAGAGGCGACACCTTGGAGAGCAGCAGGAAGAGAAACCATGGAGCAGAGGCTATCCATTTAAGGCGCAGCACCTCACAGGACCTCGCCATTTGTCTTCCGGCCTTCCTGAGATGAATGCCTCCTCTGTGCTCTGCTCTCAGAGGTACCTCTTGGTGCCTTTTAGAGTGCCACCTTCCGAGACAGCATAAAATGGTTGTGGACAGATCCTGGTGGAAGAATCACTCTGATTCTGCTTCATTCGTCAAGAATCCTTGGTGGATCTTCAGTTTTGGATTGCATGATGGCAATTGAAGTCCACCCTCTTGGCCTTCTTAAAATCAAACCTCAACCCGACCTTGTCATTCACTTGCCATTGCAATAGTAGCGAATATTTGCCATTATTTTTCTCTTGTGAATTGAAGGTCCATTGAGAATTTCACCTTCAGCAAATTTCCCATCGTGAGCTGAAGAATGAGGCAGCCAGCCTTCCCCCATTGCTCTTCCTGTGTTGGGTTGAGGTATGCACCAAGGAGTGCAATCCTAGGCTGCATCAAAGAATTGTAGTATGAGTTTCCTCCATTAGGATGATGGGCCCACAGATGACATGCCAGTGGAAGGGCAAGGCAAACCCAGGCCATGGGCCCTTTAAGCCAGGTGACTGGCCTCCAGAGTCTGGAGGGAATGTCCTATTGTTGATACAAGTGTAATTTTCTATCTTCCTGACTTCTTTCCAGAAGAAAAACGTGCTTTGAAGAACAAAAGATTTTAGATCATCCTTCTTTAAAAGAAAAACAGAAATCATGCAAAGCCAATGAATAATCCATTGTGGATCCATCAAGTTTTGATGTTTCAAGGCAAACATTGAAAAATACCGATGGGTGAGTGAATGAAGACACCCAATGTTCTCTTTTCATTTCTTCTGCTTTTCTTTTATTTATGGCTTTCCCATTGAAAGTATCCATTTGGTCCCAGAGAGAGGAAGTTGGACTTAATGTAAGGCTTTTGCTTTGATCCATGGAGATTTTTGTAATCTCATGTTGGCACATCCTTCAGAAACTCCCCACCATCCAGGCAGCCCAGAAAGGATCCTAGGAGGCAATTATTTCCTTTCCCAGATACACAAAATTCCCTTGCCCTTGTGTTTTTATTGTGAGGGGTGCTTAAATTGCCCTGCAATGTCTTACTTGGAGTGAGCCTTAAGGCGTAATTATGGGGTCTTGGTGCAGAAAATGGCAGGACAACTGCTTTGGAGAACCACACAGAGCAAAAGATAATAGACACGTTAACTCTGGTCTTATTTCCAGCCCCAAGAAATCTTGTTTATGCTTCCCATGGCATCTGCAAGATAACAAAGGCTCAGGGGTGTTTCTCTGAGCCCTTCTGTATCCCCTGGGACATCCTGAGGCCATCCGTTTTCGCAAATAGGTTACAGCTGGATTGATACACGTAGCAAAGAAAAAGTGAAATTCAGAAAATGCTTCAGAAAATGCATAGGATGGAAACATACACACATGCAAACAGAGATGAATGTAGAAAGTGATTAGGTCTGGACCAAGTGGCTGGGTTCCACTTGGAGGCCTCAAGCAAGACCACTGCAGCAAATCCAACTGGAGCCAGTGCTCAAGTCGGGAAATTGAGCCACGCCATCTCAATGAGTTGAATCCGAGAATAGAAGTTGACATGATCAGAAGCCCCTTTTGGTGCCCAGATGGGGCAGCTGTTCCAATCTGGCACTTCAGAAGTTGAGCACCTGTTTAATCCAGTGCTTCCTTTCAAAGCTTTCTCACATTCCAACCCTCCTTTGAAGGCTGTGGACTTCTTTGGGAAGATTTTTTTTCAAAGAATTCCCAGTCAACCTCACAACCCTTGGGATTCCTTGCTTAACTTCCTGGGTAAAAAAAAAAGGGTCACAGTGGAAAGAAGATTGTGGAACGGAGATGATTGGATCCTGCAAGGCGCTCCTGAACTTTTCATTCCTTGCTTATTTTCAGCCTGGATCCCTTCCGCATCTCTTCCTCAGGTTCCAAGCAAGGTTTCTGTCCTTCGGAGGCTTCATGGATTGTGGCTTTGCAGAATAGAGTTTGTCCTTTGGCCAAATGGAGTTTTCAAAGACAAGGACATGCTCTGAATTCAGAGCGCTTGGGAAAGCCTTCCTGTTCAAGAAAAAGCCTTCCTTTTGCTGCGATAGGATGACCGAAAGATACAAGACAGCAGTCTCAGCGGCATTGCTGGAACATTTCTGGCTTACTGACTGTCACACCGAAGGAAGGGAACCATGTAAAGATGTACCTTTGTTTCCCCTTTGCTCAAGAAGCACAGTTCAGAGGAAATCCAGCCATTCAAACAAGGTTGTGCTCAAGTGTCTCCTACAATATATTTTTTATCCTCAGAGTCACAGCCATTGTACAAACAAAAGTTTCCTCCAGAGGTTGGGCAGGAGAAGCACCCCTTGACAATCCAAAGCCCTTTCCAAAGGCATGTGGTGGACAGGCACACCACAACACACACACACCCAGTGCCACTGTGAAAAAGTCAATAAATCCATCACTAAATTCAACCCCAAGAAAAGCAGCACAGCTTGGCTCCTGGCTGTGGCCAGAACAAAATGTTTCAAGCTGTTTTGCAACATGCCAGCTGCACAAACGCCTCATTCCAATGGATCCAAATAAAGACAAAGGTGGACTGGACCCAGGAGAGACATAGTGTTGGTGGAGAACTGCCCAGGAGCTAAATGGGCACACTGGTGCCCAGTCACTTCCTGGGAACCTGGGTCAAAATACTGCAGGACTGTGAGATGGTGTTTTTGGGATGTTGGTAAAGGAGACAGAAGGTGGCAAGGCTGGGCTCCAAAATGCCAGGTTTTGTGGGCATGGGGAGCATTTTACAAGGGGTGCCTTGCGAATGGCTTCTTCTTAGATACAGTTATGGTGCCAAAAGGATGAGTTCTTGCTTCCAGGCATGAAAACCTAGCTCAGTCTAGGCCCAACTGCCCAGCAACAGTTGCTACTGCCCCAAATGTCCATGTCTAAAGCTGGCTTCCATGGCTTCCAGTGGAAACCCCACAGAGAAACCATCCAGTCACAGGAAGGAGCCTTTTCACATTCCAGGAATTGAAACTCTTGGCTGTTTTCATTCGACCCAACGAAGCTGAAAGCAGGAAGGAGAGTGTTGCTGCTTCTGTAGCATTTGTCTGCAAGCACCTCAATCAGAAAAGGGGATCAAACAGGAAGGATGGAAAACACCAGATCTGCCAGCTGACCCAAAATGACCTTCAATCCTTTGGTCTTCAAGAAGTCACCTGCGAAGTTCTGGTGTTCTTCAAGAATGCCATGGATAGTAACTGTCAAAGGGCTCCTTTGACAATCTGTGGAACAGGAGGTTCTCGGGAAGGCATGTGGACCCTGCCTGGGGAGGGTCCCTGGAGGACCACTGCTGCTGAAAGGGCTTCTTGAAGTCATTGCGTCTCACCCCTGCTCAGCACAGAATCTGGTAGGGAGGATGGCTCCCCAGAATTTGGACGCTGTCTTCTACCAATGCCATTCCTGCAGTCATGTTGTACAGTTGAGTATGGTTGACCCCACCCCAAGGTCCTTTCACGGGGACGATGCCCACTTCAGTTTAGAACTAATTTATATCGGAGGACCTGGCTTTTCCAAGGGAAGAAGACCTTGCTCCATTATCTCTCTGTGAGCTGAGAGGCAGGAGGCTGAGGCCACAGGAGGAGTCAACCTGGCAGCTCCATGAGGGGCTGAGCAGCAAGCACCGGTGATCAAAGTCGCTGATATGGCTGGCACCTCTCTGAGGGCTGACTGGCTCATCAGCACAGCCCCAGTTGCCTCCTCCTCGCTGCTGCTGTCCTCCATGCATGACTTGATCAAAATCCTGACTAAAACTTATCTGACCAGACTGCTAGCGGAGAGGCTCAGGAGCTGCTCATTGTGTTGCCTCATGAATTATTTGCACACAGCAGTGACAGAGGAGATGGGTGGGTGAGGGAAGAGGCAGCCCTGGAGGAAGGCCTGCGGCGTGGACCAAAGAGCCGGGCTGCTGTGTAGAGGGAGAGTCTAGGCCTGGGAGGAGTGGAAGGCCTGCATCTCTTGTCCACCCATCTGACCCAAGTGGAGGTCACAGCCTTGGCAGAGAGAGGACCAGGCTAAGCAAGAGCCTCTGGGGCATTCCCCTTCTTTCCTGTTTTATGGAGAGAGCCAGTTTGCTGGGTGGTTAATGCACCAGGCTAGAAACCAGTTGACTGTGAGTTCTAGTCGCACCTTAGCTTGTGAAATCCAGCTGGATGGCCTTTGGGCCAGTCCTTCTCCTCTCAGCTCTCACAGGGTTGTTATTGTGGGGCAAATAGGAAGAGGAAGGTGTGTTACATTAGGTTCACTGCTTTCAGTTTATTTTTTCAAAATAATAAAGGTGGGATACAAATAAAATAAGCAAAGAGACTGCAACGTTGGTCATTGTATTCTGGGAGTTGATTGTCTGCACATCCTAAACCTGCCAAGGCTGAGAAACCCCAAGACAGACAAGGACATTCAATGCCCCTTAAACTCCCAGGTTCCCCTGCAGCTCCTCATCAGTCCTTCAGTCAATGAAATGCAACTCATGAGTGCCTCCTGGAGTCCAGACTGGTTGGGGCCCCTCCAAGTCCACAAAAGCTGAGTCCTTCTTTCTCAGTTCCTTGTGCACCCTGGTTGCATATTTGTCATGGTGCGCAGGTTGGTGGCTTGGATATAATCCTTCCATCTCGCCCTCCATCCTCAAGAATCAGATTTATCCTCTTTTAGGAAGAATTAACTTGTTGGCACTGATTTATGAAGAGTGGCAGGTGGTGATGGCAGAACAGAGCTCTAATACGTTCATCATAAAAGTCCTGTAGTTATTCCTAAAAGAGTTCATGTTAATGGCTCCCATTAAAATTCATATTTTATTTCTACATAACAAATGTCTCCCTGCAATCTCTCAGATATGTCCTTCAAAAGCAGAGCAGCCTCTTGCTTCTTGGTCGTTGGGGCTGGCACTGCTCGGGTGACAGTTTCAGACAAACAAGAGACAACGAAGGCAGGTTGCACATATGCTGCCTGTTCGGGAGACGTGACTTGACTGACAGCTGGGACTTTTCTTGTCACATTACGTCTTCACTCAAATATGATGAATGTTCATTCACGCCGATCAAGGGACAATTTCTCCCTTTTAAAAGAGAGAGAGAGAGAGACGAAGCACTTCCTTGCCCAACTCCTATTAAGAGCAGCCACATTGTGTTAAGGAAACAATGGCTTCCATCCGGGGGCTTTTTAGACAACTTTTCAATTGGCCAAATCACTCCTTTTCCCCATAAAGAAGAGATCATCAACAAAGGAGCCACCCCGGAGACGGCTGTCACTCAGGTGGCCGACTCCATTGTGTCTTCAGCAGTTGCAAAGAACAGATTTGGCAATCTTCAGTGTTGATTCTGCAGGTCAAAGAGAAATGACTACACAGCTCTGAAATGGCAGCTACATGAAGAGCTGATCTGTGACTGACATGGGTCTGGATTTCAGGAAACAAGCTCAACTAGAACTTGTTTAAGATGGATTTAGGGTATTGTGTGAATTCAATGAACATGGCTTGCAAATTTTGATTTGCAGTTTTAGGACACGATATGAAGTCCTACGTCCATGCTTGCTGAAGCACAGTCAGTGAACAAAGATGATCCCAAAGGAATACTTATTAATCCTCAGTGGGGTGATAGACCCTCCCACTAATCCCTAGAGGCAAAGGAAGGCCAACGACGGAAATATCATTTTTTCAGAAAGATACCATGAGGCAAGAGTCATGGTACATTGTTTTCATAGTAAGATAGTGCTACGTGTGGTGAAATCTTCACAGTCCTGTTTGTGCATGTCTGGTTTTCTCAAGATGCTCAGAAGAATCAATGATGACAGCATATGGGCTGGGCTCCTGGCCTCCCTTCTCCTCCCTCCTGGCCTAGCAGGCAAGATCTAAGCCAACCTTTGGCAGCCCTGTACAGAACCCAAACACAGCCTTGTATGAGGACCTGCAGCTGCAGATGAAATGGGGGGAAGAGGCTGAACTCTTTCCCTTCCAGTGAGGATTCTAGACTAAATTTCAGGTGGCTGAAAAAGAGGCTCCTCCGACTGGCTTGATCAGGTCTTTAGCTTCCTGTTCTGATCCTCTGCTTTCAAATGGTCCAAGAGAAAGAAGAGGAAGAAGAGGAGAAGGAGGAAGAAGAGGAGGAGCAAGAAGATAAGGAAGAGGAAGAAGACAAGGAAAAGGATGTTGATGAAAAAAGGAGGAGGAGGAGGAAGAGAAGGAAGAGGAGGAAGAGGAGGAAGAGGAAGAGAAAGAGGAGAAGGAAGTATATTCTTTCTTTAGCCCTTTCTCTTGGCTGCTGATGCTTCCTGGCCAATAGCCTGCTGACCTTTTGCAGGAAGTTTTCAATCAACCCAACAGAAAACGATCAGAAGGAGCTTCCAGCCAGTCATCCATTTAAAGCCTTTTGGGTGAGGGGGTTGGCTAATAACGAGCCACTTAGAAGAAGGTTTAATTGGGTAGCCCTGCAATCAATGGCACTTTCTGGTCTCGGCACCTGAGGAGGAGCAGCCGAAGGCAGAAGTTAATGACAGCCTCTGGCCCATCAGCAGGACCCCGAAAGGGAGGGCCTCCCTCTCCTCCGCATTCATCATTCTGGCACTCCTGCTGTTTCTTTCCGTAGCAGGCTCGTATACACCCAGGGTGGGATACAAATGTACAAGCGGTGCCCCCCTTCACCTGCTCTTCCAACACACCCACCCATGCACGGCCAGCTAGCATCCAAGGGCTGCTGACCTAATCAAATCCCCTGCTTGTCCTCTGCAACTGATTTATCTATTTATCTATCAAGTGTACACACACACACACACACACACACGTAAGAACAGAACTCTGGGTGGTGAACAAGAGGCAAAACATAATACATAATCTTGCCATCAGCCAATAAAGCAGCATGTTGGTCTTGGACCATACTGCAGGAGGTTGGCTGAGCTTCACCCAACCCATCAGGTGACTTCTCAACTCAAGGGAGGTTTGAACTGGTCCATCTTGCCCACTCAAGAAATGAAAGGCTAGTTGGCACCCCATAACTGTCTCTTGCCAGTCACATCTCCCCGACCCACCAGAGCAGTTAGGCAGAGAATGTTGCAGATCCCATCCTCTAGGGAGATACACCTGGTGGGACCCAAAAGAAGGGCCTTCTCCATGGTGGCTCTCTCTCTCTGGAACATCATCCCCCCAGAGATTAGAACGGCCCCCACTCTAGCACTCTTCCAGAAGGCACTGAAGACCCAGTTCTGCCAATGGACCTGGGGAACCCAGAGTGGGATGGAGCCTATTCAATGGCTCATGGGATGTGTTGTTGCTGGGGCAGCGAGCAGGGGGGTTATTCTATTCTATTATTAATTTATTATGTGATTCTCTCTTTTATTATATGAGGTTTTTATATTCTTGTAAGCTGCCTCAAGCCGCCATGTGCAAATAGGCAGCAATATAAATGTCCTAAAATGAAAATAGATGAAATAAATAACTGTGATGGGATTTCTGCTTGCAGGGGGGGTGTAACATGCTGTGAATCAGGGTAGGAAAGTTCATGTTACATGAATGCTTCACGAGTTGGGCACAATCTTCTCCTTTTTCACCTACGGTCAAACATAAACAGTTGGAAACTCAGCCCTGCTCAGACTGTGGCTGCAGCAGTGTATCGAACCTGCCAGTGGCTGACAGGACCATATAATTGTGCTGTCCATGCTGACACTCCTTGGGTCAGAGGACACCTGCTATCTCAGCTGACTGTCATAGGCTGGGAAGACAGGGAGCTGAGGAGGAAGGAGCCATCTATGGGAAGTTGGCAAGGTAGGAGGGCTTTTCATAGAACCATGATGAGGTCCATATTACCGAAAAGAAGCATTTCATTTCATCGTGGGTCAATCTTCAGTTCTGGGTGGTCCTTTTTAAGGACTCAACAAGACTTAGGACTTGTCTTGACAAGAGAAAGCTGAGAAGGTTATGAAACACCCGAGAAGAAAGTCATTCCCTTCCCTAGGTGGCTCAACAAGAAAGTTGATTCCAACAGACCTTCAGGGGAAAAGCCCACAGCTTTGCTAGCAGTTGTCCAAAGTGGAACCAGTGATGACCGCTTCATGGTTGTGACTTTAATTTGGATTCCTGCACAGAATGGAGAGCTGGATCCAACGTCTCCTTCTTTCCCTCTGTTCATACTGGCCTCCTTCAGATATTGGGAGGTGAGCCTCCCTCTTGTCTTCCCAAAATCATGGTGGAAGCAACCCATAAAGAAACCAGTAGGACCGTCTCGAGCTGTTTCTGGAAATAATCCTTTGGGTTCCTGCGCCCACCATTGCGGTGTCTCCAAATCTGGAAGTTTGGAGCTGAAACTCAAGCTTGTTGGCCTCCTGCCCACTCTTGAAACGGCTGGTTATTAAGGGCCTCCTCTATTATGTCTCCCTTCAGTAAGAAATAAAGCTCATTGTCTTTGATTCATTCATTCATTTGTTTGCAGGTAATGGCAATTCGATATCTCATCTCTGACCAGACGGCTGGGGCCTGCTCCCTAATAACTCTGCTCTCTTTGTGGGCTTTGCACACCCCTAGAGAGATCGTGCCCCTCACCTGTGAAACACACCTTGGTGTGGCAAGCAAGCAGGGAGGAGGAGGGAAGCAGCCCCCACCGTCTCAATAACAGGAGACACAAACAACCATAGAAAACGAGGCGGCTAATTAAAATGCCTCAGAATCCATTTCCAGCTTTCCCGTGTTATGACAGTGCAGGCAGCTCAGTCCAAAGGCAGCCATTAAGGACTGGCCAGCAGATAAATTGATAGATGAGCTGGCTTTGCCATCGGGATGGAGGCTGAGCAGGGAACGTCAAAGCCAATGCGAGGTGTCTGGTTTCATTCAACGGGTTTTCCTCCAAGGGCTCTGCTGGGACCATTCCTCATCCATGGCTAAAACAGTCCCACAGCTAAGCAAGGCGGTCCTTAAGGGAGTCATGTTTGATCTTATGACCTTTTCTGGGTCAAGGCCCTTCACATGTGCAGCTGCTGAGCACCAAGAGCTCATGGGAACATGAAGCCACTTAGGCCCCATCCAGACAGAAGCTTCTTCTATCCCCTTGGAGTTGGTCTTCACTTCTCTTCCTCAGCCTTGCCATTCAGGAGAAGGAGGCCCATCGACTCCATTCCCAAGGCTTGGCCTTTGCCTCTGGGGGTCCCACCTTCTAGGTCTCTGTTTCTCCTCCTTGATGTGCCTGGAACCTTCTCTGCCATGTGATCAGGTTGAGAGGAAGAGGAGGAGGAGGAGAAGAGAAGGAGAAGGCGTTCCTTTCATTGAAAACCACAAAGCCTATAATTAGTTTGCACCATGTTATTTCCACAAAGCAGATCTCATATTTAAAATTTGAAAGGTAATCATCAAAAAATCAAGATGGGAGCTATAAATAGCTGCGTGTGAGGCAGGCTGACATCCCACCCCTTGGCTGCAAAGAAAGCTCTCCAATTTGCCACAGCCATTAGAGAAGAGCCGGGGTGCAAGGATGGCCTCTTGATCCTTCACCCATTCCCTGGCATGGCGGTAATTGTTGGCCTGTTTCTGGAAAAAAGCTCCAAGCCTGAGGAAAACATCTACCCCTGGGGATCACCTGAGCCATCCTCTGAGAGGTGTAATCAATGCTTTGATCTCTTATCTGCCAGTGACACCCCAGCCTTGCAATAATTCTGGCAAGGTGCTCCTTCAGCGCAGAGATTAGAGGCTGTAGCTGGGAGCTTCTTGTCAGTAAATCAGCAGAGCTGTTCCAGCCTGCCTGCCAATTGCTGAGGGCCTGGAGAAAATGGGCAGGCGTGGTTGGAAGATGAGGATAGCAAAGCGGTAAACAGGTGTGATTTACGCAGCACTGGGCAGTTCACAAAGTTTTTATGGACTCTGGGCAAGCACCGGAGTGATTCCCAGCTGGCCAACTCCATAGCCACCCCTCTCATTTTGAAAACCTCCCCAACAGATGGGACTGGGAAGCAAGGTTGACTCCAGCTTCAGAGTCAGAGGGTTTTGGAAGTGGACCAGAAGTTGGAAAGCTCTCCTCAGTTTCCGCAGCCGGAGAACCTCTTGGTGCACTCTCAGAGGATTCAGAAGGGTGAAAACAGCCGATAAAATGCTCAAGGGACCTGTCCCCCACCAGGAGCCACATCTCCTCCCAACAGAAGGTCTGCCGAAGTCTCTACATCCAAGTAGATCAGCAAACCTGTGTATACAGAGCCCAGTTTCCCCGTGCACAATTTCTGGCCCTTGCAGGCAAAAGATCAAGAGCCTCATCAGAGTTGTGGACAGGAAGAGGCTGCTGAGGTTTAGCAAGGAGAGGGGAATTTACAGAGCTGTTGAGTCAGTGAGGTTGAGATGTTGACTGCCATTTGCAGCCATAAACCTAATGAACTCTGGACATTTTGTGTTTGAGTATGCAAATAAGATCTGGAAAAACCTTATCTGTATTTTCAGTTCAGGAGGGCCTGAATTCAGAACCTGCTGGGGGTATGTTTGGGGGGTCTAGTTTTGTCAAGCTTGAGCAGGTGGAAGCATGTCAGAAGCATGAAGAATTCATCTGCAGCCTGGAACATGGTGGATGCAGCTGCTGCAGCTCCTGGACAGAAACAAGGGTGCTTCTCCAGCCGTGAAAAACCTACTCTCCCTGCACCTCTTGAGTTCACTCCTTGCTGGCCGAACCGCTCTCTGCTTGATTTATCACTTTATTTCGATCCCCTCTTTCCAGGTAAAAATCCTCCAAAGAGAAATGACAGCATCAGAAACAACCCAACCTAGAAATGCAAACAGCAGCATTTATAAACAAACCCTCAGCAAATGTCCATCTTGGATTTTCTGGCGAGGAGGGAAGAGTCCTTCTGAGCAGAGTGTGGACATGGGGGTTGCTGGCTGTCTTATCTCCTCCCCTCCCTGCCCCTCTTTTCAGGGCTCCTTTGTGGAATTAGACCTGAAAGCCAACCCCATTCTTGGTATGGAGCGAATCAAGGGTTACCCACCAGCCTTGCCCATGGTCTTGAAACTAAGATGCAGCTTGCAGGCCCAATTGGGAGGGTGCGGTGTGCTGCTCGACTCTTCCAGCTTCTTCTCATCTGGGTCCTTTGCTCCCCCCACCCCAACCTTCCTGTTAACGAATACATTTCAGATGACCTACAGGCAGACCTCAAAATCAAGAGAGGAATGGATTCAAAAATAAAAGCCCATTTTGGCTATGGTTTACCAAATTGACTAGTTTTCCGTATCAACCCAACATTTTCCCAAAGTGACAAGAGTTTCCACCACCGGCTCAGCCAGAAACAAACCCACCAAGGTCAATGCCAGACTAGCTTGGCTTCTTGAGCAAATGGAGCAAGTCTAATTGACCAGGTTAACTGTGTTGAGTGACCTTGCCTTAAGGTCATTTGAACGTGGCTTAAGGAATGAATGGATCAGAGGATTTCAGCAAAGGTCTAGAAAAAGACGCCAGCTGCAGGACCGGAAGTCTCATCTGCCAGACACTGCATTACAGGTTGCCTGTTTGGATCCACAGATGTTCTTCTCACCTATTTTTTTGCTCAGTGGAACCTGACTTTCACATTACATTCTGAGATCAAGAGCTTCACACAGAAAGGAATCCCAGAAAGGAATCATTTCAGCCAACTGAAATACTTAATACAGCCTTTTGGATTTTTCCAAAGCAGACCTCTTCCTTCTTCTTTCCTTCCTTCCTACTTCCTCCCTTCTCCCTTCTCCCCATCCTGTTTGCTGTACAATTCAAGACAAAAGCGATGATAGATTATAAAACATCCTAGGAGGGGGAAACGAGGCTGCCTGGTTTAGATCTTTGCAATGTAATGTTTGCAAAATGTAATAGTTACTGAGCAGTCTCCAATGTGTGGAATGACAAAATATGACATTTTTGAATATCAGAAAAGGGGAGGGGGAGGGGGGCTCCATCCACTTTGATCTAAAGAGGATCTTTGGGATTGAAGATTTTAATTGAAACCTGACTTGAAAGGGCTTGCAAGGACAAGCAAGCGGAAAGAGAGAAAATATTACAAGACAGGAAGGAGCCTCCAAGAATAAAGGAAGGAGTGATGGGTGAAAGGTGGGTGGGGAGATGTATTTCATTGTGCATGTCCTCATTTAAAAAAACACACCCCACAACCTATTATGCAAGGTGGCAAGATGATCAGATCTTGTGGCTTTGTCGGCAAAGGGAAGCATACGTGTCTCTGTGATTTTTGTCCTCTCAACAACAGACAAGAGAAAGCAGGATATATGCCAGATACCAAAGCTATATCAGACACCGAACACGTCAGCCTGGAAGAGGAATAATACTGGAATCTCCTTTAATTGGTATTTTTTCCCTGTCTCCATGGGAGGAGGTGGGGAACCCGAGGGAGACTTGTGCACAAAGCAGCCCTTAAGGCTGGGATCCATCTGCCCCATCTCACTCCGATCAGAGGGGATTTTTTTTGCCCGAAATAGCATTGATTTCCACCCAGGCCACGAGGTTGGGGTCAAGGGCAAGAGGAAACAGAGTCCCCTTTCCCCCAATTACTCAAGGTCTCTTTCCTCATTGCATTCTCTGGTTTGATCAATGGTTGTTTTCCAATGGCAGGCGGGATTTTTGGAGATTGAGGCAGATGCTGGATATTTGATTGGAAATGCATGATATAGATTAGAGCAGGTTTTTTTTTTCCCCCAACCTTGTTGACTTTAAGACATGTGTATTTCAACTCCCAGAATTCCTGAGCCAGTGGAGAAAGTGGAGAGAAATCACTTTTTCTGGTCTCTCCATTTGTCCTTGTCTCGCACTTTTCTGATGTGTGATACCCATCGCACATTGAGAGGGAGAGAAGGAGAGAAAAGGAGGCTCAGGTAGAAGAAGATAAGAATCCATTTGGGCAAGAAGGGAGGTTCTGGGTCTCCCCCTATCCAGCCAACATACTGGTCTGGGATTAAAATCAAAGTGCCAACGGCTGCGTGGCAGGGAGCATTTGAGTGAACCTGTTGCCAATGCGCAGGGTGGGTGAGTGAGATCAGCAGGAAAGGAGCTCCAGAACATTCCCTCCTGGGGAGGGGGACACATTCTGCTGTCACTGATGGCTGTGGTGGCATTTCATTTTTGGATGATCAAAAGACACATTGAGCTGGGCATGGAATTGAGAGAAGGCTCAGCTGATATGGGCCTTTCTGGGAACTTTCCCTGTGAGGTTGGATGGGCTGGCTGGCCAGCCCCTTCTCGGTCTGGGAGCTACATCTCCAGCTGATACCAGCTGCTGCTTTTGCTCAGTTTCCCTTCTACTCTCCTACCCACCTTCTCCTGGAATCACAGGTTCTGCCAAGATCCGGGGTGCATTGTGCGTTTTATTTCTGGGTCACGTTCTTCCTTTATTGATAAAAAAAGGGTTGGGAACAACTGATGCTCTGAATGACTTCAGTGGACTAGACATCAATCCAAGTCAGAGGGAACCAGTTGGGATTATCAGCTATAATCTGAGGTCAACAATAATTTCCTTGTTTCTTTTCCTCCAGAAAGGTTTGGAACAACTCTTGACAAAATCTAGGACACTTCTGGATCCGATAGCACCCAATGTGTGCCCATCTTTATTTTTTCCCATTATTTATGTCTGAAAGGTGGTGTAGACATCAACATAAAATCATCCACTCTTCTTCCATCCACTCCATCTTGTCTGACGATGAAGAGTTCTTGACAGCTGGCACTGCTTCTGAAAATCTTCATTTCTTCTAACGAAATGATTCCAATTTGCTTGCTTGTTTGGAACATTTATGTGGCCAACTCAAGTAAGAGAACTCTGAATTCCTACATGCCAGTGCTAAAAGAAAACTATACAGATAATCAGAGTTGAAAGGGACCCCTTAGATCATCTAGTCCAACCCCCCCACCCAAGCAGGAGACCCTACACCGTATCTGACCGAGGGCAGTCCAGTCTCTTCTTGAAAGCCTCCAGTGATGAAGCTCCACAACTTCCGAGGGCAATGTCTGTTCCATTGCTTGATTGTTCTCCCTGTCAGAAAATTCCTCCTTATTCCCAGGTTGAATCTCTCCTTGTTCAGTTTCCATCCATGATTCCTTGTCTGGCCTTCGGGTGATTTTGAAAATAGCTTGACCTCTTCCTCTCTGGGGCAGCCCTGTTAGACTTTAGGATGGCTCCCTAGTTTATTATTGCTATTGTACATTCATGTGGCTCTCCTTCAGCCAATGAATGCTATGGTTATCTCATTTTAGACTGATGACAATGGGAATGAAATTTGGCCACTTTAACAAAGGCTGGAGAGAAATTGTCTATGAATCTGCTCTTGCTTGTTTTTCTCAAAGCAGGTTTACTCTGCCATTAGTCTCAGAAAGACAGAACTTGAATTGTAACAAACAAACAAACAAACAAACATAAACTTTCAATGCAGAATCGAATCATCCCAATCTGGACATGTAACATTTTGCCATGAAAACAGACACAAATTGGATTAATTTAACAAGCATGGGAAGAAGAGAAGGAGGATCCATTCTCTCCCGTTTCTCCAGTGTTACTTAGAGCTGCTTCCGTTTTTCCTCATTAGCTGATGGCTTCATGATCTCTACTTAGCCAAGAGATAGTTGCCTGTGAAGATTGCATGAATTTTTGTGGCTATTTTTAAGTCTCGATGCAAGGAAAATCCAGAACTGATTAGTTGTTAATTATTTTTCAGAACATCTGCTATTTGGAAGCATTTATTTAATTCTTTCTATTTTAGAATTGTGAGCTGTGCTGAGTTTTGCACCTTCTGGAGCTGTTGAAGTCGTTAAATGTCTACAGCAAATTCGGAACATGAAGGAAGAGACTTGAGCATCAGCTGGCAACTGCCCATCCTGGAGAAAAGTTGGGCCAGCCCAAGACATTTGTTGACATATGAGGGGAGCAAATGGCACCTCCTCAAATTATGGTACCAGATTTAGTTAAGCTGTTTTGGCACATGCGACAGAAAATTCCATGTGTGTCCCTTTTCTGTCTCTCACAATAAAAATTCCATAAGAACCAATTAATTAGCAAATGATTTTGGTGTCTTTTCATGACTAATAATATTTCCCGCCTGAGACAACCTTCTCAATGACCATGCTGGTAAAACTGGCACCACCCAAAACTCCATCAGACCTTCCTAAGGCCTGTGAAACAAAGTTGACTTCTGGCATCTGCTAAATTACCAGCACGGTTTGAATTAAGACCCAGTGGGGGAAAATAGACATTAGAGCTGAATGTATTGAACCTGTTTGGGAATGCTCTTAAATTTTTAATCGAGACAGATTTAACTCAAAGGTCTAATTTTGGCAATTTCCCAAAACTCAACTGCAGTTTCGTTGCCTTGTTCAGTTTTAAGAAATGTTTAAGGAAACCAAGAGGGTCATAATTCATGGGGAATGTCCCTGGAAGAGAAAGATCACAGCTCTAGTTGGGTACAAAGACAACTCTTTGTGATCCTCATTAAACTAGTTATTGTTGAGAATCAGGCGGTTTCACCGAGGGAACTTCTCCTGTTGACTGACTTCTTTCTGCTCCATGGAGGTTGAGGAGAGCCCCAGGTGTTTGGCAGAGACCAAGGAGAAGTCCCATGGACACCAACCTTGCCTTGGCACAAGGTTTTGAAACCAACGAGGTATTAAATGAAGGGGATGGGATGCAAGTTCTTACGTGCAAGAAGACAAAAGAATATGATGGTGTAGATAGGAACAACTGTTCTTTGGAGGCAGGAATCAGAGTACTTTTGTTCTTCCCCTTACTTTTATGTGGCGGCCAACCAACCAGCCAGCTCCTGAGGGACAGTCACCTTCCCCCTTCTAATTTCTTTTTCTGATCAGGGAGGGGGGCGAGATCCAGAATGTCATCTTATTGATCAGGCTTATCGTGAGAAATGAGAGGCACCAACAAAGAAACCTCATTTCGTACTTGTGTCATTCTGAGCAAAACTCCAAGGAGGTTGAAACGGGAGGGCATGGACATCAAAATGCAATCTGTTTGCAAGGCTCTGTGGTTGTCACCTCCAGGGGAGCAAGCACAATTAGCCTGAGGAAAGTGGTTTCTTGCAGCAGTCAATAAACCCCCAGGAAACAGCTAACAGCAATGCTTTGCTGATGTGTTTTCAGCCATAAGTGGCATTCTAGCCTTCACAACTGTGTGGAAGTGGCCACTCAGCACCATCTCTCTAGGCCAGTTCCAGCAATTTTTCAGAAGGTATGGAGGTCTCCACACGTGATGGTCCAATAAATGTCTATTTTCCTCCTCCTCCTCCTCCTCCTCCTCCTCCTCCTCCCCTCTGTTTCTCTCTTTCTCTGTCTCTCTGCTCTATCTCTCTCTATCATTATCTCTGAGTTTGTTTCTTAGCATCAGATATAAAATTCTATGCCAATATGAAATTAAATGTTAAAAAAATGCCCAAAATATCACCAGTCTCGTGTATTCTCCTTTGAAATCTTCTGAGGCCATCCTCCAGGATCTGCTCCATGAGGGGCTTCAGGATCCTGAATCCTCAAAAGGCACCAGGAGCGAACACAGCAGTTTGCCAGACCATGAGAAACTCTTCCCCTCCCTCCCTCTCTCTCTTCCCATCTTGCCTCCCTCCCATCAGGACAGCTGCTCTCTTTCCAGGTCCGTTCCCGACCCCATCACAAGTTGGGACGAAACCAGCAGAGTTACTGATATGCTAGAAGGAGCCCTCTGAATGCCAAATGGCATCTCCATCTGGGGCTGCTCTTTCCTGCTGCTTCAGCTGTCCCCCTCCCTCTTCCAGGGTTTCCCCTCAGGAAGGGACTTTGGGAACTCAGGGGAGGAATCAGGACTTCACACACCCTCCTGCCTCCTTCCCACCTGCCCAGTGAGGCCGATGGAGGGCTCTTCCTCCCCGCCCTGCCCGGCCTGCTCTTCTTTCCACAAGCTGTGGCAACAAGCTTCCTCAGGAGGGACCCAGGCACAGCCCAGCCTTGGACTCACCTTTCTTTCCCAATAGCAGGGTATTTTCAGTGTAAACAAGCCCTTTGAAAGCCAGCCTCCTTATGCAAAGCTGCAGAGAGCCATACTGTTTGGCTCAAGGCACCGGCTTTTAGAAGGAAAATCCTTGTCTTTCATCTGTCCATAGAAATTTTCCCTCCCTCCCTTCTGCACTTGTAAATCCGATGGCTGCCAATTTGGCAACAGCCACCACCATTTGGAAAGTTAGGCATTAGCAAGTTAAAGATACTCATAACATTTAAAGCAAATCTCTCTTTTTTCTTCCTCTCTACCCTGGGCTGTGTATTTTTCAGAGATTTGCAAGCGCTTCTGTCGCCAGAGAAGAATGCACACAGTGTGTGGTTTAAGCCCCGTGTTTTCCTTTCTCTACCTAGATATGAAAGATGCAGGGTGTGTGTGCTCCAAGGGGCACTGCAACTTTCTCACTGGTGTGAGTTTGCGTGTGTGTACTTGCTGTGTTATTCACACCCAACTTTATCCTTGTAGGTTTAAGGCCCAGAGAGAAAAGATAATGGTTTTTCTTCTTTCCTTTCTTTGCTTAAAGTGCAGAAGAATGAGTAAATAAGAAGATGCCACTGTCCTTAGAAAAGCTTTGTGGTAGCAGATGGGGAGCATCTTAAGTTAATGGGTGTCCCTTTGTTGCAACTTTAGAGAGGTTTGTGTAGAGAAGCCCCGTTGGTTGGCAATGCAGTGGCCCTGACTGACCCTGAACCACAGAATATTTGTAGCTCAGTGTTGAACTCTGGAGTTCTTGGAGCTCTCTGAGCTGGGTGGTTTTCTTGTAGATATTTCATGACCCCAGATAGGTGATAATCTCAATGGGGATGGGGGAGAGGAGGAGGAGGAGGACTGAGGGGTCCTTGGTGCTCTCTGAGCTGGGGTCTTTTCTTGCAGACATTGCATGACCCAATTAGGGACCATCATCAGTGCTAGAAGAGAGCAGGGTTTGTTAATACCCAAGAGGTTTTCCCAGTCACTGTTGGTGGGAATGAACATCAAGAATGGCATGGCTAGGTAGGGAATTCTGAGAGTTGAAGTCCAAACATCTCAAAGTTGTCAAGGTTGAGAAACTCTTCACATGTCTGTCATTATGCCCTAAAATAACCCTGCATACAAATATGTGCAGAAACATCTTGGATTCTTTGCCAATCAGTGTATGATTTCAGATAATCATAGAGGGATCTTTTTCAACTACCTTGAGTAAATCATATGCCAATGGCAATGTCCCAACTCTAGACTATGCTCCCCATAGAAATATGACTGGTTCCAGATTTGCAATCTGCTGCTGACAGCTGAAAACTCTGTTGTTTATCCAGGATTTTTAATTGACTGATTTTTCCTGTTCTATGCATTTGCTGTCATTTTTAATTATAATAAGGGGACATAGTGTAATATTCATATGGAGCCCACTGGATAAAGTGCAATTTTAAAAAATGGAAGTTCAGCATTGGGTTTCTTACAGAATGTACTCCATGCAGAAAGTGTTTGAAATATGGCATAGTGAATGCATTGGTTAGTATGCATTGTTGTAGGTGGACTCTGCCCACTGCCAAAAGTTCGATCCTGACTGACTCAAGGTTGACTCAGACTTCCATCCTTCTGAAGCCAGTAAAATGAGGACCCAGATTGTTGGGGGCAAGATGCTGATATTGTAAATTGCCTGGAGAGTGCTGTAAAGCACTATGGAACGGTAGTCTAAGTGCTATTGTTATGTCATGTAGCAGTATCAAACTGCTACCACAGAGAAACACACAGTAGGAAATCTACACCCACTAGACAGAAATGAAGGCAAAAAGGAAACTCCCTATCATTTTTCTTGAATGGAACCTCTGGTAATGGTTACTCTGGTCAAAGAGGTAACTCTGGGTGGCTTAAAGCCAAGAAAAAAACCAACAACCTAAAACATTAAAACTATTAAAGTAATAAATATTAACATGAAAATTGACCAATAATCATCAAAGTGAGAAGGAAGAGCCCAAGATGCACACAGGGAAGAAATGGGGTCTCAACCATCTCCATAATGACCCCCATCAGGGCCACAGGACAGTGGGTAGAGTCAGGACTTCAGGACCTTTCTGAAGAGGTTGGGTGCAGATCTCCCTGGGGCAGGGCAGGCACGACGTTCCAGAGTCCAGGACCCACGAGAGAAAAGTTCCCTCTCTTGGATCCCACCATCTGGAGCTCTTTGGCCAATGAGATATGCAACATGGATCTCCTACCAGCGCAGGTGGGGCAGGCCAATCCCATTGGGGTGAGACATGTAAGCTGCATGCTGGCTCCCAAAACCGATTTACTTGAAGCTAAACAACTTCATTGCAGTTTTATGCAGTTACTCAGGGGTTGCCATAAAGAGGAGGAAGTCAAGCTGTTCTCCAAAGCACTTGAAGGCAGGACAAGAAGCAACGGATGGAAACTCATCAAGGAGAGAAGCAACCTAGAACTAAGGAGAATTTTGCTTAGAGTGGAACAACTTGCCTCCAGAAGTTGTGAACGGTCCAACATTGGAGGTTCTTAAGAAGAGATTGGATAACCATTTGTCTGAAATGGTGTATGGTTTCCTGCCTATGCAGGGGTTGGACTAGAAGACCTCCAAGGTCCCTTCCAACTCTGTTATTCTATTCTATCCTTGAGAAAAGTGGGTGGCTGGTGAAGAAGAAGAAGAAGAAGAAGGTGAAGAAGAAGAAGAAGAAGGAGAAGGAGAAGGAGAAGAAGAGGAAGAGGAAGAGGAAGAGGAAGAGGAAGAGGAAGAGGAAGAAGAAGAAGAAGAAGAAGAAGAAGAAGAAGAAGAAGAAGAAGA
>BLBF01000059.1:1108100-1161077 GCA_015471245.1 Laticauda colubrina | reverse complement strand
TTCCTTCCTTCCTTCCTTCCTTCCTTCCTTCCTTCCTTCCTTCCTTCCTTCCTTCCACAAATTCAGCACAATCCTGGATGGGACAGCCTCCTCAAAAGAGAAGGAGGGAATTTTTAAAAAGGAAGGTCTGACCATTCACTACCAAATTCCAAAATTCGTGAAAGCTAAATGGTTTCACAGAGGTGTCCAGGCTCACCCAACGCAAGAGGCTATATTCCATCTTAGTGCGATATAAGAATGCAGTGATGGCCTCTGCCAGGTCTCACACTTCAACAGTCTTCATTGGTTGAGCCCCAACTCGGCTTGCTTCATGTTAGATGAACATGTTGTATGAACATGTGTGAAGGGGATCTCCTGGGACCTTTCTTGGTGGTTTGCTCTGTAATTGGGATTTGACCCAGGAAAGCTGCCAAGCTGCATCTGAACGATCACACAGTTTTCTTCTTCTTCTTCCAACAACAATGTTTTCTTTTCCCCTTAATATTTGTCTTCCTGATGGGTTCAGACCCTATCTTGGTCCTCAGTGTCCAACGGGGAACATCTGCCACATTCAGATAGAACAGCCTGCCTTTCAGTGGGAGCATCAGCTGCAGCACCTTCAGAAATTTGGTTATTATTAATTTCTGGATCTTAATCATAAGGCTTTAACAGTCTGGTGCAGTTAACAAAACTTCCACTTGTGAAAATAAATGAACCAACTGGAGCTGCTTCACTACACTGCTAGTATAAACATTGAAGAGTAATGTTTGTTTGTTGAAAATGGGTAAAAATCTGATTAAAATGTATAAAGGATGCTTGGCTACACATTTAATTTCGCTTTAATGAGGCCTTTAAGGTATTTTAATTCAAATCCAAATTATTATTTAAAGGAAGAGAAATTTGACAGGTTTGTCTCCCTAGGTGGTAACGATTGCCCGAGTCTAAAAGTCTGTTAGGAAACTGAGGGTAAATACATGGCAAAAGGTTAAGCGGGAAATAAAAATAGCTCATCCTATGATTGTAAAACCTGAAGGACAAGTTGGGTGCCTCACGCATCTGAATTGAAATCACCCCCCCCCTTTTTTTCCACCTTCCTTGGCATCTCTATCATCTGTCTCTTTTTCTTTCTTTCTTTCTTCCCTCCCCACCCCATCTCTCTCTGTCTGTCCTCTTTCCATCCGTCTACCCACCTATTCATCTCTTTCAATAAGATTATAATCCCAATTTTGTACTTCTGTAAAGATAACAAGCCCTAGCCACTTCTTAATCTTCGGAACCCAAAGATCACCTTGATTTCTTAGCAGCCAGAATCCATCCACATTTCCCCCTCCCTTGCCAACCCACCTGCTCTCTTTCCCAAAAGGGCCCAAACCAGCTTATCTCCCAGTGCAGTTCTGGCTCTCTTGGTGACCCGCATAGGAAAGGAGGCTAAGCACAGAAGGAGGCAGCTGCATAAATTGGTGTAAAGTCTACTGAACATGATGAGATGCACATCTGAGCAAATATGAATCAAATAGAGCCGTGACTCTCACCCAGTGTCCCCGGGGACTGGATGAGTCTCCACCAGGAAAGGAAGCCTGGCTGTTTTGTAATTTCAGGGAGAAGACGCCAATCTTTAGGCAAATATTCCATTCCTTCGCTTAAGCTCCTCATTTAATGGAGGTCCAATTCTCAGAGTGGGAGACAATAGTTGAATATATGTAAGACGGGGCTTCGGTGAATTGGGAGGGCCCGGCTCAACTGAAAGTAGTGTACAAATGTAAAAGTCCATTTAAAAGGGGCAAAATACAGGGCAGAAGAATAATGAAGAGAGCTACCACAGGCCAGCAGGTCAGTCCCATGCCCGGAACAGTTTCCACACGGATGAACTGCTAACTGCCCCGACCCTTGGCACTGCTTTTCTGGAGCACCAAGCAGGTCGTGGACTTCACCGCCCTTCAGCCTCCTTGCCAAGGCTTGCATTTCCCGTTCTCCCGAGCCAGCTGTGAAGCAGAGGCACTTCTGCAGCATTGTGGTTTGTTTTAACAGCAACATAAAGTCGGGCAAGGTCAGGTCACCAGGCTTGGATCCTGGGTTGCCATGGAGCTTGTGGAATAAGAGGTAGAATAAGGCAAAACTGGTTAAAAGAGCTGAGTCTGGCTAATTCAGGGCTCTGAATCGCTTGATAGTGAGGTGGGCAGCGTATCATTTTAATAAACAAATAAACAACTAGGCCTTGTGCTCTCTGAGCAAAGGGCACCTGAGGAAGCACCACCAATGCGAGAATCTGGCCTGGAGCAACCTCATTTCCCCTTCTGGAGCAGGCCAGCTTCTCTCGAGGGCCACGTGGGGGGAAGGAGAAGGAAGAAGAGTTGCGCTGAAAAAAAAAGCCTTGGAAGCTAAAGATGCTTCAGATGGGTCTGGGGTGGAAAGCAGATGGGGAAGCTCTTGGGGGAAGCTCATTCCTTCGCCCTGGGATGGAAAGGGCTAACGGGGGAAAGTCCGCCGATCCTCTGCTTAACTCAGTTTCCTGATTAGACTGCAGCAAAGGCAGAAAATCCTGTTGCTGCTTCAAAGGCCTCATCGCTTATTTATGGCCCTGCGTTTGCTAGGAGTTTGGGCTGGTTCCCTTCCTCTGCCCTTCGGAATAAGGGATCAGAGCGCGCTTTGCCAAGCAGCAACTTTAAAAGGCGAGTTTGGCTCAGGGAGAAGCAAATAGTTTTGCAGACTTCAGACAGTTTATCTTGGTTGCTGTCCCCTGTGTCTCAGAGGGATGCTGATTTGCTCTCTGAAGGAGAGCAAATAAGGGAAGAGCAGGTCTTTGCTTTCTCCTTCCTGCTCCTTGCAAACCCACCTAATAGCCCTTTCCGTGAGCAAGGACAGAGGGCCTCCAACTCCTGCCAGGTCCTCTGTGTCGCCTCCTCTTTGATGGTCTGCTTTTCACAATGTCTTTCATGCGTGAATAGCTCCCAATTGGAATCTTCCTCTGTATGGAAAGGAGGCCATTGCAGGACTGGAGACCCAAGAACTGTTTTGTCACGTCAACCCAAAGGAAGGAGACCAAGAGACGTTTCTTCTTCACAGCTTTCAGAGACACGC
The DNA here is from genome assembly GCA_015471245.1 of Laticauda colubrina. Lineage (NCBI taxonomy): Eukaryota > Metazoa > Chordata > Lepidosauria > Squamata > Elapidae > Laticauda > Laticauda colubrina. The sequence goes on along the minus strand of BLBF01000059.1, from coordinate 1,158,020 downwards.
AGGATAACAATAATGTCTCAGATTGCTGGCATTTGGCTTTCTGTGTTCTTTCTGATGAGCTCATAGTCAACCCCCAAATGCTGTTTGTTAGAATGGAAGCAAAATCCTGAGACAGCTCTAGTCCAACTTTTGGGTCAAGACAGGCTGACCAGAAGACAAAGTTGCCTCTTCTGCTGCCAAGGATCCAGAGGGGAGGATGTTGCGTGGCTCTCAGATTTCAACAAACTGATAATCCAAACTTTTGTTAGTCTATTTTTCCTGGCCAAAGAAGTTTGGAAGTTGTTGGCCCTCTTTTGCCTAAGACAGGACTAGCACAAATTCTCTCCTGGTTTCTAATCTGCTGCCTTAAGCATTACATCCAATGGGCTTTCGGTCCCTACTTAAAACTATCGAGGCTTGTTTGTTTGTTTGTTTGCTTGCTGTTTTTCATTACTGGTGTTACCTAATCAGGTAATGAAATGTCTGCAAGCAAACAGCTCAGCTCAGAGATCACCAAGGATTCCGCAATGCAACCCTGAGCTACATATATTCTCTTCTGTTAAAAGTGTCTAAATTAAAGGCCAGCACTGATGGCAATGAATTCATTTGCTTGACTATGTATTGTTTTCCTTGCTTACTCTCTGCTCTTATTCAAAAGTCCATTTCCTCTGAACATATAAGTTCACTGAATAACTTTGAACTCAATCATCCAAAATGTATCCTTTCCATCAAGCAAGTTTTTCTTGAGAGGCCTGGAGATAATAACTTCACGATCAGCCAAGCAACTTCAACATATTGTTTTCTACCCAAACTACACATGCATCACCTTTCCTGTCTCCTCTTTTTGCGTTGGATATGTTAAGGCTTCTGAGGCCACTGAGAAGAAAAGAAATCAACTTTTGCCAGCCCCGATAATTTTGATTTTAACCTCCAGAATGCTTGCTGGGCTTCTCAAAACCATCCAAGTGTGTTCAGGAAAGGGACTATCACAAAGCTCACAAGCTCACAAATCTATTGGATGTACAGGGGGCAAAAATAGGCTTCCTTCCTGGGGAATGGAAGGGCTGCTTAGAGAATGCATAGAAAAGCACAAGTTGGCTGACCTTAAAAAATTCTGATGATTTTTCTAGGAAAAAAATCCATGCCAAGTGTTTTGAAGACCTTAAAATGGAACATGATAGATAAGAAAGGGGGTGGGTTTTTTTTCCAAACAATGTCCCAATCCCTCCCCCCACATTTCTATAAAGGAGACCCAGGAGATTTGCCACTGCATTTCTGGCAGCATTGGAAGGAAGAGAAAGAAAAGCCACTAAAAAGCTACCAGTATGCATGTTAAAGAATGACATTATCAAGTCGAGCAGACAAGACATGTATATAATGCATAAGCGGGATTTGCTTCTTCTCCAAACAGCTCGTACATCACCAGCAGGCTCCATTCCACAAAGGGAGGCATTTGGCAGGAAAAAGACCCGTCACCTCAAGGCAGCAAGAAGATTCCTTCTGGAAGGCTGCCGTCAGGCTGGACCAGGAACCGCGAGGACGGGACTGCGCCTGGTGGAGAGATGTGCCAAAGGAAGTATATAAGCTTTTGAGGGAGATTCTGCCAATTGGGTTGGAGAGTTTCTGCAGCGGTTTTGCGTTAGGAGATTCTTTGTGCTAAGAGCAAAGAAGAGGAACGTTGTTCCTGTTTGCACAACTGGCTAAGACGACGGTGTAGAAGGCAGTTGTCTGTGGGCAGCACTGGGCTCCTGTCAGGAGAAGCTGTCTCTGGGCTGGATCCCAGTGCTTTGGTGGATCTTGAGAACAGAATTAGCACTGGGAAGGGGGACACCAGGGAGATAAGGTAGACTGGAAAGGGCAACAATAAAGAGACAAGGCAAGATTCAACAGGAGGAGCTGGGATACCAGAACTCCTTTCTTGCCAGAGAAACGAAAGTCCCCAAAGTCAGCAGGACTCCATCTGTAGGCAAAAGGGTCCTTACCATTTCTTAAGTGTGGGAGGGAGACTTTAGGAAGCCTGAGCAGACTTTCCTCACTAACTGGGAATAATTGCAGTCAGTCACTGACCCCGACCATCTGGCATGACCCATTCTGGGCTTTGTAGTTATACCTGGAGACCTTCTCTGTGGTAACCCTCAACTTCGGTGCTATCAGGAAGAAGCACAGATTGGCACTGACTCCTGACTTCATTCATTTAGTTTTATTTATATTTGGAAACTTTCCTCAGGCAGCAGCTGAAGATGATTTTGTTACCTTCCCAGGCATTTAACATCCTTGTTCACTGAACATTATTTACAATGTGGTCATTGTGAGAATGCTTTCTAAAGCACTGTTGCAAAGTTGTCCTTGATTTTACATTCTATCCACTGCAACCTCCTTTCCCAACCAAAGTGAGGCTTGTAAGTGTTAGAAAATATTAAATTGCTATTGTTGTCTTGAGTGAGATTTATCATTTGCTCAGTGTGCTAAAGGGAGAAAAATGTACTCCAGCATTCTTAATTCATGTTCCCTTTTCATGCAAGATGAATAGGAAACCTCTCTGACTTCAGGAGGGAGCAGAAGAAGAGATCACCTTCCCATCCCCTATCTCACATGGCTTTATCCATGCCTGGCCTGAACTTATGGTCCAGGAGATCTGGAGGAGCCCTTCCAAACTTTGCCTAGGCTGCTACTCTTGAGACATACCTGCCCAACATAGTAGAGAGTGACCCCCTTTGAACCAGCTTCAGGCTTCTGAGCCGATATTAGAGGGTCTCGCTGCCATTGGTCTGTTGTCTGCATCCAATTCTAGCACTATTGAGAATACTACTTTCACCAGCAAAATTACAACCCATAATCAGCTGATGAGGTTGCCATCCTGAGGGCCACAAGGAGATACCACGTAGAAATAGGTTTGCCTTTGAGTGTTTCCAGACAAAGGGGGGGATATCAGTCTTATGAATGAGATGAGTTTTGCAGCTCCCAGGAGATCAAGTGACAGAGGTTGCAGTTCTCATAAATTCTGATTGTTCTTGTTCTTTCTGTCAAAAGGGAGGAAGCTGCTCTAGTAATGGTTGATTTTCCTGAATTGGAAACGTAGCCCTTCCTTGCTTTGAATGGGAAGAATCTGTGTGTCCTCCTGTGCTCCTTCATTCCTTGCCAGGCATCTTAGCTTGGCAGGGGAGCCAAATGCAGGCATCCCAGTATTTTTAAGAGAAGAGAAGTACAGGGTAGAAATTCCTTTTCATTCCCTCCCTCTTTAAAAACTTTACTTAGGGGGAAGGAGTTCATATTTCAGCATGAGCCTGGAAGAAAAGAAGTCAATCAGCTTGTGACTGTCCACAGGGTCTTCTCTGGCTGGCCGATCTGTCGGCTCAGGCCTTGGTCAAAAAGGCCATGGATTGATTTTCTGGCAGAAGTGTCAACATGCCTCATGACATTTTCAGAGCCACAAAGCTCAAGAACCAGTTTTCTCAGTTAGGATCCATCTCAAGTAACTTTTCAAGCTGGCTTAGAAGGGAAGCTTAGTTCCTGGAGGGGGGCCTTCACATATCCACCCTCAAGATTGTAGGGTGGTGAAAGTGGGTAAGGGGTTGCAATGAAGCTGCCTACTAGGTTATTTGCCCAAGGGCAGGGGGACATAGGCCCGAAATCAAATTTTAAGGACAGCCAGGTTGAAAAATGGTCCATCAAAAGTACAGAGGTAGACTTCCCATCCCTCCCACCCCCATCCCTCTCTCTCTCTCTCTCTCACACACACACACACACCTCCCAGCAAGCCATTGCAATACCTGAAGATCAGTCCATCAGCCTTGACCTCGGATGATTGCTGTCCAAGAATTGCTCATAGATCTGTTGAAAGTGTGATCTTCATCCACAAAAGAAGGGTCTTTTTAAAAGAAAAAGAAAGAAAGATTTCCTTGGGGAGCAGTAGAGTCATATGCTTTCTCATCTAGCATATTAAAAAGCTATTATTGCTCTAAAAAAGAACTCTGAATGAGGTGATCCTGTTGGAACCCCAGAAGACGACTTTGGATTACAGGTAGAGGAGGCAGCATGAAGAGTAAAAAAAATAAAAAATAAAAAGGAAGTTTATTGGGAGTAAAAAAAAAAAAAAGGAAGAGTAGGATATATTTTCACTTAGGATAAGCCATGAGGCACCTCCATCCCCTTCGCAGAGCCTCCTGGGCACAAAACAAAGGACACATGGGAGAAAGGAAGGAAGATGGCTTGCTTATAATTCAGCCACACAAGGTCCTCCTTGAAGCTAAATCACAACTTCCTTCACTCTTCTGAGACATTCGGGAGAAATTCAACCCTGCAGCTCATCATCATCAATAAAGCCGGATTTAAATTATTTGTCATGCATCTGAAGTTGCCGAGAGGGGAAGGCAGAACCATTTGAGGTAATATATGCCTGTGTACCTTCCATCCAGACTTGATCATCCTTTCCACAGCTGTGGCATCCAACGAGGAGGATGGTCAGCGGTGCTTATGGCAAATTTAACACAGCCAAGGCAATCTACAGTAGATTTGGCCAGGATTCCAAGGCCATCTGTGGCTAACGATGGAAGATCTTGCGTCAACACGTACAACAACTCAACTTGCAGAACAAAAATCTTAACATAGAAGTTTCAGCCACCAAAAATGTTTCCATACCAAGTTCAGCATCTCGACTGGGAAATTGGAATGTGAAATTGCAAGAGCACAAATTTTTATCCACGCTGGAGCAGTTGCTTTATAATCTTCGTCCAGGTCCAGAGTGATCCGTTAGTCCACAACCCCAAACATTCAGTGAGGCATTTCTGAACCTCATTTTTATCTCCAGAGTCAAGAATTCCCTGCAACTTTTCATGTTTGCCGGGCTCCACCTTCTTGGCAAGCCTTATTTGTACAACTTCTGTGTCTCACTTTCAAAATAGATTTGTCAGCTGACTCAACAGCCATGACAGCACCAAAGCTAACTCCTTGGATTCAGAAAAGTATGAAAACAGCTCCAGGCAAATGCTCACAAGTCAGCTTAGAGCTGTGAATCTCTGCTCTGCTCCTGCCCTCATTTTCAAATGCGGTTTTCGTAGTTGGAAAAAAGTGAAATTTCTGAGAAAGAGCAAGCTTGCAAGGGGCACAGGTGGAAATGTGGAAGCAGGAGGCAGATCCACACACACTCAGTGGCTGTCCAAGAACACTCCCGGTTCACAAAATGATTTTTGTTAGATCTAGAGTTGGAAGGGACCTTGTAGGTCATCTAGTCCAACCCCCCACCCAAGCAGGGGACCCTACACCATTTCTGACACATGGCAGTCCAGTCTCTTCTTGAAAGCTTCAAGTGATGAAGCTCCCACGACTTCTGAAGGCAACTTCTGTTCCATGGATGGATTGTTCTACTGTCAGAAAAACTCTCCTTATTTCCAGTTTGAATCTCTCCTTGTTCAGTTTCCATTCATTGTTCCTTTTCTGGCCTTCAGGTACTTTGGAAAATAGTTTGACCCTTTCCTCCCCTCTCTGTGCAGGAGCCCCTCAAATATTGGAACACTGCTATCATTAATGTAGTGAGTGGGGTTCCCCATGAAACCCTTGTTTTCCTGCAGAATGCACCAGCCCAGTGAGAGTTTTGTGGAGCCCAGAAAGGAGGTGGATACACAAGACTCAATACTCCTGCTTCCTAACCATTTATTGCAAGAATCTTTGCTTAGTGGGATGTTTTCCTATAGGAAGCCAAACTGTCTAGATCCATGGTCTGGCTTCGGAGCCAAAGTCCATTACTGGTACCCTCCCCCCAGTTGAATTTCTCAGCCCCTTGGAGGACTTGCCAACTGTGTGGCAATGTGTCTGATCCCCCTGAGTTTGAAGACAAGGGTTTCAGCCAAAGCAGGTAGACCTTGAAGTTCTGAGAAATCAATCAGTCCTTCCCCCATTAGATTTAGCTCAGTGAAAGCATGGCAGCTGACTTGCTGGGATCTTCTGAGAGGAGCAGGACAGGACAGGGGTTATCCAGGGGGTTGGTTATTCTTTCCACCAGAGAAATGGCAGTGTCAGCTGGGGAGAAGGAGCTGCCTGATATTAGGCTTGTTTTCCAGAGTTTATCCAAACTGATCTTAAAGCAGAGACATCCCCCTGCCAACGAAAGTGCGTAGAGCCAAGGTGATGGTTTTCCCAGTTGCAATGCGTGGCTGTGAAGGTTGAACCATAAGGAAGGCTGAGCGCCAAAGGATGGAGGCCTTTGAACTCTGGGGCTGGAGGAGAAGACGAGTCCCTTGGACTGCAAGGCCACCCAACCGGTCAGTCCTAGAGGAGATCCACCCTGACTGCTCTTTAGAAGGCCAGATCCTGAAGATGAAACTCAATTAGTTTGGCCACCTCATGAGAAGGAAGGACTTGCTGGAGAAGAGCCGAATGCTGGGAACGATGGAGGGCAAAAGAAGAAGAAGGGGACGGCAGAGGAGGAGGTGGCGGGATGGAGTCACTGAAGCAGTCGGTGTGAGCTTAAATGGACTCTGGAGGATAGTAGAGGACAGGAAGGCCTGGAGGAGCGTTGTCCATGGGGTCACGATGGGTCGGACATGACTTTGCAACTAACAATAACAATACTGATCTTGAAAAGATGAAGGAGCAGACATGAGATGGGCTTCAGGCACAGGAGAGAGATCCATTTTTGAGATCTGTCCCTATTTTCCTGCTTGTCCTTCTCCAAGATCAATGGGGGTTTTTTTGGGGGGGGGGGAAGTAGGCACCCTTTTTGGACCAAAAATGAAGGTTCCTCTGTCTCAGGCCTCTAAAACTCCTTTCGAACCTCCAGATAGTGCCAAGCGCTGCTTCCACATTCTCTCACCATTTCCTGCTCACGTGTCGGGTTTCACCACCTGCTGGCTGGGGAATTCTGGGAATTGAAGTCCAGCTATCTCACAGTTGCTGAAATTGAGACCTGCTGCTCTCTTGACTGTCCTGCTTGGGCAATACTACAGCTTGCTTTCTTCTGAGTTGAGGAACATTCAGCCTCTGGTCCTACCTGAAAGCTGGCAGCACAGCTTCACTTGGGGCGGGGGAGAAAGAAAGAGATAAGAAAAGGAGGGGAGCTCCTAAAATTGGCAGAACATAGTTTAAAACCAAGCAAAGGGCTCCCCTCTCCAAAGCCATTCCTGCTCATTCGACTGTCCTCCACAACTCCCACCAAGGCCAAGGAGGGGACCCTGGGCACCAGAGGGCTTCTCCGTCCATCTTGGCTTGCCTCAGCCAAGCCTGGATGCCTTCTGCGATTGGAACGGTGCCCCCATGAATTGCAGGGCAGCAAGAATGAAGGTCTTGCGTGGGTAGTCCTTTGAAGTAAGCCTATTAGGAGGGTTTTATTCATTAGAGCACAGGCATGGAGGATAGCGAGAGCAAGGAGGGAAAGGAGGAGGAGGAGGAGGAGGAATAAAGTGGAAAAATCTTCCCAATATGCAACTCCTGATGCAATTCTTACACACACACACACACCCACCCACCCACACACACACACACATCCTGAAATTGGACAGGAGTCCCTGAGGTTTTGCAGCTGGTCTGGAGGCACACATGCACGCACACACATGTACACCCCCATCATTCTTTCCCTGCTGGCTGCAGAGCAACTCCGCCAGTGACAAGGCGAGACATGAGGAGAAAACAGGCACCGGGAACCACAGAAGACAAGCAAGGGCAGGAAAGGGCAGCCTGGCGCTTTGCCCGGGGATCCCCAGAGCCCTTCCTCCAGCAGCTCCTGCTCCCCCAGCCCCTTTCTCCGAAGATGTTGGGCCCCAATTACAGGAGCCTGTAATTACAGGAGTGACCCCAATTACAGGAGTCAGGCTCCGGAGGAAGGGCAGGGGAGCGGTTGGATCAGCCGGGCGGCTGCTTGGCCCCGGGAAAGGTGGCATGGGCCGGAAAGAGCACCACAGGGCAGGAAAACCGGAGTGTGTGTGGCCATCACAAGGGGGGGGGGGCTCTGTGAACTGTAGGTGGGATTTAGTCAGGCACCTGCACCTGGAAAGCGGTGTTTGTGTGTGTGTGTGTCAGTCTTTCTCCCCAGAGAAGCTACTTTGTGTTTTGTGACCTAAACCAGTTGCAGAGTGGGCAGGAGAAGCCGGTGGGTGTAACGGGGACAAATGCAGATGAGGCCAAATGTAGAGCTTAAAAGGCTGACCAGGGCAGGCGGTCAGATCTGCAAAGTCTTCTGCTCATTACATAGTTACGTTAAGCCAGGGACCTCCTTTATGGACGAGGCTTGTTCCTGGGCAGAAACAAGCACCCCACCCAGTTATCAATCGGTTTTCACATTTTACAATTGTTTTCATATCTGCATGTTTTATTACATTGCAAACTGCCCAGGGCATCATATCAATCAAACAAACAAATAAACTCACTCTCTCCTTGGAACCTGCTCTTCTCAGGCTTCTCCTCCCCTGCCAGCCCCAACTTTCTGCCTTTTGTGTTTGAGTCCCTTCCATTCACTCTCTCCTTTTGGGGGGAATTTGAAGGCGAAAGGATGAAGTGGACAGCAAAGCTCAAAGGGAATGAGGGAATAAAATAGGGCCTTTTTATTTTTATTTTAAATCACGGGGCTCTTATTAATGCCGATTTGCTTCCATTTGGTTCCTTTCTGCAACTTGTCTCCTGTAATTGAGTACACCTGGAAAACAATTTTATCAGCCCAGGCAAGGCCCTTTAAAAATACCTTCTGTATTGCACATTGTATTTTAAGCAAGTCTGAGACTTTTGTATCAGGGAGATAATTGCCTCCAGGCTACCTGCTTGCTATCTTTTCTCTTTCAGCTTTCTCCTAAAACAGGTAAAGCTGTAATCTTGCACCAGATATAACCCCCCTCCTCAAAATAACCTCTCCAGAAGAAATCTAATTTACTTTTTAATCTGGTTTGAAAATTTGCTAGCAAAAAATTTCCAGAGACAAGCATGACCATTTATTATTGTTTATCATGGTGTCTGGGTTGCTATCCCCATTCAGGTAATACAGCAAAGGATGGGCAAGGAGTGGGGAGGAGAAGGGGGAAAATCTTTTGATGCATTATTTATTTGATATCTTCTTCCCCCTCATAAAATCAGGAAGCAGAGGACAAAGCAAACGACCTTATCCATTTCGGCTGCATAATGTGAGATATATTGTGCATCTATTTCTTTCTCATTATAATATGCTCTGCTTATTTGGTAATAGAGGGGATATATGAAGGGACAGGCAAGTGACCTGATCAAGCAAGAGTCAGGAGAAGAACCAGCAGCTCTCTGGGAGAGAAACACACCATTGAGATTGTCACCCCTCCCACCTGCCATGGGCTTGAGATGAAAGCCATGGGAGGAGGAGTGTCTCAGAGAAATTGTGGGGCTTCCAAAGAGGACCCTCTTCCATTCATGACCCCATGATTTGCACCAAGAGCTAAGTGACTTTGGCTGAACCTTTGGAGAACCTCAACAACAAGAAGAAGGCATGTTGGGTTGAAGGGTCTCCTTGTATGATGAAGCCAAGTCCTCTTTGGCTTCAAGTGAGAACTGGTGGGACCATAAAAAGAGACAAAGTTGTAGAAGCTATAAAATGCTCTGGGACTTCAGAAGTCAAACGGACAAGCACTGGCCACAGAACATCCATCCACAGACGCAACAACTGTGGATAAGAAGGTCACAAAAGTCTGGCTAGTGGACATAGCAGTGTCTGAAGACAACAGAAGAGGAAGAGGAAGGACTGGAGAAAATCACCAAATACAAAGGACCTGCAAATAGAAATAGAACTACTGTGGCAAACGAAAGCAAAGATAGTACCTGTTAAGCCTGGGTTCCCCAACCAGGGTTAGGTAGACAAGCTAAACAGAATGTGCAGCGTTAGTCAGATAGGCACACAGATAAATGAGTGAGCTAAGCTTGTATGTTTATTAACATACAGTAAAAATAACAGATACGCTTGTGCTATCAAGAATATATTTTATTCCAGTATAAGTTTATAGCATAGTCAAAAACAGTCCAATATTCATTTACCATGTAGTCAGTCCATTCAGGGATATTCAGTTAGCAAAGTCCATGTAGAATATCCTATGTCAGTTCACTTACAAATCAGTCCTTTGTTGTCTCTCCCGTTCGAGCAATGCAGTCTTGATTCCAAGCAGTAATCAGGGATCATCAAAGCCAGAGCAAGCAAGCTGTAGACTTGCTACTTTTATAGTGTTTTCATAACCACTCCCTTAATTGCTATTTCACAGTTAAAGCTGCAGACACTTTAACATACACTAACTATGATTCATAGTTATTATTTCACCTAAACCAGTTAGGGTAAACAATGTTATCCCTAACAGTACCAATAGTGATGCAATCCCAAAACACCTGCAAGAATCACTTGAACACCACTGGCATTGACAAAGACACCCCCAGTCAATTGCAAAAGGCAGCTGCACTCCCAACAGCTTACATCATGCAACAATAACTTTAACAACATCTATCAACGACGTCTGCCTATCCCAGGGCCTTGGGAAGGACTCGATAGGAAGATAAAAATGCCAAAATCCAGTCCAAACATCTGGCTGAATGTGCAACGAAGCACAATACTAGGTTCCTAGAGAGTTCAGCCCTTGGATACTCCGTGGGCACATTCTTGGTTACTTGCCGGTGCTCTACCGGCATTATAGAATGATGCCACAGTGGTTTAGCTATCGGGGCACAATAGTATTGCTCTACCCTGCAGAGATGTTGAAGAAAGTTCTACTACACACCCACACCCAAAGTGTCTTAAGCACATATAAGCGCAGCCAGTGTTGATGGTTGTAGTTTATAAACAAAAGCAGAGACATTGTGGAGTGGAATCCCAGGAACACTTTTCCTTCCCACAAAAATACACACTCCCTTGTTGCTGTTATGGGTTTACTCTCTTTGGGAACCCTGGCTGCCCAATCAAAACAGTAGAGTTTACATAGCAAAACTCTCTCTCTCTCTCTCTCTCTCTCTTCCCTTTTCAGGCTGATGCCTCCTGCGGGAAGTGTAAATATAGAAAAAATGACAACATGTGCATTAATGCTCGTTAGAATGTCATCATTATATTCAACAAAGTGTCTGCTGAGGGGGTCCCTAAAGGGCACTTAGAAGCCAAGCAGCTGCTCTGCATTTGTTCCAGCTCACATCTTGGAGAAAATGACATTGAGAGAAATTGAAAGTGGCCGCATCTTGTGGAAGGGAAGGGAAGGGAGGGAGAGAAGGGAAGGGGAGAAAGGGAGAGAAATCCTAAATAACAGTATTCCTCCTGGTGACTTCTACCTCTTCAAATTAAAATATGGAAAAGGACAGAATGGAGGCATTAAACAGGACAGATGAGGGAGACCAATGAAGGAGATTGACTCCTTTTAATCATTCATATCAAGTATCTGTGAGATTTTGGGCTCATTGTAACTCAATGGTATGATGTTAGTATCACATTGAATTGGCTGCATCTGCATACACTGTACATGTGCATGTTGATATAAACATACATATATTTGCATGCATACTGTATGTGCAATTTGCATATGCAAATATATGTGTGTGTGTGCATCCACATGCACATGTACGTACAGGATGCTTAATGCCTGCATTGGGTTTACCTGGCCAGCCCGTGTGGTGTGTGATTTCATATCTTCCATATCTACCTGTTACATCTTGAGTTTTAAGGCTTGACTGTTCATCGCTGGTTGCATTAAGGAAATGCTTTATTTTTAAGGTTGTTAGGGAGCCCTGGGGGAAGGCGAGAGGAGGATTTAAAGGCATCTAATAATAAGCATGCAAAATCCATTGGATTAATTGGTAGCCATCCTTTTCAAGAGACTAAAAATACCTTAGATTAATTGGGAAGCTTTTGCTATAAAAAAGACTTCATTATTAATATAAATATGGTGAATCATACATATATGGTGACACTGTTGATTAAAAACTGTCGGGTAATCTTTATTCTTAAAGGCTTTATCCCTTCTTTTTCTTATACAGAAGAAAAACACTTTACCAAAACACTATGCATTGCATTGAGAAAATGAGTGTTTCATTTGCATGCAAATGCGTGCATCCTTAATCAATGAATAAGATTGACCAAGTTATTCAATAGAGTTTTCTTTAATCACTTTATAGCCGTTCTGAATGGGAGAAAGCTCAGTAGCTTAAGATTTGTTGGGGCAATTCTTTAAAGAATACAACCCACTCTATTTTTTTTTTTTTTTGAAACAGGTCCATTGAACTGTTGTAAACCAAAATCATGTCGCATTTCAAATCCAACTTTGGCAGAAACAAAATCGTTCCTGTGGAGTGAAAATTAGGATTTGCTGTAAGCGGATTGGCAATTCTTGATCTAAAAGATATTCCAGTGATAAACATGACCTCTACGACAAAGGCCAATTGGAAAATCTGGGGGATTGAGGAGGAAGAGGAGGAGGAAGAGGGAGGGAGGGAGAGAAGGAAAAGGAGAATTTTATTTCATTTGGAGGGCTCTTAACTTAAAGTGTTCTGCCTGAGGCCCTTTTCCTGCTTGAGGTGATCTCTTACTGGCCACAGAAGGGGAAAAATGGAGACAAACAGGTGTGAGAGGAACTGTGAGTTGCTAGGTTGGTGAATGGATGATGCATTGGGATGGCCATGGTGTGCCTAATGATCCATCCTCCAGAACACACCTGGAGAGCAAATTCACCTTACAAGCAAGTTCACTGGAGAAGTTTGCCGTGTTTTCCACCTGCACACCATCCAAGCTGCTTTCCCAAGGTGGAGGGAAGGAGATGTCAAGAAGTTACCTCACATTTATCTTATATTTACGTATTCGTTCAATTTATATACCGGCTTTCCTCCTGGATCTCATAGCAGAGTTTCCATTCATTTAATTCCCTCACCCTCTGCTCAATGAGTTGAGCTGAGAAAGAGAATGTTTGAATTTCAATGGGCAAGGATAGACTTAAATGTGAGTGCCCCAATGCTAGCCACTAGTCCACCAGAGGAAGGGTGGGATACTCCTGTACCATCAAGGAGAAGCCACCCATTAACCAGCTTTTGAAGCCAAAAGACAAGTCTTTATTCCAGCAGCCTTTCTGGAGACCTCAACCTTGGCAAATGCAATTCTGTGTTTGGACTGAATTCTCAACTGAACATTGAGAGGGCTGTGACTCTCGAGTTACACCTGCCACTCACCCATTCAACCAAAGTGCTTCCTTTGTTTGGGATTAGGACTTGCTGGAGACCAGCTGAGGAAGGGTTTGGAGAAGGGCAACCTAGGCAGTTGTGTAGCTGCAAAAGGCTGAGGAGGTGCCTGGGGATTGGGCTTCTGCAGAGATTGACATGGGCTTTGTAGTCTTTGTTGGTTCAAGTGATGGGAATGGACAGCACTTAATTCATTTATTTTGAAAGCAATATTTGGGTGTATACACCCATGTGTGCTCTGACAATCTCCCTTTCCCTCCCCAAAAAAGAGACACAAAGAGAAGAAAGGCCCTTGAGCAAAAAGGAAGAGCCACTCCAAGGGGCTTCTATGAAAGACGTGGGCAAAAACACAGAGACAGCCACTGGTGGCCCACAAGAGATGCTCCAGACAATGTTTGCTCCCAGACTCTCCCATATCTCCTCTCCGTTTAATTAGAGAGAATGGTTTTGCTCTGCGTAATTCCTCTGGAGATGCAACTGGCTCCAAATTAAAGAACAGCAAAACACGCACACATGCACACAAAAGGAGGGGACAATATCATGAGAAAATAAACCATGCAGGCATAATGCAGCTGCCCCAAGTCCAGGATGCCACTGGCCACAACTTCAAGCTGCTGCCAACTCATCCGTCATCAAGACAAGGGAGGGTGCAGCTAATGTGAAGGCCACATGGACTCCAGAAGGAGAAGGGGAGGGGGAGCTGCAGAATGTGCCTGTGAACTGCTTCACATCGCCAGATGAAACACATCTGCACGGAACGGGTGAGGGAAGCAGGATCCGTATGAGGTGCTGCAACTTTACAGCCAATGCAGAATGATTTACAACCAAGAATAACAGAGGGCAGTGAGCTTTCAGATGGTTGCATATATGATCATCATCTCTGTCTATGCTTTGGGGAGCAAAGAAATTCAGCTCCTCAAAATACCAGCGTGAGAAAGAAGGTAGTTCTGACAGCAGCGCAAACGTGCCTCGACAATGCTTGTTTTACCCCTGGTCCTCGTAACTTTGTCTTCTAGTCTTCTCCATTTCCAAAGCAAGGCAGCCTCAGGTCATTCTGAGTCTGTCTCCTTTCTCCACAATCTTTGGGTTCCAATGTCTCCCCAGCTTTCTGGCTTCAGAATATGTGCAGATTTTGGACCAATACATTTCTCATTCAGCTCGGTCCCAAATTTGTCTCCATCAACCTGGAGATAAAGCCCATCAACACAAGCCAAGAAGCCCATGAAGGTGGAGAAGATGTCTATCTGATGCTCTCCTAGAATCTGAAGATCTCTCTGGGGACTTTTTGTGTTTGATGGATTTGCCTGTTTGGTTTTTAAGACCCACGAGACGTGGAAAATAAGGAATAAATCAATTCTCCACTGCATTTAGAGATACATACCTCCAAACGAGGTGGGGGATGAGGAAGTAGAGACCCTGATCTACAGTTTCCTGGGTAGGAATGTGCTGTACAATGCCCCTTGGCAGGAGCACCCTGAATAAATGTTCAAAGGCAGTGGAGATCAGATCTTAATCCTGCCTTACACAAATCTTCCCCAGGTATGTTGATTTTAGCCTAATCCTTTAATATTTAAAGCAATTCCATTCTTGTTTGAAGAGACTTCCTGGCCTCCGGAGAGACAGATAGAGAGTGGAGGGGGAGCGTGGCAGAGGAACTGACAGATGCCAGGCAGTGTGCGTTATTTGAATCTCTGCTGGGGGGAGGAATTTCCGGACAGTGAGGACAATTAATCAGTGGAACAACTGGCCTCCAGAAGTTGTGGATGCTCCAACACTGGACGTTTTTAAGAAGAGGTTGGACAGGCATTTGTCTCAAATTGTGTAAGGTCTCCTGTTTGAGCAGGTGGTTGGACTAGAAGACCTCCAAGGACCCTTGCAGCTCTATTCTGAATTGGAATTGAAAACTGAGACCAGTTGCCTTGCATTTGGATCAGGTCAAAACTCCCAGAAACCTCAGGGAGATCCATTTTGACCAGAAACTGGACTCCAGCCATCAATGCAAAGGAGGTTGGGCATGGAACCCATAGAAGCTAAGGACTCAACCTTTTTATTCCATTTAATCCTTTCTCAACCGTGGCTTGTAGCCTCTGTCTGTCAAGAAGGCCAGTCTCAAGAGTCCCTAGCTCTGAGTCCCTGGCTCAAGGAAATTTGGAGAAGACGCCTCCAGGAGATCATGTCTCAGAAAGATGCAGCTCCATGGGGGAGCGGGGCAGGGCAAAGATCCTCCCCCATCTGCCCAAAGGCTCAGGAATCCATGGGGAAGGGCAGGGTTGGGGCCAGTTGCTTGAAGAACTTGGGCAGTAGATGAAGCAGACTCAGAAGGTCCCCCTTCCCCGAGCTCGAGCTGACTTCTTTTGTCTGGGCTGTGAGGATCAAGGCAAGATTTCTCTCCTTCTGAGGCTGTAAACAGTCTGGCAGACTCACAGCTCATTACTTGGCAACAGGTGCAAAGCAATAAATCAAGCTGAGAAAATGTCACTCAGCAGGGACTCCTCATCCTGAGAGACTCAATATTTTCCTTGATTCCTGTGGCTGGGATGGTGGAGAAGAAGCCAGTGAGAAGGTCCTGCTACCCACCATCCACCAGAAGGCTGGTCTGCTCCGTCCTGGGATGCAGAGGCTGCCAGGAAGGGCTGAAGGTGGACCTGGCCGGTCTGGGAAGAAGGAACTGAGCTGCTGCACCTGGGTCTTGCTTGGGGAAAAGCCCACCTGGGGGTCAGCAAGGATGGGCCTTCCAAGCTGGCATGAAGCCCTGCTCGGAGGGAGGGTGCCACTCCTTCCCAATGCAGGAGCAGCTCCACTTTCCTCTCTCTGAAGAGTCCCAGCCACAATTCTGCCTTCTGCCATCAGTTCCCTATTGTGGGACTGTGGATGGCAGGCAAGATGCATCCTCCTTCCCTTTGCTGTGCTTTTCTCCTTGCCTCTTTTAACCCCCAGACTCCGGGCTGTGACTGAATGTAAACCCTCTTTATTAGCATAGTTGCAAATTGTCTCATGGCCAATTGCAACAACCCACACAGGAGGCACTGTCTTGCTTTCATTTTTCATTTTTCATGTTGCTTCCGATGCAGAAATAGGCAAGCCCACCACCGGGTCACTGGAAGAGGATCTACCACCGTGAAGGCGGTTGCGTTAATTAGGGGTGACAGCAAGAGGGGAAACTTGGAGAGCATCCTTTCAAACCCGCCTCCGTACAAGCCTCAGGAATATTTTGGGGTTCTTTCCAAACAGAGCGGATGGTTCTGCAGACCCCTCAAAGGAGCCTCCCCTGCACATTCTCCCTCTGGCTTTCTCCTTCGCAGCCTCCCCCTCCCCAGAGCCCAGACACAGATCCCTTGCTCGAAATGCAATAAATCTTTCACCTCCAAATCATAGTTTCATTAAAAGCAGCCCAGAAGGAAGGTGCCATTTTACAGGCCAAATAAAACATGGAAAGAGGCAGTCCATAATATGAATTTCAGGCTTCGGCTGGAGATAATTCATGCATCATTTTCAGATAAGAAACAAAAAGGAAGCTGCGTCAGCACATTGGCTGAAAAATACTTTTCCTGCATTACTTTATGCCTTTCCGTAATGGGCCCGGCTTCATATACATCACCTGCAGGCAATTCAACCTTTCTGCCTCCCTCCCTTCTCTCTCTCCCCCCCCCCCCCCCCCCCGTGTCACTGTAATATCCTTGGTGAACTGCTTCACTCTCAGCAAAAGGATGGGGGCACCTTTGGAGGAGAGGGGCATCAGCAGTGGAAGCCGAAATAAAGTTGCAATTTCCCAAAGCTTCACATAAAGGTCAAGATTCATCAGTTATAAATAAAGGAGGTGGAACTGGGGGCCCCTTGACACCATGGGAATTTTGAAAGGTCTTTTCTGTTTCCATATCACAGCTGTTTTCACGCTTACTTCCCCAGCTCCTTTCCTGCATGGGGACGATGCCGGCCCAGCCAAGACCTTTGGCACTGTAGGAACTCTTGTGCGTTGCGACGTTGCTGTTGGGTGCGCACACCAGTTGAGGTGACCGACGGGCTAGGCGGAGAGCAAGTGAGCGATCAGGTTGTCCTTAGATATGCTCTCCTAGGGAAGGGGCAGAGGTGGTCTTCAGCCAGTTCTGACCAGTTCTGGAGAACCACCGGTAGTGGAAATTTTGAGTACCTCGGAGAACCGGCCAATCCCACCTCTGATTGGCCCTGCCAACCCCGTCTCTTCTCGGCCTCCCATCGAGTCCCAGCTGATCGGCTGGGTCTCATTTGGTTGCCCTGCACAGGAGAAGGGAGCTGGAAAGCAGGTTAGTGGGGTGGGGAGGGAAAGGGGATTTTGCAGTATCCTTCCCCTGTCACGTCCACCAAGCCATGCCCACTAAGCCACACCATGCTCACCAAGCCATGTCCACAGAACTAGTAGTAAAAAATTTTGAATTCCACCACTGAGAAGGGGGTAGAGGCACAACTGAGGAGATGATGGGAGTTTGGGAAGCTGCTTCTCTCAGCTTCTCACCTCCTAAGCCAGAAAGTCCAACTCAGCTCCTGAAAGTCCATACAGAGCTTCAGTCTGATCCGCTATCATGCCACTTCTTTGATGGCAGCCTGCTCTAAAACATGGGGAGGGGTGAAGGAAGGATACAGGGAGGGCAGGAAATAAACAGGAACCAGAAATGCCAACCAAAGGCAACGGTGGAATGATCCAAGGATGCCGGCCTGGGAACGAATGCGAACGCTCACCGAAGATGTGCCAAACCTTAGAACGGTTACCAGAACAACTAAATTGAATGTTATGGGACACTAGCAAGATGACCAGAGGGAAGGGCCTGGGAAAAGGAAAAAATTGCCAGCTTTAGGTGGGAACTTTCAGAGCTGTATTTTCCTACGCTGGAACCATTTGGATTTAATAAAAGTACAGGAGAACCTCTGGTCACAAACGCTTCTGATCATGACCAAATTGGGTTCTGACCAAAAAATTCTCAATTTTTTTTGAATTTACTCATGAACACATACTTGGATGGCGATCAAGCATGACCCCTGACCCAGAAATTCCTGAAGACGAAACATTAGAAGGCAAAGAAATCACCAAAGTTATGAAATGAATTATGGTTGTGACTAGTAGATACAGTATATCTACTGTATACCTTTTGTTACAACTGGAGTTGAGGGTCTTTCTTTCCCAAATGCCCAAGCTGGGACAGGTCTGACAGCCTCAAATCCCATGGAAAACCATACCGGTGGAGCCTTTTCTTACTTGACTTCCAACCTTGGTCCAAAGGACAACAAGGCTGCATGGAAGATAAACCCTTGTTTGCTGTTCATCTGAAGCCATTTAATCTGTTCTAAAGAAGTCTGCAAGGACTAGGGGGTTGATGCCATTTTATTGAGGGTTATTGTTGCTCTTGTTTTCATTTGGAAGGCAACGTATCTCCCTCCACTTCCAGGCAACTGCAGAAGAATGGCGATACCTCGTGGAAAGATCCAGAACTTGGAAACCTTGCAGAAGATCATTAAGGGAAACCACCCAGCCAGAGAACCCAGGAAAAAATAAATTGCCTGACCCAGAAAGAGCAAGAGTTAGAACCAGCTTTATCTAGTCCCTCTATCTTTCTGAGGCAATGAGTAACAGAACTCAACAGAGGCTGGACAAGAAGCAACAGATGGGAACTAATAAAGGAGAATACCAACCTAGAACTAAGGAGAAATTTCCTAACAGTGAGAACAATTAATTAGCAGAAAGGTTTGTCTTCAATTGTTGTGGCTGCTCCAACACTAGAGGTTGTTAAGAAGAGATTGGACAATGATTTGACTGGAATGGTATAGGCTTTCCTGCCTGGGCAGGGGGTTGGACTAGAAGATCTCAAAGGCCCTTTCCAACTCTATTATTCTCCTTCCTGTCCTTTGCCAATCCTGCAGGGGCTGCTGCATATTCCATGGAACCAGAAAGATGGCATGACAGCCTTCCCAGATGGATAAGACAGGTTATTTTCCATCTCTCTTTAAAAAGAATTGCAGCTGAACTTCTCTGGGTATCGCATTTGCCCAGACTCCTTAAAGAAGTGTAAATTTTGGAGGGGGGAGGAAAGCTATTTTGAGCCATCTTGAGCATACCTATCTATTCATGTTCCTTGTGTACTGGAGGATATGCTAATTAATGCATATCATAACACTCATTTATATGCAAACCAAAGTGGACAGAAAAGAGGCAAAGCTGTCTCCACAGCCCTCAGTCAGAGAAATATTAATTCATTAAGGAAGGAATCTGTGCTGTGTGGTGTAGAAGGAACAAAAGTGTGTGTGTATGTGTGCGCGTGTGTGTGCATTTGTGAGGGGGTGCAAGGTGAAAAGAGATTGAGTTGTTGTTTTCTTCAACAGGTCACATTTACTGGAAAAAAACAACAACCCATTTTTCTGGTGGAATTCCAAAACCCAGGAAAGACTGTTCTCCAACTTCAACCCCTTTCCCTCCTCCTCTGCTCCTTGGCTGTTTGTGACGAACAGGGAACTGCTTGTTTAAATTTTTTTTAAATGCAAATGTTTTGGGTGGGAGGCTTCATTATGTAGCAATGTGTTAAGCGAATTTGCCTCTAATAACATTATTATTCTTAGCAGCAAGCTTGTAGTACGAGGTAGTGTGTGGCTAACCATATATAGACGTAGCAGCTGATGAATTCTTTTGAGTTTCAGCCAACTTCACTTTAAATGGCTGCCGATCAGAATTCATGTCCTGCTCTAAGGCTAAGGAGGTTTCCCAGTGATTTGCAGAAGACTGGACAGTGAAATCGGTCAAAGCATTCACATTGGAAATTAAAGTCAGTCCAATCAAACTCAGTTCTCAGTACAAATTAAGAACTGGTTGTGAATCCGCAAGTCAAGAAGGACCTTGTGAACCAGTGGGGTGATTAGGAGCAGGAAGATCCAGGACCAGGGACATCCCTTCATTCTGATTCTGTGGCATCCTTTTTAAAGCTGCAAAATGGAGCACCAAATAACATTAGACCCTGGACTTTATATAATTTAATTGCTTCTGGGTCATCCTGGTTAGTATGTTGGCTTTTGTGTACTTAATGCTTGTTGGAGATGATCTCTGAGCTCTTGCGTTTGCTCAGTTAGTCCAGCAGGTAGAAGATTGGAAATGGACACCTAGATACTTAAAAGCTTTGACCTCTCAGTAAGTCTCCCCTTGATCTTTCAACTGTTTGGAGATTTGAAGGCCTTTCTTGATAAGACCAAGAGCTCCTGCTTTAGAATAGTTATTGGTCTGTTACAATGGAAGCCTCTGGCATTTCTGCCCACACAACACAGCTTTACAGTGGAAGCACACAACTTAACTTGATTTTGGATGAAGGAGGGGTACACCTGGGGGCTTCATCCAAAGAAAAGCAGGGTGACAAGTGAATGTTTGCACTGAAATGAAATAACACAATTCATATGGCTCCTCCTCTTGTGTTTAACTGTCTTCCCCTTCCTATAACATTAAACATTACAATTTGAAGTCAATTTTGGGAAAGTTTCTGGGGTTTTCAAAATCTTTGTGCAACCATTCAGCTCTGCTTTGTTGCTTAGCTGGATCCTCAAAGATCTGGGTTTTCTTCTGAGCAAACCCTTGTCCTGAAGAAGCCTAAAAAAAGGGAAAACAGAGTGAGGTATAATGTGGCCATTGTTGATGTTCAAAAAATAAAATATAGACATGCAACATCGGCTAGCAGGCATTTGAGTCTAAGTCCACTTCTGATGTCAAGGACAAAGTCTTCCCACCAGCTCCATTCAGCTGGCCATGTTCTAAAGCCCCCCAAGCAGAATTTCTGGGCTCAAGGCAATGGCTACATGTGGGATGCAACAGGGCCCTCCCATTGTGGAAAGCTGAAAGCCTTCCGTCTTTACAGGCAGTTGAAGGCCTTTCCTTGCATGGTGGTGCCAGGAGCCTTTGTGCTTTGGGGACAAGGCCCAGATGGTCTTGCGGAAGAGCTCTCCTCCTTGAGCACATGGTCGCTGTACTTCAGAGCCAGTCCCTGCTGAAATTCCACCATCCTGGGTCTGGATGGATGAAGCTTCTATTTTTATACATATTATATCAGGACGCCTACAATTTACCTCCAAAAGGCAATTCTCATTTAATTTCACATTTATTTTGATGTTATTTATTCTCTGGACATATTTTCCACCCTTAAAGTTTAACTGGGCTTTTGTATTTCCTGTTTCTCCTCACAGCCTGGCAGGAAAGAAGCAAAGTTCTTGGGGTCAAGAGCTCTTCATCTGGAAAGAGAAAAAGATTTATTCCTAGCTTTTAATCATATTAATTATGTCCATTATTCATTTGACCTGATCGTGAACTGAGTCGCATCATTATCATGTGTTAGAGGGGGATGGAGAGCTGAAGCTAAGATATGCTCTGATCAGAAAACCAGTCGTTTGGTGGGCAGGCATACCTTGGGGGGGGGGGCAATGTATTTTACCCAAGCTGCTTAGGTTATGGTTGAAATAGTTCATCCTCCTGGTTTGAGATCATGATTGGGAAAATCAGAGCATGCTGTCCCTGGGTTTTCACATGGAATGATTGGCAACTGACAAGAAAACATGAGCATCGTTTTTTGTGGAGCATACAATCTTAGCATCCACTTTATTCTGTATTGTTAAAAGTGACTGTGTGAATTGTTTGCATTTTATGAAGCGTTTCAACATCTAACCGACACATAGAATACTCACATTTATTTCTTGGGTTCTCCCTAAGATCACCCTTGATGTAGGGAAACAATTATTTCATTTAATGAGCACTACTTTTTAAAGTGGTTGGTTGGTTGTTTTCTGCCTGCTGCAATTTATCTCGGACTCTCAGCTGCTTACGAATAAGATGAAAATACATGGAGAACAGAGCAATAAAGTACAACCCCAAAGCATGAAACATATGAACCTTCAAACATTCTTGTACCTCAACTTAAAATGAGTGTTCAGCTTCTTCCAGAAGGCAACCAAGAAAAGAGCTAATTGGATCTCAAGCTGGAGGCCATTCCTGAGCCAGGGCTGCCCCCTTCAAACAGCACCCTTGAAGATCATCCAGCTTGACCTCCAGAAACAGGGTAGCTATCTGTTGCTCACCTTGATATGGCGGCAGACTCAGCAGAGATGGAGCCAGTTAAAATGGGAAGATGCAGTCTTGTGGACAATATGGACCCAACCCATAAATACTTGACACCATTCCTTAAAATTTCTCCTGGAACCTCAGGAAAAGCAACTCAGGGCTCACAATTACAGGCGCCACCTGTTCCCCTATTCCCGCTCCGGTTGTGGTGTGCTTCGAGAGCAACGGGACTCTCTCCTCTGAGATAAGAGTCTTTTATTCTGTGCATAAAAGGCACCTTTCATTCAATGGCAAATGTAAAAGACAGAATGATGAAGCCCGCGAATCAATTAAACCCATCGCAGCCCTCTTCAACGTATGCAGGCATGCAGGAAAAAGCGAAGCAGGCTGGTGGCTGACTTCAGAACAACACCTGGGGTTGATACTCGCATACTTTGAGCTAATCCAGCACTCCATTATTTATGTATAGGCTAATTAAAGTGGTGATCTGTGTTTACTTAAGTCTATTGCCGAAAAGTGCTCAGGCTAAATGAAATTATCTCCATGCGGGAGCAGGGCCTGCAAGGGAGAGCCACTTTGGGAAGGCAGAGCAGCTGGGGAGGGGGGGAGGGGGGAGCGGGGTGGGGGGCTGGTGCTCCTTTGGATGGCACTCACGGTTGCACCCTTCCATCTCATCCCCCCCTGCCCCCCCCCCCCAGCACCACACGGCCAATGCAAGCTTATCTAATCAAGATCCAGATCGAGCAGGCCAAATGAAAAAGGCACTGGAGTCTGAAAGCAACTAATCGAATTGGATTAGCTCTTTTCAACAGCTAATTTTATCTTTCACTTGTAAAAAGCTGTAGACTCCATTCTTGTCTGGGTTCTGAATTTGTTTGTCTAATGAAACACAGGGACGGGGGGGGGGGGGGGGGGGGGGGGCGGGGGTTGAAGCGGCATGGTATAATTTCCCCCCATCTCCTGAGAAATAGCCGTGGAAGCTACTTGAAAAATAGACATTTTGGGGGCAGCAATGGGCCTGGGCAAGGAAGAATCACTGCTCTGACCTCTGGGATATAATAGCCAGACCTTCCATTTCAGGAAACTTTCAGCTGGAGGAGGAGGAAGGAGGAGGAGGAAGAAAAAGAGGAGGAGGAGGAGGAGAAGGAGGAAGAGAAGGAGAAGAAGGAAAAGGAGGAGGAAGAGCAGGAGGAGGAGAAGGAAGAAAAGGAGGAGGAAGAAGACTGTGAATTATTTGGTTTTTTCCTCAACATCATCAGTGTTGGAGGGGAGTGGGGATTTTGGGGGGAGGAGGTGGAGTCGGTGGCAGGGGTGGCAGGGACGGGGTTGAGAATCCCTGGAGGAAGCCTCAGCAAACAGAGCCAGATGCTGCGTTGAACATCAAGGGCGTTTCTCTTTTTAAAATCCCTTCTAGATTTGATAAAGGAAGCATCCTCTTTAATCCATATTTCCTTTAGGGAACTACCTTTGTTGAGGGGAGGGGAGGTGTTGAAGAGCAGCACATCTCGAATTTGCAGGGTGGAGATGGCCTGGACATTACAGGGGTGATCAAACAGACAGAGGTCACTTGTTGAAGTGGCAAGGCATGGTATAATTTGAATAAATGAATAAAAACACAGCCAGAGTTTAAAATCAACAGGAACAGAACAAAACACAGATAAATCAACCCTTCTTCCAAGGCTGATCCCTTTCTCCTGCATGCATTCCTTCTAACTTTATTTCAAGTTTAATTTTGATTTCCCAAACATCAGCTCAAGGGAGACTTCTGATTGTTCCTTCTGAAGTTTAAACTGGATTTGCTCTGAAACTGCCTTGTGCCTTCCTAATTCTGTCTGTGCCCCCATTAGCCCTCCTCTTCCCTCCCCTGCCCCAACCCAGGGATAACAATGCTGCCTTGACAGAGTGTCTGTGTGTCTGTCTGTGTGTGGGTCCTTTCACAGTATCTCCCCGATACACAGGGTGATTAGGAGGCTGGGGTCCTAGGAATTATTTATGTATGTATTAAATAAGTTTATAGTACTTAGCACACCCAACTCACACATAATAACTTTTGGCGGTGGGCAACATTTTTAAAACAGGTGACTTACAGGTGTCCAATTGCAACTTATGACCCATGGGTGTCCAATTGCAAAGAGACCCAGAGAAATTTTTCTCCCTGGGTTTCCAAACTGGGGGAGGAAGATTGAAGACAGGAGATAAGCCCTCGTGCGATGCTTCCTGGCCACAGAGAGCCTCACTTGTGCCTCCCGATCCTAAGGAGAAGCAGCATCCGAAGATGGCTCTGATGCCCCTTAAAAGGACAATTCCGCCTGTTCTTCTCCATCTTTTTTTAAAATAAAAAAAAAATCAGGATGTCGATCTTTCCCCCTGTACGGTGACAACTTGGGACTGCATCTTTCGTCTTCAAAGAAAGCTCTCTCACCCTCTGGGTTCTAAAAAAATAACCCGATTGGTTTATGTCTCTTTTAAATATAAATATTGCTACTGTGTAATTTGGTTGTTGTTTTTAAAACAAGTATCTACAGTGGCACATTTCATGAAAGCCGTAATGAATTCAGGGGAGAGGAATATGTGTTTTTCATGTGGGATGCTTGAAAGAAAAGTGTTTATGAATAATAGATGCTTCTAATTTTGCCTTTTCTTTCTTTTTTCCCAATCCCTCTTTGCTTTTTTTTGGGGGGGGGGGCAAATTATTCAGGGTGAAGACAAATATTTTATCAAAGAGTTATGAAAATAAACATGATTGCAGCTCAAGGGCATCAGTGGATTTCTGGAATACTTTACAGTAGTCCAATTAATACAGGATATTGGGAGGAACCGCAGTGCACCATAGCTGGGAAATCTGGCTGCATTTTGCAAAGCTATCCTGAGAATCCAAGAGTTACATAAAGCAGGGAGCAGGCTGAGGAGATAAAGGAAGGAAGAACTTGGTCAAAGAAGAATCAATACTCTGCCATAGGAGCCGAATTATGCATTCAAAGAAATTTGGAGAAGAAGGTAAGGAGATCACCAAACCAGCTCAGAACTGGAGGGTAAGAAAAGATCTTATGACATATGATAGATGCCATGCAAAAGATCGGACCACACATAGGCTCCAAATACTTTGTGACATGGAAGAAAGGCCAACCGAAGTCTGCCATCAGCTTCAGGGGGTCTCCCTGCAAACCTTGACCAACTTTGCTGGTCAACTGGCATTTTCTGCCATGTTGGGTGTGTTTAGCAGGAAAAGTCCAAATGCGAAACAAGTTAATTGGCAACAGGCCCTTAAATCATTGGGCAGCTGGTAATTTAGCAACTTTTGAAACTTTCCAAACAGAAGGAATCATCTGGAGGAGTCCACCATTTGTTCTGGATGTTGCTTCTATGAATGATGCATTAAGACAATTTTCTGTCTTATCATAAATTCTGCAAGCTCATGAACTTTGCAATCTCCCAAGCTCGGCAATATCTGGGAACAACTTATCTTGTGCTGAAAGCAATATAAAAACAGATGGCAAAGATGGCATGGGGAGATAAATCAATGGCAATCCTGCCCCACGTTCTGCGGACACGCTGAAGACTCTGAGGCTGAGACAAATACCTGTGGCTGGTAAGAAGGTGGAATGGATGGAGAAGGAAAAGAGGCAGCAGAACCTCAAAAGAATCAAACTATTGTGGTTTTATGGGTGCGATTTGTATAAAAAGTAGGACCACAGAAGGTGGCCTTGGCAGCAGAGATGTGCAGATGCTGGATGCTTCTTGCAGAAGAGAGAAATGCTGCAGAATGAGTCCTCAAACCCTTAGCTTTTATAGTTATGCATTGAAATAATTTTCTGATGAGCTTCCTTAGCATCACTAGAATATAGATCATAGAATAACCGAATTGGGAGTACCTTGGAGATCTTCTAGTCCAACCCCTTGCTCAAGTGCAGGAGAACAAATTTCTCCCTGAAAGCCTTGTGCAGCTGAAGACGAATGTTACCTGTATAAGAATGGAAACCATAAAAGCCAGTTGGGGAATCCAGTGAAAAGGGGATGTGGTCTGCATTCGAAGAGCTTTGGAGGGGGAAAAACATTGGGATTTCCAATCACGGAAATTTTATTTTTTTCTTTATTAAATTTATATGTTGCTTGTCATAAAATGTCATAAAAGCAGAGGTAGTAACCCTTAAATATTAAATAAACAGAAATGAAATAATTTAAAAACCAGAATGAATCTATTTGCCTCTTTCTCAGATCTTAGAGCATGACCTCCACTGAATACCAACAACTAAGATTTGTATCGCTTTATTATGTGCCTTAAAAAACCCAAGAGCTTGCAAAACAGTAGAGAGGAGAATGCTGGAGAAGGAATCCTCCTTCTGGGCAAGAGACCAGGGAAAGATCTGTAACCAGATCCTCAAGGATCCATCCCAAACATGAGAATCAGACCTGAGTTAAAATTGGTGCCAGTGGAGACACGGATAGACTGGAGGTTTCAGGCAGGAACCATAAAAGGATAACGGTTCCCTTTGGAGTCCCAGTCTATCCACTGAGCAGAGGAATGTGAAAAATAAAATCTATTCTGCTCCTGCTGGTCGGTGTCTTTCATTAATAACCTGCAAACATTCTGCCATATGTTGTGCTTTTATCTCTTGACTCAAATCATTATGACTTCATTTCAGAGGGGGCCAAGTAAATGAAAAACCGTTCTGAAGGTTATTTAACTATTAAAACAGCTATTAATTAAAGTTTGCCAAGTTTTAGGAGCTTGGAGTATAAAGAGACAGTAAGTAAATATCAGTTATTATTTAATAAAGAGGCTGTGATTGAAATGTTCCACATCTGAGCCCTCTCCAAGAGCAGCACGGGGAGTCGGGAGTCGGTCCCCAGTCTAAATATTTTGTGGGATGGAGGATGCGGAGCTCTGAGCTTCTACAGAGCGATCTTGACACCACGGTGGAAGACTCAGCATCTCCTGTCTTTCTCATTAATGGAGTGAGTTTGGTTGGGGAATTAAGACCAGACTTACTAATTTGGCTGTTCTAATGTTTCTTCCGCCATGGAGTGATGCAGCTCACTTCCAACTTCCTGCTTCAGAAGCATGAAGCCTTTGCCAGAACCTGCCTCTAAGCCAAAGCAGGCCCTGAAGATCAAGAGTCGCTTCTGAGGTGGAGAAGAAGGTCCATCTCATGGTTTTTCTTGGTCTCTAGTGGTGGGAAATGGAGGAATGAAGAAAGGTGCCACTGCCTGACCCCCAACCGAATCCACAGCCTGAAGTCACAGCAGTTCAGGAAATTAACATCAGGACTTTTATTGCCTTCTGGGGGAGTATAATGGAATCCAAAGTGGCTTGGAAACACGTTGGCTGTTCTCCAGGTTTAGCACTGCAAAAATATTGGGTTTAGTTTGTTCCTGAATCTACCTGATCCTCTGAATGCAGTCAGGCAGGGAGGTGGCTGCCCATCCTTGCAGTTTGCCTGTGTCTCCTTTTGACCAATAAAACAAACAAGGCGTCTAATGGTGGATAATATCCAGATCTAGAGTTTAGAAGAGAGAGAGAAAGAAAAAGAGAGAAAGAAAAAAAGGAGGGGGGAGAGAGAGAAATCCCTTCAGTCCCAAAGATCCAACTCAGAATGGGATGGGAAGCTCCTCCACTGGAGATAAACATCCAGCTGTTGTTTACAAAATCTTTTATACTGGGACAAGAAGGAAAACTCTGTTCATGGCAGGAGATAAGTGATTATTATTTTCCAAGCGATTTCAGTCCTTCTAATCATAACTAGCTCCCCCATTCCACTCAACATAACCCTAACATGTAAGTAAAACAGCGCTTTGAGTGGGCTTAGCAGTTATCTTCACCTTTCTTGAAATACACAGGTAACATTGTTATATTTTCTGCATCAGCTCCCTCAGAGGTAAGACGGAAGGGATGCTGCATTTAAAAAATATAACAACTCAAGCAGCAAGGAAAGGCAAAACATGGGAGCCAAAAACAGAAACCTAAAGATTTAATTTCTATCTGATGAGATTAACCGTTAAACTTTTTTGCAAAGTATGTGTAAACTTTTGTTGATGCCCTGGAGAATGAAAAGGCTGCAATGATGCCAGCTTTGCTTCTGGAAAAAAAAAGCAAAGAAAAGGAAGAAAAACAACACAAATGAATATGGAACAGAGAATCTGTGCTGTAAATCAGCGGACGAGATGCCTGGCACGTTAAGAAACAAAGGCTGAAAATGAGGGCCTCCATGTAACCATCATGCAGAGACAATAATCACTAATCAAGTCAAAGTTTCATTCTAATCAGTTCAGTTGTTAGGGCTGGGGGGGAGGGAGAACAGTAAATGTCTAGCTTGGGAGATTTGCGATTCATTGCTGGTTAGGACTTGGGATGGTATAGTTATGGCTGGACTGCCAGCCTCCTTGTGTGCCTTGGCACTCTTGAGTTTCAAGAGATGGGACTGCTTTGAGGAACCATCCTGGCTCTCAGCTGGATGTAAGGTGGATATAAGCAAGCATTCACCAGGACTTCTGTTATCCAAGGCAGTGGTTGCCAACCAGTGGGCCGGGGACCATTGGTGGTCCACGAGAAAATTTTGGTGATCCACAGAGAAATGTTACCCCCAAAGCACCCCTCATAGCAATTAATCCAGGCTGCGTGGGAACACAAGGCTACACAGGCCCACATGGCCTGCAGGAACACAAGGCTTGTGCCGTTTGCATTGCAAACAACATGAGGTAGTGAGGGGAGGGGAGGAAGGGCAGAGGGGGGGAACTTGCCCCATTCATCCCATGTCCCTGGCCTGGCCACTGGGCTGCTTCTTCCTACTTCTGCTTTTGGCTGCACACAAGAAAGTAGCAAAAGTCTTTCTTTCTCTCCCCCAAACTCCACCAGAAATGAATCTTTGGGACCCTGCAAGGCCTCCTCCTCCAAGAGGCTTCTGGTGGAGTTTGGGGGAGAGAAAGAAAGACTTCTGCTGCTTTCCTTGCATGAAGCCAAAAGTCTCTCTCTCTCTCTCTCTTTTCCTCGCCTTGAGAATGGAGCTGGAGATGGGATCCTGTGATCCCAAATAAAGAATGATTGATCGATAGGAAAACAGGGTGGGGAATTTTCCTGCAGGGTCTCTGGTGGGGTGGGGATTTTCCCAGGGTCTCTGGTCTGTGGGATTTAAAATTATGAGTTTGGTGGTCCCTGAGGTCCAAAAGGTTGGCGACCCCTGATCCAAGGCACTAAAAGCTAGAATGCAAGAAGGTGATTTTAAAAGACAAAGAACTCTGGACAGCTCCCAGAAAGCTCTGCAAGACCACCTGTGAAGTTAAATACCAAGGACAACTTTGCAACAATAAAAGTTAAACAACTCAGGAGTAATCTGAATTCCCAAATAGTGAACAAGGTGCAGTGACTGAATTCACATATAATACAAAACCTGATATTCAAACTATCCAAACTGGGTCTGCACAATGCCCTAATTACAATATGGTTTAACCTTATGTGGAAATTTAACCAAAGTAGGATACCCAACATTTTTAGCTGAATTCATTTGTTTTGTTGCTTTGAGGCTGTCCCATTTTGAAGTGCCCATTTTCAGACTTTCCCACTAGAGTTGGGCAGTGTAACCATCCAGTCTTGATTAATCAATTATTGATAAAGATTAATCAATGGAACAGTTTTCTTCCTGGGTGCTCCATTGCTGGAGATTTTCAAGAAAAGATTGGACAACCATTTGTCTGGGACAGTGTAAGGATTCCTGTCTTGGTCAGAGATTGGACCAGAAGATCTCCAGGGTTTCATCCAGTCCTGGATGAATCCCCTGAAGCTTTCCAGACAAACTTTTCAGAAGCTGGTTGCCTCCTCCTCCTCCTCCTCCTTCTTCTGACAGCTGATAGAGAGGAATGGTCCAAGCCCCCCCCCCCCCCCCGGCAAGTTTCCAGCAACTGGTTCACTGGGTGTAAGATCTGGGCCAGAGACATCCCTTGGGCCCAGAGAAAGCATATGGACCCTCAAGGAACATAGGCAAATGCAAGGCAGAAATCTTTGAATCCACCCAGAAGGTCCTTTTATGATGCATTCTCCCTAACTATGAAGATTCTCAATAATCCATGTATTTTTTTTTTCTTTTTCTTTCTTTTTTCCCCCCAAAAGGCAACTGTGGGTTTTTTTTTTCCCTTGAGGAAGAAGACATCTCATCCAAGAAGCTCCATCAGTTCTGACCGGATGTTGGAGGGAGATGGAAGGATTAGTTCTGACAGAATGGTGACAATCTCCCTGTGATAATGTGGATCCTGGTTCCTGCCAAGATCCATAATTTCAGGACCTGCCATAGAGAGGAGGGAGGGAGGAAGGGAGAGGGGGAAGCATCGGGGTTCATTACTTTCTTTCTCAAGAAGACTTGCTCCGAGGACAGATATGGAGCAAAACTATAGGACAGAGAAGGGAATTGGCTGCTCAGCCCTGAGGAAGCTGTTCAATTCACTTGCCACAGCTGCAGAGTAAGGAGAGGGTAGGGTGGGGTATCTCCAGGGGCCTCTTTGCAGGTGCTGACCTGCCCCAGATTTTTAATCAAATTGATGCTTTTTTTGCATTTGGGCAAAGTACGGGTCCTCCTCCCGCTTCTCCAGCCTTGCCAAGAAAGTACAAAATGCAGATGCCGGCATGTAAAGAAAGCATTCATTTCTCAAACCTGACATGATTTACAAGAAAGAAAAGAAGTGATTATCCCCATTGTGATTTACCTTCTCAATGTTTTACTAGTGGAATAAATTGCAATTCGGGAAGTTGCTTGGGAATTATTACTTTATGGGGGGGGGGGGGGGGGGAGAGAGCCCAGCACTCTGAATCTTAGTCCCTGATAACTAATCCCATTGGCACAATTTGCAAGCTTCGCACTGGAAATTTAATGGAGGGGGAGGGGAGAAACTCCTCTTTGGGGGAAGAGGGAGCCGGACTCCCAGATAACCTGGATGCTGGAACTTGGCCTGGGAATTGGTCAAGCCAGGATAAGCTGCTTCTAAAATTCTGCAGCCTTCAAAAAGGGTCATTCTTCCCCCACCTCTTCCACCTCCCACCCCAAATTTATTTTGCTGTACAACTGAGATTAACTGAAAGACCACTGAGAAAAATTTGTGGCCTGGCAGAGAGCAGATACCGCTTCTGTAGGTGATTGTGGCAAAGGCCATGTGGAAAACAGAAATTGTATCTCCTTCCTTCTTTAGTTTCACCTGATTATGAAGAATGTTGAGGGAATCAGATATGGCTAGTCTAGAGAGAAGAAGGACTATGGGGGACATAGTCACCCTTGTGTTCTGATATTTGAGGGGCTTCCACACAGAAATGGAGGCCAGCCTATTCTCCAAAGCACCTGAAGGCAGGAGAAGAAGCAACAGATGGAAACTAATCAAGGAGAGAAGCAACCTAGAACTAGAGGAATTTTTTGACAGTCAGAACAGCTTCCTCCCAGAAGTTGTGGGTGCTCCAACACTGGAGTTCTGTAGAGTTTCTCTATCATTCAGGTCCCGGTTGTCCCAAAAGTGATTTTTCAGGAGGCAACTGGACCTCCTTGTTTTTTCTTTGAAGACGTTTCACTTTTCATCCAAGAAGCTTCTTCAGCTCTGACTGGATGGTGGGGAAGGGAAGGATTTATATTAGTTGCAGGTGGCTGGTCATTTGCATCCTTTTAGAGGGTCGTTGAAGCACTTGGAGGTTTATCTGTGTCCTCAGGGTCACCTGAGTGCTGCTCCTGGTTCCTGTCATCACTCGAGCTCTGGTTAGTTCCAGTATTCAAAATCTGACCTTAGTGCTTGCAAGAATTATATCTGAGCAATTTTGGGGTACTTCTGTAACAGTTCTTGGAGATAAAGGGGACATTGATGGTGACAGCCAGGAAAAGCCATCAGAGCTCCAAACACATTGGCAGTGTGTATATGTGTATCACTACCATAGCAACTGAACAACTTCACGTATTCACCTGTGAGTCACCAAGTTTTGAATAATGGAACACACACACACACACACACAGAGTGTCTTCCCAGGAGTGTGACTGGGACTAGTATTACATTAAAGCAGAAACCCCAGTTGCTGAATAAACCTGGATTTGAATGGCTCTTTTTTAGACTGCTTTATCTCTTTGACAACCTGCTGGTTTAAAAGCTGCTTCAAACCTCCTATGGAGATTGTAGTTGAATCTTGAATGACACGCACTCCTGAGAATTGTGCTCCAATGTATCAGGTGGGCTGGAGGATGGGGAGGGCTGGCTAGACCTCAGGACTGGACCCACTGTTCCCCTGGCCTGGCTTCTGGACAGTGGATGGTCCAGTCCAAAGATCCGGCCCAGTCAAAATGGGAGGCCAACCACCTTTGCTTTGTACATTTAGGGGAAATAACATTCTGTCTCCCCTGCGAGAGGGAAATCTTCCTCCTCTTCTGTTTCTGATCTGCTGAATGATGGCACGCATGACATGGAGCAGTGTTTGTCCCTTCCCTGACCAAGTCAAAGGTGTCCTCTCTTCCGATAGCGACCACCGTTAGGAAAGGAATTATTAGAACTTCGGGAACAGGGAATGCTGCCAGCATGAGGCAAGTGCCTTGCCACCTTTTGCTAATCCAACATTCTCATCATGGTTAGAAATAATGGCTATGTTGACGGTCAGTTGCTCATCACAACTGCACTCGCAGACAGCTGGCCAAAAATAAAATTCTGGTGTCGTCAAGGGAGTGTTTGGAAGGTGGCAGTGCTGGTTCTCAATCAGCAGAGTTTTTACCGTATTGGACAAAACGCCGAGGGCAGGTTGTGGAATTAGCACTGATAAACCGGAGATGGGAAAGTGAGAGATAGGAAGTTTCCTTCCCCAGCTCGGAAGCTCTACTAGTTGGTTTCAGACTGCAATTCCCAGAACTCTCAGTTCTGGTAGGCTCAGTCCTAGAAGTCCTGGAGTTCACTGAGTTGAGGAACTCTGCGTTGTGCCTTCCTATATTTGTTAGTGTGGGATGACCGCATATGTTTCAA
Organism: Laticauda colubrina; assembly: GCA_015471245.1. Taxonomy (NCBI): domain Eukaryota; kingdom Metazoa; phylum Chordata; class Lepidosauria; order Squamata; family Elapidae; genus Laticauda; species Laticauda colubrina. The sequence continues at coordinate 1,124,893 of BLBF01000059.1, read as the reverse complement.
AGGAAAAAAAGGTGAAGCCCAGTTCTAATGTTGAGTAGGAAGACTGAAACCTAGATCTCCACCTCCCCTTAAGTACATGAGGAAAATCCACATGGAGCTAGAATTTCCTCTTTAGTCAAAACCTTCAAGAAACTTCAGAAGGAACCCGAGGGAAGGACATCTAAGAGGTTCTCAAGATGGATAAGAGATAATGGACCTCAGAGTTATCATTTGAGGGAGGGAAAGTGATTTAGATAAAAACTTGACTACTGGACATCATTACTGTATTTTTTATTTTCTCTATCTCATGGCTGCCCTCTGGGAAAATATATATTCAAGGTAAGGATACCCTGACAGATGTGATGCAGACCACACTTCCTGCACCTCTGAACCATCCTTACTGGTTGGTCTTTCATGGAAGAGGAATTGCAAATCTGCTGAGAAAAGATTCTGAAAGGGGTACTGGCAACCCGCTAAGAAACTCAGTGGTGGCTTCACACCTGTTCCACTTATGACTACAAGTGACTTGTTGAAGAGCTTGTTTGTTGCCTGGAGTATTGTCTCCATCTGTACACAAGCTTGACTCCTTTTCTAGTCTTGCAAGTGATATTGTTGGCATTTCCTCCAGTAGTGGAAAAAACAGCCCCCTTTTAGTTGCTGAGCTTTCTGTTCCAGAAGGAAGCCACAAGCTTGGTTGTTTTCTTGCACGTGTTTCATTCTTCAAACTAGGTAACATCATCAGGACTAGCACTGATTGTGCTACCTAGTTTGGTTCATGAGGCATCTGCAAGAAAACAATCAAGCTTAGAGAGCACTAAGGACCCCACAGTCGTTGTCCTCTTCATCCTTTCCACAAATCTCACTCCCTTCTAGCACTGATGATGTTGCTTAGTTGGGTCATGAAACATCTTCTAGATAACAGCTAGGCTCAGAGAGCATGAAGGATTCCTCATTTCAACCGCGAGCTACATGTGCTGGATTCATGGAACCACCTTAACTACCACAATCAAGTCTAGGACTTTCTTGAGCTCCATCAGGTATCAGTGCAAGAGGATGTCTCTGGTAGATCCTCATTTTAGACACTCACACAAAAAGTGACCTGCTTTATCCAAACCAGTATCTGAATTGCATGTTCTAATTTGCCAAGGGCCATCTGGACAGGCCTTCCTTGTCTCTTTCTTCTGAAGTGTTTAAATTAATAGAGTCTAATTCATCCTGGGATTGGTCAAGTCCTCCCCAAAGATACACAATGGAGTTGCAGGTGTTTCCACAGGAATTAAACTTATCATATAACAGTTAGAAATAAGCAAGCTTTGTACATGCTATTACAGGCAAAACTCTCTTTGCATACAATTGAATAAATTACCTTTTGTAATGAAAAATTAATCCTCTTTGCTAAATGGAATAAGTCCCATCTCATATCCATTCCTGAGCACAGGTGCCCTTGGAGTGCATTCGTAGGCATCTATCTACTCAAGATAATTATCCAAGGAACACGAGAACATGCCACTCTGCTTGGGGCTCAACCAGAGGTCAAGGGGTTCCCAACAACATCCAAAGATCTTCAAAGGTCACCGAGTCAGAAGCACCAGAGGTGGAAACTCAGCCAAGATGAAAAGCTGCCAAGCATATACAAAGTGTTCATTAAAATAAAGATAATTATATATAACGTTAAGATAATGTAATAATCAAATAATGGCAGGCTTATTCCTAGGGACATCAGTCCAGAATCTACCACTTGCATTCAAATAATCCGACTAAATTGAATTTATAATTGCAAATGTTGGAAGTCAGTGTGGAGTTCCTGGATCTCCGTAGTTTAATTTCTTGCAGATTTAATAGTCTATCATTTAGGTTTTTTTGTGTTAATGATGTGTGGGTTTCATTTGAAATGTGATGTAAACATATAGGAAGACCTTTGGTGTAGCATCAATGTAATAAATAAATTTTAAGACTATTTTAAACCCTGTCATAGTAAAAAAAAAAAAAAAAAACCACACATACACAATTCACAGAAGTAGAAAAAGAGAAAATGTGGGCTTTGCAGAAGCAATCAATGTTGCTAAGGCAGAACACCTGGATGCCCTGCTAGGCCAACCCAAAGAGAGGGGGCAGAAGATCTCCCCATTTTCACCGAGCACACTCAACAAATTAATCCATTTACTCAAAGAGGATTAACGTCTCCTAATAACAAAAAGGCAATTTAGTCAGGCATGTGCTCTTGTGAACTTCTGACTTCCAAGTGAGTTAATCCTATAGACTTCTGGAATTCCAATCCCCTAAGCATGCCTCAGTGCCTGGTGTGATGCCTGCCTCTGATAAGATGCACTTGATTTGAGACAAAGCCACAGGCCATCTCGACTGGGGCCCTGACATGCTTTGCAAAGCCGTGATGTTCTTCTCACATTCGGCTTTTCCAGCATCCACTCCCAAAATGTTCTGTTTCTGCCTCCCCTGACACCACTTTAATCCCAGGTGAGCTTTAAAAGGTGGGTTAAACACACATTTAACCTCAGCAGAAGAGAAAGAGCAAAGGGAGGGGTAGCAGGAGAGTTGTGACTTGCAGAATGGACGACTTCTCCAGTTGGGTTTTGACGGTTACACCTGGCCGGTTTTCCTAGGTTCAAATTCCAGAAGTGCTTTTCTCCATTTGTAAAAGTTGATGTTTCCTCTCCATGTTTCTTGAAAACAACATTCATTTCTTCAATTAGTTTGTATTCTGTCCCAGCAAGATGACCTCTTGAGAATTTCTTCTTCATGAGATGAGGGGGCAATTTGGCTGTAAGGTTGGATTTTTGTTGCTCTTGTTGTTGTTTCTGCTGTTGTTTTTCTCCCTGGGATGAATGCTGAGGTTGATTTCAGTCTTGATATTGACCTCTAAGAATCTAAAAAGCTTGTAGATAAACCCCCTGCTGCCGGCACCAATGGCCATAGGTAAAAGTTATGGGAGGGGTAATCCCAATGCATAGGACCCTTCCAATGAGTAAAGTTGGTTTACCCTTGTTGGCCAAGCTTTTCAGAAGATGGTTCCCTCTTGTTGAAGTGGCACCCTTCTCTTTACCCTTCAGCTTCTGAAAGTCTTCTCCCCAAGCCATGTGGCAGATAGATCTTGCCAAGCTTCCGGAGATTTTCCCACCACCCGGGCTGTTTCTTGACTGCCCAAACCCTGCCAAAGGCTTTTTCAAGTTCCACTCCTCTCTCTAACCCTGAGCCAGATTCTTACAGAAAGATCCCCCTCCCTTCTGGCCTCCCTGTACAGCTCTCCAGTGCCTTTGACAAATGCACAATAGGGCCACGCACCAAACTAGAACTGAATCTATTAGAACAAATCCTCCAAAAAACCCTGTAGGAAATGACAGTTCCTGACAAAATGAAAGGAAGTATCTTGTTCAGATCTACACTTAAAACAATCCAGAGGGCCATTAGCATTCATCCCACATGATCTGGATGGAGTAATAGCAGTTCTATGAATAAAATTAAAATCAGGGAGCTTATATTTAAAGAGAGAGAGAGAGAGAGAGAGAGAGAGGAGAGGGAGGAAAGGATAGAGCTGCACCAGAGTCCAAGCAACCTTACAGTGGTTAATGATGACTGAAGAAGTGCCTGAGTGGTGGAACCATCAGAGGAACCTGCACACACACACACACACACACACCCAGCACTGGGGAAACTGGTCCAGCCCTGGCTGGGCATTTATTGAGGAAGGGAGGGTGAGGATAGTTGAGGCCCACCCCCTGGATTAAAGACGAAAGAAGGGAAGAAATGTGACTTGAAAAACACTGCCTGGTTGCCATGCTCTCAGCTAGGAGTGCCCCATGGGAGAAGAGAAGAAAGGCACTATGCACGTCTTCTTCCCTTTCCAATAAAACAAAGAAAAGGAAAGAGCTTGGATAGTGAGAGGAGGAGGAGGAGGAGTGCAGAGTTGAGGCTAGACAAGTTTTCTTTTTCAAGAGATTTCTGGTGCTCCACAGGATGTTCAAATTTATGCAGACCTCCCTCTTGCTTTGTGAATGGGGTGTATTGCAGCTAATGATCTGACAACATGGTGAATCTCCCTTCATTGGAAGTCTTCAGAAGGAGGCTAGATTGCCATCCTCTGGGAATACCAGCACATTTCAGAGCCAGGCCTTGTCCCCGCATGACATTATGGAGGAGAAGGATCACACATCTGAGTCCAGATGGGGTCATCATAAGAGTTTTCGCCAGGAACAGACCAAGGCTGGGATGGCATCTGGATTAGTCCAGGATCTGAAGGGACACCACAGCTTGGTCCTCATCTCACAGTCCAAAGTACATTGTGGAGAACAGTGTTTTTCATTCTCGACAAGTTTAAGATGGATGGACTTCAACTCCCAGAATTCCCCAGCTGGCATGAGTTGAAGTCCACCTATCTAATATCAATGTAGGAAGAGGCTTTCACTCTGCCTTTAGTCCCTCTGGTACCCCTCTCTGTCCAGGCCGTGTGTTTGCTGTTGCTTATTTCCAATAATTATTTATTTTCCTTGTTCTGTCACTTGCTGTACATTGCCCTTGAAGGAAGATAGCTACAAGATTCACAAAGAGGGTAGGCATCTTGTAAACATTTGGAAGAAGAAACTTTCCTTGTGTATGACAATCACCTAAGTCCTGGTCTAGAGGTGGAGTGTTTGCTCATCCATCAACAGGTAGAAGGTATTTTGTACTCCAGCCAAACCTGTTTCAACAAGAGATACAGAATCCTGCCTTACTGAGCACTCCATAATAAATAGTCCTTTTTTTCCCTTCCCTGGCGGATGTGAGAAATGAGGCAGAAATGGGGAGGATATTATATCGCTGGTTTTGTTTTGCTAACAATAGCAGTTTTTGCTCCTGATGACTGTAGTTTGCTAAATGCCTCCCATTCACCAGAGTGGTTAAATCTGACAATATAATAGTCCTGCTATCTCTGTCAAAAGGTCCAGCTTCCAACCAGAAAAACAGGCGAGTGTTTCTGTTGGGAAAGAATTGTGTCTATAAAGAAAATCACATACACACACAGACACACAGACGCACAGACGCACAGATGTACAGACACACGCACACACACACACACACACACACCATGAGCTTCCCCTAATAGCAATGGAGAGCAATCTCTCCCTATAGAGATGGGGGGGGGGGGAATGAACTGATGCTGCCTTCTTCCCTTCTTGCAGCAAAGAAGATGGAGGGGCTTCCAATCTGCATTCAGGAGGAAATGCAAGCTAAGGTAGATCTCCAATCCATCACCAGGTTCCTGTTTCTTCTAGTCTAAGGAAAGAACCTTCTCCAGCACACCGACAGCCTCCATTTCTGCAAAGCAGACACGACATATGGAAGCATGGAGAGTCCTGCAAGGAGACGGTTCTTCTGCAGCTCCTTCAGTCTGGTGAGGCTGAACTGGTCAGCCAGTTTGTATTTATCATTCTGAGGAAGAAACAAGAGATGCTGGACAGTTGCCTAAGCATAGAAAGAAAAGGTGAATTCATAGGAGAGAGGAAGACTTTGCTGCCTTCAGAACAAAGCAGTAGCAGACATCATTGTGTGTTGTTAGGTTTGATGGGAGGGAAGATTGGGGGGATGGATGGAAAGGGGGAGAAAAAAGTCTCATGGACCCCTAAGTGGGAGGGGAGGGATCATCATCCTGTTGATTTGGTCTCCTTCTTTCATCCCTTCTTGTTGCAAAGGAAGGAAGGAATGACTAAGCTTAAGACAGCCATGTTAAGACTGCAATATTGTTAATATTGGATAGGCTGTAGGATTCCCAGGCAGTGCCTTTCTTAAACAGAAGGGGAGGGGGCTGGTCTTAAGGCAGTCATTGACATTTATCACCAGAAGATGGTGAAATTGCACCTACGATGTTGCACAGTGGCACTTCAACCCACAGGTATCAGGACAGAGTAGGGAGGGGCCACCTGTCCTTTTCAACATGTTCCTCTTTCTTTAAGGACCAACCTCTGCTCCCTTTCCCCAGTTCTTCAGTTCCAGAAAGGCCAAGAAAGAAGAATTTCTATGGGGGAGATGTGTGTGTTCAAATCCCCTCAAAAGCAGCAGCCCTGAAGCCATTCCCGGAGCTTTGGGGATGTCACTCGCCATTGACGCGCTTCGTGTTCTGCAAGAATATTGACAAACAAGGCACAATCATCTGCAGAAAACAGCATCAAGGGGGACAGCTTCAAAACAGGTGAATCCTCTCATATTCTGGTTTTCTTTGTGTGGAAGGCAGCCTGCTTGCTCCTCTGAACCCATTAACGTTGACCCATAAATCAAAACCAATGATTGTTCGCTGTGGTCCTGGAGAATAGCAGGATCTCTCTCTCTTTTTTTTTTAAAAGGCTGTTTGCATTGTTTGGTTTGGGGTTTCTTTGCCATCAGTCGAAACCACATTAATAGAACCACATTCTTTGAAGCTCTTTCTCTTGCCTAGGATTTAGTTGTATTACTAGTCTGGCTTCCCCAGGCCTCTTTTTATACTGCTCTTGCAGGAGGAGGAGTGAAAATCACAGGAAAACACATTAACTGCAGCTAATGCGTCTGATACTCATGCAAGCCACAAGCCACAATGCACAACTGTTGCTGGGAAAAAGGAAATGAAGCCAGCAGGCAAGATAGTGATTAGACCTAAGGCTGTAAAAGAAAAAAAAACCATGCACATTATGGCACCTGCAAGGGATGTTTGCCAGACATTTGTTGCCGAACATGGAGAAAGGACTTGGGAAGGAAGAAGCCTTGTCAACATGGAGGCCTCCTTTCAGACTGAAGTAAGAAGTCATCACATTTGTATATTAAAGCTGGCAGTTCTCTTAACTGGCAGAAGCTAAAGCAACCTCTAAAAATAAAACTCTTGGCATCAACAGAATGGGATCCTTCCAGTTATTTCCTTACAACTTCGCAAAAGATGCCCAAGAGATAAAAAAGATCAGCAGCTCTCGAGGACTTAAAGGATTGAGGGGATTAAGAGGGTGAAAGCATTTTGGGGTCAGTTGCTGCTCTACTCCTCAGAAAATACTTCAACTTCAGCCTTCCACATAGTTCAGGTCAAGGGGACGCCACTAGGTCCACCACCATCTCCCTGGGTACCCCTGGACTCTGTTCTCTGAACTGAAGAAGCTTCTTGGATGAGAAGCAAAATGTCTTCAAGGAAAAAAACAACGCCCAGTTGCCTTTTGAAAAAGCACTTTTGGTCCAATTCAAGTAGATGAACAAACAATGGATGCTATAAAGTCCCATAGCTTTAGTAGATCCATTCAGTAGGATGGAGGCTGCAGATGAAGCCAGTTACTTAGTAAAAGTGCAGCTTCTGAGAAGCTCATCTTTAGGTGGAAACTGGCCACAATGACATGAATCCGTGACTCCTCATCCATCCAAACATTTCCCCTTCTGCATGAGGAGTTGGCACCTGAAAGAATGGGTAGAATAGTTGACCTCAGACTAACCTAGGAAGACTCCAGCTCAGGTGAGCAACTCTTTCCTTCCACAATCCCAAGGAAAGTCCCTTCAGTCAGCCCTTTCACAACCCAGTTAAGCACTGCAAACTGAGAGGGCATAGAAAAAGTCTTGATTAATTCAGCCCTAATAAGGACTCTAATGCCAGGAAAACCATGGCATTAATATTTAACAGATGACCGTTAGTGAGCCTTGTTCATTCAGCAGTGACTAAAACTGTCTTTCTATTGTTTTTCCTATGTTAATTGGAAGAACTGGATCTCTTTCAAGACTTACATGGACTCACCTACTAACATAGCCACGGTCTGTCCCAAAGAAACCTATATCTGACCTACATCACCCTCCATTAACCCTTTGAGGAGGGCACAAAGGAAACTGGCATGAATTCTTCTAGTGCATTCGGGTGTTTCTTATGCTTTCTTTTCATGCTTTATTGGGAGAAATAGGACATTTCCATGTGGCTTCCCTCTTATCCATGATTCAAACTCTTTAATATAATCCAAGCTGAATTTAATTTCAATGGTAAAAAGGCAGAAGATACATCCGTTAAGAAAGCTAATATGATTTTAAACTCAGAAGGGCCTCTTTTATCTAGGCAGATTTTGCTATGGCCGAATAAAGCAAACCGAAAAATATAAACATCCTGTCCTGCAAATCACCGGATGTCGGCCCACTACAATGAAGTAGTTAACTTAGAAAAATGAACCCAGGCTATAGCTCGTCCCTTCATGGTAGAATTTGAAATAGTGGATCTGAGCTGAGAGAGGACAAGCTTCTGGGTCAGTGGCTGGAACTGGAACCAGATGTGGACCACAGCCTCCTGCTCTCCAAACATTGCTAGTTTCCAACCCCACCAGTTTTTATTTAGTAAAAAGTTTTGTACGGCTGCCCACTTAGGGCAGCTGGCAGCAGCCCAGCCAGGGGAGGGGAACCAGTTCTGCCAAGGTTAAGCTGAGATTGCAAAGGCCATCAGTGGCTCTGCCAAATTATGTTGCCCCCTCCCACCCAAAGAACTGATGCCTCTCCTTGGACAGTCTGCATCACAAGAGCGTGTGGACCTTCTGAGTGACCTGTGCATGACTAAATCATCCACCCTCCTTCTCTGAAGTCAGGTATTTTATGGTTTGTTTTGGTTTCTTGCCCGTTCACTGTAAGATCCAGAGCTGAAAGGCAGTTTGTTTGCCCAAATGCTTAGGAGAAGACCTGTTGATTAAAAGCAGCGGTGGTGAATTCAACCGGTTCTGACCGGTTCTGAAGAACTGGTAGCAGAAATTTGGAGTAGTTTGGAGAACCGGCCAATCCCACCCCTGACTGGCCCCGCCAACCCCATCTCTTCTCTGCCTCCCATTGAGTCCCAGCTGATGGGCCTGCGCAGCAGAACGGAGCTGGAAAGCAGGTGGGGAGGGAATGGAGATTTTGCAGTATCCTTCCCCTGCCACGCCCACCAAGCCCACAGAACCGGTAGTAAATTTTTTTTAATCCCAACACTGACTAAAAGGCCCTGGAAATTCCCTGCAAAATGAATGATGGCTCTCAGTCTGTGGCTTAGAGGTGGGGGGGGCCCTCCTTCCTGCTCTTCTGTACATGGCAACGGTGCAGAATTCAGGAGATTTTCCTTTGTGCAGGAGGGCCATGGATACACCCCTCTCTCTCTGCAAAACATGGACTAGAGTGGGCTCTCCCAGCTTACCGCGAAGACCTGCAGACTGAAAAGAGATAGCAGCATCTGTGACCTGTTGGACCCTGTAATTTTGGTTTATTGTGCATGCGCTATTCAGCAGAGGCAGCACTTATTCTCTCTTTCTGCTGTGAGCTAAGTAGGGATAATGAAAAGGTGATGGTGTTGCTTTGTTTATCAAGATGCTCCATCTAGCAAGAGAGCTGTTGGGTCTGAGACTAACCGAGGAGTTCTAAGGCCACCTGATCAGGCTACAGCACGCCATTAAGCAAAGTAGAAACCATTTCATCTTGGAGTTTGACCATAAAGATTCTCTGGAGGACAGTCTGGGCTTTGCTGGCCTTTCTTTTATGAGGCTTAATTAACTCTTCTTCTCAAAGAAATACAAAAAGACACTCAGCAAAAGGTCTGCCAAAGGGGTTCACTCCAATTTTGCTCCAGCTAAGGGGCTTTAAAGGAGGGAAAGGAGAGGATAGACAGGCAGAACCTTAGAAGAAGCTCAAGCAAGAGAGCAACTGGATCTGGATCTCCAGTTAAGCAACCAAGATCCACTCAGCTAAGGTGCTTCCTTGTTGTCATCATGGCAACAGAATGGCCAGGAATAAAAATACAGGTGTTCAGGAAGGGAGGGCCCCTTGATGGGCCTCCTGAAAGAAACAGTCATCATCATCATCAACATCATCATCTTCAACATCATCAATATCATCCAGGCAGACGTGAGCAGGCGTGGCACTTGGTTGAGAGCCAGGAGATGGGGGTCCCACCACCCTCCTCGTGAGAAATCCACCAGCAAGTGCAACGCTTTCAGCTTTGCCCAGGGAAGGAAAACTGACCGGGTCCTGGCAGGCAAAGAACTTTGCACTTCAAGGCGGAAGGGCTGCATCTCCTTTAGTGTGTTTTTAATTAACACAAAAATGTGTCATCATAAAAACTTAGCTCTGAACTGTGGCTCTCGGTTACCCGAAACCCAGATTTATGGTCTTGATGTGAAGTGGTTAGGAAAGACATTTAAAAACAATTAGGCTCTTGGAGAGACTGACTCAAGCAGCTCCGACGGCACTCATTATGCTGAAGAATGGAAAAATAAGGCCATTAGGCTCACCAGATAACTAGGCTATTTGTACTTTTTTGGGGGAAATGATTAGTTTCTTTTAATAAAGCTTTCTGCCAGCAGTGAGAGGGTGGCGACATGCTCCTCGCCACACCATCCTGTGCACAGGGTGTACACAAAGCCACTGATGAAGGGTCCCATGTGACCCATCAAATCCAATTTTTAATGTTTCATGATGCTATCAAAATGAATAAAAGGCAATTACTGCTTTCCTTCAGCACAGCATCAGATGCCGCTGCCTGTTAAGGAATCAGCAGGAGGAGAAGGCTGGAAGGACTGGGGGCGGGAGAGAGAAGGGGATTCAACACACGAGCGAGCGTCTTCAGCCTCACCATCTGCTTCCTCGTGTTTCCGGGCACTCAGTCAGAAGACTCATCATTCATGGGAAAGTGGCTTCAGCAGAGACTTTTCCACGGGATCCATTCGGTTGTCCAAGGGTCCCTGGATGGAGATCTCTGGCTGGTTCTTGAAGAATTCCATTCGCCAATGAATCCTGGAGGCTACAGCCATCTTCTCACAGAGCCCTCCAAGTCAACATCAAAGGGGAAGGGAGGAGGTTCTGGAGGAATGGGCTGTTGTCTTCTGCAAGGAGGACTTGGAGCAGAGAAATGTCCCAGCAACTGTAATTTCGCTTGATCCTAGAAAGGGATTCTGCAAGGCAGAGGAGGAAGGAAGCTGACAGAGAAGAGTTGGGCAAGGTCATCCACACGTGTGTGTATATAGAGAGAGCAGAGTTTCTCAAGGTTGGCCACTGCTGGCTGGGGATTCTGGGAGTTGAAGTCCACAAGTCTTTCAAAGTGGCCAGACTTGGGAAACACTGATATAGAGAGAAGCACAAGTGTGATGAATATGAAAAGGACCTAGTGTGTCATAGAACAGGAGTCTCCAACCTTGGCAACCTTAAGATTTGTGGATCTCAACTCCCAGAATTCTCCAGCCAGCTGAGTCCACAAGGCTTTATGTTGCCAAGGTTGGAGGCTGCTATTGTAGAGAAGCCAAACATCTAGAAGATATTGGTTCTTGCTTGCGTGGTTGACTCACACCGGTTCTAGAAGAAGTAGGCAACTCTGAATGTGCTCTGTCTTCTTCCAGGCTATTGACCGATCAACACAGTTTCCATCAGAAGCAGCGAGATGGAGTGGAAGACCCTCTTGTGGCTGCATTGCTGACTTGATGGAGTCTGGTGGGGATTGGAGATGGTGCGGCTGAACCCAAAGCATCTCAGCATGTCTAAGAGTCCAAAGCCATGTGTCCAGGAAGGGAATGAGGCAAGGCACCCAGAAGGAGAGAGGAGCCCCGCTGAGTCAACTGCATGTAACCACAGAGGAAACAGACTGCGATAAAAGGTGAATCTCACTTGTGAGTCACTCCCCCATCTGGAGTCTTCAAGAAGCAGACTTTCCAAGCGTGAGCCAACAGCAAAGGGAGGAAACTCTGAAAGCAGAAGCACTTTGAACAGAGAGGAAAAACAAAACTTGACGGCTTTTCAAGGAGCAGAGCAGATATGAAAGCAGAGATTGTGGGTGAGATAAGCCCAAACCTACTGAAGGAGGATGGTGGCTGGAGGGGATGGGAGGGGCAGCCAAGAGAGGTGTGGAAGGCCGGTTGAGGGGGGAAAAAATCCTCCATTAAATGTTGCAGTTGTAGATCAATCGTAACTCCACAGTTACATACTAGTCATTAGACAATTACACAAACACAAAAAATAATAAGCCATTGTAGTTGGAAGCAGTGGAAAAGGCCAAGGGCCCAGCCCAAAAGGTTCCTGCAAAATGAGTCCCATTTGATAAGTCATGGCTGCTGTGACCACCCGGTCAAAGCCGATGGAAACTCCCCCAAGCAGTTCTGTCAGTGCTTGTGAAGGTCATCCTGATCCAGTTTTTAGGTTGCTATTCTTGGCTTGGGGCTAATTTCACAAGGTTGGCCAAGAAGACCTCTAAGGTCCCTTCCAACTCCATTATTCTTTTATTCTTCTATGACTAGGAAGTTGACGGTTATGTAAACTGGCTTCTGGATGTCCCAACTTGACTGGCCATCAGAGGAGAGTTATCAACCCTATTCCGCTCTTGCTTCCTGGTCAAAGGTGGTCTTCAGCAGGTTCTGACTGGTTCTGGAGAACTGGTAGTGGAAATTTTTAGTAGTGCAGAGAACCGACCAATCCCCCCTCTGACTGGCCCCACCAACCCCATCTCTTCCTTGCCTCCCATTGAGTCCCAGCTTCTCCTTTGGTTGCCCTGCACAGGAGAATGGAGCTGGAAAGCAGGTTAGTGGGGTGGGGAGGGAAGGGGGATTTTGCAATATCCTTCCCCTGCCAAGCCCACCAAAGCATGCCATGTTCAGAACCGGTAGTAAAAAAATTGAATCCCATCACTGCTCCCAGTGCTGTTCTGCTCTAGGCAAGGAAGTGCACCTGGAACTTCCTGCCTTTGGTGGTTAGAAGTGACCCGTTGCTGCTCCAGGGATTGTAGCCAAAATGGTTTGGAACCACTTCACAGCAATCACCTCCCCTCACGCTATCTGCTCTCCGTTGTGTGGAAGTAAATATTTCTGTAGGGAAAAACTACTTTGTAAATTGCAAAAGTAAATCCATGTGGAATGAACCAATAAATAGCAATTGTAGCATCCTGGGACATGATTAGGATCCAAATCCGTCCGGAGGAAAAAGTTTGTGTAATGAAGAAAATTAAGAACTCCCTGTTAATTTTGGAGTAAATGTCAGCTGGTGAAGCTTTGGGAATGAAGGCCACTGTAAAGATTGGAAGAGGAGAAGGAAAAGAAATCACATTACTGCAAGACACACAGCAGAGAGAAAGTTGGGGATGGCAGTGGCATGGCTGGGAATGTGCACATGTGGGTGTATATGTGTTGGTGTGAAAGTAGGGAGATCCATGGGGTGTTTAGGTGAGAACAACCACAGCCACTCCTGCTTCATCCTCCTTTTCACCAGGGCTGCCTCTGGTTATGCGTGGAGATTAGTCGGTTTCAATTGGCAATTTTTCCTCCTCTAAAGCTGCCATTCCCAATTAATCAGATGTTTTAAAAGGGCAATTACGTCGAAATACAAATAGGGAACAAAATATCTGTGGACGGGGGGGGGGGGGGGGGGGACATCTTAGAGGAGGCATTTTCTTTCCTGTATAAAAGCAGACTTCTTCTGCCATAGAACACACAGTCTCTCTCTCTCTCTCTCTCACATACATACATACACACACACACTCTCCTCTTTCCTGCAAAATTAAGCTTTAACAAATGGGCAAATTGCAAGGACATTTAACGAATTAATTAAAACTCTCTCATTGGGTAGACAAAGAATTGCAAGAACATTCCTATTGCCAGGAACTGGGTACTGGGTGCTCCAGCCTTCAGGGCCCCCTTTCAAACACCGTTGAGTGGCACCAACCCCCATCCCCATCGCCCACTGCCCACTCCTGGTGCCTTTCAGGGCCTTCTTTCCCCACAGTGGGGCCCTGGCACTGGTCTGCCCCTCCTATGGGGCTGCACATTGCCCCATTGGTGCCACAGGAAGCAGCGAACGAATTCAACGTCTCATTTATTCCCCCCACCCCCATGAGAAAGTAATTCCCCTTCTGAATGATGGTCCTGGACCAGCAGTTCAGAAAGCAAGAATTTACTGGGGCTGTCAGAAAACAGCAAGTGCAGAGCTCAAGTCTTTCTCCTCCCCCTCCTGTTAGCCTGAAGTGAAAAGCCATTAAATATGATTAAGGTTAAGAGATTGCTAAAATTACAAACAGCCGCCATTCAATTATTTTGCTCTATAAAATGCAACACAAATTGGTGTTATTCCTCCGAAATGTGTTTTTGGGAAAATAATGTAACCCAAACTAATGTGGTTCATGGAGCAGATGCTACTTTGGAGAAAGAAAGGGGAAACCTTTGTCATTGAATTCGCAAGTTCAGGAGTTCAGTGTCATCGGAGGTCCTCCCTGAATGGGGAGGGGGAAGGAAGGGACCTTGCTGAAGGTTCTGTAAAGTTATCCAGAGCTCTGTGAATTTATCCGTTTTATTAGCCATTTAGGAAGAAAGGAAAAAACGCAGGGCGAGGCTGATGGGTTTTTAATGCAGGATAAATCACTGGGAGTTCTGCTGTGGTTTTCCATCCTGACCCATAGCTGTGGTGGGAAAGGATTTATGGGCCAAGGCAGGTCGAGAGGAAACCAAATACAGGGAGCTAATGAAGAAAATGGGGGCAAAGGGTTGGGGGAAGCCGGTGCCAAACACCCCCCTTTCAGGGCAGTTGGAACAAGCCTGGCGCATTGGTTAGCGTGTCTCCGCTTATGTTTAATGTGCTGCAGGAGGCTTCGTTGTGCACGCAGCAAGCCTTGCTGAGCTGAATTGCATTTTCTGACAATTTTGCTCTGAGAGCTACAAGGCCTAGGAAATTCAGAGAGAAAAAATAATCTCAGTATGGATTTACTACTGTCATGAGATGTGCGGTTATTATGGTTAATAAAATATGAAGGATTGCATTATTCTACAGAAAACAGTAAAAGCTCTCTCTCCTGTGATGGGCTTCGGAGTTGCTTCTGTGAGCAAACAATTGGAGACTTAAAACCCCAAGTAACTCGAGGGAAGGGAAGGGATCAATCAGTGGGAACAGGCAGGCGCTGTGGAAGCCGTTGCTGGAGGGGGGGGGGGGACTGTGGCAGAGAGGCGAGCAGGTTGCTTGGCACCAGGAGGTGAGTGGAAATGTTCATATGCCCAGGTCATATTTGGGCAGGCGGATGCCCAGGAGGGCATTTCCTGAACCCACTTTTGGAAAGAGCCTGCTGTACTAACAAAGGTGGCCAATTCTGCATTCAAACCCTATTTATTTCTTTACCACATGGCAACTCAAACCCTAAGAACACCAAGGAGAGCTTCCTCAAAAGCTTGCAGCATCCTTTTGCAGCGTTCCTGCTCAGGGTCTCCCTTTTCCCTTCTCCTCCTCTTTCCTGGCCTGCTGACATTCAATATGGTGCAGCAGATATTGAGTAACCTCCAATTGTGTGACCTTGGTGGGTGGGAGGGGAAGCCACCTCAGTTTGCTTTGACACATATTCCTAACTCTGCTAATTGAGGAAGGAACCTGGAGCTGAATTGAGCTACCTGGTCCTCCATTCTAGTCCACCTATCAGCCCTACCAGATGGACCAGGCAGGAAACACAACTATATGAGCTAATTTGGCTTTATTGTGTGGCTACTTTAACAGAATCTTGCAAGCCCAAAAATACAATTCTCCCACTGCCTCCTTTACACAGCAAGGATCTGGGCAGGTCTCCTTGGAACTTCTCGCCCTGCCCACTCTCCAGCTGAGGGCTTGACTAAAAACTGCAGAAAAAACAACTACCACCCACCTGCCTTCCATGGAGGACCTGTATCCTGCACGAGTCAAAAAGAAGGCTGTGAAAATATTTACAGACCCCTCACATCCCAGACATAAACTGTGTCAACTCCTAGCCTCAAAATGACGCTAAAGAGCCCTGCACACCAGAACAACTAGACACAAGAGGTTTTTTCCTAAAAGTCATCACTCTGCTAAACAAATAATCCTCTCAACACTGTCCAACTATTTACAAAGTCTGCACGACTATTACTGTTAATCTTCTCACTACTT
Source organism: Laticauda colubrina (assembly GCA_015471245.1). NCBI lineage: Eukaryota > Metazoa > Chordata > Lepidosauria > Squamata > Elapidae > Laticauda > Laticauda colubrina. The sequence continues at coordinate 1,109,068 of BLBF01000059.1, read as the reverse complement.
CTTATCACCCATCTCCTCCCACTTGTGACTGTACGCCCATAACTTTGTCGCTTGTATCCTTATGATGATTTGATTGCTTATTGTACCCTATAACTATTATTAAGTGTTGTATCTTATGATTCTTGACTCTTGATGAATATATCTTTTCTTTTATGTACACTGAGAGCATTTGTAGCAAGACAGATTCTTTGTGTATCCAGTCACACTTGGCCAATAAAGAACTCTATTATTATTATTATTATTATTATTATTATTATTATTATTATTATTATTATCTGACTATTGTCTTGGCAGCCTCCCTTGCTCAGTCTTCCCAAGGTCATTCTCACATACCCTTACACCAACACACCCAGTCCAAGTCTCCTGGGAAACCTACAGCTAAGACTGGAGTGACCATAATCTGTTTGTGCCACTCATATTTTGCCCCTGAAGTATCATTTGGTAACTCTCACTCAAGACACTGGCTCTAAACATCAGCAATCTATGCTTTTCATGCTCTCCCAAAGGATGCAATTCCTGTACTGTGGTTCTGAATGAGATGAATGCTTTCTCATTTATAAATAAGCAATAATATTCAATAAGATAAATGCATACCACACAATACACACACACAAGTCATGTGATCTAGAAATGCTCAATAACTGTGAGAGAGAGGATCCCAAATTAAAAGCAAAGCTTGCATTAAGAAAGGTGTACAAGCTGCCCAACTTGATACATGAGGCTATACGAAGAGTAAAAGTAAGAGTTAAAATTAGGGCCATTCTAAACAGACTTCAGCATTGAACTGGCAGCTCCAATTTTGCAATGCTAACATTACAACTTAGCTATCTTGGAAAGAGTGGGTAGAAAAATCAACAAAGTAGAAAAATTGAAACTCCCACCCATGTAGGTATAGTACATATAATCCCTCTCCCCTTCCCATTAAGCTATAGAACAGGGAGGAGGAGGAGGAGGAGGAGGAGGAGGAG
>BLBF01000059.1:1097513-1108000 GCA_015471245.1 Laticauda colubrina | reverse complement strand
AAGAAGAAGAAGAAGAAGAAGAAGAAGAAAGGTGCCCAGCCACTGTGCTCTTTAGCTACCTGATTTCCTTTTCTCTCTAACTCTTCCAAACATCATTGCTCTCTCCAGTGAATTCCCCCTCATGAACTGGATCAGGCAGGATCCATATCAAAGAGGAGGAAAGACAAATAATGACTTGTGTTGATTCTGGCCTATGATGGAGTTTTGAATCCTTGTAGATGCCAAGAAACCTTTCACATCTAAGAATCCACTCCAGTTCTACCGGCTTCTGCTGGCAGGAGAATCACTTTGGTTGATGGCAGCCAAACAACACAGCCAACCAACATTCCTGGGCAAATTCCGCTTCCCTTTTCCGACATGTCTGAAGATTTTTCAAAGCTGGAAAAGAAGTTCAAGATCTGGGTTAAGCTGCCACCACTGGAGGCAGAAGAGGAAACAAGACGTGCCAACGTTGGGCCTTTAAAGACCATCCCCAGGAAATGATGATCATTTTTAAAACTCTGCAGAAAGAAACTGTCACGTCCAGCACCCTCGCTCGCAGATGCCCTGGGCCAGCTCCCCTCCCCCACTCATCCTGGGGCACCGGCAGGCTTACGGCAAAAGCCATTACCACAGGATTAGAGTTCAGTTTGATTCTCATCAGAAACTCTGGTCACTGTGTATTTGCTTAACACCAGACCTTTCAGGCCCCATCAAATATAACAAGCCTTGACAGATTTGGGATTAAACACAAATGCCAGACAAATCCACACTTTCTTGAAGGGAGGCTCCGGTGAATAGGCTGGGATTTTGAAAAGGGGGAAAGTGAGAACAAAAGAGACTAAAATTAGCTTCCTTGCACACATCAGGGGAGGTTTTGTCACCTCCAAGCCAAGCCCAGGCCAAATCTTATTGCAAAAAGCTACAAATATGCAGACTTAATGTCCTCACCCTGGTGTTAAGCCATGTAGGGCGCAGCTCCCTTCTTTCCCATCTCACTTGCTAATGATCTGCCCTCCAGTTCAGCAAAGGTGCTTCTGAAGCAGCAGGAAAAGGTGAGAGCCTGATCTAGACTCCAGGAAGGAAAGGTGGAGCCTCAGCTTGGTGGAGAACAGTGGTGGGATTCAAAATGTTTTACTACCAGTTCTGTGGGCGTGGCTTGGTGGGCGTGGCAGGGGAAGGTTACTGCAAAATCCCAATTCCCTCCCCACCTCACTAACCTGCTTTCCAGCTCTGTTCTCCTGTGCAGGGCAACCAAAGATCCCAGCCGATCAGCTGGGACTCGATGGGAGGCAGAGAAGAGATGGGGTTGGCCGGTTCTCCGAACTCCTCAGAGTTTCCGCTACCGGTTCTTCAGAACTGGTCCGAACCTGCTGAATACTACCTCTGCTGGAGAAACTTCTGGTGGATGATTGCTAAAATAAAAGACATTTGGAAGTTTGAGTTAAAGCCAGAGTAGATGGGCCTGGCACAATCTTCCCTCATATGTCCCAGGCCTTCATTTTACAGCCTTTAAAGGGCCCATATAATTGGGGGAAAACATGATTTTGATCCCATAATCCTACTTTGGAAGCTGCAACTTAAAGGAACAGAAATCCAATGAAGAAGCAGCATAGTTAAAGAAAGTCATGCTTTTAAATGGAATTGTTTTTGGGGAGGGCAGGATACATGTTAATCTGGACATCTTGGCTACAAATGGATCAGCTGAATTGACAAAACCAACTGATTCAGGAGGCATTAAATTGCTGGATATTTGTGCCCAGCTAGCCTAGCGCTTGTGGTCATCAGGGCCGATTCCAGCAGAGAGTTTTAATAGGCCAAGCTGGGATTCTTGAAGAAACACAACCTGGAACTTTCTGAACACCTCTGAGGTCTCCTTGGGAGACAGGAGGAAGACCTGCAACCAGGACAAAGGGAGGATAAGGGCCAGCTCATCCCACAGAAGAGGCAGAGAGTGGGAACCAGAGACACTCCCACCCCTTCATTTTCTGGAGACCAGAATGAGACGATGGGAGGAATTATTTCAGTCTTGCAAAATGTGGCATAAGGTAACTTTATAAAAGGTTATATATAAAAGGGACATGGTGGCTCAGTGGCTAAGACACTGAGTTTGTCGATCAGAAAGGTCGGCAGTTCAGTGGTTCGAATCCCTAGCGCCGCGTAATGGAGTGAGCTCCTGTTACTTGTTCCACCTTCTGCCAACTTAGCAGTTCGAAGGTACGTAAAAGTGCAAGTAGAAAAACAGGGACCACCTTTGGTGGGAAGATAACAGCATTCCTCTGTGTACCTTCAAAGGTGTTTAGTCATGCTGGCCACATGACCACGGAGACGTCTTCAGACAGCGCTGGCTCTTCTTTGGCTTTGTAACGGAGATGAGCACCGCCCCATAGAGTTGAGAATGACTAGCATGCATGAGGGAGCCTTTACCTTTACCTTTAACCTGACAAGCATTGATGCTCCTGGTTATCTTGTCTCAACCACCTCAAAGGGCTACCCACCTTGGGGTCTGCTTGAGTGTTATGGTGACTCCTCATTTTGATGGGGGTGTGGACTCATTGAGAAAGTTCCCTATTCCTGTTTCAGGTCCCACAGTGCCCACAGTGGGGACTGCCAACCCTCCTCCCCCTCCCCCAATAAAAAAGCAGGAGCAATCATATCTCATCTCCTGCTGTGCTCAAACCATGTTGAACCATTGAAGGCTAAATAGCGTTCTTATTTTATTTTTTTATTTTACACCTCACCTTTCCGTTTATAGCAACATCCAAGGCAGTTTGCTACAACGGAATACACAGAGCATTAATATATATTTCAGAGACAACTTTGTATGATTAGCAAAAGAAAGAGAGGAACAAGTCCATATTAAAGCCCAGAGCTTAGGATTTTCACAGAGGCTTGATCTTCCGAGCGAATTGCCAATATCTACTTCCCAAGGCCTGCAGGCACATAAGACTCAATGGCTCAATGGAAAACATCAATGCCATCTTTGAACCAGAAGAGATGCACAAGGCTCCGAACCTCCACACCAAATCACTGCAATACCGAAGTGACCGCACACCCATCTTTGATGGAATGACTGTGTTAAAGGTTGTTCTGCTCCCAGGTAAGAAGGCCGTTTATTATATTTTAAAGTTTTCAAGGTGAATGGGAAGATTGCTCCTTCAAGGAAATTTCAAAGTTATGCAGCCTTATTTAAGAGTAAATCAATTAATGGGCCGAAAAACTCAGGTGTTAAATCTCTTCCGAACATAAGGAGGGATTGCTTCCTCTCACTGCTATGAGAAAAGGCCAAGTGGTCACAGGTCAGAAAAACCACAAGGCAGACAGGTCTAGTTGCCAGCAAGATTTGATGCCAGGTAGCGATTCCAGACATCCCTCCCTTCTACAACACACACACATACATTCACACAGTGACACATCCCCAGCTTGCTTCACTGATATTGGCCCAGCTTTCTTCCACTGGAGGTTGGACATCTTGGGAACAGGAACAATGATTTACCTGAGTGGTTTATCCTGAATTATTGAGGCTAGAGCTGAATGAATCATGTCGTTGAGCTCTCTGGTCTTCTGCCTTCCTGGGGACTCTGCCCCCCCCCCCTCCAACTCACAGGTGATATGGGGAACAGACCTATAAATCTGTCTTCTGCTCCGAGGGCTGTTCTATGGATATTTGCACAAGAGCAATTTGGAAAGAAGGCAAAGGGTCACCATTCCATCTTCCCCAGAGAGATGTGCACCATTGATCAAGAACATGCAGCCATTGGCATCCCCCCCCCCCATCTCTACAGAGGTTGTCACCAGGATGTGTTTCCCAGGAAGAGATTGGGGGTGATGTGGGAGTCAAGCTTCTGTGAAACAATGCCTTCTGATGCAGGCCAGGGGATTCCCTTTCCCAATGAATGCCGTCTGAAATTACATCCCTCTACTTGACATATATCGGACACCAACCTTGTTGCTTTCGGAAAGGTAATGAAAGCTTGTCTTTCCCCTGGAATATCAGAGATTGGCGTTGCTGTCTGAAGAGAGACGGTATGAATGTGAATCAGGGGTGGGATTCAAAAAATTTCACGACCGGTTCTGTGAGTGTGGCTTGGTGTGTGTAGCAGGGGAAGGATACTGCAAAATCCCCATTCCCTCCCCCCACTACTAACCTGCTTTCCAGCTCTGTTCTACTGTGCAGGGCAACAAAAGAAGACCCAGACAATCAGCTGGGACTCAAAGAGAGGCAGAGAATAGATGGGGTTGGCGGGGCCAGTCAGAGATGGGATTGGCCAGTTCTCCGAACTTCTCAAAATTTTCACTACTGGTTTTCGAGAACCAGTCAGAATCGGCTGAATCCCACCTCAGATGACAATCCCTGGTCATTGGGTATTTGGATTTTAATATAAATTGTTTGCCCTGTTCTGCTTTTTTTTTGGGGGGGGGTATTTTATAGGTCTCCAGAGTTGCAATGTTTGAAAAAAAGGCAACCATCTACATTCTTTACAGAAATGAATAAATCCTGAGAAGTTACTCCTAGTTTTCAGCTGAAGGGCATTTCCCGGGGGGGGGGGGCATGTGTATAAGTCAGGCAGAGAACAGAGTCCACGATGGAAGGACTTGGGTGGCCTCTCCGTGGCAGGGCAGACAAGATGAGCCAAAGACCTCCTGCTCTGAAAACAGCCACCTTCGGCAGAGATGGACAGCGCTGAACAATTTAGGAAAGACGTTGCTGAATGTTTCTGGACATTTTCCATCTTGGGAAGCTTATGGCCCCATCTTTGGCCTTTGGGACTGAAGAGAAGCTAGCTGATTTGGCCTCCTCTGGTTCCTCTTTCAACAACAGAGAGGAGGGGGAGGCGGTAGAGTCCCATTCGGCACAGCTGCTCTGCCTCCTGCAGGAGACACATTTTCCTGCATGAAGCAGTTGGCAAGCAAGCAGCCCCCTCCCACTTTCTGGACACCCAACCCTCCTCCCCATTAGCCCCAGCTTGTCTCAAGCCTCCTCCATCTCTTTTGCACATTGAAAGCCTAGGGAGGTTATGGCCCTTTGGAAAGAAAGGGAGAGGTGTTTTTTTTTTTTTTTTTCCAAAGAGGGGGGTACAAGATGTTTTATGCATGCATCTGTTATGCTAAAATAACCATCATTCCTCCCAGCAAGGCCCACCTGCTGCCTTTTTCAATTTTAAGTATTTCCAAGTAGCAATCAAAATCAGTTTAATTTGTTCTTTATCTCAGGGAAAAAAACCATTGGAGAAGAAAAATGTGACCATTACGATACATCAGGGAAAAATACAAGTCCTGTATTTTCAGCCCTCCATATTTTATCTGATCACGGAGTTGTCATTACGCTGGTTGTACTTAATGTCGCTCATATGAGGGGAACTGGATTTAATCATTACAGATCTTCCCACACACCCCTTCCCACCAAGGTTACCAGATATTCTCCCTTTCTCCTTTCTCACAGATAAACACCAATCTTAACACCCTGATGGGACAAGGAGGTGGCTTTCGATACTGGCACAAAGAGAAGCCCTGATTTCTGACCCTCCTCATCAATGAGCATTTCATGGCTGTTTGGTGAGGAAGCAAAAAAAAGATGGCTAGATACAGATGATAGGAGAGACAGACATAGATAGATGGATAGATAGATCAAGATACTGATAGATGATAGAGAGAGGAGAGAGAGAGAGAGAGAGAGATACACAGACAGACAGACAGAGATACGGATAAATAATAATGACTTGTAAAGAATCCAGCCATTTTAGGGAAAATCCACCTAAACTTTAAGAAGATCCTATCTGCTACCTTCTACCAGAAAGAGTTGATGACAAAATTGTCCAGGAGTTTGAAGAGTCCTGCAGCTAAGGGCAAAATGCCTTTTCTTTCCAACCCAGGAGATGCTCCGTGGAGCTCTGGCAGCCCCAGTGCCTGTTCCCAAGTGATAATTCGTGGACCAGCAGGAAGGACCTTCTCTGCAACAGGCTGGCTAATTGATAGACTTTGTGGATGAACTTGGAAAAGGCCATTAATCAGGCTTGTTTGGCAGATTAGCATGTAATTCCCTCCCTGTATGGGACATCCAGCTTGATTATGGGGGAAATTCACAGAGTTTGACCATTGGACAAGTTGGGTCCCAGAATATTCCACACTGCAGCAACCTTGTGCAGTGGTTAAAAAAAAAATCCTTCTGATGTGTCCAAGAGCCTACGGATTGGATGACCAATTGCCCAGGAGCACACGGGAGATGACTCTCCTGCCTTGAATGAAGCTCTGGAGGTATCTGGTTCACCTTGATGGGAGCCTCATCCCATCTCATCTCAGTGCTGGACAGAGGGAGTCTGTCAAAGCACAGAAAGCATCAGTGGAGGTTTCAGGGCCCAGTGGAAGGAAGAACTTGAGCAGAAGAGTTCCCTGCCCCTTCCCATCTTTGTGAGGCACAGTGAGATCAACATACACATGTTTGCCTCCACATTGGGGACTACAAGAAAGATGCTTGGGGATCTTTCTTTGTGGAACAAAGAGAGAGCTGTGATTTCCCATGAGCTTCTGTTAGGGTGGAGTCCCCTGCGGTCTGGGACCTCTCTAAGGCAGCTTCAGTTCTTCAACTTCTGCTTGATCAGAACTCGGTTGCTAAGTGACAGAAGCCCCTCCAAAGACAGAATTCTAAAATATATTTGAAGGAAATATCACCCATACTGACTCTGGTGCTTCAGTGGGGCTTGGAGATGTTTAATTCCCCCACCATTTCAGTCATACTTTAAACAGGTGCAGAGGAAAGCAACCACCCAGAGAATTCCACTCATGGGATGGATCTAAAATATGACAAACAGCAATAATATTAATCCCTCCTTTAAATGTCATCTGCTGCAAAAGATCAAGGTGGCTTCTTCCTGCATCAACCAGGTTGTGTCTCTTCACAGCCCTTCCCACAAGATCTCTTTGGTTGGAGTCCTTGGTGCTCTCTTGTTTGCTTGCAGATGTTTCATTACTCAACGAGGGAACCTCACCACTGCTACTGACTGTGAAGTTGGCTCCCTGTTTATACAGAATAGTTTGCCCCTCCAGTGTTGGTGGGCTGTGTTTTTCATCTTGATAATTTCTTGATTAGGGTTTTTCCCCTTTGCTTGATTATTTGTCTGGTTTAATCCCTGCTTATCTGGAGGCTGGCTGATGGAGAGGATGCGTTCTGGCCTTTTGGTTTCTCTCATAGCTTTTTTGTTGTCTCTTTTGAATGGTATGTAAATGTGATTGATTTCTGTGTGTCTGTTAATGGCTGATTTGTCTGAATGCCAAGCCTCCAGGAATTCCCTAGCATTTTGGGGGGATCTAGCTAGGATTTTCAGTTTCCCAGTTGAAATTATGATTGAGTGTTTTAAGCATGTTTTATGATTAAGGAGTTTTCATGGTGTCTTCCGACTGGATGCTTTCTGTCCAGTCTGTCCTACAGAGTGGCTGTTATGGTCCTCTTCACACTGTATGTTGTAGAGCAGTGGCTCCCAATCTTTTGGGCACCAAGGACTGGTTCTGTGGAGGGTGGTTTTTCCACAGACCGCTATGTGGTGGTGAAACATGGTTTCATGTGCTGTCTGGATCTCATGCATGCGCAGATGGGGCTTTGCTCACTTGTGCAGTCCAGTTCCTGGTAGGCCACAGACTGGTGCCACGGACCAAGGGTTGGGGATCTCTCTTGCACATGACTCTTTTTTTCCCCTTTCAGCTGCTGGGTCTTTTGGTGTACTTAAGATGTTTTGGAGGGCTTTAATTGGTTTGTGACTACAGTAATGCCCTGTGGTTTTTAGTTGTTTCTGAGATTGTTTTTGATGTATGGCAGTGTTATCCTTTTCATATCTTTTCATATCTTTTTTTTTTGCTAGAAGCTCTCCAGGAGAAGAATACCTGGAAAGATGATAAAACATGTTGTTTGAAACGAAGAAACCCAGCAGCCGTTGGTGTGGAAGTTATTGGTGATTGTTGCTGGCAGGCATCCAAAATTATTGCTTGAGAGACAGGAGTTTGCAGGGCTGGGAATAGTACAGGGGGAGGGAGTCAGACTGGGCTCATTGTCTTCAGTTGCATTATTGGTGAGGGGTATCTGTGATCCATGAATGACATGGTGTTGATGGAAAATCTGTTGACATTGTGGCTTGATACACATCTGGAACAGAGGTGGTATTCAGCTGGTTTGGACCAGTTCTGGAGAATCGGTAGTGGAAATTTTGAGTAGTTTGGAGAACCAGCAAAAGAACCACCTCTGACTGCCCCCGCCAACCCCATCTCTTCTCTGCCTCCTGAGTCCCAGATGATTGGCTGGGTCTCCTTTGGTTTCCCTGCACAGGAGAATGGAGCTGTAAAGCAGGCTAGTGGGCTGGGGAGGGAATGGGGATTTTACAGTATCCTTCCCCTGCCATGCTCACCAAGCCATGCCACACCCACAGGACCAGTAGTAAAAATGTTTGAATCCCACCACTGATCTGGAAGCCTCCAGGCTGGAGTGCCAGAGTGGCTCCTGAGAAGGCCTCCCTGGAGACTCTTTCAGCATCCTTCTGCCAGAGGAACTGGGTCTTTCAGTTCTACCTGCTCCATCTCAGTTTGAAGGAACTCTAACATGGATGTTGGCTTAAGGTCCTGTGTTGAAACCATCAAAGGACAGACCCAGCATTGGGGAAAACAGCATCTGTGCAGGTGCCCCACATTAACACAAGAAAGGAAGCTGCCCAGAAAGTTAATTATTTAGGCATTTGTTGATTAACGGAGGAGCAGCTTTTCAAAGCAAACAACTCTGCAGTTCTTTGAAAACCCACCCTTGGAGGAAGTTCTTTTGATCCATCCAAGTTGCTATAAGAGGAGTGGTGGCAGGAGAGAAAAAGTATCAAGAACAGCAAGTGAGGAGGCTGTTCAATTTTTGTTCCTTTGCCAAAATTATCTACCACCAGCCCTCATATTTTAGGAAGCTGGAAGCACTGGAGATGTTGCAAAATGCCCTTTTATCATTAGAGTGTGAAAAGCCTAATGGGAAATGTCATATAACAAGTTTATTTTTCTATGTCTTCTAAGAGGGGTTGGGGCACAGAAGCCTGCTATTCAATATCAGTTCAATCCAATCATGAATTCTGGGAGTTGAAGTCCTCCAGGCTTAAGGTTGCCATGGTTGGAGACTCCTGCTTTTTAAAAAATCTTCAGTTCTGTCACTCTTTTTCACTTCTCATGTGTTTCACTCACTGCAGAGTGGGTTGCGTAGTCCTACTTTGTTCCACCTCTGCACCGCAAGAGGAATATGTCAAAATGAAGCTCTTTTTCTTACAAAGGTATATGAAGCATTGATACTCATAGATGATTTTTTTCTATTTTTGTTGTTGTTCCATTTATTTTATTTTATTACTATAAACCGGTGGTTCTCAATCTTTTCTTCACCACGCACTCCCTTTAAATAACTTTTGTGGCCACAGATTACAGCCATGTCCCACAAGACTTAACTCAAGATAGAAATCATAATATTCCCTCAAGCCTTCGTGGATCCCCTTGATGGCATTGTAGCCTCTCCTGGGCGTCCATGGACCACAGGTTGAGAACCACTGCTATAAACCATGACTTTTCTTTTTATCACCACACTTTAAAAAAAAGAAAAGAAAGAAAGAAAGTTTAAAATGTTGCACAAAAGCCGGTTTATTCCCAGACTATTCTCTTGAGATGAGCAGAAGAAGCTCAACTCACCAAAGGGTTAAATTATGGCAGGTACAGAAAATAAATATACTATGCCATAGGAGATTTATTGCAAAGACAAGAAAAACAAATGTAACGCATTCTGAATGGAGGGGTGGATGGATGAACATGTTCCCAGAATCAATAGAAAATGACCTATTTTTGTTAAGTGGTTCCCGATTCATATTCAGGGGGAATATTGGGGAGGGGAGACGGCAAGTTAATACAGGCTTCAAGTTAAATTCCTTTTTAGAAAATTACATGGGAATCCTCATTTTTGTTTGCCCTTTGGGTAATGGGGTTGGGGCATTTGAAAAGGTCCTCCCTGTGTTCAGTCATGGAGCATGGCCTCATGGCACCACAGAGCCAAAAAAAACCCCAAGACTGCAGGGAAGAAGATTTGCACTCTGCACCAAATCTTCTTCTCTGTTTTGTTTTGTTTCTCAAGCTCAGCTCAATATCTGCCAAACTAAACTATGGTTTACCAGCTAGCAAGCTGGAGAAAGAGGGGTGCGTGTGAGGTGGACCTCAGTCAGGCAGAATCCTGCAGAAGGAACAGCTGAAAGTTGCCAACCACCAACCAGGTGTCCAAACTGAAAGTTGACACCTGCCAACCAGGTGTCCAAAGTGACTCAGCCTTCCATCCTTCTGAGGTGGGTAAAAGGAGGACCCAGATTGTTGGGGGCAAGAGGCCGACTCTGTAAATTGCCTAGAGAAAGCTGGAAAGCACTGCGAAGCGGTATACAGGGCTAAGTGCTATTGCTATTCCTTCCTTTCCTTCCTTTCCTTCCTTCCTTCCTTCCTTCCTTCCTTCCTTCCTTCCTTCCTTC
>BLBF01000059.1:1060794-1097503 GCA_015471245.1 Laticauda colubrina | reverse complement strand
TCCTTCCTTCCTTCCTTCCTTCCTTCCTTCCTTCCTTCCTTCCTTCCCTTTACAGTAGTCAGAATGCAGTATGGCAGGCTTACTCTGCCCAAAGCCAGGAGTTTGATCCTGACCAGTTCAAGGTCGACTCAGCCTTCCATCCTTCCGAGGTCGGTAAAATGTAGATCCAGATTGTTGGGGGAAAGAGTCTGACTCTGTGAGAGGCTGTAAAGGACTATGAAGCAGTATATAAGGCTAAATGCTATTGTTATACAGACATCCCTGCCTAGAATGTTTCTCTCCATTTCCCTGGGGGGGAAAGCTCAGAGAATGGGGAGAGACCCATCTCCTTTTGCTAAGTAGGGGAATGCAGCCCCACTCTCGTGCACACACACACTCACACACACAGTCACCTCTCTCAGAAAGTGTGTGTCACCGACATTCTGGGCTCTGCTTAATATTTAAGAGAGAAGGGGAAGAAGATAGGGAGTCAGCTCAAACTGCATCACTGATCAAGTAGCTTTTATTTTTCTGTTCTCCTCTTTCCTTTAGCTGGGAGGGAAGGGAGACGCCACGCCAGAGAGAGAGAGAGAGAAAAGAGAGGGGCAGATAATGAGCAAAGGCAGCCAGAGGTAGGGCTGGCAGCTGCCAGTGAAGCTGGAAGGGGAGGTGGCTGGTGGAGCTGACCTTTGGAAAATGTGGGAAGGGAGTTTGGGGGAAAGGGGTGATGTTTAATTCAATGCTCTGTTTTTAAATACCAGCACACCCACTGGGGAATGGCTGGTATTTTTATAACATTTTCCCATTCCTGATCCCACCTTTCATCCTGATGTCTCTCCAAAGGCTCGTCAAAGGGGCTGCTTCCGTTTCTTCTCCAGTACCTTGCAAGCCCACCGTGTCAGGTTGGAGAGCCCAAGTGAAAGGGGCACGGTATGGGGCTGACCATCAAACCCAGGCTGTGAGGCTGACCTACACCTGCTGAGAAGGGTCTTCCTGCAGCTGGCCAAACTCTTGAGCAGACCTCCTGGTCAGGGCAAACAAGGTCCGGCTTTCCTGAGTCGACAGAGCAATTCCTCAAATCTGGTTGCCCTTCCTTAAGTTCCCATGAGCTCTGCTCCCTTAAGCCCCATCTCCAAAGCTCAGGGCTGTTCTTATCACTCCAGCAGCTTAGCCGACCTTTTACAGTAGGCATATTAGTAGCAAACTCATCCCTGTAGGGATTTGAACATCAAGTGGACTCAGCTGCCTACAATCGAACGATGAGCAAGCTGGTGGATTAAGCTGCTGATCTGTTGGGAATCTGTTATCTTCCTCTAGCTTTCTTCTTCTGCACTTCCTCCTCAGCTCCATTTATCAGGTTCTCATTTCCAAAAATAAAAATTAAACTCCCCCTAATGAACTCCATGCATATTAATCATCTCCAGCTGAAGGTTAGCTGAAGAAGTGATTGTGGCCAATTCACCCTTTGATTAGACTGACTTTAAAAATAATAATACCAAACACCAAAGTAGGAGGGGAGGGAGGAACCCACTCAAAACCCTTCCAAGCTTGGAAGGAACTACTGGGCACATTGTAATTCTTTGACCTCAATGTGTCTTCCCTTGTAGCTTCCACCTGCTGATTTCTGCATACACATTTTGCCCTACGCGGCAAAAAAGCAAGACCAACGGTGAGAAATTGGTCCTCATTTGTGTGTGAGAAAGACTGAGAAAGAAGGGAGATGGCCCATTCCTCCCTTCCAGGCAATGCCTGTTTTTCTTGCATGGCTCTGGTGTAACAAATCTTACCTTCTACCCAACCACCTAACAAGAACATCTTGGGAAAATGAGAGGCATAATGAGTCTCTCTTCCATGATAAGTCCCTCCTCTAGAAAATGTGAAGCTGTTAAAGAAGGGGAAGGCCCAGAGCTGTCTTCTTGAACAAATCGGGAGATGCTTTGCTTTTAACTCCCTGTCAGAGCATAGCTGGCGAGTGAGAGATAGCATGTAGAGAGCCAAGGTATCAATAAAGGTTCTCCAAGATTCCTGTTTCTGTCCTGGACAATGTCAACCTGCAGAACCAAAGAGGGGTCTGGTGAACATCAGGTCTTGTTCAGCAATGAACAAAAAGCCATCAAATTCCACCGACTAAGTGTCTGTGGAAATTTTCAATCATCCAGGTCATGGCTGTTACATAGGTCTCTTTCCAAGTAGCAATTGGACTTCCTTGTTTTTTCTTGAAGACATTTCTCTTCTCATTCCAGAAGCTTCTTCAGTTCTAACTAACTGAACCTTTAACCTTTCCAATTCCCCGCCAGTTAGTTAGAACTGAAGAAGCTTCTGGGATGAGAATCTTCAAGAGAAATCAGGAAAGTCCAATTGCTGTTTGGAGATGGGACAAGTACTTGAGTTTTTCAAGTTGATATGTCCTCCAGAGGCATTCTCTGGAGATTATGGATGTACCCAATGTAAGAAAGTCACATTCGTTTTCAGGAGAGGTCAAATAAATTGCAGTTTTTCTCCTTTGAAATCCCAATTGACTAGAATCATGCTTAGCATTTAGAAGAAAACTTAATCTTCTCTTTCTGTCCCCTTCCCATTCTTCTCCTGCTCCACCACTGTTTTGCAGCTTCTGAGGTTATCAAGATGTTTGCCAGCTCCCCTGGGAGCAGCTAAGAGCTCTGTGTTTAGATTAAAAAGGTGTGGAATCAACAGAAGCCATCCATCCCCTTTGCTCACCAAGATGCAAAGGCTTCTCTTGGCATCAACAGTGCACCTGCAGGGAATTCTAACATCTGTTAACCATCTACACCCAAGCTTCATATTTGGAGAGCCTGAGAAATTTTGCTGAGTCCTGGGACAAAGGATAAGGTGGAGCATCCTCCCCCTCTTCTCTTACAGGTGGTAGAGTAGTACTGAATGAGGGAGGATCTCCCATGGCATCAGGTCAGCTTAGGGAAGGGGTGTTCAACCTTGGCAACTTTAAGACCTGTGGACTTAAGGCCACGGAATTCTGGGAGATGAAGCATTAAAGTTGCCAAGGTTGGACACCCCTGGGTTGGGCAGGTGGAGGTGGTCCACTCAGCACTGCCTAGGTTGCTCCTTTCTGCTCCCCCTGGAAGTCACGGCTGTTCCTTAAGGACAAGATGGCATCGCTCTTGAAGAGCTGAGCATCCAAACAGAAATGCCACTTTCTTCCAGAGTCAGAAACAAGTTGTGGGGGCCCAATAGCCCAGCCAAGGGAGAAAGGTCAATAAATGGCGGATAAGTCGCTAACAAAAGGCTTGGAGGGGGCAAGCAGTGAGCCCACAGAGCAAACCCCAGCAGGCCTCCTGTTTAGCTTTTGTGCAAAAGAACTGGTTGCTATGGAAACTCAGGTAGCATTTTTTAAAGTTGGCAGGTGGTTATGCTCTGCCTTCGCCCCACTTGGCGGTAATTAGCAGTTGAAACAATGGCGGCTCTCTTGGTTGCCCTAACTTCAACAGACTCTTTGACTGAGCTGTACACCACAGGCCCCTCCAGGCCCCGCCCTGCTGAAGATGGCCTGTGGAAGTGGCAGAAGGTCCAGCAGTGCCATCCAGGGCTGGCAAGGAAGCTGCCGGAAAGGTGAGAGGGCTTCAGCCAAGGGGGGAAGAACCGAGGTGTTCCTTGGAGGTGGTTTGGAGGGTTAGAAAAGAGGGAGGGGGTCCCTCTAGCACCCCCCTAAGAATGTTGAACCTGTCTCAGATTCTGAAAGTCAAGAAGGGGAGCAGAACAGGCTCGTTGGGGGAGGGAGAATCCTGTTGAGTAGGCAGCCAGGTCCAAGACAGATCCAGGACCTGTTTTAAGGGTGGCTGAGGAGGAGAGGAGAGGAGAGGAGAGGAGAAGGAAGAAAAAAGAAAGGCACAGAGAAGGGAGGGAGGAAGAATGGAAGCCATTTGGGCCCAGCAGAGCAGTTACTCTTTTCTGTTGGCAGAAAGTCATGAAGCATGAAGGGGCAAGAATTAGAGGAGAAAAAGCACAGGGCAAAGGATTTGGGGCATCGCTTGGCACTCAGGAAATGTGGAGTTTGTGAAGCTGGACTTTTCTCTCATGAGCGAGTTCTCCAGTGGACCAGAAGAGAATGGAAAGCTAAGCAGATGGGACTCCAGGAGAAATGAAGATGCCAGCAGCATGAGAGGGAGGACCCTATGCAGAGATCGGGGACATATGTAAGGCAGGGGGCAGAGCTGGTAAGCTCCAAGATGTCCTGGGCTTTAGAACCTTAAAGGTTGACCATGTGTCTTGAATGTGAGTTAGCTCAGTTGGCTCTGCTGGGAAATCAAGCTTTATCATTTTGCGTAGTGGCATGTCCAGCTCCCTGGGGGACGATTTAAGTCACCCTATTTAAACAAACCAGAGTTTATTGGATGAACCTAGTCATAACCTGGACCTATTGGACTCCCATTCAGAATTGACCAGTTTGTCCATGGTTGCAATATTTCACCATTTTTGGTTGACAAAATCAATCAGAAAACAATCACAGCTCTCTGTGTAGTTCAAAGAGGTGCTTCCGTCTTTCCCCCATAAAATCCCAAGTCATGAGAAGCATCACAGGGAAAAGTCAGAAGAGAACCAGGAGGTCATCCAGTCAGATCCTTGCCCACTGCAGGAGTTCCCTAGCCAGCATTCTTGAATAACCTGACTGATGAGCCTCAGGAGAAACAGAAAGAAAAGGCATAGGAAGCTTTGATGAAATTGACACAACACAGTTGAAGTTGCAACTGACTAGACCAGTTTTCTCATGCATGCATCGAAGTAAAGCTTTGAGAATGTGCTTTACATGACATAAAGTCAAACCTCTTGGTCAACGTTCTCTTATCATTCCCCAACAATGGCCAAGAGACAAATTCCAGAGCTGTCCACACAGCCTCCTCTGGCTGAACAACCATCATCACAACAGCTTCTCTTCTCCGTAAAAGTTCTGGGGAGAACAATTCTCTGCCCGAAATGTGGAGTGGCAGGTTTGTACAGCTGGGAACCAGCTTCATTAAAAATAAGTACATCCTGTGGCCCTGGGAACACAGGAAATTAACTGCCACGGAAGTGTGTGCGGGAGAATAAAATAGGAGCTGAATCCAATTCAGATTTGGCGAGCTGGGATTTTCTTTCAAAAGCGGAACACTTCAGCCAAACCCGCCCTTTACTTCACAGTTATTTTTCTTGTGACATTTCAGTCCCACAGTAGTCCCAACACCCGCAGGCTATTGTTAATGTTTTTATATCAATCAACCATTATCAATACTTTCATCCAGGACCTTCCCAGAATCCCATCACCCCAAGTGGTCTCATTTTAAAGGGCAAAACTCTAAGCGCCTTTCCGTTTAACTTTTCTTTCATTCTGGATCCTGAAGATTAGAAACCAAACATTTATGCAAGAAAACTATGTACACAGAGACCTAGATAAACACACAAATGTATCATGGCTAAAAGGCTGGAGATGTCTCCATTGGGACTCCTCGGAGAAGTTCTCAGCCAGTAGCAGGCTCCATTGGAACATGGCAGAGGTAAGATTGAAGCTATTTCCCAAAGGGGATTTTTTCTTCCAAAAGGCAAGTGAACTTCCTTGGATTTTTTCCTTTGAAAATGTTTTGCTTCTCATCCAAGAAGCTTCTTCTCTGCTTCTGAAGAAGCTTCTGGGATGAGAGGCAAAACATTGTCAAAGAAAAACCCAAGAAAGTCCAGATGACTTTTGGAAAAGCACTTTTCCCAAACCACCCTAACCTGAATGATTGAGAATCTCCATGGATGATTGAAGCTCTTTTGCTAAGTTTGGAAAATGAAAACCATGACAACATTCCTCCTTATTTATTTACTTGGCTCAGCTTCAGATGTTCTAGTATTTTTCAGAAATAAGAAAATGTGTAAAACTCAAATAAAGAGGAGCTTCCAGTCTGTGTTAGAATCCTGTCAAAAGCAGATCAGCTAGAAAGCATCCATCTCTCTTTCTGCCTCTTCTCTCTCTTTCTAGTTCCACTATGACTCCATTGATGTCTCAGTGGAGCTTTCCCCTTCATCCTAAAACTTGCTTATTTGTGAAGTTGTGCATCAGTATCCCAAGGGGAATTCCCAGCAGGGACACGGCGACAATACTCCAGCTAATTCCACACAAGGTGATGGCAGCTTCCCAGACCCCAAACCCCAAAAACTTTAACCTTAGACTGTCAGATCCAGCTCCCTTGGAAATGTCTTGTGTTTTTGAGTTGAACTGATGATAGCAACAAAGTGGTTGTGAAGTCAGTTGAAAATGTCAACGGATTAAAGACATTTGCCTGCAACTGGCAGCTACTGAACGTTGATGATGCATACTTGAGATAATAGTGCACCTTGGAGTATTATGTTCATCAGGTCCAATGATAAGTCAAATTAAAGGGATGGGAGTGGGTGGGTGGATGAGGAGATGAGAGATAAATCCAGAGCTCCAAGGAATCCTTCCTCCCCATTACAGACCCCGGGCACTTGCTTGTGTTGGAAGTTGATTGCTTCCCTCAGTGGCAATCCATACCTCAGGACTTCCCTCTGTCTGACTGACCCACAATCTGTTCCAGAGGGAAAGGAGGACATAGATGGAGGTGGCCATATGTATATTAAGTGGGCACATGGAGTCCCAGTACTCAGGTAAATAGCGTTATTGACCCTATGCATATTAGAGACACTGGTCTACTCAGTTGCTTAGCAACCATTCATCTGGTTTTGTCAACTCAAGTATCATATTATTTGAAATCAAGTCAGCTGCGATTGTGTGTGAGATGATTGGGAGCCTCTAATAATATCTCCTCTCCTGGAGAAAGGGCTGTGGCCAGCTGCTAGGGTGCATCTCTCATGTAATGCAGAAGGATCCAAAGCTCACCCCTGGCCTCCCTTCTCAGTTATCAAAATCTCATTCTGAAAATCCCCAAATCTGCTACTGGTATCGGTGTGGAGGATTCTGAGCGAAAAGACCAAGGTTTCATTTCTTGTCCTTATGAGGCTTCTTCAAATTTGATACCAACTTTGGAGCTTGCAAGACAACAGATGATGGTATAAAAATAGCTCTTCATATGTCGAGAATTTCTGAGAAAGCCATTAGATGTCTAAAAGAATTTATCAAGCAGGGTGCGATGATAAAGCCATCTGTGGTCAACCATGTTTCTGGACAAACTGGCTTTGCTTTGCTTTCTTTCATCCACTTTGTTGGATTAAGAGGCAGTTGCTTTCCTTTAACCAAGTCTGCTGAATTACAGTTGGGTACAAAAGTCTTGCCTTTCAAAACTAAAGCCACAGGGTTTGTTTGGTTTTTTTGGTAAGAAAATGGGACAACTATATATGACAGATGAGCACAGGCAATATCTATTTTTTTTCTAAATTATTTCTAATTTTTTCTAAATTATGAGCTGTAGGAACTCAGAGGAGAGTCAGCAATGGTCATAAAGATTCCATCCCACCCCATCATACAAGGCAGCATTGCAAACAGATTCACTCCCAGAAGCATAGGAATTCCTTTTTAAATAGCTGAGGTGGCTGCCTTGCTTCTAAGTGTCATAATTCCACCGCTTAAACGTTTCCTAAAAGTAACATACCCAAGATAGAACTGACATGTTCTGAAAAACAGAGAACCAGGTTAGATTCCATCTGTCTGTAAATCCATGTATTCTATCAGAATGATTCAGTTAATGACTCATTTTTCATGATTCATATTTTCTAAGAGTAGACGCATCGGCCCACGAGGTGGTTAATTCACAACAGTACATGTGAACATGGACCTCCGACCACCTTGGTCCAGCTCACATGCCGCAGAGATGGACAATCTCTCAAGGTGACTCCTGTGAGATCACATAGCCAGAGATTTCCTGTGGGAAGGATGGGCCAGAATTAGGCAGGAAGCTACGCCTTTCTCAGCGGGAGCAGGCAGCAGCAGTCTGGAAATTCATATTTGCAGGTTCTTGCACGAGGTGCAATTTCCTGAAGCTCATCTGCAGCCCCCTCTCCCACCCTCCGTCACCTCAATCAGGTGTCCTGCTGGCAATACTTGCCCAAACTGGTTTGCAAGCCTGTTTCATATCAGGAAAGGACAGCCAGCTGTGGAGAGTGGAGGAAAATCAGACCCCACCACCGACAGATTTTGATCTGCCTGTGCATTTTCACAGTTGAAATTAAAGGAGCTGCTTCCCTGAGAAGGAAGGGAAAACAGCAACATGGCAGAATCAATGTGGAAAGTGTGAGCTCCCTCTAGGGAAGGCATGGAGTCTTTTAGGGGGGTTGGGTGCTTTTGTCCTCTTCCTGGTACAGCCAGAAGTGCTTTGTGCTTGCTCTGTCACAGCTGGGCCTATGGAATATATTGGCAACTCCTCTCATCCCCAACCTGCTACTCATGGCTACTATGAGCCCCTTCCTCCAACAATGACTTGGGTCATTGCAATAAAGCAAGATGCCCACCCTGACCTCATTCTTTTGTTGACTTATGGACCTGACCCATAGACCTTGTCCCACCAGAACAAAAAGAAGCCCTGCTGGGCTCCTCCCAAGAGGTAGGCAAAGCCCCCCAAAGTGGATGGCTTCTTGGGGATTTTGTTGGAGGTGAAAGGAAACCTTCCTCTCAGAACAAGATAGATGATTCTGCTTTGAGTGACAGGCTAAGAAGCCACGCCTGGGACCCACGGGTCTGCTGGCTACTTGCATTCCTGGGGAGAGCCAAGCAGGGTGCTTGTCAAGAAGCCATCTGGTCTGGTGGCCTGTTGGATCAGGGCAACCTGTTCATGAGGCCTCAAAAATGTCACCCATTTCATCTCCTCCTCCGAGGCAAACTAGATCTTCTTCTTGCTAACAACATCTTCCTCAGAGGACCAACAAACCATCTTTTACCAGGCTTGCCAATGACAGAACTTCTTCTGCATTGCAATTAAGCTTCCATCATGTTTTCTCCACCCCACACAGCCCCTCCCCAATCTACACATTCACACCTACCCAAACATGCACCCTTATACAACCCCCCCCCCCCAAAAAAACCCCACCCAATTTCTGCTGCTGACTATTCTCTCCCCTCTGGCTTCAACAGATTTCTTTTCTTCCCCAATAAGTTCAGCAACTCCTTCATTCATTATCCAAAGTCGTACAAAAGGATAGGTTTGGGTTTTTTAAAATATGGTTTTAAAAAGGAAATGCACTCCTATTTAATTAAAAGTATCTGCATCTGCGTAAAATTAATTAATTCTCCCCCCACCCCAGAGTCCTCTCTTTGTATTAGCTTAAATGAGGTTTCTAAATGTGGTCTTCAGTTTGGGTCTCTCCAGACAACACTTGAGCTGGTTCACAGGAAAGAAGATTCATTTCACCACAAAATGAAACCCCTCCACTGGCCTTCTCGCTTGGGGGGAGGGGAGGGGATGCTGAGAAGGGAGAGGGATTGCAATAGCTCTTTTAGTGAAGAAATTCTGCAGGAAATTTTGGAGCCATCTCAGGGTTTGGAGCCGTTGCTTTAGAAGAGATAAGGCCAAGGTAGTAAATAAAGTAGATGCAAAATAACTGGTGGATTGCAGTCTCGGAATTTGTGGAACAATGAGGTGGGACAAAAAAGGGAAGAGGGATTTACAATCCTAACCCTAATGCAAGAGGGGACAAAGAAGAGAACTTGTGCCTACTTCCTGTCCTGAAGTGAAGCTGGCAGACAGTGGAGTGAAGTTAGCAATAGCCCTTAGACTTATATACTGCTTCACGGTGCTTCATGGCTCTCTCTAAGCGGTTTACAGAGTCAGCTCTTGCCCCCATCAATCTAGGTCCTCATTTTATCCATGATGATGATGATGGTGTTATCCATTCAGTCAAGTCCAACTCTTGGTGGTTCTATGGGCTAGGTCTCTCCGTGTCTTCTGATCTTGCAGCGATTGGCTCTCAGTAATGCTTAGCCCAGCGATACAGGTTTCTGATAAATGTTTTGACTGATTTTCCCAGTCAAGGGAGAAACTCCTCGACTCTTCCCAGCATTCAATTACATTGAAAAGCATAAAATATTCATTCCCCCACCCAGCACTGCCTTCCAGAAATCCACCTTAGCTGTACTCCCAGAGAGGCAAAAGCTTTTTTTATAACTAAGGAAAAAACCCAGCCCTGCCTTTTCCAAGCATCTGAGCCTTTTGCTAATAGCATGAGCTGTTGCATAGACCTTACATGCTTATTTTTGTCTTGTTTTTTATAATTATTTTAAAGGGCCCATCGTCACCAAGAGCTCTGCCCAGCAATACAGAATCACTAATTAAGAAAAGAAGGTAAGAAGAGACTCGCCCAGTACAGCTCTCTGGGTGTTGCCAGCCAGCACGTTGGAGTAGCTGAGAGAGAAACTGACAGACTCTTTGGAGCTTTGCACGTGCAGGCAAGACAGACAAATGCTCTGCACAGAAGAAATGTACACAAGCAGAAAGTGAATGTTGGAAATCAGTAGGATGGGGGTGCAGTGTTTCCTTTTTTCAGGAGGTGTCTATAGAGAGAGATACTGACCTCACATAGATTCAGCGAAGACAGTACGGATATATTTCTGATCTTCTGAGGTTCTTCCATCCAGAGAGACCTGGTTGCTTTATGAGTCACCTAATTTTGGCCAGCGAGGGTGCTGCCCTCTTGGTAGCAAAGGGTCAGGGTGTGCTGTCCAGTGAACCAAAGTCTGGCCCTGTCTAAGAGCCACAACCTGATGATTTGAGTCCCCTGTCAAGGTCTCTGGACTTGAGCTTGGATATTGAGGTCCTTCTCATCCATGTCCCAAGACCTCCTTTCTGGGTTCTTCTGTCTAAGCAACACTAAAACTTCCTTGCTGTGGTTGGCAGCCACAAGAGCTGCCTCTGCATCCCCCCTTCTTGCAACTCCCATGTTTCCCCCCAATGAAGCTTTGCTGAGGCCCTCCATCGTCTTTGGACAAGCCCCTACTGGGCACTCCTTCTTTCCATCCTGCTGTTCTAAAACTTCCAGATGGGATGCCTTCCTCTCCTTGCCACCTCACCCTCTTTCTGCCTGAGACAGGCAAAATTATGCAGGCTGATCCTGGCCTTCTGTGACAAGGGATGACAATCATCTTGTCCTCCTCAGAAGAAGGATTTGCAATGCCTCTTCATAAGGTTGCCAGTTGAGTCCCTGATGGATTTATCTTCCCGTTATTAGCCTTCAGACAGTGGATTTGCTTGGCTGTCATTTGGACAAAGTTGATTGGCAGAAACAAGCAGTTGGGGACCCCCTCCTCTTGGACCTCTTCACCTCAAGAGGACAGTGGACATGTGAGTTTGTGTGTGTGTGTGTTGGTATGGGAAGACAAACACTTGACCCAGAAACTGAAGACATGACTTTACCATTTCTGATTCAAGCTAAACATTGTAAGAATCCTTTCAAACAAGGCAAGAGCTGGAAGGGAAATGCTCCAGACCCCCAGCTCGAAGGAACAGAAGGGCAGCACGGCAAAGCAGATGGCTTCAAAGTTGGCCTTTGACGTTCAGAATATGCTCAGTTTGAAAGACGTTGGCCTCGGATGCTCAGTCCCAGGCAAGGTGAGAAAAAGTATGGGAGATGCAAAAGGGCCTCTTCCAGGAACCTGAACTTGAAGAGACACCTTGAGTTTTCACCAAAATGGTCCCTGCAAGCAACTCTCTCCCCCTCCCCCACCCCCTGTGATGTTTGGGGCATGAGAGATAGCACTTCCCTGCCCTCCCAGAAGGTGCTGTGATATGGAACTGAGTTGTAGTGTCAGGACAGGGTAATTCGGTGGGAGTCTCTGTGAGAAGAGGGCAGATGGAGCTCTTGGTGTCCTGGCCAAAGGAATATTCCATTTTTCCACTACTGTAACAGAGTTTTCTGCTTCTTTAGCTCCACTAGTTATAAGGCTTGGACATGATATTTGGGTCATTCCTGGTTTCTGTTCCAGGAGCAGCCTTCCCTAACCCAGCTTTAGTGCTTTGGGAAGCCCTGGGCCTGGCCAGAGTCCCCAGTTCTTCTCTTCAGGACCAGCCAAGCGAACCCAAGGTCTTTCGCTCTGAAAGGAGGCCTTCTCTAGGCGAGCCTCGTGGTGCCAGCCCTGGATCATTTCTGAAGCAGCCTCTCTCCTCCCTGTTCTGGGAAACCTCTTATTTGCAAAAGAATAAGCATGTGCATTAGGGCCATGCTATTCTTAAAAGGGTGCTTTGATCAAAGGCTCATCCAGGAGCCTTTTGAAGGCACTCTGTGAAGTGTATTGGCACTCTGCCACTAAAAGGAGGAGTGCAGCTGGATCTGAAGCAGCCCCCACCCAACCTGCTTTGGAGAGACAGGATCCTTTTCTTCCAAGGAATCAAGTCAAGGGCAATCAGCGCAGCCCTGAGATGTGGTACTGTGGTGATAGGAAAGAAGGGGAAGAAAGAGGTTGGGTCCTTTGGATCCAATTTACCAAATCTGTCTCTGGTTCTAGTCCTTTTTTCCCTTTCTCCACCTTGCAGTGGGGAGAAGAACCTCTATGGGTGCTGCTGGTTCAAATGCTTTTCTAAGGTTGCAACTGATTGGATTGGCTCAGCACACTGGGATGGTTTCAAGACTTGAAATAGATTCCAGATACATTTAAAATATACGTAAATCAGAGAATCATGATGTCCTTGAGATGATCCCTCAAGAGCTTCTCCTGGGGCTTACAGTGGGGTGAGTGGCCAGCCCCAAACAACTGGTCTGATTTGGAAGATGAGGCTTGCTCTGGTCTGGATCTTCTTTGGTGCCATGCGAATGGCTCAAAGTCACATGTATTGTTTGCCACCTGGAGACACGATGGAGTTGGATTTACAAAATAATATAGACTAACTAATGAACACCTGACATTCATCAGAAGGTCAATGGTCATCAGAAGGCAAGAGTCCAGAGCCCTCAATCTGTTGCCAGATCACAAGAGGTGTTGTGACACATTGCAGGCCAACAGGGAGAAGTTTTTTGACTTCTGGAAGAGTGGAGGGCCTTTGCCAGGAGAGTGATGGGGCTTCATGGGGAGTGGGGGCTGGGAAAGGCAGGGCCAGGTGGAAGAAGGCAGGGGGCAAGGAGGGGCAGCCTGATGGGGAAAGGAAGAGCCCTGTGTTGATGAGAGGCACGTGGCAGCCTTGTATCCGAGGAGGGGGCTTCCCAGGGGATTCAGGAGAGCCAAGCACAGAGCAGACAGAGGGCTTGTGATCAAAAATTCCTTTTACAGCCAGCTGCTTCTCTGTTTCTCTGTTTGTTTCATGTCTCCTTGAATGTGGTTAGCTCCAGCAGCAGCTCTGAAGACTTGGGGACCCCAGTGCCATCTGACAGCAAAGGGAGGGCAGGCAATGGGGGCAAAGGAGTTGCAGATGCTCGCTTTGCAACATGTAGGGGGTGCTGGGATCAAGGACTCCTGGGAGGCATTGCTGAGCCTCTCGTTAACTCTTACCAAAAGGGAAGGATTCTGCCATCACTGGGGGCAGGCTCAGATCTTCTTCTGCCCTCCAGGTGCCTTCCAGATGGGCTAAAAACTTCCAGAAGTCTCATCTAATGCAGCCAAAGAGAAACTCGGGTTCAAGTGACTTGGAAGGGTTCCCTGTTGGGAAGGGTGCCTTTTTGGTGGCTGGGCTCATCTTGTCCAGGTTGAAAGCTTTAGCAAGCTGTTATGCAGAAGGCACAAGTCAACCTAACCAATGGAGAAGGTCCCCTCTCCTGCTCCTTACTCCCAGGCACAATAACTTAGAGGCCGCCAAATGAGTCTGGATGGTTTAGGTACTAAAAAAATCACAAACAGTGTAACAAAAGAAAAAGACCATGAATGTCATAGGAAACACAACCCAATGCCACCAAAATGGAAAGACACAATGCCTCCCCTTCAAAGTGCCTGAGCTCAGTTGCCATTGCTTCCCAGGCCTGGGAGTAAAGACAGGTTTGGACAGACTTATGAGTCACTCTTAGGGCGTGGTGGGCAGGTGGGAACCACACTGACCTCAAGGGGTTTCTTTTTTATGTAAGTTTACATGGTGGTGCCATGGCTTTAGCCTAGTGATACTTTAATCAGTGATATTCTTAATCTGTCATGTATTAACTATGGGCACAGTCATATTAAACAGAGCATTTACAGAGAGCTGATTCACTAGGATGTTGCTGGTTTGGTCACTGCTGTAAATCAGTCTCTCAAATTAAAGTTTCACAGAACAGAGTAGGCGATGCCAACATATGTAGGAGAAGGCGTTTTGGTGGCCAGTGGGGAGAAAATTGGAAGGAACGCCATCTGTCCTGGAGCCCCCAAATGCAACTCCTTGGAGGGGTGCATCCATACTGTGGGCACAATCCGTTCCCCACCAGATGCTCCCAGGGCAGTTGCCAATGCAATGTTCTTGGGAGATCTGGAGTTGGGGGGATGGGGGGGAGGGAATGATAGTCACCCTTTCATGTTCAAGACATGGCAGACAGGACAGAGAAAGGGAAAAGATAAGCCCTTCCACAAGAAGGAGCATAAACCTGTTGTGAAACCCTGTTCTGCACCTGGAAGGGATCCAGCCACTTTGTAACGCCAGAAGCCAGAGAATTTCAGAACTCTATTTGGTGCCTATAACTCCCTTCCTTTGTTCAGACTACTTTGGAGGGCTGGGAGGGGCTCAAAGGAACCACCCCTCTCATGCTGGAGGGTTTGGAGACTGTGAGCCTGCATGTTGTCCAAACTTGCCCACAGAGACCAAGGGTGTGTCTTTTTTTTTTTTTTCAGGAGTGGTCATCTTTGAGAAAGAAGGCTGGTGGACAACCAGAGTGGTTGGTGGCTGATTTTTCCTTCTCCAGGGTCAAAAGACAGGGGTGTCTCGCAATCAGGTAATTTGTGTAGAGAAGAAACTGGAGGTTCTCATTGGAGGCCTTGCACATTTCACGATGAAGCAGTCAACAAAATCCTAGGGAGATCATCTAAAAAACTGGAAGGAAGTGTGGAGTGTTGTAGACCTGTCTTCATTTGGAGTTTGTCGGTTCTGCAAGGTTTTAAGGAGATGCTTTCATGTCAAGAGAACGTGGTGGGGGAAGGGATGGGACCAGGTCTCTTGAATGAATCAGTTAGTTTTCATTAATGTTGGAGGCATATGTAACAGTAGGATTAAACCTAAGGTTTGACTTGGGAGTTACCTGGACTAACTCCCTTCTCCATGCAAACCACCATAACAGCATCTCTGGCACATCATCCTCCAGCTTCTGTTTAAATACTTCTGGTGAAGGACACTCATTGTCTCCCAAGGCAAAGTGGCCCATTGTTGAACAGCTCTTTCTGTGTTTTTCTGATGTCCAGCTGTTCTCTGCCTCCTTTGTAATTTCAATGCTTTGTTTCTTACCTTGTTTCTGGAACACTCTGAACAATTCTGCCCCATCATCTACATGACAGCCCTACAGATCTTGGAGGACAGTTATTATGTCTTCTACAAGCCAGTCTTTTCCATACACAACACCTCCAATCCATCCCTCGTGGGGTTTTCCTTCCAGCCGTCCTGTCACCTTGGTTGCTCTTTTGGTGGTCTTCTCAATCTGTCAGTCTCTTCCCTAAAACACAGTGCCAGAGCTGGAAGCCACTTCCAGAAACAGTGATTCCTCTTGGGCATTTGTGTGCTATCTAGTTATCCTGAGAACCGCAACAAATGCTGAATAAATAAAAACTCTCTAGCCATGTTCTCTAACTTATCTCATGAGTTTTCCATAAATAATATTTCAGCACTATGTTTCTGCCTTGCTTTTTCACCCAGAATTCATGGTGGCCTCTGTAGGGAATTCCCATTCTCATAGAAGCCTTTAGCTTTTCACCAGCTCATCTAGTCAAGCGAAATTTTGTCCCTCCCTTCAAGTGTGAGTGGCATGAGTTCCACACTCACATGAGCTGAGAACTTTCTGGGAAAGTTTAGTGAACTGGTGGGCTACATTAATCTGATAGATGGATGGATGGATGGATAGATAGATAGATAGATAGGATAGATGATAACGGATAGACAATAATAGATAACAGATAAATGATAATAGATGTCTATATGAACATGATGCTCATCCCAATTCTCCGAACCTTTCAAGGGCTTCCTATTTCTGACCCTTCTATTTTCCATTCATTACTGGTGGCTCAATGCACATTATGGAATTTGCTTGCTTTAAAAAAAAATAAATTCATCTGTTGCTTTGACGTCTTTTGTGGATTTTCCTATTTTTGTATTTCTTCAACACATCAGGCAAGTTCGAAGCTTTGGTATTAGGACCCGATGGAAAAACTATAAATAGAGCCATTCTTTTCTTTTTTTCCCTCCATGTAAATGCTTGCTTTAGAATAACTGGCATCATACTGCCATAGAAGAAAAATATAGGGTCAATAAAATGCTTCTGAATAAAGTCCATTTATTAATTGTTGCTTAGAAGAGTAACTAACACAAATGAAAACCTGCATTTAGCCTGTGACAAGGAGGATGACCTGAACTCTGTTTACAATTGTTCCCTGCAAAAGATTTAGGCAAAAGCCCATGTTGCAAGATCCAATCTGGGTCGGTCACTGGGACCTGAAGTTTACTCTTCTGAGCTTTCAGACTCATGCTGAGGCCATCTTCAGGAAACTTCTTCATGACCAACCCACATTGGATCTTGCAACGTTATCCTGGGACACGTACATTTGTGAAGACCTAAGTATTCAATTTCTTGGAAAGGTGAGTTTTACGAATCAAAAGCAACTAATCTGTGAAACTCTGAATTATAGCTGTGGGGAAAAAACTTGATGAGATGAAAAAAGTACATCTTATTTTTAAGAAGGACAGATTTTACAGATCTCCAACTTTCTTCTTTGGGCAGAATGACAGGGAAAGGATGGACTGGGGTGGGGAAGGTCATGATGGCCAAAAGGCGATATAATGTGGAAGGTATGACGTCTACTTGATCAGAGTTTCAAAGAAAAGTTGAAGAAGATGTTGACTTCCCAGTGAGTTTTGGGGTCCTGGAACCCAAAACGGTTCCCCCACTGAGGAGCTGCTGGGATAAACAGAGAGACCAGCCTCCATTTTTTGAAAATGAGAGATTCAACAAATGTCTCCATCCTTAAAGGTAACACACAGTGATCTCTGAGGTGGAAAACAGGGTGGGAGGCAGCATGGCCCACCCCAAACCCACTCCTGTTTTCTGCTATCTCTAAGACACCAGCTGATAAAGCAAAGGGCTGCATCCTGCAAAGGTCAACTTTAAAAGTGGAGTTTCCCTTCAGGCAATGGAGGAGAGGGGCTCTAGAGGGAAGGACTATGGATCCTGCAATAATATCCTAAGAAAAAGAAATCCTCCCTTTGACTTCTCCTAGCCCAACTGTATGTATTTTGCCTGAGTGAAGGCTATCCAGATGACAAATGGGAAGTTGGAGGCGCTGAACTCAAGGACTTTCAAATCAATACAATAATGTTGGAGGATAGGAGGGGAGAGGAGAACCGATGTGTTGTGTGGCATCACAAACCAATATGTAGGAGTTGTGACTGAAGCATCAGAAAACCTATTAGCCTGCTGTCAAGCCCTTTTCTCAATCAATGATGAGTTATCTCAGATCCGTGCTTTGAGGTGGCATCGTCTCCCGATTCCTCTCCATGACATCTCTAACATGTGCATTCAATACGACGGCCCTCTCTGCTTTTGTTCCTTAACATGCCACAAGTCAAAGCAACATTTATCACTAATTGCACAATTACTTTATGCAGCACTAGAGATGAAAGCCTTGACTTTTAGTAGCATTAAGTTTTCAGAAAAGTCAAGGCAGTAATTATCAGAAGCAAAACTATTTATTAATTAAAGTAATATCTCACTCGATATAGCTGAACTTCCACGGATCTGAAGACTACAAAATAAAATAATTGTGCAATTAGGGGGAAATCATTCATTCTTTTAGAAGTGCTCAACTTACTACTGCAAACAATGTACTTTAAATCAAAGTTCACAGGTTTCCAGAAGACCAGAGACCTGTCAAAATTCCTCCATGTTGTTGGCACGATGAAAAATGATCACCAAGCACCAGAAAAGAGTTTGGAGATCAACCGTGAATGTGAGGAAGGGCCAGACCATGATAGTTTCCTCATCTTTGTATTCTTCCCTGTCCACCCTTAGTTTCCAGGAGCAGAACATTGCTCTTTTTGAAGGCTGTTATGGCTGTGCAATTCTTGGATTTAAAGACAAATGACACTTCAGAACAAAGAGAGACACATAAGGAATCCTTGCTCTTTAAAGCAGCTGCATCCTTTCCTGACTCCGCAGTTGAGATGTGGCATGGGGTAAGATGCATTTGGCTGAAGGAAGGGCAGAGAAGGGCTGGTGGGGAGCTGCAAAACATCTTTTGCCCTCGCAGGTGAGGGGCAACACTGCAGGCCCTCAAGTTGATGTTCTCCAATGCCTCATTCTGGGCCATCCCGATGACACACCCACTCTTGTGCACTTCCAGAGACAATTGCTCAAGTATCAATTTGGTTTGGCCTTTAACAAAACCTCCTCAATGCTACACATTTTCTGAAGTCCTCTTGTTTAAATAATCTGCCAAATATTTTTTGAATTCAGATTTATTTTCTTCATCGGCAACCATTTCTGCAATTCACCCTCTGATTAAAGAGTAGAAAGCAGTTCCAGATGGACAAAGGGGTACAATTTACAAACTGTTGCACTAGCACATGTGCAACACACTCATTCACGTGTCCCAGCTAGCAAGTGCCTTGTGTAAGCACTCATCCAGCCCAAGAAATTTTTCCTGTCTTGTGAGCTTCTCTCAAAACTAGCCCATTAGATAGTGCTCCACTTCCAAAATTGGGTTTCCATGGAGGTTCCCCAGAGCTCCACAAACTCAGGCAACCAGTGTGCATTGTCACTTCCCCCTCCAAATGGTGCAAAACAGATGGTGTGCTCAGGGCAAAATTGCTCAGCGCAAGAGAGTTCACTTGGGGAGACTGATCAAAATGTTGGCCGAGACCCAAAGTTTTGCAATTCTGGCTCAATATGCAGACTATAATTCATCCTTAGCAAGAACAATTGGCAAAGGGAAAACAGCACCGTGGCCCAGAAATAGATTGAAAATCTCTATTATGCCCTTCTGTTTTCACCACATGAGATACAAATAGCAGCATTTTTTTCTGGCCAATATTGGCTTCTTGCAAGAATGGTTAACACATCAAAATTCAACTGTGGCCATGATTGCTGTGGCATGGTTTAAGATAGTGGACTGCCCATATCCCTCATTTGACTAAACAAGCAAGAAAGCAAACAAAATGGTCTCCTGCACTTCTGCCACTCCAAACAAGGCACATGGTCATGCTAACTGAGGCTCTCTAGCTGATCCAGGCTGTGAGGAGCTTAAATGGCATTTGATAACCAACACTTGATTGCATCTCTGAGTCCCACTTATGGGTACACTGAAGTAGGAAGGACCCTGAAGTTTCCTTGGGACCTGGAACAGGTTGCAGAGGCTTCCCTGGCAACAAAGGGGCCACAGTTGCTGAACAAACTTAGCTTCAGACTCATGACTTCAGTTCTGCCCTTGCCAGAGGACAAAAAAAGGATGTATCTAATGGATAACGGCAAGTCACACCTTTGGCCAGATTGCTTTGCCTATAGAGCCTTTCAGATAATGGACACCTTGCATTTAAGCCTCCTCCTTTCATTCTGGATGTAGTATATTTATGGTTTGTCCAGAAACACAGACTGGCACCCTAGTTGGTCCATGAGAGCAGAAGAGCATGGCAGGATGAACCTGAAAGTTTCAAGCTATAGCTCTGTGGTGGAAAGCAAAGGAATGATTTAACCTTGTTGTCTCTGGCAACAGTTCTCTCAATGCACACAGTTGTAACACCCCAAAAATGGAGCTGTGCTTTCTCTCTCCCTCTCTCTGTTGTTCCAACCCCATGCAGTATGTGGGAAGCTGTAATGGAATTGTAGCCTCTCTTGGAAGGCACAGGCAGATTAGGTTACAAAAGATTTCACTGGTTCGAGCCGGAAAACCACATAAACTTCAGGTATTTCTAAGAGGATGTGTCCAGAGTAAGAATAAAGGCTCAGCTCAGCCAAAGAACAATACTGTACACAGTATCCAGAGCAGGCACGCAGCTCTTGTGGTTTCTGGAAACCAAAGGTAGGCCATGAAAAAGCTCTGGAAAACACCTGAAGACAGGAAGTTCTAATCCAGCTCAGTTTCTCAAAAGGGTTTGTGGTTATCTGTTTAATTCTTACGCAGATTTGGATCAGAAATTGTAAAACTTCCAACCTTCCTCCTTTTCTTATAAGAAAGCAGTATTTTTGTGCAATGTAATTCTGAACGTATCTCAGTAAACCATCAGAAAGAAATATGCCCAGGATTCGGTTTAGCTGGGGGGGTTGTAAAAGCAGAGGAAAACTGGTAGTGGGAGCAGCAGAGAACCTCAGGCTAGTTTGAGACGTTTTTACAAAGAGGGCTGCCAGGGTTCAACGAGGAATCGTATGAGCTAAAATGCAACGAGTAAGAGAATTCTCTGATTACCCAAGACTCACATGGAAAACCCAATGAATCCTGAGTGGGCTACATCTAGGCAGGGGGAGTTGAACTCGCACGGAGCAAGTGGTGGCTGAAGAAGCCAGGAAGCAGCCCTGTCCAGCACAGCAGCAATTCGGTGTGGAGCAGGCAGCCAAATCAGGACCAAGGAGCCCTGCAGGCTAAAACCCAGCAGAGAAACTCCAGCCTTCTCTGCGGTGGGCTAAACCTCCTCTGTGGGCACAGGGAACTGGGGCATCGGCTTGGAATGTGCTCAGGATCTTGATGGAAATCCTCAGGCCATCCCAGAAAAATGACAGTCCAACCTTTGCTAAAAACCATCCCAGCTCCGAGCTGCCCAACAGCTTCATGCAGAGAAACGTCCTCCTTATTTCAAATTTGGAATTCTATGAAGTGCTACCTGTTGGGTTTTGCCCAACCACAGGGACCACTCAGAATAAATGCCCTGCCCCACTTCAATGTCCAAGCACGGGAAAACTGCTGCCAACTGCTTGCTCAGACTTCTCTTCTTTAGGCTTTAGGCACCCCCTTCCTTTAGCAGCTTTTCCTTGGGATTAGGCTCCAAGACCTTCATTATCATTGCTACTTTCTTCTGTACTCTCCAATTTTTCAAGAGCTTTCTTGGATGTATCTTGGCAACCAAAAACAGAGATAATATTCCAGATGCAGCTTGATCAGGGTAGCAATGAGCAGAATCATCATTTCCAGAGTGACTTTTGATTGTTGTTTTCTTGAGCAAAGTTGACATTTCCCCAACCTGTGACTTTTTGAGGGACAGAGCATTCTTCCCAAGGCAATCGTTCTTGAAGAGGGCACTGCTGCGGGGCCAAAGAGCCACTTCATTCTATCAAGCAATGCAGCAGAGGATCAAACGGGAGGGGAGGGAGGGGAGCAGAAAACCTTGCATGATTGCATCAAGGAACCTTCAGTCAAAAAAGCACAGAAAAAGCTCATCAGATTGCAAGTGGAAAAGCAGGACCCAGCAAGCAGGGCCTGGGAGGGCAGCCTTAGCTCCAACTTGTACTTTTGGCATTAATATGGGACAGGCAGAGTAGAGGCAAGATGGACATGCAAATTTTTCTGTGTTGCTAAAGTCTGCTCTTTTAGTCTCTCCCCACATCAGCTCTGGAAGATTGAAATATCAATTACAGATCAATTTTCTCCTTAAGTAAACACTAATGCAGGATAAACAGCATTAGGAGATGCAATCGTAGCATTGCTGACTTCAGGACCGACTGCCTGCTGCTCACAGCAAGTATAAGCTTGGAGATTAATTAACCTGAGGAGATATCACTTAAGAAAGATTTAAGGCGATCAGATTTGGGAAAATGAAGCAACCAGGCATATTAAGGAGAAGGCAGCAAGTTTCTAGAAAGGAGCAGCAAACTTTGATTTCTTCTCCTGTGGTTGAGGCTCTTGTTTTCCCCGGCTTTAAAGATTAGCTTCAAAAACAAGGGCATTCTCCTTTCCTAGATAAGCCATGGTAAAGCCACAGGCTCTTAAAATAATTCTGGTCCACAATCCGAAGAACTAGGAAAGTGTTTGAAAGAACTCCATATCAAGACAACCTCTTCTAAAGGAGACATCTGAAGACTTTGTGGTTGTTCCCTATTGAGGACCTGAGTCAGTAAGTTTGGCCAAACAGCTAAGTTTCCTTATTGATATAAACAAATATCAATCAGGGAAGAGAAACTAGCAGTTAGCTTCTGGAGGACTTTCAATGTTGCTATGTTCTGGTAGGCCACCATCAGCCTGGTTTTTGCTCTTTTATTGGCCTATTTGCAAACTCTGGAATCCCTTCGTAACCCTTGGAGCTGCAAGAAAGCAGACCCTTGGGCCTTGTAGAACAGACTGCAAATGGTCAATATCAGCCGCACAGGAGGCTGCCTCAGTTTCCTCAAACAAATAGTGACTTTCATGGTCAAGTTGCCAATGTCACGTATGGGACCAGAGTCCACAGGACTTGTATCACGGTTGATGTAGCTCCTTAGAATGCACTCAGATATTCTGAAACCCAAAGTTAAAGATGACCCATTTTAAGAAAACTGAGAATGTTGGGATGACAAAAGGCAGCTCAATTCTATAGGAATTGCCTGGGAAAATAGGCTGAGCAGTTAATTCTAGATTTTGATCCAATTTAAGCCAGCATTTATTCAAGAAAAACCTCTTCTTCTGGAACAAATGAGCCAAGGAACAGGAACACACATCTTGGAGCAGACCCAAAACTCACCCAACCATCTAGTTGAAAAAGGAAAGAGAATTAGCAACTATCCAGCTTCAGATCCAGTAGTCCAACTGTTTCTGGCCAAATAAATATAGCCAGTTGTCTCTTCTTGCCACCTTTTCTATTAGGGCTCAGCCAATGAGAAAGAAGAAAGGGACTGTGACTGTATTAGTGTGCTCAGATAGCAGATCAAGGGAAAGAACCAAATCCTGAGGAGTAAGTCCAGATTCCCTTCCCCTTCAGCCTGACACTCAAAAAACATAATCAGATGAAGCTTCCTTTCCACAAAGGACAAGATGTTGAGAAAGGCAGGCTGGTTTTTCAGCAGAAGAAAGCACGGTTTCTCCAGAGGGAGAACTAATTCTCTTCTATTGAGTAGAGTTTTCCTTTTATGGTTTTCATAGGACAATGAATGATGAGGCATTGGAGGACCCATTTCATGTTCCTGCTAACACCAATGTCCGAGGAAATGTCATCTGCCAACTCTGATGCCCGTCCTCAAGGAATCAGGCTTCCCTTGATCTTCTTTTGAAATCAGACAAGAAACCACTAAGACTTGTCAGTGAAAAAAATCTCCCCTACAGTTCCATTGGAGAGCATTTCTTCACAAATAATTTAATGGCAAGCTTGCAAAGACTACAGCACACCCTTGAGGGAGGAACAATAAGACCAGAATTCAGAGAAGTTTCACTACCTGTTGGCATGACTGGGCTTTCTTGAATGCCACTGTGGGAGCCCTGAAGAGGCAAACCCATTGGAGAAAAGGTCTTTTGGACCATTGTTGGTCAAGATC
This sequence comes from Laticauda colubrina, assembly GCA_015471245.1. Classification (NCBI taxonomy): domain Eukaryota; kingdom Metazoa; phylum Chordata; class Lepidosauria; order Squamata; family Elapidae; genus Laticauda; species Laticauda colubrina. The sequence goes on along the minus strand of BLBF01000059.1, from coordinate 1,074,058 downwards.
CTAGACAGGTCAAGGAAGCAAAAAGGCCAAACTCTGGCTATTCATGAGATTTTTTGGTGCTGTTGGATCAGCGGAGGCCCTCAGCCTGACCTTCTGGCCAACGGAAGGTCTCAAAGAAAGGCCTGGTGTCAGCAGGGCCACCCATGACCATTCAGAAGCAGTTCTGAATTCTGGGGGTTGAGGTCCGCTTGTCTTAAACTTGCACTGGGAAGGGGGTCCATGGGTAACACCACCTCGGCTTCAGGAAGCAGGCCACGGAGGACAGAGCCAGGAGACCCAAGGAGACAGAAGTGAGAAATAAGCACCAACTGAGGACATAACTAGTTTTGTAACATTAATTTGTTTTTATTAAGAAGACAGATACTTTATAGTACTTCTTTCTCTTTGTAAAAATGGTATACATGAACCAATACAAAATGTGAATGGGAAGAAATGGTTATGCGTTTTCTTACACTGTAACATCATCCATGGACACCTTAAACAGAATCGGCCTAAGGGGGCGAAATTAAAACAGGTCAAAGGGCGAGTCAAGAACAAGCTTATTTGGCATTAGCTACGCACCCTTCATTTTCCTCCTCAACTTTCCTTTTGGTTCTGTCTTAAGGAAAAGGAAAAGGGGGAAAAAATAAAACCTCATCCGAATGACCAAAGCCCAAAAAACAAGTTTGTTCTTCCTCAACTCCTAACTCTTGGAATCTAAACCTGCACAAATCAATAGCTAACAATACATTTCAAACAGTGCACGGAACACTTGCAGGAACAACCGCCCCCCCCCCCCCCCTCAAAAGAGCCTCCTTCCCGGGCGATGGCGGAAGACCCACTGCCCACCCTTTCCTGGTGGGGGTTGCTCCTTGCGGTCTCTTCCAAGGTGTGGGATCCAAAAAGTTTGCAATCTACCTGAGACGGAAACACCAATCAAAACACGTGAACCTGAGACATCTCAACAGTATTAAGTCAAAGTTACATCGGGAACACGGCACTACTGTACACTTTCCAAAACAAAGATGAGCCGCTCAGCGCAGAGGATGTACCAGTTCTGGGATCGGTGGTGGTTAAAAAAAGGCCCCCTCCCTCTTGAAAATCATTCAGAAGCTGTCCATGGCCTGCCTGCCAGTGTGGCCCCCGACTGGGGTCTCCGATGGTTCCGAAGGCTGAGAAACAAGATGGCGTGGTACAAAATTGGGTAGGGGGCAGCCAAAGGCCAAGGGTTTGGGTTCATGGCTTAAGGATGGGGAGGGGGGGGGGGGGGAGTTGGGGGGGGGGGGAAGATGGGAAAGTTCTTTTAAAAAGGACGGGTTTCGCGTGCCAAATTCTTCAGCGAAAGGTTAAATGTTTCTGCCAATAATTTAAAAATAAATATTTTCAAAAGCCTTTCTTTTTTCTTTTTTTAAAAAAAGATGTTGACGTAAAGAGATGATAGTCTCTCTCCCCCCCCCTCCCCACGATAAATCTTTGCAAGTATATAACAGGACAGCCATACAAATCTATCAGCCAGTATCCTTTAAGTGCTTCCCTGTAAGCCAACCCTGCTTCCAATGTGGATTCTCCCCGGAGAGACCCAGTTTTCCTAGGGCGTTTGTTCCCACCTTACCAACTTTAAGACAAGTGGACTTCGACCCCCAGAAGACCCCAGCCAGTGTTGCATTGCTGCTGAGGAATTCTGGGAGTTGAAGTCCACTTGTCTTAAAGTTGCTAAGGTGGGGAAACACCGCCCTAGATGACTGTGGAGCCACGAGATGCTCCCTGCCTCCTCCATTTCCTCCCAGGCTTTCCGAGAGGGAGGTGCCCCCCATTTCCAGCCTTGGGGAAGAGAGGAAAGCTGTTCTGTTATTGGTAGCTGGAGGATGAGCCTGGGGAAGGGAACCAAGGCTCCATTTGGAAGCTGAAGTCAGGGAAAAGGAAAAAGAAAACAATCTTTCCTTCTTTCTTTCTTTCTTTCTTTCTTTCTTTCTTTCTTTCTTTCTTTCTTTCTCTCTCTCTCTCTCTCTCTTTCTGTCTTGCACACCCACTCAGCCTGAAAAAAATTGGATCAAGTAAATGAAACATTGCTGCGCTGACTTCCCGGGGACAGAGGCCCGGGGGCTGCCCAGCTGGAGAGCAAAGCTCGCTTCTCTTCCATTCTCCGCTGCCTTTTGTCCGACAGCCACATCCCGAAGGTGTGGCAGGCTTCTCCCAGCCTCTGCCTTAGGGACTTCGGGGTGCCCAATATGGGTCACAGGCAGGGCTTGCAGGCCGAGATCACGCCGTGATCGCCAAGCACCAAAGGGAAGAAGGGATCAAACGAGGCCGAAAAGAATACGTAGAACGAAAAGAGGGAGGAAAAATTTTTAAAAAGCAAAAGGGGCAATTTTGGCCGATTCACAGAGTTTTCTGTCTCCAGCTAATTACAGTGATGCTGGGCCAAATTGGGAGCCACCGACAGGACCTTTGGGAACCCAAATAATCGGAGCCAAAGTCAACCCTTCCTCCCCCTTGTACGACTCGGCTTCGCCTGCTGTCCCCGAAGGATCTTCCCCCCCGTTCGTGGCAACCATTTGGGGGAAGATCTTGGACACGGTATCTGCAGGCTGATCGCGCCGGTCCAGACTCTCCAGAGCGCGGGAAAGCACGGAAGGAAAGGAGGTCTGGCTCCCTAGGCACACACTTTGCTTGCAGGTGCTCAAGTCAGCACACTTCTGGCTCTTGGTGAGAAGCAGAGCGAGCCCAGGCGCTTGTCTTTGCTGCACTGGAAACTGAGGCAGCGGCTGCCCCTTCTCCTACAAAGCCTATTGGTCCAAGCTCTCACAACAAGGGTTTATGATGGATGATGGATACACTCAGTTTCAAACAATGAAATCTAAGGTGTGCTGGTTCTCCTTTGATGACACGGTTTCAAACAACAACAACAAAATAGAACCCAGAATCTCAAAAAGAAAAAGAAAAAAAAGAGAAGAAGAAATAGAAGAAGAGAAAACTAACAAAACCAAATGAGATTTTTTGTTTTTTTAAAAAAACCATCAATAACCAACCAGCTCAAATCTTTTCTCAAGGGATTCCAGCAGACAATTCCAAGAAAGGCTAGGAAGAAAAAAAAAAGTAAGAACTGTATGAAACTGTAGGTTCTCTCCCCCTCCCTCCTCCCCTCCCTCCAATGAAATAAAAAATAAAACAAGGCACAGAATTTTCTGTAAATGATGGAACTAAACTAAATCCAAGCTGAACTTGGCCATAGAATTAACAACCCAATGATACAGAAGTGTCACACAGCAGAGTGTACTTCACAAAGAACACCTTTTTTTTAACGTTGGGACTCCTCAACTCCCACACATTTTGCCAGCCATAAATTTAGAACATAAAAAGAAAGAAAATAAAAAGAAAGAAAAGGAAAGAAAGAAAAAAGAAAGAAAGAAAGACACACAAAAGAGACAAATTAAAAAAGCTGTAAGCTGGTAGCAACTTCCAACATCATTGTCTTTATCTTCTAGGAAGGGCTGGGCCTCCCTCAGCCCGGCCGCCGGCCGGCCGGTTGGGCGCCTCCGGGAACAAGGGGGCTCTAAATGAAGTACTCCTTCTTCTCTTCAGAATTGTTCTGCCCCCCCTCGGCGTTGATGATGGCAGTGTCGGCATCGGCTGCGTCGTCAGCTCCTTTGGCTTCGTGAGTGAAGTATGTACCTGCACCAAGGAGAGAGGCCTCAGGGACCCTGCCACGCCAGGTGGGAGACTCCAGCTCAGCCCCCCCCCCCCCCAGCCTCTTCCTCCCACTCCATGCTTCCCATCTTACAATGCAAAAGCTTTTGGCTAGAACCTTTTCTGCTCCGCCATGCCAGCCCTTCTGCACCGCTCTGCCCCCCGCACCCACTGCTTTGGGGAGGGGACTGCACGGAGAACGGCCTTCCCTAATTCTGGATCCTCCTGATGTGAGGGAGGAGAGTTTCCAAAATCCCCAGGCAGGAGACTGATCAAAGTCAGCTCAAAGTCAAATCAGTCCTCCCTGAGATTCTGAAGGGGGAGGTGCCTGAGGATTTACACAAATTTAGACCGAATTGCACCAGGGGACACCCTAGTGACTGGTGTCCCAGAGGCCATTAGGCCCCGGACTTTGATCCCTGGCAACCGAGCAATCTCCCCTCATCCCACTTTGAGGGATATTCTAAGGAAAAGTTGGCCTTGCAGGTCTTTATGCATCCGTTCTGGTAGGTTGCCCTCCCAGAGGTTCATCTCATAGTCCCGGTGTACTTGGCCGTTGCCCCCCACAGCCAACAACATCTCCCCAACCAGTCTATCGATGAGAGATGTTGGCAACCAGCTGCAGGGGTTAAAAGGAGGCATCCATGATGAGAATCCAAGCAACACAGGTGAACAAAGCCCCCCTGCATCTTTCGAAGGGGTCTGCCCAAATTATGATGCAAGGCAGTTGACCTTCCGACGGTCTTGAAAAATGTCCTTTGCCCGTACAGACTGAGCTCCAGGAGGAGACTACGTAGGGCCTGCCTGAGGTATGAGCTATGCGGAAGACCCTCCGTTTTTTGGCTGGGGGAAAAGCATTTTGAAAAGCTCTTAGCCCTACAAAGCTCCCACACACATTTTAAGGAATACCTAATATGCAGGGTGACGTATGTCCATCCAATTAGAGTGAGACCACCAAGCCAACTGGTTTTGTAGCCTCCACGATTCTTGATTAAATCCTCAGAAAAAATTGGACCAATGGCATAGTTCCTTCCAGCATCTTTAACTCTCGACAAGTCCTGCAAGGGAGGACTAGGAGGGCCTTCTAGTGCAGAGGTCCCCAAACTTGGCAACCTTAAGATTTGTGAACCTCAACTCCCAGAATTCTCCAGCCAGCATAATTCTAGGGCTTGAAGTCCACAAGTCTTAAAGTTGTCAAGTTTGGGGACCCTGTTCTAGTGGTAGGAGCCACTTTTTGCTTCTGGCTGCATGGACTTCTGTCCAGCTCTGGGAAAGGTTCTGCTTGATTGGGTGGAAAAGTGGGGAAGAAGCTGGGTCTATGAGACAGACCCCCCCCCCTTAAGCCCACAGAACAGGCAGGGAGAGGGCAGGGGATGTCCAAGACCCCTTCTGCCCGGACTCTTTGTTGGCAAGCGTCCCCCTTGCACTGACCTTTGTGTCTTGCAAAGTACCGCCCCAGGATGATCAGGAGACAGAGCATAGCAAAGACCACCACGGCCACCACTCCGCCGATCACCGCATGGTCCACCGCTGTGATGGCGCTCTCTTCTCCTGCTCGAGAATCTGCCACAATTAGAAGATGGTCAGGATGGACCCTGGCGACCTCGGTCACCTTTCCTTGCACAGATGTGACTTACTTTAGGCCAAGGGTGTTCAACCCTGGCAATCCTGGGGCTTGTGGGCTTCAACTCCTGGAGTTGGGAATTGAGGTCCACAAGACTTAAGAGTTGCCAAGGTTGGGTGCCCGTTTTAGACCGAGAGAGTCCTGAATGGGACCCAGGAAGTGGTTCAGGCTGCTGGGCACTACTGGAATGCACTGGGGGAGGGGGAATTAGGAGATGCTAGCAGAAGGGGAAGCGACTGGAAGCATGGACACATTGCTTGGGGGGGGGTATGTTCTGATACAGGGAATCCATACCTTTTAGCTGCAGCCCCATAAAACAATGTCCCCCCACCCTCAAAGAAAGACCAAATTTCTCTGAAGGAGCAACAGGGAGACAGGATCTGCTACCTTCTCTCCTGTGAACTGCAGTTCAACTAGGGACTGTGATGGATCAATCCTGAACTTCTCTCTGTCCCCCTCCTTTTCCTGGGAGATTTCAAAAAAGTGCCATCAACCTCTTCTGAACGGAAGACAAAAAGCAATCATTGCTTTTATTTTATTTATTTAACACCTTGCCTTGCAGTTAATTTGCTTTTACAAGCTGCTTGCTCTCTTCTACTCACCCCCGCCCCCCAATGCTTTCTGTCAGAAGAGGAATGACTTGCTTAGCTGGGGAGGAACCACAGTGAACCCCGAGTGAGGGATGGCCACGTAAAATTAATGTATAGCAATGTAAACAATTTTAATTTAGGGACGCGGCTTCAGCAGCCCTCCCTGAAACTCTAATGGCAACCGAGATTTATAAGGGAGCAAAAGACAATTATTCTCCTGTTGATTAATACATTAACATTTTGGAAAGGAAGCTCAGCCACGGTCGCCTTTCCCCACCTCTCTCTCTCTCTCTCTTTTATTTTTTTGATCGAGTTTAACCATGACACCTCCATTAAAATGATTTACTGGCCGTCCCTTACAATTTAAGCACAGCAGCAACTGAAATGGTAAAATTCTTTTAACTTTACATGATTTGTGAAGTCCGATGTGAAGGATTTGCCATTTAAATCTTTCACTACAAGAAGCGCCTGGCCAATAAAGCCCCCCTGCCTGCCCGGGTGCCAGAGAGAAATGCGTTTTGCCAGGAAGAGCCAGTTGTGCAAATTTCAGCCCATTTTTAAGAAAGATTGATCTCTCCCCTGAGAGGGTCCTCTCTCGAAGGCCCCCGCCCCTAATAATATTTGAAGTTTATTGATCAAGTGTGCAGCTCCATGACAGCTCCAGGTAATGGGGCTTCTTGGAGGAGGAGGAGGGAGGCCAGATAGGAGATTCTCAGTCGGGGAGAAGGATTTACGATCCCCACGGAGAGCATCAAATCTGCACCATGATTAAACGCTCAGAGGTAAGTAAATAACTCCTGGCCGAAAATTGCTGCAAAATGAAGTTTAATTAAAAAAAATATATATAGTTCCAATTAAGAGTCTTCCAGAGGCTCCGTTAGATGCTGTCCAGGCAAACTGCCTCACTGGAATGTGAAGAGCAGAATCCTAGTTCCCACCAGGGAGGAGACAGGTAAGGAGGCTGCCAGAGGGAACAAGGCTGCTATTGCCGTGGGTCAATCTACCAACCTTCCACCTGCGGTGAGGGAAGGAGATCAGGTTGTTTTGAGCAGGGCACCTAGGAGGGCCAGAAAGCCTCTTTTTCACATGCCTTAATGAACCCATTGGCATGACTTTAGTCACAATCTGTGTACTTTGACAGAGTTTACAATGGTCCTTCTGCCTCCAGGGCGAGTAGCAGTGGTGAAATGCTGCCGGTTCGGCCCAGTTCCACTGAACCGGTAGCAAAAAAAAGCTCCGACAATCAGCTAAGAGGAGAAAGAACAGAAAATCACAGGATCGGCCCTCCCACCCAGCCCTGTGCTTTTCTGTTCTTTAACTTCTCAGCTGACTGGCACGGCAGAGCCTCAGCTGGTGTTTGGAAAGCTGCACATACATGTGTTCGATGCGCGTATGCGCAAAGTGTGCGATCATTGAACCGGTAGGGAAATTGGTAGAATCCCACCAGTGGTGAGTAGGGGGTGTGTCTAGACCAGCATTTCTCAACCTTCACAACTCTGAGTTGGGTGGACTTCAACTCTCAGAATTCCCCATCCAGCAGCATTTTCCCCACCCCTTAATTCTACCTGTGAGCTTCGGCTCAGGTGGGAGATAGGAGGACCAGCTGGGACAGACCAATTGGTTCTCTCTTGGCTGCTTTGCTTTGCTGGGGGTTGCTGCCTCTGCCGAGTGCCCAGAGCCAAGTGGCGGTTGGTCCCCAGGGTGCTTTTTCCAAAAGGCAGCTGGATTTTCTGGGGGATTTTTTCCTTTCAGAACATTTCAGTTGATGTTAGTTGAGAACTTCAGGCTCCCATCAGCTTCTCCCAATTCAATGTCTTAACCCTCATTTGTGAGTGAGGGTCTATGGAAGAGGACAGGCTTTAAGGAACTGTTCCTCACCGAGACCCTGGCCAGTTTAAGGCCCCTGGGCACATCCGAGGCTGGGCAGTATCTATCTAGGTGGACATCACCTCCAGGATTCACAGGCAGGAATGGACAGGTGGGTGGGGGGAATTCGGGGAGCCGAAGCCCAGCTTTTAAATGGAAAAATGCCAAGAGGATATTCAGATGATTTATGGACAGTTTAGGCTATTTCATTTTATACATAACTTTCTGTTGAGGGTATTTTGAGTGTCAAAGAAGATTTATCTGCTGATCAACCTGGCAATTTAGCAGTTGGGGTCTAGTTGTCCAGCTGCCTGTTGACATGTCTAACAAAGCAAAAATGGGAGCCGTTCCACCTTAGAGGGGACCGTCACCGACTGATAAAATCAAAGCGCCTCCACTGAACAATTGGGGGAAATCTATTATTTGACCTTAAAAATAAGGGTCAGTTGAAAAGCGCCATCCCAGTTCACCTGCTCTCTTAAGAGGAAGCTCAAAGATGCCAGTTCAGAGCTGAGCAGGGGGGACTTTCACTGGCAAATTCTGAGAAAATGCCACATTTCTTGCTAATCCTAATGTGTTATTCTTTCTTCTTTAAGGTTTGCTTTTCTCAGCACCAATTCAATTACAGATGCTACAAATCCTTCTGACATTTAATTCCTTCTTGTCAGACTGAGCAGTAAACGTAGATCCATGCACGGCGTTTTCATTAAGATGTTAATATACATCTTAGCCTGCTAGCATTTCTGCCCAGGTGCCTCCCAGAAAGAGAGACAGGAAAATGGGGGGACACCTGTGCCCAGCGCTCTCTGCCCTGGGGCAACAGGGCAGCCAGCAGAGGGAAGGGAACTCCACACTCGGGGGGGGGGGGGCAACCTACTCTGTGGGGCAGCAGCCTCTGCCATTCACCAACCGCCCACATCATGGAATTTAAGCATCTGCTGTGCAATGGGCAGAAAGCAAACCTATCCCTGACATCAGAGCCTTGACTTTTGGGGAGTAAACCAGGAGGCCCCAGAGAACCCCACTGCAAGCTTACTCCATGACCTCTCTGACTTGGGAGCAGGACCATTGGTGGCGATGCTGCTGCCTGGTCCTGGCTGTGGCTCAGAGGAGCCTTGTGCAAAGCAAGGAGATGCTCCTCAAAACTGGACAGCAACAACACAACCACTGCTTTGGGGCTACAAGAACAGTGAAAGATGTTCTCCTATTTAACTGAGGATCAGTTCAAATCTTGGCTTTGCTTTGTACATGTTTTTTTTTTCATCTTCTGTATCATTGGCATGTCTAGTGTAGAGAAAAGGCACACTCAGGGAACTGTCTTCTGCCAGTACAATGGTGGTTTTAACAGAAGACTATCTCTGTCACTCAAGGCTGAACTGTGGGGGCCTTTGGTGCTCTCTGAGCTCGGTCGTCCACTTGTTGGTGTTCCTTTACCTAACTAAGGAACACCAAGGAGGGTGGTAGGAGTGAGGAGAGTGAAATGAAAATCCCCACACTCACTGGTATGGAAGATGACACCCTACTTGGGTAATGAAATGTCTACAAGCAAATAAGTACGCTCAGAGAGAACACACCAAGGATCTACAATTGTGATCTGGCCTAATTAAAAGGTTAATTGGACAACATTTTAGGGGCAGGCTTTCCATTACAAAGTGAAATACAGTTTTTGAAAGAGAATATCACACAGACATTCACAAACCCCTGCTGCATTTTAAAAACTGACATAATTGTAATGATCCAGCCACAAATTTGTACAGTTTTAACTACGCATCTCCAAACCTCAGATGTTTATCAACAATAGGAACCCATTTGCACCCAGAATTTAAGCTGAGATTTCAGAAACATGTTTACTCTTCTAAGATCTCAGCTTAGCTAGGCTTCATTTTCCTCACATTCTACTCCCAAAATTTAGCCCACAAAATTCTGCAAATAAGGATGGGCGAGAGTGCTTTCAAGAAGGCCCATTCCCAGTGGGTGAAATCATCTCAAAATATGTCAACTTTTAAAGAAACCAGCATTGTTTGCCCAGCTGAATGACAGGTTGCAAAGATTCACCTTCCTGCTTGGGAATGGCGAACTATTATCCTTGAGGAAAAAAAAGCAATTTCAGCTGAATCAATGCTGTTTCCACCCATTGGGACCGATTCCTCCGTCTACACCTTGGACATTCCCCAAAGCTCAAGACTCTCGTCCTCCTCGGAATGAAACTGGCGCTAGCCATATTTGGAGCCCAAGGAAAATGGAGGAGGGCAGGACCTCGAGGTTTTACGTTCACAGGAGACAGAGAGGGTCCTCCTAATAAAGAATATGAAGAGCAGGCTGGGACCCTGGAAATCCAGGCTGCCTGGGACCCACCAGCATCTCTAGTACCAGCTGTGTCAGTGACTGGGAATGCTGGGAGAGGAAGAACAAGGCTGCCCGCAAACTGGGTGCAAATTGCATGGAGGGCTTCCAACCGTGTTTCCTCCTCCTGCTCTCCATAAGCACCGGCTGCAAACACCTTGGCATTGCTGTTGATATGCTGAATACCCAGGACACAATAGAAGCTGAGCACTTAAGGAGCCCAGGATATTTTATTGCTGTGATTTAGCTCTTGTGCTCTGCAGGGTCTCATTTTCTCCTGCTAAGTTATGTAGACCCAGGTATTAAAGGGTTCTCTTTGGGGAGCGGGAGGGGCAGCGCCAGACCAACCGGCCTGGAGTTCCTCCCAACTGCATTTGTGCTGTAAAAGCAAAAGGCTGATGGATGGTTACTGAGTGGGCTCAGCATGGCTTTTAATTGTGGCAAATTTAGATTTAAGGCTCCCTCTTTCAGAAGTTTTAACAGCTCCTGTTGTAAAGGAATGTTCCAAACTGCCATTCTATTGCACGTGCGCCCCCCTCCCTCCAGGCTGCAGGGCCATCCATCAGCATCGCGGCAAGGGCCCGGCCGGGAGTCATGCTGGGTGGTGGTGGTGGTGCAGTGGCCTCCTTCACCCTGGCAGAAACACTTCGGTTTCCCCACCACTGGAAATGCCCAAAGGCAGACGAGGCCTCTCTGACTCTCTTTTGCCCCCCAGCAAAGTCTGCCTCGCACAAGGGAAGCTGGTGGCAAACCAAACTTTCCAGGAGGAAAGGCTGCCTTTGAGACCGGAAGGACTTCTTCCTACCCCAGAATCTGGAGAGAATGGAGGGGCCAAGACCCACCCCAACTGCAGCCCTGGCGATTTTCCTCCCAGCGATTTTTCCTCCAAACCCAAACTGCCTCACCTACACAGCACCAACCCCACCCCAACTAAAGAAAGGGCAGCCTTGCTTCAGGCAAGGCCAAATCTACATCCTTCCCTTCCTCTGACGGGTGCAGCTCCCAGTTTCCGCCCTGCTGGGAAAACTGCGAGGGACGCCCACGGCCACCTTTCTGCAGCGGATCAAGGCTGGTATCCAATCCAGGTTCTCTGGGTTTCTTCTGCAGCCTGACAAAAAGAGACCTGATTCAACCTCTCCCTCTCCCTGGAATTCAGAGATCGGCTTCCAGAGACCGACTGATGCAGCTCAGGGCAGCTGTGGGCCTCCGGAGGACGCCTTGCTTTCTGGAGTGGCTCAAAGCTTGACTGATGGCCTCATTTATGGTGATAACTCCGGGATGTTTATTCCCATGATAGCAATCCAGAAACGGGGATGCCGCCCCTCTTGGCTGCCTGGCATTATTCATTAGCCCAGTTTTTCCCCTCACCTTCTCTAATTTAGTGATGGGCTATTTAAACCCAGAGTTTGTCTTGTAATATAATTGAATTTGGTCTCTAATTTAAGCGAGTGAAATTCAAGGAGTTCATCCTTCCCCAATCAATACGTTCCCCTTCAGTGACCCATTTCAAGATAGCTTCATAAAAAATAATGTATTTTGTTTTAATAAATTTAATCGCTATGACAGGTGCTCAATTTTTATTGGCTGCTTCTCCAGACATCTCTTTTCCAAAGCCATGCTTGTAATCAATAGTAATTGATTAATCAGCATCCCCTATGAACAAAGGTGCTAATCAGTTTTTGATTAGTTAATCAAACTACACAGGTCCCTTTTGATTGTGCCATGCTCTACAACCTGCAGAAAAGGGAAGGAAGCTCTCGGGGCTGCATAAACAGGAGCCCACTCAGTCCCTACAGAAACGGGAAAAGAATGGAAGGATAACCATCTACAAGGCAGGAGAGACGGGAGGCCTTCTTAGCCTGGATTTGCAGCTGCTGATTAGGAGATAAAGCACAAAGCAGAACACGCTGCTGCTGCTGCGGCTGCAGAGGGAGGGCCGGCCCCCGCCCTCTGCACTACGGGCTCAGGGCAGCGTCCTGTGCAAAGCAAAGGGCAGGCATTAAGGTGGGAGGGGCGGGCTTCTCGCCCACCCCCTTTCCTGGCAGGCGGGCCATTTGCTGTAAAGGAATAAAGCCGGGATAGGCAATTAATGTGCGGGCTGGTTGGGCAGGTGAGGAACCCACCTCCCCCTCCATTCCACTGATGGGGCAGGTGCTCATGCCAAGCCCAGCATCCCCCCCCCCACAGGTGCAGCAACCTGCAGGCTCCCTCCCTCCCTTTGACAAAATAATCCACATTTCAAGGAGAAAAAGGCTTCCAATGAGGAGTCAGAATCTCTTCCCCTCAACAACAACAACACACCCTTGCAAATCCCCATTTGTCAGGCAATTTCTCCCCAGCCCTTAAACCTTCTGGCCACTGGGGCTGATGCCCCCATCTTGGCCAACAGAGGCTGCTCGGCTTCTGGGAAGAGGGAAGGGTCGGCTCGGGGTAAGGGGGGAAGACGGCCCCCCCAAAAAGTCCAAAGGGCCGGGATGCTGCGGAGGGTCACAACTGTGGATGTTGCTGGGAGAAGCGGCCAGATGGAAAGGAGGCATGGAGCAGATGCAGAAGACAACCACCACATGGAGGCCAGCCCTTACCTGAGAGATCCCCATAGTCCAGCTCTTCGGCAGTATTGGGCAACTGAGTAAAGCCTTACAAATAAAAACAAACTCAGGTTTCTCTGGGTTCCACAGGGCAAGAAAAACAAAACACTTAAGAACAAGAGGAGGACAGTCTCCCAGAAGTCATTTGCCACCTGACTCAAGTTGGCCTTCAAAGGAGGCTCCTCGGCCAATTTCCATCAGAGATGCATGCATGTGTGTGTACATCCACATATATAAACACACATGCAGGCAGATCTCTCATGTCTTTTGAATCTACAAGAAGACCAATACAGAGTCAGGAGAGGGGAAAAAAAAACTTGGTCTGCTCTATTGGAAAAGCACAAAGCACAAAGGGGAACATTCAAAGCCACTCGCCCATAAATACATGCAAAAGGCATTTCCCCAACTTGTCTCACTGCAAAATTTCCCAGGATGAAGGATTGGTTCTTCTAATGAACCGCTCCCATTTAGATGCTTAACATGTGGCATGTTTTTTTTTTCCAGGTTTCTGTATACGTGTCTGTCTTGTGGCCAGGCCACTTTTATATATATATATATATATATATATATATATATATATATATATA
>BLBF01000059.1:1022974-1060694 GCA_015471245.1 Laticauda colubrina | reverse complement strand
ATATATATATATATATATATATATATATATATATATATATATATATACACATACATATACATATACATATACATACATATATATATATATATACATACACACACACACACATATATATACACATATATATATATACACATATACATACATACATATATATATATATATGGTGTATTTTCAAAACAACGGGTTTATAATTGGGGTGAGTTGGGTGTTTTTATGGGAAATGTTTTGGAAAAATCACCAAGGGTCTGTTGCTTAGAAAATCATCTCAAAGCTAATAAAGTATGTTGGTATGGGGTTTTGGGGCGGGGGTGGGGGCCAGAAACCTCCTCTAGCTTTCCTGGAACTACCTTGTTATCGAAACTTGAAGTGTGTCTGTTTAGACAGGTGACCCTTCCCTAGTTTTGAAATGGCTGTTTGATGGGGATGCATTTCAGCTCAAGGTTATGGAAGGAAGAAGAGTGTCAAGGTCTGTGGATCTCCCACAAAGACAATGTGTCTGTTTGGAGAGAGAGACAAGGCCAGGGGAAGAAAAACCCTGGGAGAAGAGAAGGTGGATGGTGGAGTCAGTCACCTCCACCTCGGCCTCTCTCGCCTCCAAGAAAGAGGAACATTTTGAGGGCATGTTATTAGTTGACAAATGACAGGCGACTCTTTTCTGTTTCCTTCCACTTCCCAACTCTGCAATGTTCAAGTTGGTCCTAGGAGACCTTTCCCCCCTGAACTGAGGCTGGCGTTGACAAAGGTAGAGACATCTCTGCTGCACAATGTAGGCTGTCAACTGGTTAACTCGTTTTTTTAAAAAAAATAAAAAATTGGGGGGCTTTGCTGGCCATTCAAGTTTCAATTGCTGAATTGCAGAGTTAACTTCAAGAAGGAGGCTACCTCCTGGCCACTGAACATGGCAAGACTACAGGAGGTCGGCTATCAATGATGCCACCAGTTTAGCTGCATCTATAGCCTTGTTTACAGCCAAATGATCCTTCTTCTGGGCAAACAAGGAGATCTAGATTCTTATGGCTTTGTGCACTGTGGCAGGGAAAACATTTACATCTAGGATCTCCTGTTGGCTTCGACATTGAACTGTCACCTTGGAGAGCAGCTTCATAGACAGATACTCTCGTCTAAACTGTGATTGTGAAGCGCTCTAGAATGGTAACCCATTCCTGTACACTCCAACTCTAAGGAGATGCATCATCCCCAACTGACAAGTGGCCATCCACTCCCATTTCTCTTACTGGTTGAAATCAGGCCATCTTACAGTTCTGGGGTATGGAGAAAGATCTTTGTAACTTCAGCCTTCAGCACTCCTGTGAACGGGAAGGCTGAAGATTATTGTCAGCCTTTACAATGCTGAAGGTCTTGGAATGGTCGAGGAGTACTCGCTTGGCACAACTTAGGGGTAACATCTCCGAGTTCCACCATCAGAAACAGACAGACTTGTGATAAAGATGTCAGTAAAAAGAGAACAGAAGCACTGAAGACTCATGTGCTTCTGCCTACGCGTGGGTCACTTCATTGGCAAGGGCAGAGTTGCACTAAACACATGGTACGTTTCTGTTCATCTGTAGGGGTTGGGCAGGCTTGGGTCTTAGATGGTCCATGACAATCGGTAGTCCCAGTGCCGTCTATCTTACTGGTTCTGGCTTCTAACTAGCTCCTGGGGAGGATCTAGTTTGGGTGAGCTAAGCATCTAGACTTGATCAATTCCCTGCTTAAGGGGAGAAAGTTTTAAGACTAATGAGCTATTTAAATCTATGGATTTAGAGCAAACTGACTTAAGATCACATTATTTTCAGGTTGTTTTCACTGTCAGATTTTTTTTTTTCTGAGTCATAAAAAACGGGCAAAGCTGCATCTTTTACAAAGCAAAGGAAATTGAATAGTTCAATTTTTTTTCCAAATGTCAACAAATGTTTGGAGAAATAGTCAAGATGGATCTTAAAAACATGTCACACAAATACCTTGGCTTCTTTTTTAAATTCGCTTGACTATTTAAAATCTTTGTGCTTCGTTTTTATAAGAAAGCATTTGGATATTCTTGCAATCTTTCTGGATAAATGAAAACTAAGTTTCTCTTCCTTTTACCATATGGATTTAAAGAAGTGAAAATCAACCGAAGAGGGTGGGCAACATTGAAGCGTTTGGACTGAAATGAGAGAGCCGTTTTCCTTCGGCAGATATGTATTTGCCCACCATGATTCCTCCTGCTTCCAGAATTGATCTGAGAGCAGCAATCAATTTTCCTTCCTTTAAAAATTTAAAAGAAAAATTAAGAAAATATTATCCTGAAATGTGTTTATGGCATGAGTCTGAAGAGCTATTAAATAATGCAAATACACTTATTCAAGTTTCCAGACAGAATATAAAACAGCTGGTTAACATCTAAATAAGAAAGTGGCCTTGATGGGACTCCGCAGCAGAGAAGCCATACATTCAAACATAAAGGTAGCCCTGCTTAGCCTGGATGGAAATTAGCAGAGGGGACCCTTTCAAACAGCTCTGATAGGAAAAAATGAAAATTTTATGGAGCTGGAGGGTTTGAGTGGCAGAAATCAGGGGAATCGCTGAAAAATGATAAATAGAAAATCACTTCTGAGATTTAAAACCAGGACTTTTGGGGCAGCTTATAACCATGTAAAATGCAATGCAAATCAGTGTAACAATCAATTAAAGGAGTAATCCATGTCTTGATTTAAACAGGTACTAAAAGTAGTGAGTTAAATTTATGGAGTGTGGTACCTCTGTTGCTTCTTAATTCTCGAAGGCCAGTTGGAAGACCCAACTCTCCACCTGATTCCAGATGGCCCTGAGGGTGGCAGTCTGAAGTAGAGGGGCTGCTAAAGACCTGGTGGTGGGCTTCCTAGCAGACATCCCTTCTCCAAGCCATAAGGGGCTTTCCAGGTCATGACTGGTACCTGGGATTGAACTCAAAAGCCTCCTACAATAGTGTGACTGAACACCATGAAATGTCTTGGATTAGCTGAAGGGTTGTTGTTGTTCTTTTGATGGGGGAGGCGTTCAAGGGCAGTGTCACGTAGAGCAAGTTCCATCACCCTAATCTAGAGATAACAAGACCATCTCTCTTTTTCAGGTAAGGCCAAGGTTGGTGGGCCAGCTAAGACTCTACCAAAACTCCACATGCTCTTCAAACCAAGCCATGAAATCAGGAGGAAGGCAGAGCTGCACAACACATCAAGAGTCAGAGATGGTCAATGGGGCAGCCTCCACATTGCAACAACGGCTCCCTCTTCTTTGGGTTGAGTTATGACCAAGCAAACTGTGCTTCACATTATAGGTCTAAGCCACTGCAGAGCCATGATTCCACTTAATCTCCACCCCCAGGTGGCCCTAGACGGAGTAAGGCAAAGTGTCATCTTCATTTCTGCGTGAACCTGCCCAAGTGAACGGCAGGAAGCCAGGTCTAAGCCATCGCCTTCTAAGCTGCTCTGGAAGTTCTTGCTATAAACAAGGGCCACATGGAATCACCTCAACCCAGACTCCAGCTATGGGCCCGATGAATTAATTATGCTGGCAGAAGGTCACTGTGAATTGTTTCGGCTTATACTCATTTCAGTTTGCCAGTTCATAAACCTGGCTAAGTCTGGGTTTAGCCCTCAGTCTAGGCAGTGTTTCTCACCTTGGCGACTTTAAGATGTGTGGACTTCAACTCCCAGAATTCCCCAGCCAGTTAGAATTCTGGGAGTTGCAGTCCACACATCTTGCAAGTCACCAAGTTTGGGAAACATTGCTCTAAAGCAGGGGTCTCCAACCTTGGCAACTTTAAGACCTGTGAACTTCAACTCCCAGAATTCTAACTGGCTATGCTGGCTGAGATATTCTGGGAGTTGACCTCCACACGCCTTAAAGTTGCACGGTTGGAGACCCCTGCTCCAAAGGATCTTCTTGTGTGATCAATTGATTGATCCCGCTGCAAAGTTACTGTTTAATTATATTTGATTGGACAGATGGAGCATTATTTCATTTTTCCTCCCCCTCCTCTTTTTTTGAAGGACGGTCTATGACATTATTATGGCCTATTGTAGCTGTTGAAATTTAACGGGTTTACACACAAACACAATCCACAGCACAAGCTTCATTTCTCTGCCTTCTGCTCCTAGTTGGATTCATCGGATTTGAGAATGACATGGACTTTCTTCACTTATGGAGATTGGAGTTCTGAACATGCTAGCTGACAGGGGTCCCCAACCTTGGCAACTTTTAAGGCTTGTGGACTTCAACTCCCAGAGTCCCTCAGCCAGCGAAGCTGTCTGAGGAACTCTGGGAGTTGAAGTCCACAAGCCTTAAAATTGCAAGGTTGGAGAACCCTGTGCTAGAACGGTAAAATTTAAATGGAGTGAATTTATAGGCTGTGGAGTTTAGGACAATTAGGAGAGGAGGAAGAAGTTTTGAGGGATGCCAGGTTCTCCTGAAGGCCACAATTAATAGGAATAAGTTGAGGGAGAGGATCGCACGGCCCTCCAGCGCCCTTAACAGGGTTTCTCCACTTTTATGGGGGAGGGGGGCTGCACAGATGCTGCCTGCCTGGGTGGGGAGGGCTACACCTGGCCTCACCACAGGGAGCTCTCGAGAGCTCTGGGTGTATTTCCTCTCTTTGTCAAGGGTGTCATTGAAATGCAGATTGGGTTTTAAAAGGGCGCTCCAGTTCTCATTGCAGGCACTGAGAGGTCGCTGAGGATAAAGGGCACAGGAGCACCATGTGCAGAAGGGAGAAAAGCATTCCAGAGCGAGAAAGTATCCCTGGACCTTTCCGGGAATACTAAGTATGTTCTGGGAAGCAGCTGGATAAACAAGCCTTTCTCCTCGTTCAACCGATCTGGAGGAGTGAATTGGTCCAAAAGAGGCATCTGAAAAGATGAGGGAGAGTGAAGCGGAGAGGAGAGTTGGGAAGGGCAGCAGAGTCCGGAGCATGTTTGGACCAGAGTTCTGGGGCAAGGAAGGCAGCCGGGAAAGGTCAGAGACACATACAGAAATCTGGAAGCATGGAGTCCTTGGCACTAGAGAGAGGAAAGAATTTCCGTGCTTTAAACTTGCCATGCATTGCTGTGGGCCAGCCCCGTGTTGTGAGGGAGGGTCTGGCAGTGGGGGCTGCAGTCCTGCATGCACAAACTCATCTCTTTTCTGGGACAGGTTCCCCTAAGAGGAAGGGAAGAGGTGGGAGGGAGGGGCAGGGCCAAGCAGCTTGCTCCCTTCCAGGCACCCTGGAGCAGGCACCTTCTGGGGCTGTCCTCCACCTGGGCCGCTTTGAGAGGAGTTCCCTGGGTTCCGTGGGGGGGGGGGGGGCATGCCCATCATGCATTTCTCCCCATCCAGACATGCTGATGCTTATTTGGACATTGGTCAGAACAGAATGGCCAACACGCACGAGAAACACCCAATCAACTCCAGACACACTCCGGCAATGCAAGCTTGGAAGGAGACAGCGAGGAGCTGAGGGTGGGGGGCAAAGAGCCACCTTGCTAAAGAGGGTCTCAAGAAATCCCCCTCCCCCCCTTTTAAGGCAGAAACCTCAGGGTGAGTAAGTTTGCAAACTGGAGAGTGAGAGAATGTTGGCCAATGATACTTGGAAACGACTGACTGCACCTCAAAACAAAGGCAACCTTTTCTGCTCCTTTTCCTTGGATCCGATCTTTCTTTTCTAGGCAAAGATTTGCTTCTCAGAGGCTTCCAAACAACGTATTATTTAAAACCAACACAGATGGTTTCTAGGATCCCTGCCATGGGACAGTTGGTGTCATGGTGGGGTAAAGGAGTCCCTGTGGATTTTACTCCGCCAGTCCTTGCCGGCTATAGAAGAGTGGTGCTCATCTCAATATCAAGGCCATTGAGCCAGCGGTGTCCGAAGACATTTCTGCAGTCATGTGGCCAGCATGACATCATAGCACACTATGACCTTCCCACTGAAGTGGTGCCTATTTATCTACTCTAATTTGCATGCTTTCGAACTGCCAGGTTGCAGGAGTTGGGGTGAGGATGGGAACTCACCCCTTTGTGTGGCTCTCAGGTTTCAAACCTGGACTGCCAGCTTTCCAACCAACAAGCCCAGGATCTTAACCACTAAGCCATCACACCGTCTTTGGTGATCATGGATCCATCTATTTATTTATTAAATTTATATGCGGCCTATCTTGCTATCCAGAATGATTCATGACACAGACTGAAAATCCCAATACTGAGATTTTTCAGGTCAGTGCCTCTCTAACTTGTTTTGTTTTATTCTGTTCTTGAACTTGATCTGAAATATTTCTTTGCCACTGCTGAAAAACCGAAGTTGGATGACTCTTCTTTTGATGGTGGAAGCATAGAAATGGCCCCAGGGATCTGGTGCCCAGGCTTCTCAACTATTTTGTGTCTCACATTACAAGGCACTGTCAAATGAGAGGCAATCACAACGGCACAATTTGTGCTGCTGTACATAATGGCAGCTCTTCAAGAAATAATGGCTTTCTCTGGAAGAAGCAGCAGGCAGTTACTGGGCAAGCTAAAATAACTCCAAAAAGGAATGGGCAATGAATCATCTCACTTTATCCATAATATCGAGATGGTCACAAGAGAGACTCTGCAGACTCTGATAGAATTTTGCTTTCTGTTGATAAACTTTGAAAACCATTGGTTCAACAGGAGATAATTTGCTACTTTTCTGGATTTCCACTCAAACTGTCCGATGCAAACAACCTCTCATGAATAGGGAAAGTCAGTAACTTCATTGTCCAGCACCTATATTACAAGAACCCCACTGGGAAGGACGAGACAAGGCTTCATGGCTCTTGGGGGAGTTAAAAGTTTATGCTGCTTGTCCCAATGCAAGGACTCCAAGCTAGATCCTCGCTTGATCTCTCCTTCCAGCCTAGCTGGCTGTTTCCCATCCCAAAGCCAGGCTAGCTAATTGGAAAAGACTGCTTAAGACTCCTGGCAATCTTCGTGAATTTTCAATCTTTGAACTGAATGATCACGGAATATGTATCTTTCCTGGTAAAATAAAATTGGGAACAGACATCATTTAGAAGCAGAGCATAGCTTTGCTGTGGAACAAGGCTAAATTTCATGATTTCTAAGAGCAAATGTACTACTCAGAGGAGTACAGCTGCCCTCCTCCGACGAGCCACCTGTATTAAGGCAGCTTCTGATGAAGTCAACATTGAAATTCCACTGGACCAGCTGAGACACAAACTCCACCGAGTCTGATCAGGATTCTTAACCGGTATAGATGCAACCAATGTTCTCTTTTATTCTTCCTGACATTATTCTAATGACCTGCCAGGCTAAGTGTCTTTTAAGACAGAAGGGGAGCATTTTAAGCCATAAATGCAGGAGGCCTATTTTAACTAAGCACAGTCATCTCAATGAATTAAAGTCGTTTCTCCGGTATTTTTTTCACTCTGGCTAAGACCCCCCAATATCCTTCCACTTGGAAAATTGACACTCGGGTGAGGAAGCTGTCCAAGATCAGAGGAGCAACTTTGGAAAGAGGAAGAGAGGCGTGAGGGAGCCTGCCTCACTCATCAGTCCTGAACCAGGGATGGCAGCCCATGTGGGAGCCAGCCAGAGGCTGAAAGGTTCAGGTTATGTCCCTGCCTTGGGGATATGGAAGTTTCACACTTCTCTGGTGCACCTCAGGAAATCACCAAGACATGCAGGGAGGATATTAAAAATAAAAGTGGGGCCCTGATTCCTTTTCTGATGTATCCTGACACTTCTGCAGGTGTAGGGAAGCGGTCGTGTGGAGTGCAATTGAACACCTGCAGAAGAGACCAACCTGGGCTCCTTTTCAGGCCTTAAAAACCAGGAGGGGGGCTGAGACCAGCCCTTTTGGGAAGGTGGCTCTCCCCTGCCCCAATTTCCTCTCAGCCCCTCCCCACTCCTCGCCCCCCCCTTTTCTCCCAGGCTTGCCTTGCCCCCTCAGCTCAGCCCAGCAAAAAGAGAAAACAGGAATGCAATACCAACCGTGAACTGCCGGTTCTGTCGCCGCCGTTGTGTCTACACACGGGAACAGAGTTTGGAGGAAGGGAAGAAACAGGAGGTACAGCATGCAAAAAAGGGAAATGGAAAAAAAATGGAACAGATCATATATGAGAGCAAGCTTTCCAAGAACTTTGCGTGACAAGCAATCATAAAATGAAAGGCCAAAGCATTTGAAGTGAGTTGCACTGTTTTAAGAGGCATGCCTTGCGCTTTTAAGCTGGGAGCCTAGAGGGGGAGAGGGGGGAAGACCCCTGGGATGCCTGGCATCCAGAGGTTGGCAACAGTGCTGCTTTCTGGCAGGGGCACATGCAAAGCTGAAGAGACCCCTGCTCCCCACCCACCCACCCACCCAGGGAAGCCGAAAGCAGCTCCAGATTGAGACAGGAGAGGTGGGGGGGGGGGAAGTCCTCTGAAGGCTCTGAACATTCAAACATTGCCTCTGTGGTGGGCTTGGCTCCTGGAGGGTCCACGGCCTCTGTTCCCTTCCCCAGATGCAGGAGGGGCAGGAAGGCCCCCACCGCTGCCTTCTGGCCGCTGGAAATCCCAGGCTGTGGCGGGAGAGGAGCTTTGCCTCCAGCAAGCCAGGCAGAGATGAGGGAGGGGGACAGCAGGTGCCATCTTGGCACAGGGGGAAGAGGGGGGTCCTGCAAAAACCTACCCCCCTCCGCTCTCCAACCTTTCACCGTTTCCTGATCGCTGTGGTTGGCACAACGAAGCAGGGCCAGAGTTCTACGCCTGATGGTTAAACAGGACAGGCCCTTTTGGACACCAACACACATGTTCTTTTCCCAGAGTGGGTGTGGGCGAGCGGGAGACATTTTGGAGAGCCAGGCAGAAGGGGATCAGATAATCGTGAGTGTCTCTTGGAGTGTCAAGATCACAATACAGTTCTTCATAGGGGGCTTTGTTCTCCGGGGACCACCACCCCTGATACCCACCCTCCATATAGTCCTGTAGCTTTTGGGGATTTAACATAGAAACCCCAAAGGTTGCCTGGAGTTTGCTCTGCACCAGAGTTTTTGAAGAGTTACAGCTTACGCCAGAGGTAGTGCTG
Source organism: Laticauda colubrina (assembly GCA_015471245.1). Taxonomy (NCBI): domain Eukaryota; kingdom Metazoa; phylum Chordata; class Lepidosauria; order Squamata; family Elapidae; genus Laticauda; species Laticauda colubrina. The sequence continues at coordinate 1,051,654 of BLBF01000059.1, read as the reverse complement.
GCTTGGCCTGCTTTGTTGACTGGTCAGCCCATCTTTCTGCTCTCTGAAACCCGGTCCTAATACATCACACAGAAGCCGGACATAGCATGGGTTGTTTCAACAGCACCAAACCACGATGTGGGTCTTCAGCAGCTTCTCTGCTCTCTCGGTGTGGTTCATTTGGGTGACATTGTCTCCCAACACAATCCTCATCCCCTTGTGCAGATCCAAGGACCTGCTGAGGGACCCCCAGAAGCTTTCTCGAGTCAGCAGAGGCAATGTTGAAATGGAAAAAGCGTGTCTTCGTGCAATGTGCTGCAACACACATCTGAGCCTACAAACGACCTCCCACTTTGGAAAACGAGAAGGGCAGGGTGGTGTTTCTCCATGGTCACCTTTCCGAGAGTGGGTTGGCCTTCTTCCCATGGGTTTCCCAGAGCAGGGCCTGGGCAAAACATAAACCATTACCTGGACTACCCCAGTGCTGCTGGGGCAGGACCAGGAGGCATCATACTTACAGATGGAACCTTCTAATAGGTTTTATGTTGACAGAAGACCAGCTCTTCTGCCCAACTAAAAGAGGCATCTGGCCCAAAGTGACATGCCTGCAATTCACCTACAAATTGTCTGAGATGCCCTTCCACCACAGACACCTTTTGAAGGGTTCCAGGATATCAGGAGATGTTCTTATGCAGGGAGTTCTAGGCAAGCCATAGCAACAAAACTACCCCAGGGCAGTGCAAACAACACGGGAAGCTTGAGGTTGGCCCTCTCTTATCACCATGGCCAAGGTGGCCTTCCTAGGAAGGGCACCCCGAGGGTTGTGTGTAGGTGCGGGCTGGGGGTCAAGACAGAGGGGTTGGCCCAGCTGAGTCACCTGAGCTGGGCCTTCTGTTCTGCAATTTGGAGGCGTCTCTGTTAGGAACCCCGTGTGCCCTCCTGGGGGGCTGCAGGAGACGCCAAACCCTGCAGGAATCAGGACCCCTGTCTGTGCGCTGGAGAAAGAGGATGGGTTAAGGAGCATGGTTCCATGCTCACAGTGCAGCTCGCTTTTCCTGTCCAGGGACAGAGCAGGAGACAAAGAAGCAGAAGAAACAAAAGTTTCAAGCGGTTAAGGTGAACAAACACTCCAAGTCAAACAACATCATGTTGGCTGCAGCTGGAATGGCAAAGTTGCGATTAGATTGGGGGGGGGAGAGATGAATGAGCCCCCGCAAGCAGCGGAGTCGATAAAAGGGGCCTCGGCCTCTCTGGACAAGGCAGCCCCTCCTACAGCCTTCCTACTTCAACGCTGCCTCTGCCTGGCGAAAGAGGGAGAGGCGCTGAGGGAGAAACCCGTATAAGGCACTTTCCAGCAACACAAAGGCAACACACCGCACAACGCAGGCCTCCTTCTGAAGTGTGAAACCCAGCACCCATTTCAGTCTTTGGAAAGAGCAGCAAGAAGCAGCTCCAATTCCAGAGTAATTGCTGGGACTCCCCCTAAGGGGGCGGGTGATTTCTGCCTCCTCCACCCAACTATGCAGGACCAAAGTGGAAAATGCTAGAGGGGTCCAGGCCTTTCGGATCATTATTTTTAACTAGGTTGGGAAGAGGAAATCACTAACAAGCCCCCCACCCTGCCATTCCCCACCCCACCCCTGAGACAGCTTAGCAATATTCGTGGGGAACTGTGGAGCTGAACCTGCTTTGCGGCAGAATTTGGTCTGTTCAGATGGCTTCTCTCCAACTTAAAATTGTTCACTGAATGTGACAGACTGAGGGTTTAAAAACTAATCCATAAAATTAGTCCACAGTCTCTCGCAGAATGGATTTTTAAAATGAAAATGAAAACCCAAGGACACATTTTTTAATAAATACCCTAAACGTTTGCACAGGCAAAGTCTGGCCTCTGGAAATTGGGTAGAAGGAGTCGGAGGAGGCCTTGAAAAACTGCCTGGCCTTCGCTTGCCCACCCGTTTTCACCCAGCAGCCCCAGAACAAGGCATTGGTTGGATCCCACAGTGGGCCCAGGCTGATGGGCATGGGAGCACACCGCAGACACAGAACCAAGTCTCCTCCTCAAGATTGGGCCCAATGCCGCGGGAAGACCACCGTGAGAGAACAAAATGACTTTGGGCAGAGATAACTCAGCTTGGATATGAACCTTATTGAATAATTCTGTATGTATTAAGTTTTACTTATCTTACTGGATTTTGGATCTGAGGATCTTGCAATATACTGTCGTTTTGTTTTGAACTGGGCAGTCCCTCTTCTAGGCACCTCACCCAAGATGGAAGATCTGGAGCCCACCCAAGTATCTTAGAAGCAGAACAGGGAGGAACCAGGTAACTGGGATTGTGAAGGGTGGTTGGAAACCTGCATTCCTATTCTGCCTTTGTTCTGGGTTACGTTTCAGGGAAACTCAAGAATGGCTCAGTTCACACCAGAAGGTAGAAAGAAAAGAGCCATGCAAGAGACGGAGAGAGGAAGAGGAAGAGGGATGGAGGCCAGCAGATCTGCAGTCCAAGTCACCAGAGCGTGTTGAGAGACCGGATATTTTGTAAAAAAATAATCAGGATCTGTTTAGGAATTTTGTGTAGCGCAGAAAATTATTATTATTATTATTATTATTATTGTTGTTGTTGTTGTTGTTGTTGTTGTTGTTGTTGTTGTTATTTGAAGCACTGCAAGCACCCGGGGGGGCTGTGATTTAATGCTTCACCCTTCTCTGCTCTCCTCACCAGCTTCCTTCCCTAGCAAAATGGGAACCGTCTTGCATCAGCAAGAAACCACACCTCGGAAGAGTTGTTTAATCCAGGGTCTCCTGCATAAGCACCCGTGCACTGAAGCCTTGCTCAGCTCTTTGTCTCCCCCCCCCCCCGCCCAAAGTGCTAAAGTGGATGTCAGGGCAATTTGCATTTGCTGTGCTAAGCAGGGCTTCCCGAGGGGAAACAGGTGGGCTCCCTTTTGCTGACGGAGCGCTGGAGGCCCGTGAAGGTAGAGAGCCTCCTTAGATACACGGGAGCATCTAAAACCACAGGCAGGTCAGGCCAACTGGGGTGCAAAAGGAGAGCAGCGCTCAGTTGCGGCCAGCATGGAATAGATGGGTTTGGGGTGGCCTGTGTAGGCGCTGAAATGTGTGCTTTGGATGTGGGGTCCCTACACAGAAGGTGAAGGTGGACCAAGCTAGGCTTCTTCTGGGCAGGAGGAGCTTGGGAGCAGCTTCCGCAGAGAAGAACATCGGAGACTGAGAGGGAAGGCAGAGAAGGGCTGGGAAGACCCAGAGGCCAGTGCATGAACTGTGCAAGGGAGAGAAGGAATGACTCTGTCTGATGCAAACTTTTCTTCTCAGGTGCAGAAGCTGATTTCAGGTTGGACGCAAAACCTGCACGCATCTCGGCGCAAGAAGACAAGACGCCAGCCGAGCTCAGTGGCAGAAACGTTGCCGCTTCGGGAGGGAGCCCCCCCCCCAACCCCTCCCTTTTAATGTGGTTGCAAGAGAGGCTGGAAAGGTCAGGCAATCGCAGGGACCACACTAAATTAACTTGACATTTTACCAGAGGCACAAGAAGCCAAAGAAGAGAATAAATAACTGGGGAGAACTGCATCTTTTCCCCTCAATCTGGGAAATGGTGCTGGCGACTTTGCTCCATTGTGCACATGCAATAACAGGAAGTGATGTGCCTTATCCAAAGATCTGGGCTTGTGGGGGGGAGGGGAGAGGGGTGGGCTGGTTGGTCGCTTCCTGGAGAGAATCCAGGACATTAAAAGGTAGTTCTTGGCTAACGACTGCAACTGGGACCGGATCTTTCGCTGTGGTTGTTAAGTGACCTCTACCCAATGCTACAATTGCATTTTGCCCCAGCCGTTAACTGAATCAGCATGCTTGCTTGCCCCTTTGGGATGATGACCTGGACAACTGGGAGCCTGTGGAGCGAAAGGGAAACCTCTAAGATCTCTCCTGTGGCAGACCGGCCCCTGTGCAGCGCCTGAGAAAATCAGAGATTCAGCCTGACTGGAATGGGTGCAGGCGGGTTTCTCCTGAGGTTTTTAGACAATACGCCTTTTGCTTAAAGGGGAGGGGGCTGCACGGGGAAGGTAAGAGCGGCAGCAGACCTCCCAGCCTCTTAGGCAAGCGTTCTTCCTAGTGAGCCCTGCATAAAATGTGGGTAATTATGCTAATTTCATTTGGAGAATGGTTTCCGTTATATAAACCTTTAGCACAAGAGAAGAAAATAGACTCCCGGGGTTTTATGCTGCCACTTAATCACCGGTGTTTGCCTGTGGAGGCTTTTAAGGCTAATGGGTGGCTCTGAGTTCCACAGAAATTCATTTCTGTAGCCATTTGACAGGAGATAATACACCCAAGCAAATTTAAGCAGGCCACCCACTCCCTGGCAGAAAAAAAGGAGGAGGTCAGGATTTGGTCCCCTCACCTTTCCTCTGTTTGGAGAGAGAGAGAGAGAGACTAAGTTAAATTCCAGGCAGGTGATATCAAGGCTTCCCGGTAAGATAAATACATACACAGTTTGTCTACTAAGACACAGCAATGCGGCATGATCCTATCCATCAAAAGAGGGGATCTGACAAAATTGCTTGAGTGGCAATCTCAGCTTAACTGTGCCTCAGCGCCAGATGGTGTGTTGCAACAAGAGTGTTTTGGGGCTGAAAGAAGGAAGGACGAAGACGGACAAATCCTTGAGATGGGAGCCACATGGGCTGAAGACTAAGGGGCCTTTTGAGAACGCTCACGGGGACATATTTCGGGGGGTGGGTGAGTGCTTGAAAGGGAATTCCATGACCAATTACCAATAGAAGAGAGAATTTGTAGCTCAGGGTTGAACTGTGGGGTCCTTGGTGCTCTCTGAGCTTGGTTGGTTTTTTTGCAGACATTTCATGACCCAACTAGGGAACATCACCAGTTGTAAAAGTGGGATTTGCTTTCCTCTAATATATAAATAGCTTGCCCTGTCAGTTGGTGGGGGTGATCTTGGTGGTTCCTTAACAGCCTAATCAAGGAACTCGCAAGAACACACCACCACCACCACCACCACCAACAGGCAAGCTGTGATGTATCAACAAAGAGTCAACCCCACTTCTTCTAGCCCTGAGATTGTTACCTAGTTGGATAATAAAACAATGGCAAGAAAACAACCAAGCTCAGAGAGCACAAAGGCCTCCAAACAATGAGGTGACCATAACTGGGCGGCGCAACTGATCTCATGCTCTCTTGTCTGTGTTGCCGGAACAGCCATGTCAATTACCAGTTCCTAATCAACAAGATTGATTTGTATTTCCCCGCCTTTCCCACTGCAGGCTCTTCAAATATGTCTACTGGGAAGAACGCAAAGGATGGGCCACCCTTTGGCTCCTTCATCCAGACCCTCCCACTGCCTGCTTGGGAACCACAGTCCCTGTTCTTCTGGAGTCTTCCAAGGTGGGAAAGGAAACTTGAGCTGGGAGCAGGAGCAGATCTTGGGAAAGGCATGAATGCACATTCTGCAGAGCAGGAGTCTCCAATCTGGGCAACGTTGCTGGCTGAGGAATTCTGGGAGTTGAAGTCCACATGTTGTAAAGTTGCCAAGCTTGGAGACCCCTGTTCTAGAAAAGCATCTCATCATTCTTCCTGCGGGAGGAAGGCCTCTTCCACACTATCTAGAGAAGGCATTTTCTGAAGGGGAAAACAGGCTTCATGGTTCAGGAATAGTGCTTCCCACCAAGGACAAATTTATGCCGAACCAATTAGCTTAAACCCACTGAATTAATCCTTTCTTCCCCCTTGAAAGCCAAACCCCTGGGCATGCACACAAACATCAAAGCCCAAGGGAACCTCTAAGAGGAGCCTGGATTCCACAAAGATATGAAAGATGCCCAAATCACTCGACACAAAAGGGCCTATTCCTCTCATCTCTCTGGCTGCAGGTGACGCACAGCAGGAAGAGAAACACAAAAACAAGGAGGAGGAAGACCCCCCAACTCTCTACAAAGAAGATTAGCGTCTGTCAGCAGCTATCTGGCAACAAAATTAAGCGACATACCAGCTCAGGAGGCATCGAGCTTAGAAGGTGGGAGGGAAGGCCCATCTTCATTGCACGCAGAAAGGCAGAGGGGAAAATGTGGTAAAACTAACATCTTGGCATGGAAGAGGAATTTCAGGTGAGAAGCAAATAGAGCAGGTTAAAAAAGGGGGTATATCTCTCATCCTACAGCCCATTTCGGAAAGGGGGTTTTGGCTGGGGTCTGCAAAGCCTTCTACAACAGATCTTGAATCCCCCAAATGAGCCTTTCAGGAAACGGGCTGGGGTTGAGGGCATCACAGCTGGAAAGGCTCCTCAGTTTCTGGGATGACCAGGTTGGGACTCTGCTCTGGGATTGGGGGACACAAGAGGCATCAAGAGAGTAGAGAGTCTGGCCCAAAGTAGGTTCCATGAAATACTGAGTATGAGAAAAAGAGGCAGGGGCTGTCCAGTCCATGTGCTCCCCAACCTCAACTGGCCCAAGAGGCCGGAGGTGGTCCTGAGTCAAACCTCTTGCTCTTCTCTGAGTGTAGCTGAATCCTTTCCCACTAAGTTCAACTATTCCTAATCCCACCATCCCCTTCTAAACCCCCTGAGATTAGCACCCCTGATTTACTAGCCACCCCCAACCCACCTATGTTACTTTCTGAAACATCCGAGATTTTGCTTTCAGGAGTCAGTCCAAACGCCTGCCAAGTCTCACGGATGATCAACAGGAATGGAAAAGGGATCCATCTCCTCCTGCCACTCAGGGAGCCCAATTAAGAGCAATGAGCCAGGAATGAGAGCGACCGGCACACAGCAGGGCAAGGTCCTTGTGTTGCTTTCAGGAGAAGCACACGGAGGTTGCAGGCGTTCCCACACTTGCAATTTCTCCCAATCATCTAATGAGCGCCCCGAGACACCAAAAGGCATTAATTCAAATTAATGAAGCTCTTTTACATGGTCAGAGTGATCGTGACGAGAGGAAGGCTGGTTTTATGGGGGGCCCCTTGGCTTGCCCTCGATCTGCTCCTTGGAGGGGGTGAAGGTCACCTGGAATCAACAGCACTGAGCAACCCACCAGGTAGGCTATGACTACACAACGGTGGAAATAAATAAGCCACACAAACGAGGACTTTCTCAAGGTATCGGCTTCCTTAAGAGCCTGGAAGGAGAAAATTGTAACGAGGCAAAACACTTGATGGTCAACACAAGAAAAAAGGAGGGTTAAGGCACATGGAGAGGAAAGGTTTTGTTATTTCAGTAGACCCAACATTTCTGAGCATCCTCAGAGAAAGCAGAGCCTGTGCGTTCTAGGAGAGGGATGAGAGCGTCACGACAGACTGACGGAGGGCCCAAGGTGGCCAGGTGAAGCAAGGTGGAAGTCACGCGGGTGGCTTCTGAAGTGGGAGGAGCACAATCTCGCCTCCCGTGCCGGGCTCGACCCACAAGTCCACTTCTGCCCAGGAGCCCAAGAGGGAAGAAGAAGAGAAACCCTGCAAAGAAGAGCCCGGGGGGACTGGCGAAGGAGGCAGGGTGTGGCTACTCTCAGGTGATCAGCTGGAGCTGAGACATGTGCCCTGGGAATGGCAGGTAGGGAGCGGCCAAAGGGTGGCTCAGGGTGATGCGTGGGAAGGGCCAGGGAGGGGCTTCAAGGTGCCGAGCGAAGGGGTGAGGCAGCAGCCGTCTTGGGTGCAATGGGGCTGGCAGCTGCAGCGGCCGAGGTAGTTGCATGGAAACCAAAAATCAAATTAATTGTCCTTACGAAGGGCGATGCCTGCGGACCAGAGCTGAAAAGGAGAACCGGTTCTCTGTATTTTGAAGAAAGAAAAGCAGAACTCGGGTTGAGCCAAAGTTGGTCACACCTACTCATAGACTATAGTTCCCTAAAGAGCCCAGCCACGTTTGCCTCAGTTGGGAAGGGTGGCTCAGGCGTTAAGGAGCCCCTTGCCAGGCCAACATCCCAAACCCTTTTGGGTCACCCAGGCGAGGGGGGGGGGGAAACAAACAACACCAAAATAAATCAGGAATAAACGGAATTGGAAAGAAGCCCTTTTCCTCTCTCTTTTATGGTCCCTCCCCTCCACCCATCCTCTCAGTCCCCCTGGTAGGTAAGATACAGCAACACCTGTAGGCTTCAACCCATAGGGCTGGGGGAGGTACTATACCTGTGGCGATGTTGGTGGTGGTGGTGATGATGATGGTGGGAAGTGTGGTGGTGGGAGGAGGGAGAGTTGTGGGAAGATCTAGATAAAAAACACATAAAGAAAAAAAAAAGGAAATGGGGAAAAAGAGCAAATTAAAAAGAAATGAGCAGAACACAAAAATGGTCAACAAATCAGCAAAGAAGCCAAATAAAAGGATGGCGGTTAGCGGCTGGGCTTGGTCCGGCCGTTATGGGTGGAGACCAGAAGGTGATGGACGATGACGCAGCTCTTGCTTGGCTTGGGGTGGGTGAGATCCAGCAGCAGTCAGCCCTCCCCCCTCCCACCCAGGATAGGGAGATTGGGGGTGGGGAGATGGAGAGGAGATGGAACACAAAAATTAGTCACAGATGCAAAACCGCATGGGATGGCCCTCCTCCAGAACCCACCAGAAAACCCCCCCACTGAGGCTGCATGCCCCCCACAGGAAGGAGGTCTGTGTGCCCCATTTAGGAAGCATATTGAAGCCTGGCTTGTTTTTGTTTTCTTCGGTTGGTGCTTTGGCATCTGAAAAAGAGGGGCCACCCCCCCCCCCCATCACTGCTGGGTTTAGCAGCCCAAATACCAACACAAAATAAATCTGCCCCCTTTCCTCTTTGCTTTCTCCCAAGCAGTTAACTTCATTATTTCCCCCCCTCCATCAATCCATCCCAGCAGGATATAAAACTACTTCTAAGCCAGTAATAAATACAAAAGGGAACGAGAATGTCACGACTGAATATCAAGTTGGATGCATGGAAGAGTTGAGTGAGATTTCTTTTAACATCAAGTCAATGTCTTTGGGACTTATAAATATTCATGCCCAGCCCAGGATCCATGCATTTTTCACCCTCCAGTGGATGGAAATAAAGGGGGATTCCCCCCTTTTCCTTTTTGACCACAAAAGGGAAGAAAAGGCCCTTTGGTCGAGAAGGGGGTTGGCCTGAAAATGCCAGCCACAATCTCTCCTAAGGGCACCCAACCTTTGCCAAGAACTGGTGGCCTCTTGACTTCCTACCTTTTCCGAGTCCCTCTGGGCAGAGGAGAGAAGGGAGGAGAGGGAGAGGAGGCACTGGGGGAGGGGAGGGGGAAGAGAGAGGAAGCGCCACATGTATCGCTGCCCAAACGATCAAACTGAATGTGTTAAGCACAACACCCGACTTTGAACTTGGGAACGAATCGTCGGTAATGGAGCTTGAAATGGTTCAGAGGTTTTTGATTTCAAGTTTTATCTTAAGCATGTCAAACTTCTCATCACTGACACATCTACCCCTCTTTTCTTCAGGACAGCTCTTGGATTTTCTAATTAATAAACCCAAACTCGCTTCATCTTTATTGTGTGCTTGGCACAACTTCTTCAGGAGGGAGTAGGTATGGCCAGGAGGCAGGGCTGCTGAGGGAGCGACGCTCAGCTGCCCAACCATCTGGAGATCCCTTCAGCGGGTGCCAGGCGAGAGAGAGGCCTGTTGGGCACCAAATTAAAGGACTGGACCCTCTTTGAAGGCAATGGCAGCCGAGCAAATCGCTTTGTTCCTGGAGTCCAGTTTCAGAGAGGCTGCCCTGCTTGATCCCACTCCATCAATCAGCCTGCAAAGCAGTGGGACCCTCTTGTGTTGGGTCAATAAAGAGGCCCCGTTTTCACCTATTTCCTCTACCTCTGTAAATCCAGCTCCCACCCAAATGTGCCAAGATTCATTTTGAGAAGGTGGCCACATTCGTCTAAAGCAAGATCTCCAAGCTATGCTACTGCTGCTTCCTCTGGGATTCAGCTGCTTTCCACAGAAACAACATCTGGGTGTTTTATGGTGGAGGATGAGTTTGGAAACAGCAGGGCTGCTATTGATTTCACTGGGATCTGTGCACCAGGACCAGATTCCCCGTCTCTGCTATGATGAAAGAGGCCACAATTTTCCAGACGGGAAAGGAGGCCAGGAAAATGGAACCCTGGGTGTGAGTCACCAGCTTGTTGCCTCTCATAGGCACCTGGCAGCAGCAGCATAAAAGGCCATAGGGACCGTCCTTGTTTGGTGCACAAGGTTTTCTGCTGCCTTTCTGTTGTTTGGGGCCATTTTGATCCATGGTTTGATGCAGGAGATCATCAAGGAAATCATATCCTCTGGCGAGATTATCTGCAAAGGAGGATCCTTTTATGATTTCTTCCAGGAAATGGGGTGTTTGGAGAAACACCTTTTTTCTGACTCAAAAGGTAGTGAAATATATTTATTCTAGACAGCTGATCAAGCATAAGAAGGAGATCAAAGGAAAAAATTACTGAGATGTTTTGAGGTCCAGGATCACTGACTTTTCCATGCAAGAACAAAGTTGTCCAGCAGCAGCCAAGTTGGCTAGAAACTCTAGAGAACTCAACTTCCAGCCCCACGAAAAGCGCCAGTTTGGGTTGGCTGACCTGATCTGTCATTGCTTGGAGAGAGTCGGGATGCTGATTGTCCTTCAGATAAACCAGGCATGTCAGCTTCTGGCCAGGAAGGGTTCTACTAAAAACTAAGCCAAGAAGGAGAAGATTTGGGTTTGGAGTTCAAGCTTGACTTCTAGTGCTGTTCTACCATGTTTTAGATGCAGGAGAGCAGACCAGGAGGCTGTTGTGGAAATCTAAGATTCATTCGGTTACCAATTCCCTTGGGATTCAACTGCTCTACCATAAGGTTTTGGTAACTGCTCTGGTTTTTCCAGAGGAAACACAGGAAGGACAGCACCTGGTCAGCTCCTACGAGAGGCATCAACTTGGGCAGGAATGAAGATGATTCCATTTGCGTCTTAAAGAAGAGGGGGCCCCAATCCTATAAGGAGTCTCTCAAACTACCTGTGCCTCTTCTTCATCTTCCTAGCCCAACCAGTGTCCACTCCTGAACACTGTCTGTGGATCAGCCAATGCCCTTTGTTTCACTGGGAAAGTTAGAGAACACCTGTAAGCTCACTCATACAGGAAAAAGAGGGATGATAAAATAAAATTGCAAAAGTTCCTCAAAGAAACCAGAAGCCTGACTAGGTCAAAATGCTGTCAGCTTTCCAAAACTAGCAAAGATGTCTACCTGTCCACACCTGCAGTTGGGTAACTTTTCTCTCTGAAGTGGCAACTTTACATTTCTCACCCATTTTCTATAAACACACATTTATTCTGATTAAAGGCAGTAATTAATGACTGATCCTATTTAGTCTGGGAGAAGAAGGCTCTGCACTTGGTTGACTGATGATGGAAGCTTTCTACTGGCCCCGCAAGAGAAACATCTAGGTTCCTGGGGTTGGAGCACAGAGGAAGCTTCCGTATGAATCACTATAAAGATGAATTCTTGCAGGGAATGCCACTGGGGGCCAGGGCAGGCATGGGGAGGGAAGAGTTCAAGAGGGGAGCAGGGGGGGGAATGGGTAGAGTGGAAGGATGCTTGTAATGCCTCCACTCAATGACCTAAGCTTTCACATTTCCTGCTGAGATGGCTCAGTCAACTAATTCTGCGAGTTTCCACTGTGATATTTCACTGAACGGGACTTCCAACAACAGCCGCTGCCGTTCAGGGCTGCAGGGGCTGCTTTCATTTGGGGGCTCAGCCTGCCCTCTCTGGCACCAAGTGACCCACCAGGCTCTCGACAAGGTTGAACCCATTTGCAAGCAGATCCATGGTTCTGCTCAAGGGCCTGAGTTTATTGCTGTTGATGTCCGACGCGAAGGCCTGGTCAAAGGGAAGGAAATAATCTGGTGGCGTGTAGTGCAGCTGGAAGTGCAGTTTTCAGTTGCAAAAGATTGATAGAATGGTGTGGTGTTCCCTTAGATTGTGCACCGGTGGTATTCTCAGCTGGTGACCTGAGGAGCATTGGTTTGAACATTAAAAATAGAAATCCCTCCTGTTTTTCTTCACAGTTTACACCAGAGGTCCCCAAACTTGGCAACTTTAAGACTTGTGGACTTCAACAGAATTCTGGGAATTGAAGTCCACAGGTTTTAAAGTGGCCACATTTGGGGATCCCTGGTTTACACTTAAATAAAATATGTTCAGAGACATGGCTGAACCCATCCTGCCAGGCGGGAATGAGCATTTACCACCTCCAGCCCAAGCATTTTCCTTCTCGGTTTGGGACCGCTCCTTCCGGTAACAAGACCGTAAGGACAGGACTGCTCTACTCGGTGCAAAGAGAAGGTGACCCCAGAGTCAGGCGGAGGAAGGACGGAAGGAAGGGAGGAAGGAGGGAGGGAGGGAGGGAAGGAGAAGCTAACCAGCTTCGTTCCAGTGATGCTGCCTTTACCGTACGCTCATGCTGGGCCTGGGCCCAAGGAAGGCAGCTGACCCCAGCCAAAATGGCGGCTTATTTGCCGACACCATGCCCCCTCCCCAAAGACCTCGGGAGCAATTCGGCATCAAGGCATCTGGAAGAAAGGCGTGCTGGTCTCACGTACCGTATACATAAAGCGTGTAATCAGAATAGGCCGTCCCCACTTGGTTGGAAGCCTCACAACGGTATGTGCCGTTATCGCTTTTGTTTAGGCTGTCAATGTGGAGGTTTGACCCCGACACCAAAACGTGCTGGGGCATCTCATCGTCGACTCTTAACCACGTCACATCAACAGGCCTGAGAAGAAGACCCAAAGAAGAACATTGTGAAAGAGCTTCCCGGCCACATGGCTCCCCCATCCCTGCGAGCATAAACTCCAGCCCCAATGAGTCTGTCTGAGAAAAAGAGAGAGAGAGAAAGAGAGAGAGAGAGAGAGAGAGAGAGAGAGCTGGGTGGTGAAAACTCTCTCTGCACGGAGGAATCGGCTAATCATAAACAGAGAAGCATCCATGGGTGGGGTGGGAGGTTGAAATGATTTCCCCATCCCCGATCTGTCCAAGCCAGAAGCTGAGCATTTTCTTTCAAGTCAGACATAGCCCAACCACGACATAAATCAGTGATAAATCTTATGGCTTTCTGAATTACTCTGGGCACCTGGAATATAATTGCCAAGATAGCAATCTGTTTCTCTCTTATTCCTTCATAGGAAGAGTAAACATTAATGTTAAGCCACAATGTGTGATGGGTTCCACACAATGAATAAATTAGAATATATCACAGAGAACAGGAAAGACAACACCGCAAAATACAACACTCAAAAATAAAACCCAGAAACATGCAACCAAGCTGAGCGAACAGGAGGGGGGAAATAAATAAATTTAAAAAAAAGAAAGAAAAAAGAAAGAGAGACGATGCCGAAAGACGTTACCTAGCAAAACGTGTCTCTTCTGTCCAATGCACCTTCCCTTTCAAGAGAGCTCCACTGAACAGAATCACTGCGTGTCAGAATCACTTAGACTGGAAGGCATGGCGGGAAATCGGGGATTGACACGTGTGTGTGTGTGAGAGAGAGAGACCTCTAACTGAATTGACCCAACCAGGAACGTATCGATCAGAGCAGCCAGTCTCTTAACCTGGGCACCTTTAAGATGTGCGCCCTTCAAGTCCAGACATCTTAAAGGTGCAAAGGGTGCAAAACGCTGGATTAGAGTTATCTGTTCTGGTTAATTCATTTGAGAGACCGAAAAAAGGAAGGCTCAGATGAGAAAGCTGTGGGTTGTAAAGAATTAATAGTAAGTAAAACCCAGCCTACAAAGAACCTTTTTCTTGCTCAAAATATTTGTCGTTTCTTCTGCACTAATGCTCTGCGAAAAGATTTCATCACACTCCTGCTCAGAAATGGCTCTTAAGAGCCTGGATATAAAAAGCTACCGAAAAACTGCTATAATGCTTCAATTTTTGCAACAGCTTATTAGCACCTTCCATTTAGGGATTTGGGGGCTTAGGGAAATGAAAACCTGACAAATAGGAAGTACTTAGCCTGAGTGAGAAGGGATCTTTGCTCTCCTATAATTCCATCCACACTGTGCTCAACTAGGAGGCTCTCCCAGTCCTTCTACTTAGTTCACACCTGCAGCCCAACAGAGGTCCAGGGACGTCCTCTGGTGGCATCTCCTCTTTCTGGAGACCATACGGAGCCCCTTTCTCTGCTCTAGAATGACTGGAGGCCACCAGGTGCCTCAAGCGGGATGGTTGACGGCACCTGCTCCCGCAGAGGCCATCCTGGTGCCTCCTCCACCGCCTGATGGCCACAAAGAGGACGAGGAGCAGGACAGAGAAGGTGCCGAGAGACACGGGGGATCGAGAGGGGGACGGCCGCCACGGGCAAGCCAGAAGGGAGGTTTTGCCACACAGCAACTCACGAGAGGCCCTGCTCTGTCGCGGCAAGCCAACCCCCGTGTGAGAGCCTCACTTACTCTGGTTTCCCTTTGACTTGGCAGAGGAGTTCGAGCAGGTCTCCTTCCCTTGTGAGCGGCTGCGGAGGAGAATTCTGCAAAACTTGTACTTCAGGCTTATCTGCACATCAAAGACACAACACAGACAATGAAAAAGAGAGGAAAAAAAAATAAGAATGAATGAACGAATGAATGAATGAATCACCCCCTTACAAAAAGACACCAGGCAAATGGCTCATTTGGTTAATTCTTTAAAAAGACAGGTCCTGCAGAAGAAAACGGTCCAGGGCTTCCCGGCTGGTTGGACCTTTTGATCTGTAAATTATCCTGGCGTTTCCCCCAAATTAAGTTGACTAATAAGCTCCAAACCTAACATGTTGATAAGAAACCTGCACGCCAAGGCAGCGGCTCCCCCTGGTTCTTGCAAAAAGAAATTTTGTTAAATTGAAGTTTATCTCTGTACTCATTTGAGCTAAAGGAAACTCATTTGCCTTCACGCTATGGTGAAACGGCAGATTTGCGGTGTTCAGAACTGATACCTTTTATCATGCATCATATTTTATGGGCTGGCAATCCTTTGTGAGGTGGCAAATTAATAGGCTGGGCTCTCGTGGGGGCATTTGACGAAAAGGAGTAGGCCAAGCCATGCACTGGTTTCTGCAAGAGCCAAGGAAATTCTCAAATGCCCCCAAAGCCACCAGGGGAGGAAAGCATTTCACACCCAGGGAGAGAATGTGGGAATCCTTTGGAAAGACCCTGCAGGAGAAGAGCAGTTACAGAGAAGGTTGCCCTAAACCACAACCATGGCACAGACACAATACCCAATGTCACCTTCAGGGCAAGACCATCTCTTCCTTGCCATGGACATTTTGGGCCAAACCAGTAGGAGGAGTCAAGCAGGGAATAAGCCTGGAATCCTTGTGTAGGCACAAAAGGGTAACAGACTCCCCTTGAATGCCAATGAACCTTATCTAGTGTGGCTGGGTGCAAAACCCCAGACTGGGAGGATTCCTGTGTTATAGGCATGAACAATAACGTGGCTAATTGAACTCTTCACGTGTGGATCTGGTTGTTCACACCTGACAGCGCCTGCTGTAATTTTAGGAATGGCCAATAATAAAGAAACATGTTAGATTCTGGTTATTCCCCCCTCCCCCCCAAATCCTGGGATACAAACAAGGTTAGGAATAGACATGTACGGATTAAAAGACAAACACAAGACATTCACAATTAAATGCAAAACACTTTTAGCAACCACGTTTCCTGTCCCAGCGAGAGTGTCAGTGAAGTTGGACCCCTTTGCAAAACCTAAAGGCAGAGAGTTGGAGCTGATCCTGGCCCTTTACTTGATCAGATAAGGAGCCTTCGACTCAATCCTTGTCATGAGAGGATGATACAAAGGAACACTGTAAGTAACAGTCAACACCACGACTGAGTTATAACCAAGGGTAAGGTTTCCAATTATCCTATAAGAAAATAGCTTAATAAGGTGTCTGAGGCATCACAGTTTGCAAATTCTAGAGTATGACACACACAAGACTGAAAAAAAGCTAGAGGAGAGGAGAACGTGCTACACCTTAAAAGAGTCACACATTTCATACTGCATCAACATCTTGTGCCACAAAACTCATCTTTTTCTGTAATAGACTCACACAGCCCGCCCCCTGCCCCCCAGTCAGTGGTTATAATTTGAAAATGCTATTATGGAATTGACGGTATCGTTTAAGACAGATAAGTAAAAAGTAACACAACTATCATGCAAAGCAGGCACGCAATGCACATGCACCAATATGACACAACCCACAGCTTTTCCATCAGCAAGGAGGCAGCTGCTCTTTTGACACTATTGGAGGGCAAGTATTGGACTCCACTGATGCAACTACACAAAGTTGTGCAACAATCTCCAGGTCAGAATAAGAGATGAGGAAAGTATCTGGACCTCTCATCATAAGATAACCGAAGTCCGAAATTCTGAAATCCCCATCAACCGCACTTCCCTCCTCACCTTTTCACCTGGGATCCAGAGTCTCCCCTTGGCCCCATTGCAAGTCAGAGAGAGAGAGGGAGGGAGGGAGGGAGAGAGACTTGGAAAGAAAGAGAACCCAGGAGTAGCTCTGAAATACCCAAGGATCACCTTGTTCTGTTCAAGAAAAATAGGCTTTGATACACTTGGGCTGAGAAAGAAAGTCAATTTTTAAAGAAAACCCTAAAACTGAGGGAGGCAGAAAGCAAATTGGAGTAAGTGACTCTTTAGACAGTTGTGGGAAAAAGGAAGGGAATCAATTAAATACAGATCAGCTTGGACCGAGTTTCACAGATGAGAAAAGAAAACTGTGGGAGATCCACGCTGGTTTAATGAGCAATCAGTTCTCCCCCAAAACAAGAAAGACTGAGAAGGAAACCAGAGAGAAATCAGAAATAAAAGGCACCAGGAGAAGAGGAACAGGATCTTAAACCGGACATGAAAAGCAGAAGGGCAACTAGCAAAGGAGAAAAAAATAAAACAAAACAAAAAGGCATGATTATTGTTGCACACTGAGTATCTAGAAACAAGGGATTGAAAGTGGGAAAAGGAAAAATTGGATAAAGCTATTTTAACAGACAAGAATGAAATAAGGGAAGAGGGGCTACTGTAGACAGAATTAATGGAGATAGCATAGTTTGGCATAGCTTATTAACAGAAAAAATGGGTCAAGATGCAATTAATAATAAAAAACAAAGAGTAGAAATATAATTTAAATAGTAGCCATACTGCATTGTTGACTGACATTGGGCTATCATGAACCACTCGGCGTCTGTGGATAACAGCAAGTATAAATTTAGCAAACATAATAAATCAATAGTTTTGATTTTGAGATTAAAACCACACACATTCTACATAATAGAAGAGCAGGAAGGGAAGCATCAGAGGGAGGGTGACAAGACATCCTGTCCCTGAAAGGTTGGTTTGTTTGTTTTTACAAAAATGTAGGATCAATAGCAACAAAATCAAAGGTTTTTTTTTAAAAAAAGAACATGGACCAGAGACAGTAAAGATGAAGCCAGCCTCCTCCTCCTCCTGCTGCTGCAATAACAGAATTTTTAGCATGAAACGAAATCAGAAACTGAAGAATCTCCCAGGATGAAAGGCAGATCACGGAGGAACTCAGAGCTGTAAAAAAAAAGGGCTCATGAAAAGCACAATCAACAACTGGAGGATACAGCAAGCAAAACTGAGCACCAGTGCCATCTTTGCATAAGAGAAAATCAGTTTGAGTCATACAAGTCATAGAACAAAAGAATTGCGGCGTTAGAAAAGCTTTCAAGCATCCTCTGGTCCAGTGGTGGGATTGCAACTGTTTTACTGCCGGTTCTGTGGCTTGGTGGGCTTGGCGGGCGTGGCAGGGGAAGGAGACTGCAAAATCTCCAGTCAGAGGTGGCATTTGCTGGTTCTCCGAACTACTCAAAATATCCGCTACTGGTTCTCCAGAACCGGTCAGAACCTGCTGATTGCCACCTCTGCTGTGGTCCAACCTCTGCAACATGGAAGGAAACCAAGTCAACCCTCCATGGCGTCCAACTTCTCCTTTGAAAAGCCTCCAGAGGTGGAGAACCCAAAACCTCCGTAGAGAGACACCTCAATTATTGCACAGACCTTGCTGACAAGAATATGTTTATTAGAGTTAAATGCAGCCCAGGTAACTGTCATTTGCACTCATTGTCTCTGGTCTTACTTTTGTAACAACAAAAAATAACTCCTCACTCTCTTCCCTCATGCCACCCCGAGGACACCCCCGTAGACCTCTCTTCTCCAGGCTGAACCTCTGCAGGGCCCTCAGCCTTCCTCGTGGGCCACATCTGCCAGTCCTTGACTCCCTGGTTGCATTCAGGCAGTCAGGCATGGAGCCACATTAATGCTGTGCCATCCAAACCAGACTGTAGCAGCCTGTCAATGAGAATGTCATGTGGAAACTTTGCTGATATTGAGGTAGATTATCTCACTGCCTTCCCCCTTTTTCCAATAAAG
This sequence comes from Laticauda colubrina, assembly GCA_015471245.1. Lineage (NCBI taxonomy): Eukaryota > Metazoa > Chordata > Lepidosauria > Squamata > Elapidae > Laticauda > Laticauda colubrina. The sequence continues at coordinate 1,033,266 of BLBF01000059.1, read as the reverse complement.
TAGCTCCCTTGTCAAAGGAGGAGACAAGATTTGTCTCACATGACCTGTTTTTCACAAAACCTTGCTGACTCTCAGGAATAATGGCATTAACTTCAAGATGCTTACAAATGGCCTGCTTTATTGTTTGTGCTAACATCTTTTTAGCTATTGATGTTAAGTTCACTGGTTGATAATTACAGGGTTTTCTTTCTTTCTTGAAGAGGGGGTTGCGTTGGCTCTTTGCCCAGCTGTCTGGCACATCCCAATTCTCCAGGTTTCCTCAAAGTTTAACAGAGATCCTAAGAGCTCCTCGGTATTCCGGGGTATATTGCAACAGGACTTGGAGGAATACTGTTTCCTAGTATGATTTGATTGCTTGTTGTACCCTATGACTATCATTAAGTGTTGTACCTGATGATTCTTGACGAATGTATCTTTTCTTATGTACACTGAGAGCATATGCACCAAGACAAATTCCTTGGGTGTCCAATCACACTTGGCCAATAAAAAGAATTCTAATTCTAAACATTGGCCTATTCAAAAAGATCAAGGTCCAGCATGATCCCATGCCTTTGGATCTCTGGTAGTTTCTGATCAAATGCACGACACTGCATCTTCCACTGGGACTGGGATGCTCCAAACTCATGTGGGCTCCCTTGTAGTTGGGACATGGAACAAGCCCAATAACTAGAAAGCAACTGTTCCCACCCAGAGATGGTCACTTGACCTCACTTGGGCTTCCCAACTAGTCTTCAATGAATTAACTTATTTCTCTTGTCAGGGTCTGAGAACTAGATGGCTATTTTTCAGAGGGATGGAAATGACACATCTAAGCAGCTTCATCAGGAAACAGAACAACCCCAAATGAGATGCCCCCCACAACTGGAAACATCTGGGAGAACATCCATGGCCAAGTAGCCTTGTATGAGAAGATGGCATGTTTTACAACTCATACCCTTGCTTGCAAGTGTCACCCCACGCAGAAGGTCAGTACACGTCCTCTGAAATCAGGGAGAAGACTGCAATGTTTATTTCCAGGGACCTCTGGAAATTCAGCCAACCTACCTTTCTGGGCTCCAGAGGCAGCTTGTTTGCATCTAGACACTTTGTCCAATGTTTTCTTCTCTGCAACACTCAGAAGTCATGATACAGTCACTTAGCAATGATAAATCAAGTTGAAGAAAACATTTGGTTGTGACACCGAAGCTTGACTAACCCTTCCCGCCTATCTTGACAGCAGAAGCCACTGAACTCCTAGGCCACAACCCTTGCATCTGGCATGGCACTTCCGGCCCTCGTGGGTGGCAGCCCCAGAGCTACAACTCATGGAAGAGATGAGGCAGGAAATGGTGGGCCAGAGAAGCGATCCAAGCAGGGCAGGAGAACAAGCAGAGCAGCTGGAGCTCAACCAGACCAAATGGGTCAATGATGATGGAGGGGATGATGATGATGATGATTAGAGCCACTTCAGGCACAGAAATGCTTTGGGGCAGACTTGAGCCCATCATCCCCAGAAGGATTCTGGGGAGCAGTGAAGGTCAAGGAAGACAGAGAAAGCAAAGGAAATAGTTTGGCATTATTCACAGAGTTCAGATCAAACTAAAAATTGAATCCTCTTCACTTCCAGGCACAAATCTGTACCGATTCCCTTATTCCCTTGCAAAGTAATAGATATTTCAGTCTGGAGATTAGGTCTGGATTTGCTAAATAATGCATTCGCTTCCTTGTTCTCGGGGAAAAGAAAACCCCTGCTGACTTCTTGTTAAATTAGCTGGTTAAAGACTGCAAACCCTTTGGCATTTGCCACCAATTGCAAGTTGCAGGCACAGTTTGCCTCCGCCCAAGGAAGAAAAAGCCCTCAGACCAGAGGCATCTGCAAAGAACAAGGCACAGTCCATTTTGGTGTCAAGGATGGTAGCCCCCCCCCCCCCCCCACACACACATTTTATTCCAATTAACATGGCTTTTTAGTCACCGAAGATGGGGTCTCCAACTTTGGCAACTTTAAGACTTGTGGACTTCAACTCCTAGAATTCCTCAGCCAGCAATTCTGGGAGTTGAAGTCCACAAGTCTTAAAGTTGCCAAGGTTGGAGACCCCTGCTCTAAGATCCCAGGCCCTTGGGCTCAGGATCAGGTGTCTCTCTTCCCACCTCACCCCCTCACTCAATTGCCCCCTTGCCGGGCATGGGCACCTTGCACTACTCCAGCCTTTGCTCTTTGCTTTCCACCAAATTCCTCTGAGAAAGGCTTATTAATGAGCTCACAAACGAGCACCCAACTGGGAAATGTCACCAACAAGAGAGGCTAATGCTCCAGAAAAATCAAATAATGGTAGTCAGTTGATTGGGGGAGGGGGAGCTTTCCTATTTACAATAACGGTACTACTAATATAGGGCCCCCTTTAAATCAAATATTCTGAAAGGGTCAACACCTCGCCGAATGAAACAGCTCATTTATTTATGTTCAGAAATCTCCAGATGATAAATTATATTGAAGTTAATCACTTCACTGCATACTGGTGCAATTAATATCTGCACTCACCAGAAGCATTCCGATTAAGAGAAACACGAGGCGCCTACATTGGTTGGCGTCTTCCTTTCTTTGTTAGACATAATTGGGCACCGGGTATTCTCTTGGTATAAACAAACAGCAGAGGTTACAGCGGTTTCCCCGGGTGTATGTTTTCCTAAGCATACAAGCAGGCATTACAAATATCTGGGTTCTATTAATTATGGCTCTCTTCTGCGTTTCTTCTCCTGTGGCTTTGAGGCTCGGCTGCCTCCCCCTCAACATGGCTTCACCCAAGGAGGGGAAACACAGGGGAGACCCCAGCACATCAAACACAGGCAGGAAGGCAGCCCCTCTGTCCCCTTTGCTTCTTTAGCTCAAGACCTCAATGATGTCTTCATCGGCTTCAAAGCTCCATTTCTGTTTTTAGAAGGGAATTTGCACGCCATCACCTCCTCCTCAACTGTGAACCTATGCAAGTCAACCAATGCACCTCGAAATGGCCTATGGGCAAGACCTACACCAACAGTTAAAAAACCCCAAAGCAAGATTCTCAAATCATCCTTATCCAGACTAATTGAAAGGGAGGAAGGCGTTGGTTTGCAAACAACTTGGCAACTGGAGTGTTGTACTTAAAAAAACAAAAAACAAGATTTATCTCAACATTTTTATCGCTGACATTTCTTGATCATCTTACCAACCTCTCTTTGGGGATCTAGCTTTCAGGTAGCTATCAGGCACAGCTACCTGGTACAGAACGTGCAGCTCCCCGGCACTTACAATACTTTGCAACTTGCCAACCTTTTCCCCAACTTCTGAAAAGCCCTTTATCTCTACCTTGGATGAACTTCACAGAAGGATGGCTTGGCTGGTGAGAAGTGTAAAGTCAGCCGTGCCACAGTAATTTTGCCCCTAGACGTGTTAATGAAATACTCTGATGGGTGTTAAAGGGAGAGTAGAGTTTGTGGCCCTCAACGTCTAAATCAAGCAAGATATCTAATGCTTGAGCCTAGTTGGTCCTCTGGAGACTCCAGAAGGAAAAGGGGAAGGCCAAAACTGTTCCCTCCCTTCTGCTTGTAGAGGAGGAAACCCTCCTGAAGCACTTCTGGGGTTAGGACAGCAGATCCCCAAATGCCACAGAATCCACATATTGATACTTGGCCTCCTCAGGAAAACATCTTGGTTTAGGAACATCTGAAGCAGGTCAGTTTCAGACCCTCATGGATGGCAACAACATGAAGAGGAGAGTTTGGGACCCATATTTAGTTGTAGCTCTCCCACTCTAATCCTTTTCCTCGACAGACCAAATTTCTCATCCAGAAGTCCTGCATGATGAATTTTTTAATTTCTAAAGCCTTGGACCAAACTCTTAGAAATGCTATCGCATGAAAAGGGCTCTACCAGATGCAAAGTGTAGTTTCCTGCCTGAAAGATCTCTGCACTTAATTTAAAACCTCCCTTCTCTCCCCTCTTGTGTGTATGAGTTACAAATACCTTTAACAACTTGCACCAAACTTCAAAATATTAACTATGAGGAAGAGGAACCATAACCCTTGCTTGTTGTCCAAAATACCTCTCACTTTGCTGCCTGTTTTGATTATTGTCCTCATCACCCCAATATTCCAGCAACTCTTAGCCAGAAGTGGTGGGAGAAGGCACGAGTCCACCATCCCTATTCATTCAAACACCTTTATAGCTGCAGGGTAGAAGAGGGACAATGCAGGCTCCATGGAGGAATATTCTTTGGCCCAACAGAGGCTTCTTACATGCCTAGACATGAGCCCAAGACTAGCCTGATCACACTTCTTTTAGACATGAGGAGAGATTCCAGTTGTTATATGCCAGAAGCCATCTTACTGGGATGTGTGGCAATGGTGTTTATGCAAATCACAGTTCACCACATTGTAGCTAATCACCCAGGAAGCTTCCGGTATTCTTCATTCATGCGTGAAAAGTTGCCTTTTGCTCATTCTCGCATCAAACCTTCTGCTATGGCTTTACGTGGATTTCCAGCTAATGTTCTCCTTTTAAGAACTTGTCCAGAATCCTTTAATCAAGATGAAGGGCTCCCAAACGCAAGCCACATCTTCCTTGCAACCATTCTCCAAGACTTCATTCTCATTTTCACTCTTCTTTCCATTTCTGAGCTTATGCTAACATGCAGCTGTCTATTCGAGCCTTTGAGCAAACACGAATTAGCTCACAGCCTTGAAAAAAGCTCCACAGATAATTTGAATCTCACCTACTAATACCTTCCTTTTTATTACAAGCTGCTACCTTCTGACTTCTATCTTCCAGTAAGTATGCCCAAGTGAAAAAAATAATGGGCTGTGATGGTGCATTCATTGGTTCAGGGAATGAGGATGGCTGGATCAGCTCAACCTGGGCCAGGCAGGAGAACCGAGATCCAGGACCTTCCGTCTTCTCTTCCACCAGGTCTCTCTCTCCAGCTGCTAATTGGGGAGCAGAAGTTTGGATGCAGCCCTGCAGTCCAACGTTAAGACCCTCCCGGATTGGCAGTTTGGGCTCCCCATGCATGACAACAACAGGCTGGTCACCTAACTGGTATGAAGTGGTAACAGTGAGCCCAGCTCTAGGCTCTGACTGCAAATCCCAGACCCCAACAAGCCTCTGAGAATGGGCAGTCATTGAGCCTGGTGCTTCCAAAGTGTTATTTTTCTGAGCAGCTGCCAGGGGGTGTAGTAATCTGGAGTTCAAGCAACAGACAAATGGGGTCCGCTTCTCTCTAAGCTGCTGTGGCATCAGGATGCCAAAGGAGAGGCACAACTAAACAGAAGATGCGACACCCTTCGGATACCACTGACATAACTAATCTGAGACCTCTTGGACCCCAGAAATGTTCTGATTAGATTCCTGTAAATAAATAAGTGCATGATCATGACACTTTTGCTCATTACTCTCTGAGATGAAACCCCTGGAGTTCTCCTGCACGGTTCTCCCTGGTGCTGGAAGGATGGAGCTCCTGACCATTTGCCAAGGAAGCTGCACTATGAGTAGTGACACCTGTACGTAAGTACTTGGGAAAGCTCCCCCGAACAGACTAGCAAAGGTGCTAATACGTTATTAAAGCTAATGGGGCTCTACCAGAAATGCTAATGGACAGAATGTTTGCATAAATGAATTACACATTAGCACAGTGACTAGGCTGCCACAACCTGCCAATTTAGGTAATATCTGATGGGTTTTTTTGTTTTCCCATTATAGGGATGTTCCTTTCCCAACACTTTTGGGTTATATGAAAATTGTAAGCAAAATGCTCATAATGGAACAACATAATGAAGCAGAAGAAATAAATTAACACGGGGGAGGGTTCTTTGTGTAACGTTACGGTTGAGTTGCAAACACAAAAGGCAGGCATCGCCCTGCAGTAGCCCTGGCTCTGTGATGAGAGTGGCTGGCTGCTTAAGCCACAAATCCTCCCATGCTTCGTATGGCACTGCATCTGAATGGCATTTGGACAGGATGGGGCGCATGCCAACCCCCGGGATGCTGCTCGCAGCTGCTACAGTCCTGGGCAATATTTCAAGGCAAGCAGCAAAAGGAGCCACGGGCAGGGCCCAGATCTTTTCTGCCACCCTCTGGCCCTCTAGCTGCCTGAAAGAGGTTAGTGCCAATCCAGGAATTTAACTTTGTTGTGGATTTACGGAAAGTTATCCTCTAATGACAATATTTATAGGATATGTGGTTGTGCAGCATTTCAGCACCAAACAATAGTGGCAGCCAAAGATTTGGGGGGGAGGGGAAACAGCATCAAGGGGGAAAGCAGTTGGTTGGAGAAGCGTGGACCCCCAAGGAGCCATGCCAACATTGACAGGGTCTCTGGAAGGGCGGCGGCTAATATTTCAACGTAATTTGTTGGTGAACCTGAACTTGCTGCTGCTTGATCTCTGAAGTGGCTCAGAACAGGCAGCTCAAAGGCTGATGGCCACTGTGATGGGAATTGAACTTCAGGAGCTCATTCAACACAGAACTTTAACGGAGCCCAAGGCAAAAACTGTTAACTTGAGATATAATGAGGAACTGAGAAGACACAATGTCCAGAAGACACAGGCACCACATTCCAACACAACTGGAGGACCTCTACTGCAGGACGACTCCTCTTCAACACGTACTCCAAAGTTTGTTCAGGATTTTGGGGCTTGTGGAAATCCATAACTAAGATGAACCTCTGAATTTACTTAAGCTGACATCCTCCAGATGTTGCTGGACTGAATCTCCCATAGATTCTAGCCAATGTGGACCTATCGCTGGGATTTGTGGAAAGTGTAGTCCCAAATTATCTGGAAGGCACCAGCTCATGAAAGTCAGATGTCTGCACTAAAATGACAGGCAGATATGTGTGATTTGTCCAAGGGTGAACAGCAGAACTTTTTCAAAAGAGACATGAAAGAAGCTTCAGGAAAAGCTTTAAGCTAACATTCAATGCTCCAAATATTCAATTTCAGAAAGCCAGACATAAACAGCATAGGCATAGAGTGAAGAGCTTGTGATCTTGGTACTCACACATTACATCAAGGTAGTACTTGGTCTGCAAGTCTTTAACGGCAGGATGGTCTACCTGACAGACAACTGGGACCCCATCATCCTCCCTCTTGACCTTCAGTAAGAGCTGGCTGGTCACCGTGTACATGTCTGACCACTGCTCCACTTCTGTTTTGCCTGCAGGACAGGAGAGAACAGGGAGACAAGAGAGAAGGTCAGCCACGAAGGACCACACGTGATCACCTCTCTGCCTGCTGTGCTCCTCTGCAACCTAATTGGATCTCACAGCTACCCTCACTGAGTTGCTCACAGGTTTGCAATTTTGGGGGGAAAATAATGCCCCTGGGGCATGTGTTCTTCTGTCTCTGGAGCCCTCAAGCCACAGAACATTTCCTGACCTTCCACATCTTGTGCTGACACCCATTCTGGCACATCCCAAGGATGTAGACGGTCAAAACAGTTGCCTTGGGTAGACCCAACTCCCATGGAAGACTTCTGACCCCCTGCCTGAGTGGAGACTTGAATGAAGGGAAAAGGCTGGATTCGGAGGTCATGAAGCTCCCCGACCAGCAAAATGAAGCCGTGCTCTTCCTGGCTCCCGGATTCAAAGGGAAGGGGGACCCCACCTTCGCCTCGTGTTATTAAACATAAGATCTACAACCCTCAACCGCCAGGATTAGGATGCCAGGATGTTTTCCAAACACTCAAGTCAACGGAGCCAAAAATCCTCTACCCCCTTCCTCTGATGCCACTGCCAAAAGCCATCATCAATAATTAAGAGGGAAAGTGACTCCATGGATTTACATAATTAAAAGTAGAAATTAAAATATTTAAGCACGGGTACTATTGAAGACCAGAAAAATGTGGTGGCAGCGGGTGGAAACGGAGACATCCCACAGGGCTCCCTGCCAAAAGGAAGGGGAAGGAGAAGGGCAGAACACCAGGAGGGCTGCGATGAAGGGAGGGATGTGGGAAGTGCCACCGGCTGCCTGGGAGCTTCCTGGTCTGGAAGGGGCTGTCGCACCGTCTCAGCAGGCAAAATCAACAGAAAAGTCTACTTAGGAAATTTACACCCCTTGCATTACAACCATGGGCTGCTACGCTCACTTGGTAAAGATTTAAGGGGGAGACTGGTGAAGGCCACGTTCAGTAGATGTTTTCCTGGAAGTCAGAGCATGTTTTCCTTGATGGGCATGGGAGCATCTGCTTGGTCCTGGGTGCCACTCTCGTGGTGAAGACCTTGCTTCAGGGGTGAAGTGGCTCTTCTCAACTACAATGCTGGCAGGAAGGGTGAGGTGCCCCACTGAGATAGCCAGGCCTTTGAAGCAAGGCATGGTAATCTTGGCCCAGTTACACAGCTGAAACATTTGGGAAGTCTTCTCTTGACTAAGAAGAATGGGATGGAAGACAATGCGAACAAGTCAAATGTGAGGGAATCAAAATCTGAAGGACCAGGTGATGGCAAGGATTGTATTTCGCTTCCCAGTGCTGGCGGTCCCTCTATAAGAAATGACAAATGTGGCCCAGGGCTTCAGCAGGAGATGGGTCAGATAGCAAGGAATGGGGTGTCCTCTGCCAGGGGTCAAGGGGTCTCTAGTGAAGCCGACAGACACATCAGCCCCCTGTCTTTTTTCCTAGGAAGAACTTTCTGCTGGTTCTGGATCGGGTTGTATTAGTGGTTCAAGAACGTATTGGGAGAGCTGCCTAAGTTCAGGTTCTGAGCTTGCCCTCAGATATTTTGATTGTTGGCTCTCAGGTAGGAAGCTCATAATATGAATCAATCCTGGAGAATAGAACCAAGGTGACCAGCAGAAGCCACACCAGGCCCGGTCTCCACATCTGAGATCAGATCATCTCTCATCCTCATCCTCCCACGGCACCTCTAAATCTACACCATTAAGCTGATGGGGGAGGAGAGGGTGGATCTACCAAAGAGCTCCTTGCTGCCTTTGAACCATTTGATCATCGTGGCTGGCCGGCTGGCCATGGACGTGCAATTGAGCTCAATCTCCTCTCCTTCCACCGCGGTGTCCTTCTGGGATTCAATCCTCAGGTTACGTGGCGGGACTGGAACGAAACAGGTCAAAAACACAAAAGGGGACAATCTCAGTGACTTGGAATCCAACAGGGCACCATCAAGAAACCTTACCAGGATTTTAACACCAGAGCAGCTCTTACCTGCATCTTCAGAGCTCCTTCCTGTTCTTTGACAGCACCAATTCTCCATTCTTACAACCCCCAAGTAATGAATGACATTATATATTCTAGTGGGATGAAGAAGGCTGGCTAAGAACAGAAATGTGGTCTTCTTCCTAAAAACCCCCAAACCAGAATGAACCCAGAAGTTAATTCTAATTTTGCGTCTGCCTCTATGGATGCAATGATGTTATGTCTTCATAATTAAAAGGGGCAGACAAAAGACTGACCTGGATAACTTTCCTATATTGGATTCACAAAAATGACTTGTTAAAGCTTTGAAGAATTTTGTGAGAAGGGACAAAGAAGGAATGAAAAGAAATCAAAGTCTAGGACGTTATTTGAAGAGGCTAAAGCTCAAGATTGTTAAAAGTAAAATGAAGGACTTTAAAGTTGGATTTTTTGATCAAAGTTAAAATAGGTATGTTGTTATCTCTGGTAGCCCTAATTGACTTTGCTGATCAGGACTGCAGATGAGACTTTAAGGACTTGTTTACAGATAAGAGGTGAGATCTGGGGAGCAAGAGATCATTTGTTGTATTTTTTTAGAGAAGGTGGCAAATTTTTATACTTGTGATGAAGGGGAAAGTCATTTCTTGATATATTTATTTTGTTTTTCTTGACTGTATTCTCATTTTTCTTCTGGTTTTTTTCCTCCTTTTTGGCACTTCCTACTTTTTGTTCCTTTCATTTTTTTATACTAGTTTTATTTCTTTAATAATAAATCTTAATAGAATGGCTATTAAAAAAACACCAGAACTTCAGAAATGACCCCCCACACACACACCTTGCAAATCGCAAAGAGAGAGCATATATATCCCCAGAGGAGCCGTTATGGCATCGGAAAACAATTTTTTTTAGAGGGAGGGTGTTTCTGTATTCTGTGCAGGTTTGTCATATTAGTGACTCTCAAAGCTGAAGGGATGAAACAAATCCAGCCGCGTCTTGAACTGAGGATAATCTGAGCCATAACTACAGAACCGTGAACCAACGAAAACATCTGCAAGAAGCCTCCCAATCCCTTAAAGGAGAGGGAGAGAGAGAGAGAGAGAGAGAGGGAGAGAGGGAGAGAGAGAGAGAGAGAGAGAGAGAGAGAGAGAGAGAG
>BLBF01000059.1:1001775-1022874 GCA_015471245.1 Laticauda colubrina | reverse complement strand
GGGGGGGGGAATGGGGGGACGGAAGAGCTATGTGGTTTCTACTTTTTAATCAGCGATCCTGGCATTAGGAGATGATTGCTGGCATTTAACAAAGCTCTGAAACAAAGATTTAAAATTCATGTTATTGCGAACAAGTGGCCTTTTTGGTTCTGATTTGTTCTGAGAATGTGTTGAGTAATTCAGCTAGGAAAAAACAGGGCGGGGTTGTGGTTTCTCAGCAGAGGAGCAAGGATATTCTGAAAATCATCTGGGGGATCAAAAAAGCGAAAAAAGAAGAAAAAAAGTTGGTGCCCGACACCTTCCGGGTCGGGCAAGGATGTGTCTCTGGTAGCAGCCAGAAGGAAATGGCTATTTCTCCCCAGCTCTCCCGAGAGATGCCAGTGTTATTCATGGTGTGTGTGCGTCTTCAGCATGGAGGTAGGTATCCCAGGAGATGCCTGCACCGAGGCAGAAGTCAATCTTGTTGGGCCCAGGAAGGGAAAGGAGCCCTGGAGGGAAAGTGCCACCCTTCCCAGGTCTCCAGTCTGAGCAAGGTGGGAAAGGAAAGGTGGCCATGAAGCCACCACACCAGGAAGCAAATCTCAAAGCTGAAGGCAGCCCAATTTGAAATTCACACTGCAGGCTATTTTTAAACTCTCATAAAATACTATCAAAGGAAGAACCGAACCTCGTGGAATGCAGAGGGAGAGGAGAGCCCCGGTAGCTAATCAAGGAGAGCAATCTCACTTGGAGATTTCTTGCTGCAATTCCAGCGCTCTCAAAACCAGGAGCCTCAGAGGCGGCCATAATCAGACACTGGGGCTCTTGCGGAATTCGTGAACCGCTGCTGATGGGCCTTTTTCGAATGATGCGTAACCAGAGGACAGCCTGGGAGGAGCCCTTCCCCAGCCGGCTTGGTGGCAAAAGTAGGGCTAGGCTTACTTAGCCCACCAGGAAAGAAGGGGGGGATGCCTGAAGGTAGACGGGCTCCTTCAGAGAAGATTTGGTGAAATGGCAACATTGACTACTCTGCTCAAAGAAAATAAAATAAATGCTTTTGTTTCCACATAGAAAACACTTCTGAACTTCGTGCTTGATGTGGAAAAGAATGAAACTTTGATTTGGGGTTTCACAGACTGACTGACAGATTTTTGTAGAAATGACTGATCCAAACTATCGTGGTAAAACAGAAAGCTGTGCTTTGTTGTTCATGCCTTATTCTACTGCAGCAGATAAGAGTTGGAAATCAATGTTTTTTTTTCTTTCCCTACCCTTCTTCGCTCTTCTTCCCCTTTCCTCTTATTTGCATTCGTATTTTATAATACCTTATAACCTAATAAAAATGGTAGAGGCAAGAGAAAGCTTGGCATGCGCCATTCAATGAAGCAAGCTTTCAGGGTGGAGGAGAAAGCATTTTGTCTTCATTTTCTCTAGATCCTGGCCCTAAATGATACCTCAGTTGCTTCTTGCAGTTTCAACTTTCGTCACATCCATCCTAACCCACAGATAATGGGGACACGGATGCCAGAGTCCGGTGTAAACCGTGAAGATTCATTCCAAAGTTGTGGAATGGGTACAAAGGAAGACCTGAGCCTGCCCAGCTTTCTCCAGCCTGCCCCCTGATGCCTCCAGAGGAGCTGGAGGTGGAGGTGGGATGCTTACCCAGCACCGTAATGGTCATGTAGTACTCTTGAGGAGGGTCCGTGTAGAGCTGGCAGAAGTATCTTCCCTCATCCGAAATGGAGACGTTGGTCAGGGACACTCTGAGCTCACTGCTAGAGAAATTCACTAACTGAAACCTGCTGTCCTTCAAGGCTGCGGAAGGAAGAGACAATGGGAATCAGGCCGAGGGTGCACAAAAGAACCCCAGAGCTCAAAGGGTTTTGACTGGCAAAAGCAACTGGTCCCCCTTCCCCACCTCCACTCATTTCCTATTGTTCCGCTGCAATTTGGATTGAACCAGCAGGCTTTCCTGCCAATCAAGATAAATAAACAAATGCCCCTTAATAAGAACTTGTAATTACTTCCTCCAGCTTATCCCCCCCCCCCATCTGCTTGTTTAGCACACAAATAGGTTAGTAAATTGGCTGCCCATAATGGGGTGGGGTTCCTTTGCTGGCTGGGCCACCTAGAGACTGCAAGCAAGGGCACAATAGCACTTCGACTTGCATACTGTTCCATAGTGCTTTGTGGCTCCCTCTGAACAGTTTACACCAGCGGTCCCCAAACTTGGCAACTTTAAAACCTGTGGACTTCAACTCCTAGAATTCTAGGAGTTGAAGTCCACAAGTCTCAAAGTTGCCAAGGTTGGAGACCCCTGGTTTACACGGTCAGTATCTTGCCCCCAACAATCCTCATTTTACCAACCTCAAAGGGATAGGAGGCTGATTCAACCTTCAGAATCAGAATAGAGTTGGAAGAACCTTGGAGGTCTTCTAGTCCAACCCCTTGCTCTAGGAAGAAATCCTCTACTATTTCAGACAGGTGGCTGTCCAGTCTCTTCTTTAAAACCTCCAGTGATTGGGAGCACCCATGATTTCTGGTGGCAAGCTGTTCCATTGGTTAAATATCCTCACTGTTAGGAAATTTCTCCTTAGTTCCAGGTTGCTTCTGTCCTTGATTAGTTTCCATCCATTGTTTCTTGTCCTGCCTTCTGTTGCCCTCTTGTAGACTAGCCATAGACCTTACCCTGAGCTGGTTAGGATTGAACTCCAGGCTGTGGGCAGAGTTAGCCTGCCCTACTGCCTTCTAACCACTGTGCCACCAAGAACATGTGGCATCTAAGCGATCAATCACAGCAAAAGAACAAGGGTGCCGATCGCCCCAGAAGGCTGATCCTGGCAGCCAAAGGGTGAGAGAAACATCCTGGGGCTCCCAAATCTCCCCCCCCCCCCAAATATTGAGATCAAAAGGCTGGCCGCTGGCCTCGAACTCACGTCTGAAGTCTCTGAAATAAATAGTTTGCCTGTTGGGATTCAAGAGCTGAATCACGGAGTCGTCACTGTTTTTGACTCTGCAGCTGATGGTGGCCACTTCTCCCTCGACTACTGTCACATCCTCTGTCACCAAGTTCTGTCCGTCCCCTGATCAGGTGGAAGAGAAAGAAAAGCAGGTGTCAACCTTGGTAGGTTTGGCTTTCTTGCCCAGCCCCTCACAAAAAGCAGGGCTGGCTTAGGGTCTTGGGTGAGCGAGCCATTCCAGCCATGGGAGTCCCAAGACTGGGGCTTAGCACAAGGGGCACACCTGGCCAAGGGAGGGCACAGTCGGAAGATCGTCACCGAGATTCCGGGGAAAGCAGCACGTTAACTGTGAACTGAAGGTTGGCACACAAAGTCCCGTGGCTCACTAAATTGACGTCCTTGCTCAGGATATTTCATCTGAAGGAAGATTTGTCCCTGATTTGCTGGTTCAGGTGGACAGCACCTGTCCTACCTCTGGGCTGCTAATCCCCCCTGCCCATCTACAGAGAGATCTCCTCAAGCGAAATGCAGAGAATTAGTGCGGCAAATGAAGCTCTTTGGTTAAGATTTGTCCAAGCTCACACTGAAGATGGCTGGCAGTACAGGCATAATTATGTAATTATATTCTTAAAAATTTATATTTCACATCACTCCCTGTGCAAAGCCATTTCAAACAAACACCAGCATGCAATCAATAAAAAACACACCGATTAAGTCCATATTCATTAAAAAGAGTGGAGGGGAAGGAAGGCAAGGGAGGAAAACAAGAAGAAAACTGTTTAATGCAGATTTTGTGGGGTGGAGGGTTGGGTTAAAAGAGAAATCGAAAACACATCACTGTAACACACATATACACAGAGAAAGAGAGAGAGAGACATATTCCATATAGCACTTACATTACATGCTGCATGGGTATGTCTTACTCTTCTGGGTTTTCACAATTAAGCAGTGAGATGGGCCGTTGCTTAAAAACAACCATTCCAGCTGCACAAATGGGACCCCTTTCGAGCCCGATGCAGGGAGGCCCAGAGGGAGGCGAGAGAAGTGAAGCCCTTCTGCAGAAGCCTTCCACTCCCTTCCCGGTTTGGCCCTCGAGGGCCGTTGCAGGGTGAGAAACAAGCCAGGATTTGGGGTTGGCTTTCTTGTGAGCAAGGAACGCCTTTGTTTTCTGTGCCGCCTGATTGCCTTTTCTGCCCAGGGAACCCCGGGGGGGGGGCCCTGGAAGTGCCTTTCCCCATTCCATCCCTTCCTTTTGGTCTCCCTCCAGCAGGACCAGCTCTGGCCATTTGCTCCCTCGCTCGCCCTTCCCTTCCTCCAGAAAAGCCCTCCCCACTCTGCCAAGAAGTGCAGCAAGTCCACGCTTGCCTCCCCCACCAGTGGAAGGGCCTGGTGAAAATCCAGTATCACTGCCCCCCCACTGGCAGGAGTGGGTGGCAAGGGGGCTGCAGGGAGCCACAACAAGTGGGCAAGTCAACCACTGCCCAACTCTAGCCACTTTCTCAAGCCCCAAAGCTGGCAAGTGGTTGCCCCCAGGATCTGTGTCCAAGCCCCTCCTCCCCACCTCCCCCCCCCCAATAAAACCACCATCAAACCAAGTTCCATTCCTGGTTGCTTACCCATTTTTGTCGTTTCCTTGGCATCCAATGAGTGTCACTTATGGCCTCCCCCCAGTCCACCTGCAGCTCAGAAGCGCTCAGGTGGTCTCTCCCTCCAGCTTAGCTGATCTCAGATCAGAAACGGTCCAGGGAGTCCCTCCCCCTCCCACAGCCGAGTCTGTGCCAAACCCACCCAATGCACAAATCCGAATTAATGTTGTCCTTTGATAGCGGCAGGCAGCTGCAGAGCAGCCAAGGGAAAAATTTGCACAAGAGATTTGCCTAAAAAGCCACGGAGAGGGGCTTCTTTAGACGGCATTTGTTTCCAGGCCTGGCTTTCCTTTATTACATCAACAAGAGGAGGGGATGCTGCTGAAACCCAAAGGCCCAGAACAAAGGAAACCAGCATTCATGGCCTCTCCATGCACCGGCTGGCTGGGCAGCCTTTTCCTTTTTCTTTTCCTTGTTAGAAATAAAACACCCGTAGAATTTGAGGCAGGTTTTACTGAGTCAGTCAAGGGGACCAGGAACATCTGCATGCTTGTTCTTGACCCCAGGAATTCAAAGTTCACTTTGCCACAACAAACACAGGAGCGAGTTAAAACAGCGAGCTCCAAAATGATGATCAGGTTCACTCCAGATTTATTGATTTAGACCCAATTCCTTGTTTTAACTGCGAGGGAACCTTCCGCAGCCCTTTGTTTGCAAAGTCTGTGCTGATTTAATGGGTATATAAATAGAACTAACCACAACAAGATCCATTTAATCCCCAGGTTTATGTCTAATTTGATGGTGATTTCTGGATTCTAAACCATCCTGGTAAATAAGCATCCAAAGTCTTTGTAATAATTGGGGAAATGTTTGTTTTAACTTTTGTGTTATTGTGTTAATATTGTTAACTGTGGACAGATTTGGAGTGCAGTGCAGCTTAAAGGCTGAGAATGGGCAACTGCTTGTCTAGAGGAGAATTCCAGGGGAGGATTGATAAATGAAGGAAGAAATGCCCTTCCGTTCCCTCTCATAGGACTTTGGCATTGCTCAAGAACAATAATAACACAACACAATAACACAAACGTTAAAACAAACATTCCCCCAACTATTACAAAAGTGTAAGGAGCGAGACTTTGGGTGCCTATTAACCAGGATGGTTTAGAATCCAGAAATCACCATCAAATTAGACGCTTGCAAAAACTCCACCTCTCCAAAAACAGTATGCCCAATATATCTGGACCTCAAGAACCTGTTTATACATAGGCATCAACTTAATGACCGTAATTAAGACTGGCCATTATAGTCGTAAGTTGTGATGGTCCTAAAACAAGTCATCATGCGACTGACCCAATTTTATGACCTCTGGTCAGAGCTGTTGATAAGCAAAGCCATTGTAGCAAACACTGGTTTGGATCAGCCAAGTGATTGTGGGACGCGGCAAAAGATTTTAAATGTGGGCTGGTTGCTGGTTGCCAAGTGCCCAAAATCTGGTTAGGTGACCTTCGGGGATGGAGAGTTGGCGGTCAGAACTTCAGAGCTGGGTCTTTAGTACCTTTGGAGGAGTCTGTCCTAACTTTCACTGGTCAGTAAGTGAACAGCCATAAGTCAAGGACTACCTGTAGGGAAATGAGGAGATATCTGGTGAACCTCTGGGCAGAACTCGCTGGCCCATGTTAGCCTGCTGGTCTGCAGTTTTGATCCCAATCTAAGTTGTTGTGTTGCTAATTTGTGTTGCTAACTGCTCACAAACAAAGAGAAAATAATTTCTCCAGCGCAAGCCTGCAGAGCCAATAGTCAAATCTTTCATAATGCTATCAAACCAAAACTAATGAGTACTGCAGAGAGGGGGGAAAATCTGCAGGAAACTTCCTCCCTATTTTTTTCATAAACCCAGAGCTCACAGCAAATTAAAGTCATTAAGATTTGATTTCCATCTCAGCCATTATCAGCATATTCTTTTAAACATTTACTTGAAGACAATCCTATCTCTCAATTAATTAATCTCATCCCCCCATTTACCCGGTCTTATATCAAATCAAATTCCTATACGAATTAATAAGAATTTATGGGGGAAACTAATTTGGGAATAGATAATCTGAGGTTCAGGGCAGCGAAGCTGTTGATTTAAGAAATACCATTCTCTGTGTTGGAAATGGCCAAAGGATTTCCAGCAGAAGAAGAGGCAAAGTGCTTTCAGGAGGCCATTCTTGCATGCTCAAACGTTCTTCTCAGAGATATATCCAACCACCAAATACTCCCTGAGGGTTAGAATTTGGAGTGTTCCCATGATATCTGGGAAGCATCCTTTTGGGAACCTGGGAGACTGTTTCCTGCTAGGACCCCATGAGATGGAAATGCCCTCCTTTAGGCTATTGGGAAAGGCATCCATATAGAATAACAGAGTGGGAAGGGACCTTGGAGGTCATCCGGTCCAACCCTCTGCTCAAGCAGGAGACTCTATGTACCATTCTAGACAAATGGTTGTCCAGCCTCTTCTTGAAAGCCTCCAGTGTTTGAACATTCACAACTTCTGGAGTCAAGGAGTTCCACTGGTCAATTGTTCTCACTGTTAGCAAATTCCTTCTTTGTTCTAGGTTGCTCCTCTCCTTGATCAGTTTCCATCTATTGCTTCTGATGTCCTGCCTTCTGATGCTTTAGAGAATAGGTAGACCCCCTTTTCTCTGGGGCAGCCCCTCAGCTATTGGAAGACTGCTATCATGTTGCCCCTAGTCCTATTTTTCACTAACCATGCCTATTTCCTGCAACTGTTCTTCATAGGTTTAGCCTCCAGCCCCCTAATCATCTTTGTTGCTCTTCTCTGCACTCAACATCTTTTTTTATATTATGGTGACCAAAACATCTGCAGGGTCCTTCTAGTTCAAAAGGGGTGGTTGAACTAAGACACGGGCTGGAGGCCCTGATGGTTTAAAGTCCCCCTACAGTCCTGCCTGCCTCTTTCTCTCTTTGAAAAAAAATTTTTTTAAATGAAATCAGCAATGCAAAAGAAATTTCTTTGGTAAATCATATCCGAGAAAAAACCTTGCATGAGCAGTACATTTTGGTCTAAGGATGGGGGTAGAGAAGTGGAATATTTCTGGCAGATATTCACAAGGCACATTTTCCCCCCAATTAAAATTAATTATGCCCAAATGGAACACATGGTAATCTGTACGCTTTCCTTTTCACTCTTTCTTTCATTTAATTAATCTGCTATTGTAATTTTTAATGTTAAGTTAGAATCCTATCTTCCCAGCTTGGATATTCACCATAGAAGCTTCTTGATGAGTTTTAAATTCCAAAAGGTTTTTAACTACGCCGTTTAAAGCTGTAAGCCACATAACAGTTCATAATAGCTCCTTTGGAATCGTTGGAACTCAGAGTAAATACAAGACACCCTGGCGGTAGTGGAAAAGGCGCACAAGAGGATGGTTCTGTCACACAAGTGGGGCACCCTTCTGCCTTCCATCAGCTCCATGGGCCTCCCCTATACTTCCTCACAGTATCTTCCTGACCACGATTTAAGGCTATTGTCTCGACTGAGATGCTCCTGGCTTGATTTGGTGCCGCAACAAAGTAAACCCATTAAGGTGAAAGCAAAGAGGTTCAAACAAATCCAGGAAAACACCTAATTTTGGGAAAAGTCACTTGTCAAGCGCGGGAAAATCAGGATATCCAGGCTGTTGAAATGAATAAAGAGGTTTACTACAAGTTTATGCTCCCTACAAGAATCTAAACAACAAATGGTGAAAACAAATAGGCAGCAAATAAGAGTCAATGGGATTCAGGGTGGGCTGGACTTAGATCTCTTCTGTGCATGAAATGATTCAAGACAGATGACATACTTGACCCCTCCCTCATGCTCAGCCCTAATGTGTGGAAGGCTCTTTCTACCCTGCTTCCACACTTACAATTTTTGGTTGGGCTTAAAAAGCAAATGTTTGCATAAAGAAATTCATCTCTTTATAAGAAGAGACATGATTATTCAATCAGTCACTGAGGGATTGAATATGTGGTCCAACTGACTAGCTTTGAAAATGGCTACCCACCACCTGATGGTGGCATCTAGTCTATCCTCGCTGGTGTTTATGTTCTGGTGTGGAGGGAGAGAATAACTTGAAGGCCGTTTTTTTCTCCTCCATGATCCTACCCAAATATCAGGGGGGTTCCAGAAGAGCCTCTTGGGTGATAAAAGACCCACTCTGGGGTGGTCCTCTTTCCCTCCCTGCTCCAAAGAACAGCAGTGAGGCACCTCTGAATCCCAGATGAAAAACATCCCTTGCTTATTGGCTTCCTTGCTCTGATCTTTCAGGTCTTCTGCTTCTTAATGTGTGTGCTTCAATTCTGATACGATGCTCATTAGCTTTTAATGTCATTTTATGCTGTTTTGATGCTTTGGGAGGGTTTATTCTTTTATTGCTGTTCAATGACAGTTAGCTGATGGGACTGCACTTTGGCCAAAAGAAAAAGCAATGCAGATCAGCCAGCATTCTCCTCAAAAGCAGAACGTCTCAGGCAGATGGCTCATGCCTGATTTTTTTAATGATTTAGAGTTTGGCATAAATAAAACACTGCAAGCATTTTAGAACTCACCCACTCCCTGAAAGGGATATATTTGGGGGTCTTAATTGTTCTACCAAAGGCTGAATTGGGCACAACTGTAACAGCCTTTCCTTCAGCCACAAGGATGGCCTTTTAATCTCATCTCATGGCTTTCAAAGGAAGCAATCCCTTTCCAGAGTCCGCTCTCTTTGGCCTACGTTCCAGAAAGCTCTCATCACTAAATGAAATCCACGAATGTAAATGGCTGTCAAACATAATATAGTTGCTATGCTTTAAAAGAGCCCACAGTTATCATGCCTGAAATATTATGACTGAGATGCGCTGGTGAGTTTAACAAATTGGAGAAATGCAAGGCTTGGTTGATGTAGCAACGGGGGGGGGGGGGGGAGAGAGAGGGAGACCAATTCCATTTCACCTTTTCTTCATTGGCTCTGCCAGAGAAAGAAAACTGGAGGAGGCTTCTCAGCTGTGATGGAGATTTAAAAAAAACAACAACAACTGAGGAGCAGCAGCTCGAAGGCTGGATGGACATCTCACAATGGTTGGTTGCAGTGAGTGGAATGTGGACATCACTTTTCCTAACGCTGGTCTCTTTCCTAATTGTATTTCTTCCGGGATAATGACCGACCAGTGCTTCTTCTCTGAGGCTGCTTGATCGATGCTCCAGCAAAATACAGATAGGCTACGCAGGGAGAGCAAAGGTAAATCAACAAAGAGGAAATTACTTCTGGAATTTCTTGAATCCCAGCTCATAAATGAGGATGGGTCTTTTTCTTCCAAAATGAGATCAATGGAGGCTTTGCGACAGGCAGACCTGCAAAATAACACAATTTGTTTGGGTCTATCTATGGAAGTAGATTGTGCAGCAATTCTTCTGGCAGTGAGGCAATACTTCTAAGCGCGTTCATAAAACTACCCCCTCCCTTTGTCTCCAAGGGCTGAATCTGCCTGAGGGAAGGGGGCTGGGTATTTGCTGTTGTTGTTCAGCTCCCCACAACTCTTTGTGATTTGACAGATGTCACTTGACTGGGATTGGCTGTCAGCAGCTGCTCCCAGGAGTTCTTGTAAGCTCCTGCTTATGTCCTTGCTGATGGTATCTTCTCTTCTGGTGGCCTCTGTTTGCCTTCATTTTTTCCTAGTATTAGAATCTGCTCTTATGACTCTCATCTTCATGCTATCTATCTAAACTATTTAACCTCAACTTCATTATTAGTACTTCAGTGAGCACGCTGGTTTTACTTCTGGTAGCATTGAACAATCTGTTCTTTTTGCAATCCAAGGGGGCCTCAACAAATTTCTCGCACACCAAAATCCAAAGTCATTTGTTTTTCTTCATTCACCCTTTCTGATCACTTGGATTTCACAACCCTACAACTGTGACCGCAGCAACATGCAGAAGGTTTCAGAAAAGCTAAGTGGGACCAAATCTCTTCAGAACTAAGAAATCTTAGGGATCTCCATCACAGTTAGGACTGGGAAGCTTTAAGAAATATCCCTGAACTTCCATGGTGCTATCTAAAAAGTTACATGAGGTCTTCAGGCATGGAGACTCAAGTGAGTTTTCATGGACTGATAGGTGGCAACAAAACATAAGCAAAGTGTTGCATTCCTTTCTCGAGGCCCAATAAGGAAGCCCCTCGGCCTTTCACATAACTGACTATAACCTTGGCCTCCCCTCTGCCTTAGATCACACCCAGCTTTATCTTGGGCCATATTCAGGTTCTCTGCAAAGCCTAGTGTTACTCCTACCCTGTCCCACCTCTGTACCACAGGGACAGACCTTCCTTTCCAGAGGAAGCCATGAGGAGTTTTGCCAAGAAGTGAAGCACTCCAACTGCCCTCCAGTTTGACATCTGGTCCAAAGAGCATCCAGGGAAATGAAGATGGCAACTGACGGAGCATTCTCACTCATGAACACCCTCAGAAAGGATTGAGTTGGACAATAAAGTGAAATTAAAAAGTACATCCAGGTTACTGGTAAGAAAACAAGTCTCAATCTTGAACAGGTCCCACCTGAGTTTGTGCCTGAGACACACATTGCAACATCTGAATCTCCATCTCTTTACTGGCTTTTTTGGTGAGAAAAATATTCAGAAACCAAGCTTCTCCAACCTTGTCTGGTCTACAGTGGGACCATCAACTCTGAGATGCAGAGGGCTGAAATAGGGAGCTGGCTGTGAGAAGTTGGGGAAGGAAACGCTGCCTCTGAGCCACCCTTTGTGGGCTTTGTTAGACAATCACCACAAGTTGCTACATCTGGGTGGGAAATTGTCAGACTATTTTAAAAAATGATGCTCGATTACAAAATCTGAAAATTTTTGAGAAGAATGGACAATGTATGTTAATTATGCTGACAATATAAAACATTCTCTTTCAATGGAGTTAATTTAGTGACATCTGTTCAAGTCCAAGAAAATACAAGGGGCGATTTAAGATGAAGCTGTCAGGAAAAAAACATCAACATTATGTGCCTTCCTTTTGTTTTTTTCCGGCCAGAATTATTGCAAGAAAATAAGGAATGACAAACCCGCCTGATGCATTTTAGCCTCTTCAAATATGCAGCAGCAGCAGGACTAACAAGCCACGTGGGTTTCGTGGAAGAAAAATGCAGGCACTGTTTCCTAGCTATGGCGCACGTCATCTCCATGGATCATCGTCTTCATGCAAGACAGGCCTTTTGGGCAGGAGCCACAATGAGGGCAGAGAAGGAAGAAGGGGGCTATGGGGGTTTGGACAGGAAGAGGATGGTGACTGAAACCAGGACGAGACTGACTGACTTGTGTCAGAGCTTCTCCCCCCTGGCCATTCATTGCTCAGCATTTCCGAAGCTTCCTAAGAACAGAACCCTGAACAAGAAGTAGAGAGTTGGTACGTTCTTGAGAACTTCCCCCAACGTGATATATTCCGTATCTGCTGGGACTGTCCTCCCAGACTTTCTAATCATGGTCCTTGTACTTAAGTCATTTTGGAATTTCATCAATTGTGATTCCAAAACATTTGGAAAGCATCATGTTAGGAAAATCGTTTTTGACTATAACTTCTCATACCCCGAATGATTGTTCAGCCCAGGATGAATTCCACAGCAGGTACCAGAAATGAGTCCTTCACAAAATGTCTGCTTCATGATGTCTAATTGTTCTCCATAAAGAAGCACTCATTTCTTTCACAAAACACGTTTTGCTTCTTCAACATCCTGATGAGGACACTTAAAGCAGAAGGTGCTTTTGATGGCCCGGCGCGTTTTATGAAATCTCTTCTACCTTCATTATCTGAACAAGGTCTTCCCTTTCCTGAACTCTAAGCTTCAAGTTCAAAACACTTAAGAGGGTAACAAAAGATAAGCTACGATTCCCTTCTCGAGTGGAAGTGTAATGTTTATTTTGTTTACAGAACACATGGAAATCGAGAGCTCCTTTTTGTGCCACCATAAAACTGGTGCATCTTTCAATTAAAAATGCTCGTCTACAATGCTTCTTAAGCAATATTATGTGAAATGTCATTTAGCTGAACTACCTGAAGATCTGAGATAACATTTTCTGTTGATTTGACATCTACTCAATTTCATTCACTGAAGAACTACCTTATTGACAAATAAAGAGGAGACCTTGCTCATCTCTCCTTAAATGTCACACTGAAACTAGGGGGGGAAATCACTTCTGGTGAAAGGTTACAAAGAATACAAGCATTTAAGTGAAAAGGCACTGGAGATTTTATTGGCTTTTCCATATCTATATCTATATTTATCTGTAAAGGTGGATTTTTAACATTCACAACTACCTCGGGCAAACACTAAATTAGGCAAACTATCAGACAAATTCTATAATTTTAGTACATCCCATTGATGAAATATGCTGTTATAGACATGCTCACATCACCTATTGACCATCATCTATATGTTAAAGATAAAAAATTGTTAAAGCATACTGTACTGCTCTCTTTATCTTTTTTTCAGAAAAAAATTGGCATTGCCTAGTCTGAAAAGGCTATCATCCCAATGATTCCTCACCCCAAAATTACCTCTTCCAGCCATTTCATGCAGAAGTTGAGTGAATTGGGAAGAGACAGAAGCCATGCAATATCCCAGATGGGAGAAACTATGGGCTGGGCATTCTTCCTCACAAATAACTCGCTGGAGTTAGAGAAAACTGGAACATAAAAACCAAGGAACTCTAAGCAAGGAATCATATCTATCAACCAATATATTAGGGCCATGTAGTCTTTTTTGAGATGACATGGGGGCCAGTCCCCAACTGAAAAAACCCTTAGGTCAAAAACTCATTGGAGACTGCAGTTGCTTCACCCAGATGCCCCTTTGAGCTACCAGTAAAGACAAAACTAAGAAGCCCCTCGTGGAAATAACCGCTGGGGGCCCCAGACTTCCTCGAAACTTGTGAAGTTTTCACATGGCACAGAAACCTAGGCTGAGCAGAGACCTTGCAATGGCCCCATTGAACAGTCTCTGAAGACGTTTGGAAGACAACAGATGGAACGATGGTATCCAGTGTTACCCTAAGCAGGCATCAAGTGATGTAGACAGAGACATTTATGGAAGACATGGTCGCTATTTTTGACTCCAAACTCTACAGTACTGAAATCTAAGAAGACGACGCTCCTCAGATCCCCAACAATGTACTCTAGGAACTCCAAGGGGAGGGGCCAGCGGTTTTTTCAGACAGAACTTAGGGCAGCTGCAGTCACCTGGGTAGTTTTGCTCCTCTTAAAAAGCAGTAAAGCTCTGGACTCGGCTGTTTACCATACCTGCTTCAAGGGCATTTTTAAGCAGGTCCGAAATCTGACTGAGAGAGAAACCTATCTGCATCTCCCAAGGCCACTTCTCCTGCCAACCAGAGGCCCTGAAAGAAGCCCAAACCCAAGATGGACAACAGAAGAGCAGGAAGGATTTATGTGGAACGCTAAGGGGGTCAACCACCCACTGACATCACCCCAAAACTGAATGAAATGTGGGCAGGGTGGGGAGCAAAGGGGAGGGGGGAGAGAAAATGGGACTGCCGTGAGCAGAGGGAAAACAGGACATTTTGTTCATGAGACAGGTGTAAACAGATGATAATGATCAGGCTGGACAATACCGCAAGGTGAAAATTGCGTTTCTCACAAAAGGAGCCAAATGGGTCTGGATTATTACGTGAAAGGGGCAATTTCTTAGTAGAAAATTAGGTTTTGGTGACTCATGCCTGCAAGCCTATTGTGATGGGTTCTCATCCGAATTGGGGGCCGTTCAGAAATGGAGAAGCTGCCAGAGTAAAGACTCTGTTCCCACAAACTTCTTTTCAGCTCTGACCTGAAACCAGAGGCAATTAAACCAATAACTGTGAGGTTCAAAGAAACACTAGGATCTCCGAGTCAGAGAACATGACGGTCACCTGTGTCCACAACTTGCACACAACGTGCTTTGGCAACAGCGCTGACGAGTGGGGAGAGTTTAACCAAGTTCACCGGCGGCGTTTGGCCCACCGGTTCAAGGGACACCCAGCACAGCACAGACGTACAACTCTGACTTCTGTAAAAACGCCTATAATCACCGCACTCACAACTACCCCAGGAAATGTTTTCCAAATGCTGAATGGCCACTCAGGACAATCAATACGAAAAAGTCCCCTTGATCGTTTCTGAAAGTCTCGAACCAAAATCTGGTTTATAAGCAAGCGCTTGGTTGAAGAGCGAGGCAGTGGCTGACGGTGGTGACGATTCACACATTATCCTGGCAGTGAGTCATGGATATACCAGGACCTGTCACACACACACACACACACACACACACACACACACACACACACGGCCATCTCCCATACTTGACACAAAGTGTATTAGGTTAGAATGAAAAGAATTAATCAAAGGGGTACACTTCTTTTATTTCCTGAAGCAGACTTTTCCTTTTAGACCCATGGACTTCAATTCCCAGAATTCCCTACCTGGCTGGGAATTCTGGGAGATAGTCCACGGGTCTTCAAGAGGCCAAGGGTGGGAAACCCTGTCCTTAAGGCATAAAAATACACCCAAGCTTTGAAAAAACCCACCTACATGTTTCAAGACTTTCTTTCAGCGGATCCACTTCCCAGCAGATGATTCTCCAAGTTAACTGCTGGAAGGAACAAACATGGTTCTCTGGTTTCGGGGCCACCCCTCGGTTCCCCTCCGATTCATGGGATTGCAGCATTTCCCACCTTCCTGACCACAGCTCTCCATTACCTGAATCCAACCACATCAAGTTTAGATTTATGACTTGCCAACTGTGTTGTGATTAGGTGTCATCCCTGTCTCTATGCTCCCCCTGATATTGATAGATAATATTCTATGGCAGTGCATTGTCTGACCTTTCAAAGGTTACTGCCAGTAGATACTCCAAAATCAATATGGATCTTATCTGTCACAACCCGCAAGAAAAACATTACCAATGAGATGGGCCACTATGGATTCAAGCAGAATGAAGAAAACACTTGGTGTGGAACCGTTTCCCCCCCATCCTCAGCCTAATTCTGCTCTGAAGACCCAGTTTTTCATTGTTATTCCTTTGTTGGAAGAAGAGAAATACATTTTATAGTGAAGAGAAAATTTGTCTTTTATACTAGCTGACAAGCTCATATTCTTGGATAACATTAAAAAATATGAACTGTGGGCTTCAACCGAGTATACATAACCATCGCGGTAATGTCAGGAAGGTTAAGAAAGGAAGAAGTGATAGGTACGTAAGTACATATATTCCTACTGGGTCAAGGGGGGAGGGAACCGCTGACTTACAGACTTTTCCAAAATAAATATTTCAGTTTTTTCAGGTGACTAAAGAGGAAAAGAAGACCAAAAAAGAAAATTGTCCCTTCTTCAGCTGAAGGACCCCCAGGAAGTTATCCTCTCTCTCCTGCAAGGGCCTTGCTTACACATTTGCACGCCTATGCTTGTGCCTTGGGAGGCAAATACTTGGCCAAGGCAGGAACAATGTACCATTAACCAGGAACAGAAAGAGACGGGCTGTAGCTTCCCTGAAATAGGCCATAATTCTGCCAAGATAACAGATGAACCAGAAACCAGACTACCTTTAAGCCACGAGAGACTAAGTGGAGAAAAGGAATGGTAGCCATTGGGGAGGGTTTGCTTCTATGCATCAGAAAGAGCAACTGATTAAAAATCATGCTGCTCCTAAGCTCAGGGGAAACAGAATTTGCTCCAATGCTTTTCTGTTTCTGGGAGGGGGCAGGGAAGGAGCCAGTGGCAGAAAAGACAAGATTAAACATCCACTTATATTTTCACAGAGGCAAGTATGCTTGCCTGCAAGACTTCCCACCGGCAGACATAATTGCAAGTCACAGGAGGACTCCTGAGTGATAGTAGACTTATGCCTGCAAGTAAGTTCTTGAGAATTGAGGAACAGGTCGCCTGCCAGACCTGAGGAGCGCAGAGGAACATCTGAGTACCCAACGTGCCACTGAAATTTTCCAGTGAGACAGTCAACAATGCACACTGAGGTCATCAGCTAGGATCCAAAGTCAGGTGCAGTCAGAAAAGACGAACAGTCATTTTCATTTAAGGTTCTCATTTTGCTCTTTTCTCACCCCCAAAACAACAACAACAACACCCCGATGAAGAGGTGAGGTGGAGATTACAGGTCCTGGTCCCAAGGAAAAAAACATTGTAGTCAAGGACTCCATCCCTGGAAGACTACTGCTACCTCACGTTTTTCTGTCTCATCTATGACTTTACAATATTGGTACATGAGGACATTGCATTCTCCTGAAATATAGAGTTGGGTTGGAAATACCAACTGGATTATATTTAAAATTCAACTGAGAAACCTGAACAAAGAATCAGTCAGCATCAATTCTGGCCAGAAACAGCTCTTGGTTGCCTAAAGAAAATCACAAACCCCAAGCAACCCCAAAGGGCTGATCTTCAGTGGACCCAGCTGGTAGGACTGTTCAGCAGAGGGGGAATGGGTGAGAAGGCAGCATCCTAAACTTGGCTGGTTGGCATCCTGAACGCACCCCAGCATTTTACCACAGACCTTCATTGGCACACATCTGTACAGGAAAGGAGGAGGACTGTGCGGGCAGCTCCAGAACGACAAAGTGGCTCTTTCCATGGTTCACGCGCTGGATGTTATCTGAGGTGACCTGAAAAGTGTTGTCTTTAAAGCACCACCAGAAATAGGCAACTCAAAACAGAGGATCTACCAAAAGGGAGAGAGAGGAAGGGAGGTCGCCCCAAGAAAGCAGCAAATGTGGTGAAGAACAGCTGCCCTCTCCTTAGCCTATCACCACCAAGACCAGTGGTGGAATTAAAAAGAATTACTACCGGTTCTGTGGCTTGGTGGGCGTGGCAGGGGAAGGATACTGCAAAACCCCCATTCCCCCCCCCCACCCCACTGACCTGCTTTCCAGCTCCCTTCTCCTGTGCCGGGCAACCAAAGGAGACCCAGCTGATCAGCTGGGATTCAGTGGGCGGGAGAAGGGATGGGGTGGGGCCAATCAGAGGTGGTCTTTGCCGGTTCTCCAAACTGTTCAAAATTTCCGCTACCGCTTCTCCAGAACTGGTCCGAACCTGCTGAATACCACCTCTGACCAAGACATGTTTTTAATCTTCATTAGACTCCATATTTCACCCATCTGAACTAATCCAGACTTTCTGCATTTCACCCTGGAGTAGAAGGTAAAATACGGAGATGACCACGGAGCCCACCTGCCTTGCCCCACCCCGTCTCTTCCTCGTGTTTTGAAGCAGCCCTCAGAGAATCCCTTGTTAGGGGCTACAGCACAGGACTGGTGATCCAACACCCCGGAGGGCAAATAAAGGAGAAAAAGAATTCAACACAAACACCCACAGGCTGGATGCCCAGCCCCCACCCAGTGGCCCCTGCGGATAAGGAAAAGCCGCACTTTTCGGACAAATACCCAGAGGGGTTGACATCGGAAGCACAAAGCAGTTTGACTCCACATCTCAAGGACTCTGCGCCATCCCTTATCTATCCCAGCATGTATGTTTTTGTGCTTTCTTCCAATGCTTGGTTAACATTGGACAGAAGCATTTTGTGTGTGTGTGGGTGTGTGGGTGTGTTAGTGAGGGAGGACAGAGAGTGGGGGAGGCAGGGGCAGGAGGCTGGCATCTCTGCAATGTCCGATTCGGGTTTTTCTTCTCTGGAATTTAAAGCTCGGTCAGCCTCCCCCTGGCAGGGATACAACTTAATGAGAGATCCTGTCAGGCCGGCTCCTTTGTCAGCCAGGATGAATCCCTAAGTTGGCTTTGTCAAGGAAGTCGCCAGAACTACAGAACCCCGTCGAATCGCTGGATGTCTCTTCCAAAGGTCAGAATGAATATTGATGCTGCACAGCCAGAAGAAAGAAAGAGGACGCTATTTCTCCCTTTCCTTTTGGAGAAGGGGAGGGGGCAGGGGCCTTCAAAGGACCCCCTCCCCCTCCTCCTGGAAGCTCAATTGGGCTTTTAAGATAAAAGACCCTCTATCAGCCACGGGTACCAATCAATCAATCAACTTTATTACAGTCATTGATCAATTCTAAAAAGGAGACCAATTCCGAGACAGCAGATAAAAATTGAAATAAAACCAAATAATAGAAAATTGATGTGGTCAAAAGGTTGTGTATTTTACAAAAATAGTGAGAGCAAAATTTGGATGCCTTCTACGAAATGAAATCCCAGCTCAAGGCTACAATCAGGGAGGCCAGCCTTTTAACATGGTTACGACTGAATGGGGCCAGCCTAAAACTCTTGCCCTTTCCCCATCTTTCAAAGCCAAAGCATCTTTATTTCAGGCTGCAGCACAGGACGGGAACGTTGGCAAAAATGCAGTTTTTCTTTAGGAAACCTTCCATTCTGTCAATACTCTATTATATCTGCTTTAAAAATGATTAAACCGGGCCATCCAAAGCACGGGGGAAAAATACAATTAAGGTGCAATATGGTCTGTCAAAGTAATGCAGGAGCCTCATCATAGGAAATTAACGGGAGAAGATTCCCACATGAAGGGCTGCCTCATTATGTTTCTCATGTGTTTTTAATTGATTTGCTTATTGTGATTTTTGTATCCTTTTCCACTGTTGCGTTAGCCACCCCGGGCATCCCTGAAGTGGAATGGCAGAATGTAAATTCTATCAAACCAACATAGCATTAAGCCTGTTTCACCACCAAGCAGGGTGCACTCAACCAATTTTGGTGCCTCTTTTCCATCAAGCCTTTTCTCCTCTATTCAAAATTGTTCAGCTTTAGGAAATGATCAGCTCTTCCTAAGAACGATTCAGAAAGCTGAATAGAGTCACACAGAAAACCAAACAGTTGCCAGGATTGATGGGGAAGAGACTGGTTCTTATTTGGGGAGGTGGGCCAACTGAGTTAAATTTAATATAGGCGGTTGAATGGCTGTGGCTTCCCTAGCGGATGGGAGAGGAGAGGAGAAGAGAAAGCCACCTCTTTGCCCGGAGGAGAAAGTAGCTTCTTGGTAGCCCTCGGCCACCAGAAGGGGGACAAGCCGCATGTACGTTCTCCTGGGGGGGGCTCCTCACCCTCCAAGTAAGACCCCCATATATTTGGTGGCTGCTCCTCTCCCGAAACCACGTCAGCAAATGAACTTGTTAAGATTCTGCAGTTCTGGAGCTCTGCTGAATAGCAAGAGGGGGAGCAGACACCGTGCCAATCAAACAGCCATGATTAAAACCTACTAATTTAAATTTTTAATGAACCAAACACCAAAAGCGCAAGAGAACATCTTATACTAGATTAACTGAAATTCATTTGCATTCCACTGGCCTGTGAGGCCTGTGGAGCTTCCTCAGCATACAGATGGGCACGACAACTTCCAAGGCGAGGCTCCAGATATTGGCTGGTTTCCCCACCACATTTCTTCTGCAAGTAAATACCGTGTGGGACACACCCACATGCACACAAACGGGATCTGAGCCAGGTACAACTGACAAAGGTGTCACCTTTTCTGGTTTTCAAAGACCAACCGATCAATGGCCTCGGGATGGGAAGGGTTGGCAAGAAGAAGTGGGGACAGGGACCCTCCTGGTTCCTCACCAGTAGGACGAAGGAAGGCAACGTTGGACGTTTTTCACTGCCAAGGAAAAGACACAGGAAGGAAGAGAAGAGGCTTCCCTGCCTCTTCTAAAAGTAGCAACTGAGATGTCAAATGGGTTGAGAAGACTGATCTGGAAGATTCACCTTGAAGACCTCAATGGTTCAGAGGAAGGCAAGCAGGAACCTAGCCAACACTGTAGATCGGGGTCCCCAAACTTGGCAACTTTAAGACTTGTGGACTTCAACTCCCAGGTTTGGAGACCTCTGCTGTAGATCATGCCCTCGACTTCTATATTACAGATCCCTGGATTTACCTCAATCGCTCTCTTCTTAGGAACAGAATCAACCAAGCCAAGCTTTATTCTCTGCGCCCTTAAGCCAAGAATAATTTGCAACCTGTCTACTCAATCGGCAGTCAATATCTTCTGATGCCTGGTATAGATGCCTCCCAATGGTCAAAATCAGATGCACGCCATGGGTTGCAATGCCCCACAAAAGGGGCCATACAACTTGTGTGTGACTTGGCAGGTTTAGGGATGCTAAGTTCTCTTTGGCAGAGGCCAGGAAGACGGCAAGTGCAAAGAAACAAGAGCACTTTAAATATCAAATCAGGCTTGGTGGTGATGAACGGAAGCTCCAAAGTCCATCCATTCATAGGTTTTAAGCTCCTGTTGTGATTTGATTTATTCTTATGATAAAGGCTACATAAAGCTACTTTGCTGTATTTATTATTTGAGGGAGGATGGGGAAATGTTGATTTAGTCCTCCACCTGCCAGTGCTGAAGTTATAAATATGGGGGGGGGGGAATGGTGCAGAGGTCTTACATATTAATCTACTCACAATACAATTCGGTTTTTTCACTAGACAGAAGACACAAAAAGAGCTGTTCTCTGCTGGGAGGGAGGGGGGAAGGGAGGAAGGGAGGAAGGAAGGAAGGAAGGAAGGAAGGAAGGAAGGAAGGAAGGAAGGAAGGAAG
>BLBF01000059.1:988052-1001765 GCA_015471245.1 Laticauda colubrina | reverse complement strand
GAAGGAAGGAAGGAATTCCTTGGCCAGGAATGCAGAAAACCTTCCGGGAAGAAATACGTAGCTGCTCCTGTTAATACCGGGAGAGAATGTTTGGCCAAAGGAAGAGAGAAGACCGGGAATGCCAGAATGTGGAAAGGTCTGGAAGCAGCCCTCCCTCCACCTATGCAGGCGCCGGGGGAAGGAAATGGACCTTCTCCATTTGGAAGCATCTGGTGGCTCTGGAGCCACCCATTAAGGAAGAAATGACAGGCAGTCTTTGACTTACGACCACAATTGAGCTCAAACATTTGATCGCTAAGGGAGGCAGTTGTTAAGTGAGATACGAGATGGTTCCCAAGCAGCCACATTTTGATCGCCTGACCACAGGGATGGTGCAACGGCCCCGAGAATGAACAATGGTTGTAAGTCACTTTTTTCCGTGCCATTGTAACTACAAATGGAGTGGTGCAGTGGTGGCCAAGAAGTGGAGCTCTCCCCTCACTGTCAGGAGGCTGTGAGTTCGATCCTAGGCAGAGGCAGATATTTCTCTCTCTGGGCATAATGAGAATATTATCTGCTGAACAAAACTCCGCCCTGGTGACAGGAAGGGAATCCGGCCATGAAAACACTCTGCTAGCTCTATTCAGTTGCCCAAACTCCGCCCTGCAAGGGATTATGGGCTTTTTAAAAGAGGATGATGATGGTTGTAACTACCAATGGTCACTAAGCAGACTGTTGTAAATCAAGGACTATCTGTATTCCAAAGAAAAAGGTCAAAGGGAAGGCCCAAATTATTTTGGAGCTAATCCTGTACAAAAATTAGAGTGTCCACTTCAAGCCGGAACTCCGGTGGTGCTAACGCATTTCTGGATTGAAGTAGACCCTGGCATTTGTAATTTTATTTTATTTTATTTTACTTTTATTTTAGCTGCACTGCAAAACCAAGCAGCACTTCCCTTTGGTAAACCTGATACGCTAAACTGTGTTTAGTTTTTAATTAAGCCTTTTTGCTCATATTCGAAGAAATGTGGAGGCCTTGGGGTTTAAATGGTGGTTTTAAGCCAAGTATATGGTAAATGCCTTTTTGCATGCACCACCATTAAATATAATTACGCAGTGGGTAAAACTCGTGCCACTCCAGAAATGTCATTTGGTTTTACAGTTATAAACTCATCAACATTTATCAAAACAGCGCCCGGAGACAAGAAGAAGAAGGAGAGAGAGAGAAAAGAACTGACGACAGCAAGAGACTTACATCCTCGGCCGTCTTTGAAAAAGCAGGCTTTAAGGCAAAACAAGGCAGCAAAGGGGGGGGGGGGAGAGAGATAGGCTTCCCGTTTCATATTCTCATCTCCTTGACAGAAATGTTAATTTCCTGCTACAGGTCTGAATGCGGCAAAGGAAAGGAATATTGAACGGATGACACCTGGGGAAGAGAGCGGCACCCTCCGTCGGAGAATGGAGAGGCCTGCAGAAGAGCCCAGCCCAGCGAAAGGAAGGTTGAGACCCGGTTCTGAAAGAAAGCTGGGACCAGAAACTTCACCGAGTGGACCTCTGACCCCTGGACCTGGGCGTGGATTCCCTTTGGTCCTCAGGGGCCTGAAAGGGGAGCCCCACAGAGGAACCAGGCTTGCTGCTCGTCCCAGGCACATGGAACGGACCAGCCACAGCACCCGCCCTCCTTGTCCAGTCAGGACGACAGACTCCAGAGAGGGGGAAGGGACCTTGGAGGTCTTCTAGTCCAACCCCCTCTGCTCAATCAGAAACCCTATCTCTAGTCCAACCTCTTTTCAGAAACCTCCAGCGATGGAGCATTTCTGGTGCTTTGGAGAAGAGGTTGACACCCCCACCCCCCCTCTGTGGCATCCCCTCAGACATCGGAAGACCTCAGTCATGTCATCCCGAATCCTTCTTTTCATTAAACGAAACGTATCCAACTCCTACAACTGTATGGTTTAGTCTCCAGTGATTCAAAACTTTTTACTACTGGTTCTGTGGACGTGGCTTGGTGGGCGTGGCAGGGGAAGGATATACTGCAAAATCCCCCTTCCCTCCCCACCCCACTAACCTGCTTTCCAGCTCCGTTCTCCCGTGAAGGTCAACCAAAGGAGACCCAGCCGATCAGCTGGGACTCCATGGGAGGCAGAGAAGAGGTGGGGTTGGCAGGGCCAGCCAGAGGTGAGATTTGCCGGTTCTTTGAACTACTCAAAATTTCCGCTACCGGTTCTCCAGAACCGGTCAGAACCAGCTGAATACTATGTCTGCTCCAGTCCATATTCTAACAGCAAAGTCAGGAGCCAAGGACATGTCAGGTTGGAACTTTGGGGTCATCCCTGTGCCCCAAACACAACCAGGATTGGCAACTCAGTCATTAAGCGAAATGGCCGCCAAATGAACCTACACCCGTGCTTACAATCTTCAGCTTTCCTTGGATTTACAGACTTACAAAAAGCTATCACTGACAGGAAGTTGTTTCTTCATCAGTGGCGTAACTGTGAATGGTCGCTAAATGAGGCAGTTGCTAAAAGAGGACCATCTGTAAACTTAGGGCCCTGTAAGCTGCTAGAAGTCATGGAATATGATAATAGCTCCTTCTAGAGCAGGGGTCTGCAACCTGCGGCTCTTTCTGCCCTCTGCTGTGGCTCCCTGTCGGCTGATCCTACCCCTGGCTGGCCTCTCCCCTCCCCATCCCTCTTCACCTGGCCTGAGGAGGTAAGAGGGCTGGCAGGGGATGGAGACTCCCTCCATATTCCAGGGCAGGAGGTGGCCTAGTGGGCATGAGTAATGTCGAGTTGGCCATGCCCACCCAGTCACACTGGTTGTTCAATTATTGGCTCCTGGTTTTTTCTTTTCTGGGGGAAACAGGTCCAAATGGCTCTTTGGGTTTTTAAGGTTGCAGACCCCTGTTCTGGAGGAATGTGGAAAAGCAGGGGACCATGGTGGCAACCCCCTGAAGTGTGTCTCACTCTTTTCACACAGAAATGTTAGTCTAGCAAAGAGAAGGATCAGGGGAGACAGGAGAGCAGCCTTCCAATATTTGAGGGGCTGCCCCAGAGAGGAGAAAGGGGGTCAAGCTATTTTCTATAGCACCCAAAGGCCAGATATGGATGGAAACTGAACAAGGAGAGATTCAACCTGGAAATAAGGAGGAATTTTCTGACAGGGAGAACAAGCAACCTGTGGAACAAAAGTTGCCTTTGGAAGTTGTGGGAGCTTCATCCCTGGAGGCTTTCAAAAAGAGACTGGACTGCCACCAGAAATGGCGCATGGTCTCCTGCTTGGGTGTGGGGGGGTTGGACTAGATGGCCTAAAATGTTCCTTCCAGCTCTGTTCATCAGCTAAAGCCCATGTCACACTGCCCAATGGATGCAAAAAGGACACAGCGGACGAGCAAAATGTTCCATCCATTGTTATCCGCTCTCAAAAGGGGCAAAAATTTGCATAACCAGAGCGGATAACATGGACGCGGGGAGGACTCAGGGTGGATGCAAAGCGGATGTGGAACGGAAGCCCAGCAGATAGAAGTGGATGGCACATCCGCAGGGCTTCCGGGGGGCCTCAGCAAAGCAGACACGGAACGGATACAGCAGATGCAGAACGGACGCCGAGCGGATGAAGCGGATGCAGAGCAGAAGCACAGCGGATGCACAGCAGAAGCCTGGCGTTAATTGCGCATGCGGGGAGGATGCATTGCGTCAGCCCTGTGGATATAACGGAAGCAGCTCAGAAGCAGGTCGCCATTCAGAGGAAAGACCTTCTTCCAGACACATCGACTGCCTTGCCTGCCCTGCCTGCATGTCTGCCTGCAAGGCTTGCTGCCAGCCTCCCTGCCAGCCTTTCTGCCAGCCTCCCTGCCAGCCAGAAAACCCACAACCATGCGGAAGCACAGCAAGCCTCAGCCATCTGCTGCCAGCCCTGGCAAGAGGGACAG
Source organism: Laticauda colubrina (assembly GCA_015471245.1). NCBI lineage: Eukaryota > Metazoa > Chordata > Lepidosauria > Squamata > Elapidae > Laticauda > Laticauda colubrina. The sequence continues at coordinate 997,855 of BLBF01000059.1, read as the reverse complement.
GGCTACCATCCCGCCCCCTGGCCCTCACTCTGGTTCTGCTGGGGCTTCTGCAGCACGGGCTCGCTCTTCTGATGCTGGCGCTTCTGCTGTTTCTGCTGCTGGAGGAGCTGATGACAAGCACTCCAGCACCAGCCACCTCCACAGCACCTGCACCCTTCACCCCTGAGACTGAGCGACCAAGAGGAGTGCCAGAGACTCTTTTTTGTCTTATAGCTTGTTGTTAATAAAGTCTATTTTTGATTCACACACTTGCTTCATTTCTTTTTTTTAATAAAGTCTTGCTGGAAACTTTTTGAATTGGTTTAAGCCTTTGCATGCTTGTGGGATGGGTTAAGAAAACTGTGGGATGGGCAGGGATACCTTTGGGATGGGTAATAGCTGTGGGGATAGATAAACCTCCAGTGTAAGCATAGTGGGACTGTATGGTCCACCCTCCCAGGTGCCACACCTACAGCCCTTTATTATCAATAATAATGTAATAATTATCCACACATGTCAACATAAACACAACTCTTTATTAAACGCCCTGTTCACTGTAGGTCAACCCAACATACATGGCCCAATCTCATCCGTGTGATGAGACAGGCTGAAGGAAGCATCCATTAAGCATCTACCATCCTGTCTTGCCACTCCACTGCTCCAGCTGGGGAGTTGCACCAGTGTTTCAGGAGGTTGCGCTGCTTCTTTGCTTCATTTAAGGCTCTGTTGGGGCCTTGCACATCCTCAGTGTCGATCAGGTTTCGCCCTTGCCTCCATTCCCCAGCCTCCATGTCCCCATTGCCTTGTTCATGGTCCACAAGCCTGTTCTGCAAGACTGGATAGTGGGTGCGCATGAGATTGTGCAGGATGCAGCAAGCTTCCATGATCCTCCTCATGGTATCTGGGCTATGCTGCATGGTGGTGAGAAGTACCTGGAACCTGTTGGCCAGGATGCCAAAGGCGTTCTCTACCACCCGCCTTGCCCTGGACAGCCTGTAGTTGAAGATCGTCTCTTCACGGGTGAGGTATTTGGAGGTGTAGGGCTTCATGAGGTAGGTTGTGAGGGAGAAGGCGTCATCCCCCATGATGAAGTAGGGCACATCTTGTGTGTCATTGGGCAGCGGGTCTGGATCTGGGAAGCCCACCATAAGGTTGCTTTCCAGCCCCTCCTTGAGGTGACTGGCATTGTATACCTGGGCATCTGAAGATGAGCCGTTGCCTGAAGCATCGATGTACATGAACTTGTAGTCAGCATCGACCATGGCGAAGAGGATGATGCTGAAGAAGCCCTTGGAGTTGAAATAAGTGGACCCCGACTTGGGTGGTGATTTGCAGGCCACGTGCTTCCCATCTATGGCTCCAACAGTGTGTGGGAAGTTCCACCTCTGATACCACTGCTCTGCAACTTTCTTCCATCCTTCTTCGGTGGAGGGGCACTGGAGGAGCTCCTCCAGGTATTCTTCGATGATGGCCTGCACCACTTCTCTGACCTCAATGCTGATGGTGTTGTGTGGCACCCTCCAGCCGTACTGCATGCTCCTGTAGGTGGTCCCTGAGGCCAGGTGGTGCAGAGTGAGTGCCACCTTGAGCCCAGGTTCCAGGCTGGGCGGGAAGTTGGTGTTTGTCTTGGTCAACCTGGGTGTCAGCCACTGCACAAGTTCGTCAAACATGGCTGGCGGCATCCTCATGAAGTTCTGGAACGCCCAAGTGTCTTCGCTCTTGAACTCCACCATCAGCTTGTTGTACAGTCCGTTCTCTGCTCTTCTGGCGAACCATCTTTGGACCCAGACTTTTTTTGGGTGCCTCCTTTTCTTCCCGTAGTAGAGTTCACAGAGCCTGTAGATGGTTTCGCACTGTTGCAGAACAATGGTGGCTGCCGAAAGGACTTTGTCACAATCCACGGTGGACATGACTGGATGCTGTGGAAGAGGAAGAGTCAGATGAAGGCTGCAGAGGTCTGCACAGGTGGGCTGCTGGTCTGAAAGTGAGATGCAGGCGAGTTGCTCCCCCTTTTTATGGCAGTGTAGGTGTCCCTTTGCATCCTCTAGGCATCCTCTAGGCATCCTGCAGACATCCTTAATATCCGAGATAGGTCCCCTCTGCTGACGTTTTTTCCATTTTAAACGCTTTGTTTCCGTGCTGCATCCATTCTGCATCCGTTCCGCGTCCGTTCCGCTTCTTCCCTGCGTCCGAGCGGATGTGAGTTGCGGATATAGCCTAGCGGATATAGCGGATGCGTAACAGATGCGTAGCGGATGCAGAACGGACGAACTGGATACATTTTCCGTGCAAAACTTTTGGGCAACCCAAAACTTTTGGAGCGGATGAAACGTCAATAAACGGATGCTGGACGGATAGAGAGGAAGCCAAACAGAGGCAGTGAGTACATCGCATTTTCCAACGGATGGCAAGGTTTTTTGTCCGTTTTACATCCTCTTTGCATCCATTGGTTCAGTGTGACATGGGCTTAAGACCTCATCCTCACTAGCCAGAGCTATTCAGCTATTTTTAAATACCCAGAGAAAGACACCAAGTGGTCGGGGCCATGGATCTGCTCCATGGACATCTGTGCAAACCATCTGAAGGAATATTTTGCAAAACGGGTTGGCATGAGCCAAGAAAGGGTGTGCAGCTTATGCCCATCTGCTTGGCATCCCTTTGGATTGCTGCAGAGCCCCAGGGCTTCATAACTGTCTGGTTCCCTTGTTTGCTGGCTAAGATGCATCCTCAAGACTCCAGTGGTGAATCCAAAATCAGGAGCTTTTAAAGGGTGATGCCAACAGCAGCCTTTCCCTTTTTAGAGTGTCCTGGATCACCCAAGTGAGATTCACTGCCCAGAAGAAGAAAACAGCTGGTGGAGAGAAGCAGGATGTACTTCTTGGCTTGGAACTCTTTGTGAATATTTGTGGGTTAATACAGAAATAAAAATAATCGTGATTCATATGTAGCATCCATCTCCAGAACATCTGGCCATGGAATCTTCTGCTAAAGCTGCTGCTGGCTGACAGGGGGGAGGTTTCAGACAGAAAGAGTCTCTTTGCTGGACTCTGAAAGGAGAGAGGCAGGATCAGTGGAAATCCAGCAAATTATCTCCATTCATCCCCATTTCACTCGTTTGGCTGCCAAGCATTTTACTTCTTAGAGGGAACATCTACTCAGCTCACCAAGAAAGCTAGCAGATATCACGAAGCCAGGAGTTTTATCTCACTGCTAGTTTAACCTCTCTCTACAAATGAATAAAATTAAAAAATGGAAGAGAAAGGAAAACAAGAATTCATGTTTGAAGATCCAGAGTTCAAGTCCCGTCGTGGCTACTAATGTTCTACTCATGGCATCGCCTGTCTAGAAATGCCACTCAATTCACAGAATCAAAGCTAGACCAGGCCTTGGAAGCCCCCTAGAAACACGTCTAGAGCAATTTCCTTCTGGATACAAGAGATGTAGAAGAGAGGGATACCTCACTCCAAGAAATGGACTGTCCCATCTCTTCTTGAAGATTAATCCCTACAGATGAGGATTACAGTTCAGCCGAGGAACTGGGGAGGGAAGCTGCCCTGGAAAATTGGATTTATTGTCCAGATATTTTTTCCTAAAAACTGGTTCCAAACATGGTCATTGATCCATTCACTAAATCTGGGCCACTTACACACTATGATTGGTGGTTAATTAAACTGTTGATGGTTCTGGGTGTCTTCCGGTTTATCTATCATTTACTCTCCTTTTAGGCTTCTTTGGTTTTTCTGCAACTGCAGCAACCTTGATCTTTTTGTTTTCCTCAACTTCCCTTTGTGGGAAGTCGAGATGCTTTGAAGTGTTTTCTCCTCCTGCAGAAACTGTTCAATGGTACCCTCCCTAGACCTCATTGAGCATCTCTTGAAATTGTCATTGTGCTTGGAGTATATTCACGTCTGAACCATGACTGGGCTTCCGAAACAAAACATACATTGTATGCTTGTACAATAAATGAGGCATCAAGGTTACCCTTTTGCTTTGTTTGTTTTATTCATTGGAGTTTACTTTGGGGAGGCCCTCTTTGGAAAGAGCCAAACAGAAGAACCCTCCATCAGAAGAAAACAGAAACACCCCCATTTAAAGTGCAACGTTCCTTGTTTTTATCCAGCTGAAATCCATTAAAAAAAAAAAAAAAAGCCCTCACTGAGCTTTTTAGAAGCAATTTTCAATTTATTCTACCTTTTCGGAGCTATGCAGCATTTTAAACACAGGAAGTTATCCATTTCACAAACAAAAGTGAGAGAAGATTACTTATCTGCATTAACTGTATTTAATTTCAAGGCTTTCTGACTCATAACTTTAAAATGAAGAAAAAAGAGAAAAGAAATATATCACTGTTCTTTCTTTGAAAAAAAAAAGAAGAAGAAGAAGAAAGTGCCTCTGCAGAGATTATACAATGTGTCCAAGTGTGTTTTAATTCTCGCTCTGGGACGGCTGTGGTGGGGTGGCAGAGACATTCTCGCTCAATCCATTTGGCATTTCAGGTGTAGTGTTTTGCTTGCTTAAAATACCTTCAATACTTATTAAGCAAGAGATTGGCAAGGCAGCTGCAGAATTCGGGGATCAGCTAGCCAGCAGCCCCTCGGCAAGGCTGTTTGGCAGCAAAGGGGTGACCAGGGCAGAGAAATCAGTTTCATTTCAGGTTGCTACACCTTCGCAAGGGCATCGCAGAATTGAAAACTTCAGAAAAGGAGGCACCCAACCAACCCACCTCAAGCTCCAGCCGACGACACGCTGGCAGACGTATCTAAACTCACGCGTGATTCAGAGAAATGGAGGGGGAAGGTTTTGGTTCCTCAGCTGATTGTGCCGGAGCCCAGCGGAAGTCAAATGGGAAGGACTTCTTCCCACAGCACCAGTCGCATCACGGCACTGGTTTCCAGTCTGCCACAATCACCACCCACCTGGACAGCTTGAAAAGGGGGACAGACTCACAAATGGAGGAAGAGAGAGCCAAGGCTACTCTCTTTCGTGTTGCTATGTTGTGTTCATTGGCCTCAACCCACCAGCACTAAGATTGTTGCATCGGCCTCACAGTTCTGCTTGTGAGCTTCTCCAGGCATGTTTGGTCTGCAAAAACAGGATTCTGGGCCAGCCAGGCCTCAACTGCATCAATCACTCCAAAAAGACCATCATGTAGTTTGTCAACATCTCCTAGCAGACCAGTGAGGAGAAGTCAATGTGAAACTGCCCTAGATGGCACTTCCTTGCCTTCCAGTAAATTCACAGCCGTGAAGGAGGTCTTACTTTAGGGCGCATTATGACATGGAGACTCATGGATTTTGAGGTTTTCTGGGCCTGCTGCTTTTTATGGATTGTGCTGTGGGAAGGCCAGCTGCTGACCCAGAGCTTCTTCAGGAACAGCTGCACATGCAGACACAGCACCCAGCGAGAGGAAAGGGTTACTGCAGAGGCGGAGAACAGCCAAAACGAAGGCCAGGCCTTGGAAGCAAGAAGAAGATTCTGCGCAACGTACAGAATTAAAGTGGCCACTCATGACATCTGCAAGCTGCCAGCAGCCACTTAATGTAATCAACGTTCAGATGGAACGATGAATCAGGACAAGCCCACTTTCAATAAAGGGACAGGAAATGCCAGCTGCTTTTTGCTGTATTACAGTTGCAGAAACGGCACCTGGCAGTTCAGCGAAGGGCAGCGTGGAGCAGGAGCTTCCCAATTACGAAGCCCTTCAAGGCTCCAATGGAGGATGGTCTGCCCAGTTTCTTCTGGAGCAAAGACTGGAACTTGGAAGAAATTTGAAGAAGGAAGGATGAGAGGTTTCACACGCTTATTAAAAAAAAATCTTGCTGCAAGTTATTTTTAAAAGGAGACAAAAGCGATGTAAAGAAAGGGTGGGGGAGAAAGAAGTCATAGCTAAAAATGCAAGAAGAAGGGAGAGGAAGAAGCAAGGCTGGCGGGGGAAATTCTGGGAGTTGACGTCCACACATCTTAACACTGTCACTGGTCTAGACAATTTCTCTACTAGCAAATGCCAACAATACATCATCCTCACACACTTTAGAGGAATTTATGATGTTGCACTTTCTAAGCAAGTTCTCCCCAGTCTCCCCGAGCCACCTCAGGGCTACACATTCCAGAATTCCTCTTCCCCCTCCGGTGGCTACTGGGAATTCTTGAGCTAATCCCAACATGGAGGTGATCAAAGGCTCGTCCTCCCCAGAGGCCTCCAACTCATGACCCCGCTCCTGAGGCAGCATCGCATCCTCTAGGCAAGGGAGAGGACCAGCAGAGCAAGACAAGAGGCTCCCTAAGACAGGGGCAGTTTGCACTATTTCACGGGAAAGGGGCCTCCTCCCCTTGGCACTAAATATGGAGGAGAAAAGGTTCAGTTTCTCAGCGGAAATGTAGAGGGCCTGAGGGATGCCTGATGTCCTCGGACTTGGTTGTTTCCTTGCAGACATGTCATTACCCAGCTACAGTAGGTAACCTCATCAGTGCTAGCCAGGACCTGTGAGGCAGTTTCTGTCTTAACCTTAACTGTAACCTTAACTAACCCGTACAATGACCAAGAGCTCCGAGAGGCTTGCTTGGTGGATTATCAGTGGCTACAGGTGGCTAAGGGAAGCTACAGAAGGCTGAGACTGCCCAGGAGGGAGGAGATGTGGACCTCCAGGCCAGACTCGCCCCCCTCCTGCACCCACCCTGCTGGGCAACGAGCAAGGAAGAGGACCAGGAAAAGTCAGAGCTGAGCAAGGAAGGAAGGAAGAACAAGAGCAGCCGCTCTTCATGGGATGGTTTTCCTAGATTAAATCCTCCTGCACCCCTGATCTTGGAACAAATGTTACACAACAACCCAGAAACAAAGACAAAGATTGGTGTTCTGCCTAATGGAAAACACGGCCACTGAAGCGGCCAGAGTGAAATGGCTGTTCAGCAGCCCGGCTTCCCAATAAAGATAATAAATGCATGTTTGTTGACAGAGCCTGGTTTTTCCTCGGTTTCATCATTTTTCACTCATTGGAAATTTTCCTGTCAATATTGTGGCTCTCGGGCTAATTCTTGGGCAGCCCTCTCGACAACCGGCATTTCAGGCCCTCCAATCTGTGGGTGAGAGCATCACGCCCAGGAAGAAAGAGAGAAACGGGGACCCCTGGCCTTTTTCGGGCCCCTTGAAAGGAATTGCCCAAAGACAGGGCCTCACATCGCGGGGGGGTCATTCGTTCAGTGGCTGAACGGGAAGGACACACTTGCGACACGTCTAGGGGGCCTGGCTGTACTGGTGCACCCCAGTCGCAACAGCCAAGCCTGTTATTTTGCAGGTTGCCATATTTCTACTCCATCGATCCATCCTGCAGGGCTATTTTTAAGCATTTTTTATTTCTTCCTCAGTGCGGAGGCAGGGGCTAATAATTCCTTCTCAGAGTTTTACCCTAATGAAAAATCCATGCCAACTTCTCATTGCCTGAACTAACAGGAAGGATCCCAGGAGAAAAAAAGAACACCAGAGTGGAATCCCTGATCCCAGCAAGAGATCGACCCCTCATCCCACATCCCTGCAGGTGGCTCTTCAGACACCCCAATGGGAAGGGAAGCCAACCACCTCTGGAGCCAGTTGGTTCCTTATTGTCCATCTCTTTCTGGGAGAGCCGATTTCCCGTAATGTTAGGCCAAAATCTCCTCCTGCCATTTTCTTTTGTGAGCTTTCGTCCTGCCTACTGTGTCCCAAGGAACATGAGTTTGCTCTACCTCCGGCCCAGCTGCAAAACACTCCCTTTGAAGGTAGGGATCTTGATGCCCTTCGTCTTCTCTTCTCCAGGGGCAACCTAGCTGGGTCTCTTTCCTCCTAGAACGCAGTTTCCTGCCACTTCACCCTCCTGGTTGTCTTCAAAATCCTTCTCCAGATTTGGTTCACGCAATGATATTTCCAGTTTAAAACAGCAATTCTTCATGCTGAGGAGCATAGATTAGAAATGGCACAAAGAGGAAACCCACCTTACTGCTGGGAGAGGAAAGCTGGAATCCCAGTTGTTCCCCACACAAATCAGTGGTCTCCATTCTATGTGCCAGTCTCCTCACAAAGGCCCAAACCAGCGGTCTTTATAGTAAGTGGGGACCAGGCTGGCTCCATTCACAGTTGTCACTTTCCCATCTCGGGGCTGAAGGGATGAAAGAAGGCTGAAGCCGGGAAGGTGTCTGCACCACCAACAGCCAGTGCTCAGGTGATGAAGAGGGGGCTAAACAGATGGACAAAAGGGAACCATCTCTTTCAGCAAGAGCCTCCAATTCCGTGCAATCTTTTTAAGTGAAAAACTAATTCTAAATGAACTGCTTTTGCCAACGCAAAACAGTCATTCTACAATCTCCACCACAGAATCAGTCAGGAAAGGCCCAGCTACAGGGACCCTCCATTTCCAATGGGTCAAGATGAAGTAGCCTTCAGCAAAAGTTTGAGGCCCTTGGTCCAATTTTGGATGTGCAGCCAGCTGAGGGAAGAGCGGGCTGGGCTACTGGTGAGGATGGTCTCTCTTGATTATGAAACAAGCACCTAAGGGTCTAAGATTGCCGAGTTTTCTGAAAAATGCAGTCCTGCCCAGCTCTGGAGCTCTTCACCTGGTCTTCTTGCTTCCTCTTATACTGAGCAAGGACAATGTTCTCTGCTGTGCCAATTCTGATCCAATTCTGCCAATTCTGATCCACTGACAAAATAAATTGGGAAATAACAATTTTGTTGTGCAAATTGAAGTTGGGGCGGGGGGACCCAGAACTGAATGCAAATACCGAAGAGCTGTTCTGAGTGCTGTAATTGCTCTAAAGAGAGGATTTTTTTTACACCCATAATTTAACTTACTCCTCCTCCGCCTCCTCCTCTTCTCCTTTTCTCCTGCAACAGATAAGCTAATCATTGTATTCTTCCCTCCAGAGTTTTGCCGAAAGAGAAATCTTTTTCTGCAAGCAATATCAGTTTGCGTTTGAAAAGATACAAAAAAGACTAATGCATGAAATAAAATTTGGATTCCGTTACTAAAAGCACCAACCTGCTTATCAATCTAAAAGCAGCATCTTTAAAAGGTCAGGAGAGAAAGAAAATCAGATACTCATTCTCATTCCCAGCAAACAGGGGGTCCCTGCGCAGAAAGCCTCACTAACCTGACCTTTCCCTTACAAAGAGAGACGGTCTCTCTCTCTCTCACACTCACTTCCACCCCCTTCGCAGAGTAAATGCGCCCAAATGGCACTATTGCACACTTGCTAGCACTGCCCCCTCCCCCCCACCCCATACAAAAGCACCTTCTGTACGTTTTCCACAATACAAGTTGTCATTGGGGTAGCAAACACAGCTCTGTCTGGAGCATTCTGAATATTAACATCTACCTCTGGGGGAAATGCTGGCTGCAATTTATTTCTTTGTTATGGATTGGCCACAATACCCTCCTCCGCTTCTTCCCAAAACAGATGTGGCAGAAGGTGGGGGCCACAAGAAAAGGGGCTGATGAAGAGCTGAATGGATGTCAGGCCCCAAACCAAGAATGACACATGGTGATTCTTCCAAACCCAGGTCTCTATTGTCTCACACCTGTAGACAAGACCTTGCCAGACTGCACTGTCTGCATCTACAGTATACTTTGAGAATTATGGGGAAGGGGCTGTCCCCACCTGCTTTTTCTCACATGCAACATCCTGTCTGAGTTGCCCCTTACTGCTAATGGACTGCACCCCTCACCCCCAGGAATCGACCACCCCATCTGAAAACATTCACCGCTGGAGCACCAGCTGGACCCTCAGAAGTTGCCTGTCCCCAACTCCACATCCCATCCTGATCACGCCTGGCTTGGACAGCCTCCATAGATGCA
>BLBF01000059.1:961327-987952 GCA_015471245.1 Laticauda colubrina | reverse complement strand
GGAGGGAGGGAGGGAGGGAGGGAGGGAGGGAGGGAGGGAGGAAGGAAGGAAGGAAGGAAGGAAGGAAGGAAGGAAGGAAGGAAGGAAGGAAGGAAGGAAGGAAGGAAGGAAGGAAGGAAGGAAGGAAGGTAGGTAGGTGTTGGCTGCCTCCTCCTCAACCCTGGAATCAGGGTCTTGCAAAGGAGAAGTGGAGCCCCTTCCCAAGGCAACTCCAGGACCTCTTTTCTTACCAAACCTGCCCAAGGAGTGATCCCACCCAGGGACAGGAAATGCAGAGCTAAATACAAACCAAGAGGAATTTGGCAGTTCATGCATTGGAGCCTGGGTGTGCCTCGCCCCAGCATGGACTCTTCCGGAAGGTGGGCAGCAGGACAGCAGCTGGGCTCCACCTAGCAAAATCTCCCCACTTTTTTGGAGAAGAGATGGGCTGTCTGGCTTAATTACCATTTCCAAGACAGATGGCCACTCTTGCTCAGAAAACTTTCCTTCTGGAGTCAACAAGTTGCCTCATCTTGTGTGCAAATTGAGCTCCATATGTTCGTGAATAATTGACTGCAAGATCAGTCGTCCCAACCGACTGGATACATTCACACATCGGGGAGAAAAAAGGCCTGGCAAGGAATGGAAATTTTGCAAAAAAAGCCCCAGAGCTTTCTTATGTTGTGGCTTCGCTTCTCTCAGAACCAGCTGCATTGTTATCCACTTCTGCCAAGTCTTGGCGGCTGCATTTGGGTCTTTCAATCCCACCTTGGCAGCCCGTTGCAAGTCAGGTTGGCCAGCTCTCCTGGCCTCGGCCTGCGGGCAGGTTTTCCTGGAGGAAGCCCCTGGGGTAGAGACCTTCTCTCTTTCAGTGATGGAGGCTGTTCCTGGCACTGGGTCTGCAGGACGGTGTCATGCTTGGAATCCTTTGTGAAGGCTGGGGAGGGCCGCTTCCATCTCAAGAGAGAAGACCAAGAACCAAAACCCCCTGGACTTCACTGTCACCAGCGCCATCTAAAAAGGGGGCTGTTTTCTTCAGAAAATGAATGATGGTGCTTGAGAGAAGAACTGCTGCTGTCCCAGAAATGTGATCTTAAACTTCTCAAGAGCTGCCTCTCCCAGGGTGTCGGGAGAGATGCTTTTGAAAGATCTGTCCCAAACATTGAACTGTGTTAGGTATTTTGAAGGTAGGACAACAGTGCCTCAGTGGCAAAGACAAAACTGGGAGATGTGATATCCCTGAACTACGAAACCTCCAGAACTCAGGAGGGTGGAGCTTCGTAAAACTGTAAGGTTTGTAGGCATCATGTTTAGTCGTCTCCATGTTTTTGTTTACGGCAAAGATCCCAGAAACTTCAAAGCATCTTTTTGTGATTCCTGCTTTGGCAAAGTTTTCAATTCAGTATGATAAATTTGGCGTGGTTCTTGCTGGAGTTGGTGTGCCTCATGGAGCAAAGCTTCAGAAGAACAAGATACCTTCAGAAAAAAACCATCAGCTTTCTCATCAGTCCCACTGGTGGATGTGAGAAAGACCCTGGATAAATGTCTCTGGAGATTCTCAGTCACTGAAGGTCACGGTTGTCCCAATGGTGTTTTTTAAGATGCAACTGGACTTCCTTTGTTTTCCTTTGAAGACATTTCACTTCTCATCCAAGAAGCTTCTTCAGCTCTGATTCTTCTGACCCACCATCCAGTCAGAGCTGAGGGAGCTTCCTGGATGAGAAGCGAAACGTCTTCAAAGAAAAACCAGAAGGTCCAATTGCCTCCTGAAAAAGCACCTTTGGGACAGCTGTGGAGAAATGAACTCTTCTGCTTAAGTTGTTGGAAGTGAGAAGACGCAACAAATCTCAACAACACCAACAACTCTTCAGTCATACAGAAGTGGAAGCTTTCTTGCTTGGGTTGGGAAATGCTATACCAACCCTGGAACGAAATAACATTTGGCTTAATATTTAAACACTTACAGGCAAAAAAAGAGACACGTTTAGGAATAATCTGTTGCATAAAACCCCTCATAATTCTCTTCTGATTGAAAATGAGAATTTCACATTAGCTACTTTAACGGCACTTCTTTTGGCAAATGTAGCCATTTTTCATTTCACCCAAGTTAAAATTAAGCTATAAAAAGGGAAGAAAAAACATGCCAGATGATTTAAATGGGCAAAAATAACTGGCTGTTCATATTGTGTGAATACTTTTCAGAGTGAATTATTGCTGGCTTCAACCTCTCTTCCGCAGGATCTTGAAAATAAATCAGTGCGTGCCCCACGTTGACACACCTTTTCCTTGGAGGGAAGGTGGAAAGAGACTGGACGCCTCTTCAACTGAGGACCACAGATGGGTTACTCAGCTGAACCTTCTCAAGTGTTAGGTCCCAGGAAGAGATGGCACATGGCTTTGGCCATTTCCACCCAAAGCTTCCCCTTGGAAGCTACCCAAGCAACCCCTCTGCCTTTCAAAAGATGAAGAGCCTTTGCAAGAGTTCTAAAGTGGCCAATTAACTCTCTTTTCATAAGGGTGCAGGAAGTGACACCCACTCTTTCCTTCTACTCCAGGTAAATTAGTGGAAAGTAGCCTGAGCAACAGGAATCAAGGCTGGCTGGGCGGAAAGTCACCCTAGCACACCAAGCTTGGGCACTGCCAACCCAATCCCACTGGGTTCAAAGGCTGCCTTTTTTTGAAGGAACTCAACTGTCACATTAGGGTTGCTGGAATCAATAAAGGAGAGTATTTGTAGCCCGGGGTTGGATGGAAGGGCCCTTGGTGCCCTTTGAGCTTCGTCATTTTCTTGCTGATGTTTCATTACCCTAAGTAAGTTGCATCATCAGTGGCAGTGTTGATGTTATTGCACTGAAGTTGTTGGACATCAGTTGCACTGATGTTACCGAGGTTGGGTAATGAAACATCTGCAAGAAAACCACCAAGCTCAGAGAGCACCCAGGACCCCCGTGAGTTTCTGGAGGCCAGGCCAGGTGAGAATCAGGAAAACATTTCCTATCTCTACTCCAAACTCCACAGATGTTCAAGGGCTCCAATCAGCATTCACCACATATGGCAAGCGTGCGCTGCAGCCAATGCAATGTTAGACCAACCTACACGAAGGGGACCATCATGCAGCAGAGGGAGGGGGGGTCATAAAAGCTTTTCCCCGGTTTGATTTGCAAGAAAAAGCTGTTGGTTTCTTTGTAGGCATCACTGCTTAGAAGAATATTATGTACAAATTGTCTGGTTAGAATAATAAATGCGGGGTTCACATCATGTCAAACATGCCCAATCCAGGGATCTGCACCCCATCTCGAAGAATCTTTGCCTGCCAGGAGATAAACTTAAGTAAATGATGTTTGCCATCAACTCCAAATGAAGAATGACAGTTAAATTTTATAATCATCCTCGCAGCTTCAGGCCTCACTTTATTTTCTCGGGCTCATGACCCAGAGGTTACTATAGCAACTAGGAAATCCTACCTTATCAGACTCCTGCATTTACATTCCATGCGGCTGGTTTTTTTAAGGAATTAAACCCATCACGGTCCTCTATTCTCCAACTAAGAATTTAGGATTATCTTACAGAAACAAGGATCAAAAGGCTTTATCTGAAACACGCAATACAAACCTAATTTGACAGTGCATTAAAAAAAAAAACCAGCACTCACCATGGAGCAAATAAGCTGCTACTTCCTGTCCAACTCTGCAATGGTGGCATTTGGCCAAAGCGACTCACTCCACAGAACCGAACCTGGTCGGTTTCTCCCTTAATTGATGGTTTTCTAAGGCTGATGGTTGAGCGAGGAGAAGCATGGCAACAGTTCCAGAAATGATGGAGGACTCATGGAACTCAGTGAATGCCCCTAAGAGGTGCTGGGGCATTTTTCTTACACCGGGAGCCATAACTTTACAAATACCCTTAACACAGGAAACCATAAGGTACCAAGCGGGAACCTTTTGATGACAGAAGCCACCCGATAATACAGAAGATCAAAAGACACGCCAAGTCCCTGTGCAACTTGAAACCCTCATTGGTTGTAGAGATGCCAAGGAGTTCTGGGCTGCTTAAACTTCCCTCCAATGTTGGTTCCCCACCCGACAAATTCCTTGTGTCCCTTGAGGCACGCGGATGGATAAACTAAGCATCCAACAACAGGCCTGAGAAACAGACCCTGATCTTTCCAACCACTTCCTGAAGGATGGCGCTGCTTCTCTCCTGTGAGTGGACAGGAGGCTTGCAAGGCTTGCAAGAGTGACTCCATTTCTTCTGGGCACAGAGTGATGAGTGTTCTCAAACACACACACACCACTTCACACATGAAACCTCACTGAACTAGCGACCGGGGACCCTCAAGAAATTCCCTTCTCTCCTTGCTGTTTTTCTGACCCTGCACCACCTTGAAGTGCACAACGTCTGACTGACTTGCTGGGTTCAACTGGTTGTGTCAAAGGCAACAGGGCCTTGGCTGAGTTATTTTCGGGAGAATGGGCTCTTGACCCATCTCTTTTACTGCACCTCAGCCTTAGAGAAAGCAGGGGACAAAGCTAGAAATGCTGAAAACAGCAGCATTCTTTGCCCCAGTTTTGGACTCTTGTGATTGTTGGTCTTCTGGAAAGGTTGTGTCCTGCACCTGTATTCCTTGGCTTCTTTTTTTCCTTGTTTCAAAAAAAGGAACCAAATGAGCTGCTTCTCTATCAGCTGCCATGATATTTATATCCTCCCAAAGTCCAACCATCAGTCAGAGGAGCATCTTAAATCCACTGACATTTCCTGTTGCAGCCTTGATGAACACAGCCTGGTCTTTAGGAATGAAATTCATAAAGCTAAACCCATCATTACTGAGCTGGAGGCATGCAAGAGTTTAATTTAGTTAATGCACTTTTTATTCATTATGGGTTCTTTATGAAAGACACCCAGCCTCACTTGCAGAGTGCATTGCTTAATTACCCATGTTTCACTTAAAAAGGGAGAGGGAGGGGAGGGAGGGAGGGAGGGAGGGAGGGAGGAAGAGAGAGAGAGAGTATTTAAGTTGTCCATCAATACTCCATGCAGGGCAGAACTATGATCGATTGATGTAGTGAGTAATGCACAGTTAGAATGTCAAAGGAAGTTAGCATCATGCTGTTGCATTAGAAAGACTTAAAGAGTATATATTAAGTGAGACAATCAAACTCATTTCAACACTCTCTACATTCTCTCTCTCTTCCTATTGATTTGTGCTGGGTTCTGTACATGGGGACAGGAGGGGCTAGGCAGCATAAATCCACTGGCTGAGTGTGGAGAAGCATTTCCCAGGCCCTGGGACTCAACTCCCCTGTTGCACACAAGAGGGAGGGGGGGGTCGCAGAAGATAAACAAACAGGCAAATCGCGATGCAGCCAATCACCGAGTCGTCCAGGGAGATAGTTCTGTTCAAATAAAAAAGCACTCGTGCCCTGGACCGTGGCGGCATGTAGGATGGAAGAGATCAGCAGAAAGGATCCTGCCATTTAAATGACGAAGAAAATGTATTCAAAGGATGCAACAACTGCAAAACCACACTCATAAAAGAAGCCAAAAGTCTTGATATGTCCCATCATCAGCCAGGAGCAAAGATTAAGAGCTTCGATGAAGAAAGGCGAATATACACGTCCCAGGATAGTATTGCAGGATCCAATCTGGGTGGGTCCCCAGGGACCAGAGGTTTATCCTTCCAAGCTTTCGGTCTTGTGCTGGAGCCCATCCTCATGATTTGTCAACCTCTGGTCCTGGTGACCAACTCAGGATTGGATCCTGTAAGAGCTTTGCATTGAAACATTTCAGAAGGACAAGCTGAATAAGTAAACCAACTTCAGCACTGAGGTTGGCATTAGTAGAACCTGCCCAGTGGAGGACCAATGGGACTGATGGAGCTCTTCCCAAGTAAAGGAGGCCTGTGAGCTGCACTGAAGTTGGAAGCACCGAGGGAGCCGAAGGTCCCCATCCTTTACCTCAAGCTCACCCAAGCTTTCCTAGCAAGTATCATATTGCCTTGAAGGCCTGGAAGGAAAAACCAGGCAGCATAAGTGGGACTCAGAAGACATTCCCCTTAAGTTTCTTTGCTTTTGTGTGTTTTCTAAACAGGATGGATTTTCATGGTTGATGAACAAGTTCTCCAAATTGAACCAAGTGGATGGCTTTGCCCCGCCCAGGGAAAGGAAGCAGTCACACCTGCCAATCAGGCAGAGGCAGACTGCTTCTTGAAGAAGATGGACCCCTGGTCTCCTGAGGATGGAGATGGTGGTGGTTGCCGTGGCCCTCCTAGACAGGCTTCATGAATGACCTCATGAATGATTTCAGGGGCTTCATGAATGACTCCCCCGTTTTAGCCAGGCCCTGATCGAGGGAGCTTAAAAGGGAGCTGCCACCACTTCAAGACGGGAGCGGAGAGGGAGGAAGGGATTCATTTCAAAGGCAAACACCAAGCCTTTTTCAACAGGGAACTCAAGAGAAGTGAGCAGAATCTTTGGGTGGATTCCAGCAAAATGGTTGCTAAGGGGAAGACTGGGGACAGTCAATTAAGGAAAGTGTCAATCGCAACAAGCAAATAAATAAATAAATAAATATCCAACCTAGCAACTAATCTGTAAATCTTCCTCCAATTAAGACATCACTCACGGAGAAGGTGAAGGATAAGACAGGGTCCTTCTTGCCACTCTTTTCTAGTGCCGACAGCGATTTGTTATCTCTCCGCTAATCTCCCAAATAAAGAGAGGAAATTAAATCAATAGCCCCCCTACAATTGGGGGGGGGGGGCTGCATTTTTGTAAGCTCGTCTGTCTTTGTGGGTGCGCTGGTGTATGCATAGGTATCTACGTGGGCCCATTTGGGTCTAAATTGATGGGGGAGGGGGGGAAAGCTTCCACCTGCATACTCTTATTTTTCATTCCAAAACAACCACAACAACAACCAAATGCTTTGACAGTACTAGCTGGAGAGACTGACCTGCTCTGCTGCCCCTATAATCCTCTCCACAACCTCCAAGTGCCCCTCCCCCTTCCTTTCTTTGAGGGTCTCCTGCTTAAGTCAGACATCTAAACCCACCGAACAGAAGCTGTGAGAAAGGTCACTCAACCTCCCCACCGTCTCCTGAACAAACCCAAACCCACCAGGGAATCCAATCGTTCACACTCCCAAGTGTATTTAAGCAGCTCCGGCACATCACAGCCTTTCCATTTGTTTCCCCGTCCAGTAAGAGGAGAAAAGAAACCCGGTGCATTCGCTAGGGCAGCTGTAAGGAAAAATAGTTAACCTTTATGAAACAAATATTCAGCTGCCACTTTCTGGACTAAAAATAGAGGGATGAGGGATGCTACAAGGTTTACCACAGATTCTTCAGGTTTCTACTATGGAATGTGACAAAAACAAAAAGACAAAAATAGCCACTTAGCTATTTAAATAACAAGGAATTCCTAAGAATAATTTCAATAAATAAAAACTACCATTCAGCCACTGAAAGGAAACAACACGAATGGAGCAAAGGAGAAGGTAGAAAAGGAATTCAAGTCAATCAAAAACAGAAGCCAGGGCGTTTCCAAAACTCTTGAATGAACTATATAACTAGGTCATCAAGATGTTCTCCAAAGGTTTCTCCCAAATTATTTTCAAAAATCACCCCTCTGACCAGGAATTTACCACTGTTTTCAAATCTAGGGCCACACTTAATCCCTCAGTGAAACCTCTGAAACAAAACAGAAACCAAAATAATAATAATAATAATAATAATAATAACAACAACAACAACAACAACAACAACAACAACAACAACAGTTGGAGAAGATAAAAACCAAGCACATGGATATTGTCATCATATTTAAGCAAATAAATACACTTCAGATCCTTCGCTTTCCATGTTGGCTGTTCTCCTTCTGTAGCAAGCAGTAAAGCCACCCGTTTAGGAGGGGAGGAGCTCCTGTTCCAAAGCATGCAAGTATGAGTAGATAAATAGGTACCACTTTAGTAGGAAGGTAAGAGCATTCCATGTGCCTTTGGCATACAGCCATGCTGGGCACATGACCACAGAAGCGTCTTCGGACAACACTGGCTCCCTTGGCCAAGAAAAGGAGATGAACATCGTGTCCTAGAGCCAGACACAACTGGACAGTGAAACCTCTACCTTCCCAAATCTTTCAGGTTACCCTTCAGATTTGGACTGTATATCTTCAGAGAGGCCATGAGAGAGAGAGGTGGCCAAAGTGGGGGTGGGAGGAAGCAAGTCCACCAAATGTGGGAGACCTTGGGACAAAGAGAGGTTAAGGTGTCCCCATGGTTTGCTTAGAGGCAATAACACCCATTCTTGCTTTGGGACTTCATCGTAACGCACATCTGGGGGGCTCCATCTCCGCCCTTTCCGTGCTAAGTGAGAAGCAGACTGACCCCAACAGAATTGGCAGAGCTGGGAGGGGGGACGAGGGGAGGCAGAGAAAAACTCATGGTGGGCAGGAAGCCTCGATTCCTGGCTTAGCTCCGCTGCCTGCTTTCCTAACAGTCCTATTTGGTGTTAGGATTTTCCTCTTGGTTACCCGACCCACAAATCAAAGCTGCCAAAAGCAAAGAGCAGGAGGATAAACACCCACGGATCAGTGCTGTGACATCCCCGCCACGAAAGGATTGTCACAACATTTGCCCATCCAGATGTGATGAGCGACAACACTGGGCCGGGAGGCCCAGAGCAACAATTATCCATGGCAGGGTTTTTTTTCCCAGCTCTGCAGTTTCTTCCCATTAATGAAGCGCTGCTGGGTGTGGAGCCCCAGGAGACCCCTGGGAGGGAAACCCCTCACCCTCTCAAGGAGGGCACGATAGAGAGAGCAGGCAGAGGGGAAATCAAAGGTCCTGGCAAATAATGGCTAAGCAGGGCTTCATAGAGATGCTTCGGTCGATAAAATTATTGAACTTATATAAATGTTTCATCATTTCTGGGAGGAACTTTTTTTTTTTTAATCACAAGGTCTCTAAAATGTGCTTTTCAAAGCCCAGCAGGTTTTTATGTCTCTGGTAGAAGGCTGGAACTATGGTTTCATGCCAACATATAATAATTGTAAAGAATTATTAAGACGTTTAACCCTCCTCTGTGTACCTCCGGGCTAGATCAAAGCCCACAACACCACAATATAAAATTGCTTCTTGATGTCTTTGAGGCCAAAAGCATTCGAGTAGACAGAGGAAGTAAAATATGAGACCATAAGATGGTGGTTTTGCAGTCTATAAAGGCCCCGGCATTGCAAACTCTCATGAACAGACATTTCCAAAGTTTGAGCCTCTATACTTTATGCATTCATGTTTGAAGTTTCTAAAAAGCCATAATCTTAAAAAGAGGTTCTTACTGCCAGAAGGAAACATTAGGATGCCGGGAGTCACCAGCCATTTATGTCAGCTTTAAACTTCAGCAGAGGTTAACAAAGCTCATCGGCAGCTTGTCAAATCTGATCTATCGCAGAATTCTCACTGTCTACAGTCAGCCAATGGGTGAGAAAGCTGGAGGTGATAAGGATCCACATTTCTTACCTGCAAATTAAAAGAAAAAGAAAAATGGTGAGACTTAAAATGTTTTTCCAAAGACCTCGGCTGCTATTCTGCCAAAGCATCCACAGCAAAACTGTACAAAAAAATATTGCAGACCTTATCAGAGGCCAGACTTTCATAAAACAGAAGCGGGGGGCGGGGGGACCCAGAGACTCAATTAGCTCTTTCTCTCTCATGGGCAGCGACCAGGATTTGGGCAGGACTTTCAACCAGCCAATTTTATAATTAGGTTCTCTCAGCAGCCCTCAGTCCTCGAATATAGATTCCTGTCTCCATGGGTGCAAACCTTCTTTTTCGGGAGCGTTGCCTTCTGTGGCCAAATGCCAACAGTAACAGTAGTAATAATACCACCACAGGAACATTGCAAATTCTCTTTGGTTAAATGTTTTATGTGCTGTAATTTGTGATTCTCCTTTCTGGACGTATGACATTGTGGAGACGCCACGCCCTGCTTCCTTCTCTTTGGTCCAGGGATGTGCCGGTGGGCACCAAGGTTTTATTAGTGGAGGGTCTCCAGCTTACACCCCCCCCCCTTGATTTCCTCTGACTCTGCACACAGAGCTTCCTTGGGAAGGTTCCTCGCGGCACAGCCCAACAACCCCCAACAATGAGAAGTTCCTGAACATCTTGGCCTGACATGGACTGTGCTTTAAAGCCCATCAAATTGGGGGCTTCGGCATGCCCAGATGTGTCCAGTGTTCCCATCCAAGGCTCCCATGGCCTCGGCCAGGCTTTGTGCTGCTCCCAGGGTGGGAAGCTATCGGTGGTCCCTCAGAGTCCACTGTTGCTGTGGTTGTGTTGCCATAACAGCTGTGTTGCTAATTCCCCACCCGCTTCCATCACGCCAACCCCGGACTCTGCGTGGAGCTGCCCTGCAGTCATTATTCACCAAGCACTCCCATGAACAAACTGCCCTTAATTACAGAGCTAATTGCAAAATTATTTCATAGTAGCAATTATTTCTCTCGGCTCATCCCCAGCTACTTGAAGTAGGAGAGTACCTACAAAGGTGGCACTGAGCCAACTCATCAATGACCAGAGACTACCTTTAAAGTGGGTATTCCAGAAAAATACACCAATGACCACATCCTGGACTATCATCCTAAGCTTTTCCTTCAGTCAGATGCCTTCCTTCCTCTCTCTCTTTTTCTTTCTTTCTTCTTTCCTTCTTTCCTTTCTTTCTTTCTTCCTTCCTTCCTTTCTTTTTCTTTCTTTCTTTCCCATCTCTTCCAGCTGAGATTCCCAGTTCAAGAAGCATGTTTGCAACTGGTTTCCCCCCCTAGTGCGAGTAATTGCCTCTATATTTAACATCACTCTTTACCAGAGGCAGCTCTGGGGCTGAACAGATTCATTTTGTTTCTCTCAAGGCTGGAATGGCTACTCCTTCTTCCTTTAGAGAGGAATCCTTCACAGTGACAACTAAAGGTGAGCATTTGAAGAGGGAGGCCTTGGTAGCCCCTTGTTCCTGCCCAGGAAGGCTGGGAACCCACTCCTGTTTCCAAACAATCACAATTCCTCCCTCAATCATCATAAGATATATCAGAACCAACCAAATCAGAGCAGACCAATCACTTCCTCATGCAAAAATGAACCAGAGCTGGTGTGTGCTCTAAAAATCTGAGTGGGGAGATCCGTTGTGGGAGAAGGGACACCAAATGGTCACAATTCACCAACTTAGGTTCCAACCTAAAGCCCATGTCACACTGGCCAACGGATGCAAAACGGACACAACAGATGAGAAAAATGTTCCATCCGTTGTTATCCGCTCTCAAAAGGGGCAAAAATTTGCATAACCGGAGCGGTTAACACGGACACGGGGAGGACGCAGGGCGGATGCAAAGCGGATGCGGAATGGAAGCCCAGCGGATGGAAGTGGATGGGAGCGGATGGGAGTGGGTGGCACATCCGCAGGGCTTCTGGGGGGCCTCAGCAAAGTGAACGCGGAACGGATACAGCGGATGCACAGCAGACGCCGAACGGATAAAGCGGATGCACAGCGGATGCACAGTGGAAGCCTAACAGATGCCTGGCGTTCACTGCGCATGCGGGGAGGATGCATTGCGTCAGCTCCGCGGATATAACGGAAGCAGCTCGGAAGCAGGTCGCCATTCAGAGGAAAGACCTGCTGCCGGACACATCGAATGCCTTGCCTGCCCTGCCTGCATGTCTGCCTGCCAGCCTTGCTGCCAGCCTCGCTGCCAGCCTCCCTGCCAGCCTTGCTGCCAGCCGGTCTGCCTGCAAGCCTTGCTGCCTGCCTTCCTGCCAGCCTTGGTTCATGGCTGCCTGCCAGCCTTCCTGCCAGCCTTGGTTCATGGCTGCCTGCCAAACTTGGTGCCTTCCTGCCTGCCAGCCTTCCTGCCAGCCTCCCTGCCAGCCTTTCTGCAAGCCTTGGTTCCTGCTAGCCTCCCTGCCAGCCAGCAACCCCACAACCATGCGGAAGCACAGCAAGCTTCAGCCATCTGCTGCCAGCCCTGGCAAGAGGGACAGGGCTACCATCCCACCCCCTGGCCCTCACTCTGGTTCTGCTGGGGTTTCTGCAGCCTTGGCTCGCTCTTCTGGGGCTGGCGCTTCTGCTGCTTCTGCTTCTGGAGGAGCTGATGACAAGCACTCCAGCACCAGCCACCTCCACAGCACCTGCACCCTTCACCCCTGAGACTGAGCGACCAAGAGGAGTGCCAGAGACTCTTTTTTGTCTTATAGCTTGTTGTTAATAAAGTCTATTTTTGATTCACACACTTGCTTCATTTCTTTTTTTTAATAAAGTCTTGCTGGAAACTTTTAGAAATGGTTTAAGCCTTTGCATGCTTGTGGGATGGGTTGAGATAGCTGTGGGATGGGCAGGGATACCTTTGGGATGGGTAATAGCTGTGGGATAGATAAACCACCAGTGCAAGCATAGTGGGACTGTATGGTCCACTCTCCCAGGTGCCACACCTATGGCCCTTTAATATCAATAATAATGTAATCAATTATCTACACATGTCAACATAAACACAACTCTTTATTAAACGCCCTGTTCATTGTAGGCCAACCAAACATACATGGCCCAATCTCATCCGTGTGATGAGACAGGCTGAAGGAAGCATCCATTAAGCATCTACCATCTTGTCTTGCCACTCCACTGCTCCAGCTGGGGAGTTGCACCATTGTCTCAGGAGGTTGCGCTGCTCCTTCGCTTCATTTGAGGCTCTGTTGGGGCCTAGCACATCCTCAGTGTCGATCAGGTTTCGCCCTTGCCTCCATTCTCCAGGCTCCATGACCCCATTGGCTTGTGGGAGGTCCACAAGCCTGTTTTGCAAGACTGGGTAGCGGGTGCGCATGAGATTGTGCAGGATGCAGTAAGCTTCCATGATCCTCCTCACGGTCTCTGGGCAATGCTGCATGGTGGTGAGAAGTACCTGGAACCTGTTGGCCAGGATGCCAAAGGCGTTCTCCACCACCCGCCTTGCCCTGGACAGCCTGTAGTTGAAGATCCTCTCTTCACGGGTGAGGAGTCTGGAGGTGTAGGGCTTCATGAGGTAGGTTGTGAGGGAGAAGTCGTCATCCCCCACGATGAAGTAGGGCACATCTTCCGTGTCGTTGGACAGGGGGTCTGGATCTGGAAAGCCCACCATAAGGTTGCTTTCCAGCCCCTCCTTGAGGTCACTGGTGTTGTATACCTGGGCATCTGAAGATGAGCCGCTGCCTGAAGCATCGATGTACATGAACTTGTAGTCAGCATCGACCATGGCGAAGAGGATGATGCTGAAGAAGCCCTTGGAGTTTAAATAAGTGGACCCCGACTTGGCTGGAGATTTGCAGGCCACGTGCTTGCCATCTATGGCTCCAACGGTGTGGGGGAAGTTCCACTTCTGATACCACTTTCTTCCATCCTTCTTCAGTGGAGGGGTACTGGAGGAGCTCCTCCTTGTATTCTTCGATGATGGCCTGCACCACTTCTCTGACCACAATGCTGATGGTGTTGGATGGCACCCTCCAGCCATTCTGCATGCTCCTGTAGGAGGTCCCTGAGGCCAGGTGGAGCAGAGTGAGTGCCACCTTGAGCTCAGGTTCCAGGCTGGGCCGGAAGCTGGTGTTTGCCTTGGTCAACCTGGGTGTCAGCCGCTGCACAACTTCGTCAAACATGGCTGGAGGCATCCTCATGAAGTTCTGGAACACCCGAGTGTCTTCGCTCCTGAGCTCCACCATCAGCTTGTTGTACAGTCCGTCCTCCGCTCTATTAGTGAACCATCTTCGGACCCAGGCTCTTTTTGGGTGGCTCCTTTTCTTCTCGCAGTAGAGTTCACAGAGCCTGCAGATGGCTTCGCACTTTTGCAGAACGATGGTGGCTGCCGAAAGGACTTTGTTACAATCCACGGTGGACATGACTGGATGCTGTGGAAGAGGAAGAGGCAGATGAAGGCTGCAGAGGTCTGCACCGCTGGGCTGCTGTTCTGAAAGTGCGATGCAGGCGAGTTGCTCCCCCTTTTTTTAGGCAGTATAGGTTTTCCGCTAGGCATCCTCTAGGCATCCTCTAGGCATCCTCTAGACATCCTTAATATCCGAGATAGGTCCCCTCTGCGAACGTTTTTTCCGCTTTAAACGCTTTGTTTCCGCTAGGCATCCGTTCTGCATCCGTTCCGCGTCCGTTCCGCTTCCTCCCTGCGTCCGGGCGGATGTGCGTTGCGCGGATGCGTCGCGGACGCCAAGCGGATATAGTGGATGCATAACGGATGCGTAACGGATGTGTAGCGGATTGAGAACGGATGAACTGGATACATTTTCCGCGCAAAAGTTTTAGGCAGCCCAAAACTTTTGGAGCGGATGAAACGTCCATAAACGATGTTGGACGGATAGAGAGGAAGCCAAACGGAGGCAGTGAGTACAGAACGGATACATCGCGTTAACCAACGGATGGCAAGGTTTTTTGTCCGTTTTACATCCTCTTTGCATCCGTTGGTTCAGTGTGACATGGGCTTAAGTAGGGGCAGATCAGGCCACCTGCTTCTATTTTTCTCTGTCCTTTTCCATTTACCTACTTCAATCCCCTCAACTTCTGCTATGCCCCAATTTCCACCCACACTCCCAGCCTGCAATATTTGAAAGATGTACCCCATAAAGTGGGGTCCTTAGTGCTCATTTTTAGTGCTGAATCAGACCCACAACCATGTCTGCTAATTGTGTCCTGCAGAATCCATCTTCCTCTAAGGAAGAGGCAGATTTTACTAAATTTTAGCTGGGTTGGCCCTGAATCCGCCAACCGCACACGCCAGGAGAGCATTTCAACTGTCAAAAAGGACAGTCCCCAAGTGGGACCCAGATGCAAATTCAGCCAGGCTACGTTCAAGGAGGAACACCTGGATATAATCTTTAACATCTGATTTAAATGTTGACATCTGCTATTGCTGATGGGCTTCCAACTTTCCTGCCCAGGGTAGGGAGTTTAGATTGGAGTTGGAAAGGGCCTTATAGATCATCTAGCAAAGCAGGAAACCCTACACTATTTCCGACAAATGTAGGGTAGGCTACATCTCTTTCCCTGGGTG
Source organism: Laticauda colubrina (assembly GCA_015471245.1). Lineage (NCBI taxonomy): Eukaryota > Metazoa > Chordata > Lepidosauria > Squamata > Elapidae > Laticauda > Laticauda colubrina. The sequence goes on along the minus strand of BLBF01000059.1, from coordinate 972,920 downwards.
GGGTCATCAGAGATTGTCCTCACCTGAAGGGGGTCCTGGGCTCTGCAAGAACCACAATGGTAGAACATGTGTCAAGGAAGGAGAAAAAAAAAAAGTTGTAACCTACAAGCAATCTGAACTTTGCAAAATTCCTAGAATCAAATAAGATGCTATGGAAATTTCCGTAATAAGAGATTTAATGAGGCCTTGAACAGTTTTCCTCCTTCCTCCTTGGTATGGCAAAACAAAGTTTGAGGACTGCCACCGATTCCCAGAATGAAGTTTACACTAAATGGTTTTGTTCCAGCGTTTCTTCCCGGGCTCAGATTTAATATCAAAGTCCAACAAACACAGCCACCCCCAAGACAAATGAGGCTCACCTGTGCAATGCAACCACAGTTAGATTAAAAACTCCTCATAGATCAACGTGAGGAGCCAGTAAGTGAGTGTATTTCATTTTGATTATTGCACGTATGGCACTGATGAGAAAAGCCGAGGTAAATTAATCTGCGTGCTCATGTGAGGAGGAGGCATGTTAGGGGGTCTTTCTTGGAAAAAAAACAGAAATGCGAGATGCTTGGACCATCTGAGCTAGGATTGTGATTTGGGCCAAGGATGCCATCTTCTTCCTTAAGAAAGTCCATCTAGTGAGACTCTCTTGATGGATTCCATATAAATTCTCTGCCCGAATATTTTTATCATTCTCCCGCTCGCAAATATGTTAGCTATGAGAGCAATTCCTGGAAAAAGATCTATTCTGAAACTCAAGGGCTTTCCACAGTCAGAGAAAGCCAATATCATAAGCCATAAATTGACATTTCTCTGTTATTGTCATTTTTTCTCTCTTAAAACAGCCATCATAGTCTAAAGCACCTTGAATATCAAGCTACGAGATCAAAAAGGAAATGCACACCAGAGTAAAAGGTTGTTTAAATCAACCAGTGAAAGGGAATGCGCAGATCTGAAAACAGAATTTTCCCTGCAATGTTTGATAAATTTGGTTAGCCTTGAGAAGGAGAGAATGAGGCTGGATATGATATCCCCTCTTCACCTGGGAGAGGATGCTTCACAGAAGGTTGAGCACTGCTTGCCATCACAATGTCTTTGAAATACAGAAGGAAAACGCCAGCGGAGCCTGCAGGAAAGCCTTGCTGACAAGGGGAACCGTTCGGCCATGGAACCAACCCAGGACCCAGGACAATGGTGGGCTGTTCTTCACCAGGAGTCTTCAAACGAAGGCTGGACGGCTATCTGTCCAGGAGGCCCTCACTGAGTTCCTGCACAGTTCAGAGGGTTGGGTTCAGAAAGTTAGGTGACTCCCTTCTCCATGAAGCCAGGGCAAGGAAGAAAAGCCCGGAGCAGAAGCAATGGCACAGGCCACGGTTTAAATCAGGGGTCTCCAACCTTGGCAACTTTAAGCCAGGGGGACTTCAACTCCCAGAATTCTTTGTTTCTTAATAAGTTGACTAAGTTGAAGTCCTCCAGGCTTAAAGTTGCCAAGGTTGGAGACCCCTGCTCTAAATCCCTTCTGTTAGACAATGCCATCCTGAAACAGCCTCCACCCCACCCCAGAGATTCAGAGGGACCCAACCCTATTAAGCCTTTGACAAGGCACTGAAGGCCTGCCTGTTCCCTCGGGGATCTGGGCCAGGGTGGAGATGAGCTCTGCTACCCTGGGTGCAGAGTTGACCATCCTCAGGTACAAGGAGGGTCATGTTTGGGGATGTTCAAAGGTGGTATGGTATTCAGCCGGTTCTGACAGGTTCTGGAGAATCGGCAGTGGAAATGTTGAGTAGTTGGGAGAACCGGCCAATCCCACCTCTGACTGGCCCCACCAACCCCATCTCTTCTCTGCCTCCCATCTGATCAGCTGGGTCTCCTTTAGTTGCCCTGCACAGGAGAATGGAGCTGGAAAGCAGGTTAGTGGGGTGGGGAGGGAATGGGGATTTTGCAGTTACCTTCCCCTGCCACGCCCACCAAGCCACACCCACAGAACCGGTAGTAAAAAAAAATGAATCCCACCACTGGCCCGGATGTGGCTTGTTTTTAATCTTGCATCCCAGCATCTCGTCCCTCGGATGAGAAGGATAGCTCCATAAATGATACGAATAAAATAAATAAATGTCCTCTGGGGAGAAGGGCGTGTTTGTTTTTATGAATTCCTGTGAGCCAACAAGAATGAGCCAAATGGCTGTAAAAGACCTGGAGGCAAGCAAATGAGCTTGTCTCAGAGCTAGGCAGGGCTGGAGGAGGGTGGTGGGTTTTAAGGATGAGCAGCCCCACCCACTTGCTCTTTTTCTCCTTTCAAAGCCACACATTTATTCTCAGGGAGGCCAGCAAATTGCAGGGGGTGTTCATATGCCTCTGGCCCCGCCTGCTTTCCTTCCTCAAAGAGGGGGTGGCAGAGGGGAGGGGGTCCACCAGCAGCCCACCCCAGGATATGCTGGAAGTGCATGGGCTTTTGATGGCCCCGAAAGGCCCGCCTTGCCTCCCGCTTCCTGTAGGTGGAAGCAAACACCTGGCAGAGAAGATGAGGCTACTGAATGCTCTGGCCCGGAGCACTGAGATGGGCGCGCTCCTTCCTTTCCCGGCGTTGGCTGAATGAGCCGTACCGGAGCACTTCGCAGGGGCCAACAAGCCCAGTGGAAAGCCACCAGGGCCTCTGAAACAGGCCCAGTTGCCAGAGGTGTCCTGGCAAGTCAAAAAGACAGCTGGGTCTTCAAGATGAGCACAACAGTTTCCCTCTAAAAGTCCACCCTGCATCTCCAAGAGAGCAATCCCCAGATATGTTTCCTGCTATAGGACACATGTGGAGTTTCCTCAGGGGTCAATTCTGGGATGCTCTAACCCAAGGGTCTCCAATCTTGGCAACTTGAAGACTTGTGGACGGCAACTCCCAGCAAAGCTGAGGAACTCTGGGAGAACTCTGGTTGAGGAACGCTGGGAATTGAAGTCTACAAGTCTTCAAGTTGCCAAGGTTGGGGACCCCTGCTCTAACCAACTCGCTTCCAAACAGGCCTCAATAACTTGGGGACAACTTAGGGGGAGGATACCTCGACATGCTCATGATAAAGGTTCAAGGTTGGAGAGAAGCTGACAAGGAAGGTGCCAAGGTAGCTTTCTTAACAGGGCAGGGATCACTGGGAGGAGCAAGATGCCCCACTCCTTAAGCCAACAGTTCTCGATTCCACTGGCTAATCTAGTGGGATTTCACCAGGGAAAGCAGAAGGAACTCTACGTAGATACATGAGATAAAAATGCTTTAACTATGATGACACCAAATCTTAGGACTGTTGCCACGTCACACGTTCACTGTGTGCCACTGAAATGCAGATGAACAACTAAGCGTGGCACTGGCCGGGCTTCACCCTTGGCAAGCCACTCTTCCCTTCTCACCAGCAGAAGGGTTCCTGCAATACGATGCATTTCCTTAGTCCTATCTCTGCCAAAAAGAGACACAACCATGCCAGGAGCATAGATTGGTTGCCCATCAGAGCATCCCTACCACCAGTCAGTCCTCACTTATTTCCATCGATGATCATAATTAGGAATATACACCAACAAGACATTGGGGAAACCCAACTGGGATGGACTACACCCTCCCAGTACCTTTTCTCCAACCCCCCTACCAAAACATACTTCCTTCTGCTCATTTGACCATGGTGGTCAAGAGGCATCTTTCAGATGATAGAACTTCCTAAATCATGTTGGGTTTTCTCACCAGCCGTAATAAGCCCCATAAGCAGGTATCTGAATTGATATTCTTTGGGTTGAAAAATTTAATTCTCTCCTTTTTAGTATATGCTGTCAGGACAAGATGGCTTAAAGGCCTAACAAGTGTGAAAATGTGAGCACCCCTAATATGAGTTGCTTACTTTTCCTAGGTGAAAAAAAAATCAATTTGCTTGAAAACTGCCATTTTTCCAACAATACATTCTGCATTTTTGTTCTCTTCTCTAGCAAAATGATAACCTAAAATTATTTTCAAAAATAAATTGAGTAAAAATGGAGAAGAGGAAAAGAGACTCAAAATATTCATTTTTTAAATTAGCCCAATTTACTGAACCCGAATAATACTTTCTTGCAGCAATTTCTACTCGAATTATTTAATTTTATATCATCTTCCCCAGATCTAAAAACAGAAGGTTTCTTGGCATTGAAGAGAAGCTTTTCTGTCCTTCCACATATCTATTTCTTGATTTGGTGTGTTTCTAAACACATATTTATGTCTGCAACATTTTAGGTACCAATATAAAAACCAGGAAATATTCCAAAAACATTTTTTTTTTAGGAAGAAAGAAGCTGGACAAAAATAAAAGGAGCATCTGGAATACCACCACCCACTTCTCCCCCTCCAGAGACATCACCTGTTTTCCCAAAGTTGAGTTGCTCCCAAGGCAGTGTATTATTTATTACTTTATTTCTTTGTAATTAAATGCTGCTGGAAGAGCTCCAAAGAGCTAACATTCAGTCAATAAAAGTGACATAGTTTCTGCTTGCAGACTTCAGGTCTACAAAGCACAACACAAAGACAGCAAAGGATGGGAAGGGAGGGGGAAAAATGCCAAGTCAAATGCTAATTCTTCAAATTTAACCATCCTTCCCCGGGGAAAGGATGGTGGAGGGCAGGCTCTGTTGGAGATGTCTATCTTAGCAACAAGGAGCTTGGCTTTCCTCTCCCATCTCTGTCTGATGAAATAGGTGGGTGGGTTCCGGAAACAGAAATGTGACTCTCGTCTTCTTCTTTTCTCTGAAATATTTCACAGGGCCAGTAAAACTGAATCCAGAAGGAGGTGGCTTTAATAGAAGACCTGCCAGCTGGAAGCGGGGTGGGGTGAGAGGAAGAGGCTGGGACCAGAGCAGGCCCAGGAGCTGCCTCGCTTAAGCCCTGCAGGGACCCAGCTTTTCTCCCAGATATGGCAGCTCATCTCAAAACAGGGAATCCGCACTGAAACCAGGAAAACAATAAAATGTAATAAAATAATCAAGATTAATTGATTCATCCATGCATGTAAAAGAATGCCTATGCCAGAGTAAATCAGACAACTCCCCTCTCAGTTTTCTCAGCTCCATCACCAAGCTTGAGTATGAACAAAATTGAATTACACAAATATTTCACTAAATATCTTTTTAAGCCTCATTAATATTAATATCAAATCTCTCTCCTTGGCGCTTGCCATTTAAAACCCCATTTCAAAAAAAAAAAAAAAAAAAGCATCTCTAATTTAAGGCAGACTTCCAGCATGAGACTGAGAAAAGGCCCTTGCCCGGACCGTCTCCTTCGGCTCCTGGAGAGGCCCACCTTCTGCCCGGGGTCCTCCTCCAGGTCACTCCAGAAGGAGGAAGCTCAAAAACCAACCTTGAGTTCCTCAGATGTCCCAGCTCTGAGCTGTGAAAGCAATTCCAGTGGCTCTGGAGAAGACCTGAGCACCTTCCCAACATCTGTGGCTCTCAATGGAATTTCAGCCAAGATGGGACACTGGAAATGAAGCAGCCAAGGCAGAGAGGTGGATCTGAAGTGCAGGCAGCCCAAGCCAGGCTCCCTCCATCTCTCCTCGCTAAATTCAGCACAAAGGTTACTGCCATCTAGTTGTTACCATCTCTCATGATTTACTTCTTCGTGTTGTGGTGATGGTGCCAATCCTTTGTTGGAGCTGTGGCTCTCTTGAGAAAGGATTTGCCTTTGCAACTAACCTTCCCAACCAGAACCTCAATTGTCAACCAACAACTCAAAGATAAACAAATTGGGAGGGGTTTTTTGGGAGGGGGGAGTGAGGGGTGGTCTGACAAGCAGGGCGCAGCCAATTACCTAAATTTCTCATCCACCACCACAAGATCACTTTCTCTCAAAGGCAACATGCACAGTGTGGAGAACACACAACAAACACCTGGAAAGTCACCCTTTTCTTTTATAGAAGACAAAAACCTCACAATTTTCTCCAAGAACTCTTGATTGCGCAAATTAGCTAGAGAATCTGGGTCAAAGGAGGAACCAGGTAAAGAAGTGGGTCTTATTTCATTTTATTTTTTACTCAGACAGCAAGGGACAGGCCACTAAATTGTGCCTTATCAGACGTCATCTTGTGACATCGCCAGGGCTACTTGGCAACTCCTAAGCTCCAGAGACACGAAGAGACTCTGCGGCCTCCAAATTCCTTGGAGAATCCAGGGCAGGAAAGGCAACAGTGGCCATTCCAGAGTCACCCAACCCAGCTCTCTCTCTGGCTTTCTAGGGATATCATCAATTGGGAGTATCAAAAATTTCATCTTCAGATTGGTCCCAGGAATACAATCCAGTGGGATGACTGATCAAGAGAAGCAAGACCCAGAAGAGAGATGGACATTAAGCTAGAGCAGGGGGTAGGGTTAGGGTCAGCTGACTGGGGAATTCTGGGACTTGACATCCATAAGTCTTAAAGTTGCCATGGTTGGAGACCCCTGAGTTAAAGAAGAACTGGACACTCAAGAGGCTTGGTCTCTTCCCCATCATACCACCCACTCATCCCAAAATCTCTGCCAGCCCCCTCCTCCTGGGTCTTCATGGGAGGAGGGGGTGGAACCAAGTGCTTTCAGAGAGTCTTTGAAGAAGGATTCCTCCCTCCTCCCCTGTCAACTGGTAACTGTTTTTTGGTAGAGATTATGTTATTTGTTGAACTGCTGTTTCTGTTTATTAGGTAATGGGATTGGAGGTTCATTTTCTACCCAAACATTTTTCCCCGCGTATTGTAAGCCGTGGTGAGTCCAGAAGGAGTTGTGGCACAAAGATTTCAATAATGTAATATAATTGCAGTCCTGCTACTAAATACCCAAGGACTTACAACAGTTTCAAGTAGCCAGCTTTCCCTTTTTTTGAGTAACCGGGGCCTCTCCCAATAAAATGTTGGGTTTGAAGGACGTTTGCAAGATAAAACTCCAGATATTCCCCGGATTTGTTTGCTGGAGCGTTTTCGTCATCCTAACAGGACCTCAGCTCCCCGGCATTCTTTCATAGGTTCCCCCCGCCCTCCTATGACTACAACTCCGGGACTTTTAGCCTCACATGAGATTAATTCGCACAGCAGTTGCCTCCCTTTTCAATGCACAGTGAAGCTCTGTTAATGAGTGAGGAGTCTCAGCACTTTGGTGGCCCTTTCTCAAACAAGGACCAATTACTAAGTGTCTTTAGCCTCTTCTCCCTGGTTAGTTTTTGTTCCCATGAGATGGCCTCTCATAGCCAACACCTGCTCCATGCCAGGCGCTTGAATGAACATCCAGAGGATGCCCCCTCCAGATGGGGTCTGCTGCCTGCAGTTCTGTGCCCCCCTGCACCTCCTGATGCAAGAGTGTTCCATGTTTCATGGACAGGCCTCCAGGGGGGTGGAAACATCGATGGCCAAGAGAAGCAACAAGGAGGCACCATTGATGACTTGTTCACCTTTGCCTGGCATTATATACTGCAAATGTGCAAGGTCGTGGCTGCCATTCTGGGATCCCATTGGACACAGCAGACAAACCAGGGCACACAATAAAGCAACCAAAGCGGGAGGGAAATGGAAGGAGAAAGAAGAAGAGGACAGCCAGTGGCAAGATGGAGGGACCCAAGTTACAGGGACAATGGGCCCACTGGAAGACCAGGGAGAGAATGTCTACATGGACCACTAGGAGCTGAAAACAGCTTGAAGGCACACGGATTATGTGGCCTTCTCCATCATGGGAAGAGCTATCAAATTTCCCTTCAGGATGCAGAGCTGCTTTTCGTTAGATAGTTTGAAGGTGTCAACTGCCATCTCTCTCTTTCTCTCTCGTTTGTGCTTCAATACATGTGGTGACAATCTGCCATGAATTATGGGGAGGATGCTTGGGGGAAAGTGAGAGGAGCTGTATCTCCTCCCCCCTTTTCCAGGACTCTACTTGCTGTATCTCCCCACAAGGCTGTTTCAAGGTCAGCTGCATACCGACCTCTGCGTGAAGTGACTATTCTCAAAACATCTTACTTGAACCTGATTGGTCAGGGGCCGGGGCAGTGAGGGGAGGGAAAAGTTGAACTTGGGGATTTGGGCACACGATTCTCAGTTCTGGCTATGCAGTGCTACAAGGTACTTGGCTTCGAATAAAACCATATACCTTTCTCAACAAACGGAGCCAAGGATGGTTCCTATTCAGAGGTTTAAGCTGCAGCAGGTCTGACAGAAGGAGGTGTTGAGCCTCACAACAAAGGCTCAAGTTTGCCATCAGGTGAGCCCACCCATGAATCCTGAAAGGCAACCTGGAGACGCAGCCACAGGTAAGTTCAGCCCGGCACCCAGAAACAAGCCTTTGGCAGCTGGTCAAAGTAATTCTACATTCCCTTGACCTGCTGTTTCTTTTCTTCCTTTCCTTTTTCAGACAATCTGGATCAGCCCACATCCAGGGCTGAATGGGTCCAGATGGGTCTGGAAACAAGGAGTTCAGCATTCAATGTAGTGGATAATACTACATATTGCACATTTTTCAGCTCGATAATGGCACAAAAATGGGTGCTGAGGTCCAGAAACTGAGCTGATTTCCATAACTGCAACCCTCTTGTCGTTTCCTGGAATGATTTGTCCTTGAAGAGAGAATCATTGCTGGATGAAAGGAGAACACCCTGCAGTAATGATTCCTGGGGAGTTTATGGCCCAACTAGATATTAAATAACCGTCCTGACCTCCATGCACATTAACTAATCTGGCAATGGAAAGTTACCACGATGACATTTCAAAAATTGAATTTTACGTTACTATAACAAGCTAGAGCTGAAATCAGTGCAATTTACATTTGCCTTGTCAGCTTTAAATACTCCGGTACCTAATGCAATGTTCCTCAACAAAAATTTGATGAATTTCAGGAAGAGTTTTGTTTCATACTGATCAGCCACCCCAAAGGAATTATGCCAGTTATTTGTCATGTTTGTCGTCCTGAAGATAAATAAAAAACTGAAATAACTTTAACTTACCTGGAGAACTATGGTGACAATACAACATCCCTGTGAGCAAATTCTATCCTACTCTGGTAAGAGATTACTTTAATCTGATCCCTTAGAAGTCAATTATTAGATATCCTGAAAAGTGTCTCTAGATGAAGAGATGCATAACATGGTTTTAAGCATGACAACATGATCAAAGCGCACATTATTTTGAAACTACAGAAGTCAAAAATAATAACTCTTTATGTGGAAAGTGAGGCTGCAAAACTCATATTCTGTTAACCAGATGGGGGACAGGAGGATAAGAGCTGAACCCAAGAGACTTCACTCATTAAAGACAATGGACTAAAGGGAGAAATGGCAGGTCTGCCATATCAGAAGCGTGGCCTCTGAACAGAGATTAACAACGGGGAGATTTTAAGCACAAGATCGGTCTCCCTGATAAACAGATTCAAGACTGCCTGTCCATTCTGATGTCTTTGGGATCCAGCACACCCATATCTGCTTTTTTTCAGCTTTCCTCTAAAGCTCTCTGACCAGGTGTCCTCCACAGAGTCCCACCCACTCGGCTGACCAGAGGGAAGACACAACCACTGTCCAGCATCTCTAGAAGCTCCTCTCTAGGCAGCTGGTTCATTACCAGCTATCTTTCCTTCAAGGGAGACTGACAGGTCATGTCAGTGGACTCAGAAGAGCCCTGGATGAGAACAGTGGCCACGGGAATCTGTATGGTAGAACAGCTACTAACTTCCATAGTAGAAGCTTTTCTTTGGACAAATAGAACTCCTTGGCTTTCCCTTCATTAGTGCACAAAGCAGAAGGAATGGAGTAGTGCAAAAGGGACAAGGATGCCAGAGAGTGCTGCTTTTCCCTGTCTGACCTCTCTCCGTAGGACAGCTGTAGGCTTGGCTGGAGAACAAACCAGTCCCATTGCCCTGGGGCACTGGAGTATCCAGGAAGAAGGTAAGAAGGAGAGAAAGGGGAAGGGAAACAGAGCTTGGCTGGGAGCCCTCCTAAAAGTTAGGATCTTGGCCACATTCCGGTAATAACCACGGCAAACTATCATTTAGGCAGTGCCACGTAGATCACAGAGTCCCACATAAGACACTGGGAGAGTCTGAGATTGTAGGGGGGGTTGGAGGCTTGTGGTGTGCTTAAATACCAGGCATGTTCTGAGGGAGCTGTGACTTTGTACCTTTTCCAGAGATGGGCCAGACTGACACTCCCCTGTGCAAATTCACTTTAAGATTATACTATCTCAACCAGAGAGAACCTTTAGCAGGGCATGGATGCCTTTTGCAGCTTTAGCCCCAAGAAAGACCTCCAAGCATACAAGGCCCACTACTCCGTGTAAAACAATTCCAAATACTGTAGGGCAATCCCACTTAAAACTATTTCCCACTTTTCTCTTGCTCACTTTGGATTCAATCCATCTTGCGCACAATGAAAGAAATCGTTGTGCTTTAAAAAAAAAAAACCTAAGAACAACAATATGCATTGGCTGAGTTTCAAGGACAGAATCTTATTTATTAAACTATGTGGGTTGAAAAGAAAAATGGGAAGGAAGCAGGACTCTGCTGAAGTTTAAATAAACCCAGTGGGATGTTTCGTGGCATGTCCACAAAATGAAGCCGAGAGGGCTGGGTGTCCACCCGGATTCCTTGAATGGCATTTGTTCTCCAAACAAATTTGTTGGACTTTGCTCTCTAACCAGAAGGCAAGAAGGACGGGAATGAGGTCCCCTGCTTTTTAATAGTAACAAAATAATATGGTATCAGAGAAACATGTATGCCAGAGCACTAAATGCCCTGAGTAAAGTTAATTTGCCGGTAACCTATTTCAAGATCCGTACTTGAGCAATCCAACCAAATATGTGTGTTTTGGGTCGATGTAAGTGTTATTGGGCTGGCAGGAAACGGACACCATGGATGGTCTTCATGGGTGAAGGAGATCCACGGTGTGCTAAGGAGGGGCACTGGGTTGGGGCAAATTCGGGGGGTGTCCACATGAGTGTGAACTCCCACCAAAACCCATCCAAGATGCAGATGCCTCCCATCCATCTTTTCAGAGGCATTTGCTGAAACAGCTAAAAATAAGTTCCATTCTCTGAACTTCCAACCCCTGCACTTGTCCTTCTGCAGGGCAGCTTGTTGAGACTTGCCATTTTCCCACAAGCAGACCACAAAACATAAAGATACAAGCATGGTTTCCACCACCACCCCTATTTTGGGAAACATCACACATTTATTAATTCAGCCAAGAAATAAAGTAGATTTGACCATTTTTCTTTGAGGGGGGTGGGAGGGGGAACTGTCTGAAATGCATCGTTTCCCATTCTTCATAAAGTCTTGAAACCATTAACCAACTTTGTTAAACACAGGGCCAGGCTGATAGCCCAAGTGAAATCTAGAGATATTTGAATCACTCCAAAGTATTATCTGAAATCAAATGCCTACTGGACCTTGAAGGCTGTGAAAATCCCTATTAACAGACTGCTGCTGCAAATATTAAAGCTACTGTTGTTAAAGAAGGAAGGAGGCGGGGAAGGAAGGAAGGAGGGAAGGAGGGAGGGAGGGAAGGAAGGGAAGAAGGAAGGGAGGGAGGGAGGGAGGAAGGAGGGAGGGAGGAAGGAAGGAAGGAAGGAAGGAAGGAAGGAAGGAAGGAAGGAAGGAAGGAAGGAAGGAAGGAAGG
>BLBF01000059.1:884795-955377 GCA_015471245.1 Laticauda colubrina | reverse complement strand
ACTACAATGACGTGGGATAATACCCGAAGGAAGCTGAACAGCACACATGTAAGTACCCGTGAAAGTTTTATAAAAAAAAAAATCTATATATCTATATCTATATCTATATGTATAATATATATATAAAACAAATATTATATATATAAAAATATACATTAAAAAGTCCATCTAGAAACAACAGCCTTAAAATGAGCTGCAGTCTTTCTCTGGATCCTGTTTGGCTCAGGAGAGGTTCAAGAGATTATAGTATCGAGGCCAAGTGGCATTAGAATCAAAGCAGCTCTTAACCAATCTTGGCTGATCTTGAAAAGACAAGGTCAGGCTTCATTAGCAATTGGATGAGAAACCCCAAAGCTGAAGAAGCAAAACAAAATCCCCAAACATGACAACAAACAAAGATCCTAGCAGCAAAGCTCCGGCAGCGTCCGTGAGATTATATGGCAGCATCCACGAGCTCAACACGAGGATGGCTTCTCTCCTGCAGGAAAGTCGCCATGGAATAACCTCACTGGCGGGTTTGGAAGAAGAGACTGGCAGCCACTTGTCTGAAATGGTGTAGGGCAGGGCTCTCCAAACTCGGCAGTTTTAAGACTTGTGGACTTCAACTCCCAGAATTCCTCCTCCAGTCATGTTGGAGTCAGGAATTCTGGGAGTTGGAGTCCACAAGTCTTAAACTTGCCATAGTTGCAGGGCCTTGGTCTAGGGTCTTGGGGCTGGACCAGAAGACCTCCAAGGTCCCATCCAACTGTGTGGATTCTGTTAACATGAAAGACAATTGCTTCTATATTAATGGGCAGAAGCCTCAGATAAAGCAGATAAACACTTCTTGGCAATTGCATTGCTGGATTACTGGAAGAATCAGCAGAGGCCATTTGAAGGATCAGAAATGGGTATTAGAAGATACTCTGGTTCACATTTGTACCCTGCTTTCTATGGCATGGATACATTATATGACCACAGTGGACATCAAGAACGGATCCCTTATATTCTCTTCACCTTCAGTAGTCCCTTCTGATTTCTCCTCCATGCTGAAGCAATGCATGTGCCCCTTCTCAGTGTGTGTGTGTGTGTGTGTGTGTGTGTGTGTGTGTGTGTGTGTAAAGGTCACCTATTTCCTTGCTTTGCTGTGGATCATCATTAGGACACCCACATCATCACTCTTCAGTTCCAGACTTGAAACTGCCAAAAGAGGCTGTGCCAAAAATATGGATTTGGAAAGATATTTAAAAAAATATATTTTGAGAAGGAGGCTGCTAGAAGCATCGAGAGCAATGGTGGTATTTTACTGGTTCGGCCCAGTTCTGCCAAGGAAGGAGCAGCAGAGACCGAACCAGTTCTCTCCACCGTTCTGCTGTTGGGCCCTCCTGCACTCCCATACTTACCTGTATCCTCTGAATTTGAAGCACAGCTGCTTTGCGCGGCACAGAAGAGTGTCGTGCGGCAGCTGCTGAAGCGACTGGGATCATGCAAGCTTGCAGGAGGTGAGTTAGAACGCCTCTGCAAAGTGTGTGCATGCACGCAAAGCAGGCCCACCAAGCCATGCCCACCGAACTGGTGGTAAAAATATTTGAATCCCACCGCTGAACTAGAGAGATTTTACGATGGATGGATGGATACAGACCAAGAAGAAAGCACCATGCAAACAACATCCTTTATTAAATTATGGGAATTAACAATGTCACCGGAAGAGTATGGAAGATAAAAAACTTACAAAAGACAGAAGTCCTTCAAAATTCCATATTCTGCTTGTTGCGAATGTTGCACATTCTCTGATTAAATCGTTGACGCAATGCAAAGGCAACATTTCTACCTCTACTTCTGCTGATACTCACATGTGAAATATGGGCCTTGGATGGTTGATGCTGTCAGGAAAGCCCCAAAGCATCCTCCTTTTGGGGGCAGCCCCCCCCCCCCCAGTGCCTGGAAAACAACTAGCCAGACCTTGGAGAAGCAACATGGATGAGCTCCAATCCTTGAGAAAACGCTTTTCTTCTCCAGAACCTTTGGAAGAAACAAGGGGCGGTAGAAGGGGGAGGACTTCGTGCCCAGCTACCCTTTATCCATCCAAACAGCTTTGATGCTCTTGCCACTCTCCAGTCTAAACATATCCATTCAACAAAAGATCCTTCCCATCCAACAAGTATCCCCATCTTTCAACTTCCCAGTTTTTTTAAAAGCTCAGCCAGATTCTTCCAGGAGCCAAGTCTCATTATTGAATATGAACACTTTAAGTCCATCCAAGATTTGAGAGTGGCTCTTTGGGCGTCCAAAATACAAGATTAAACCCCTCAAGCCCCTTTGAATGGAGACATTAGAGGTCCACCAAGGCCCAAGGTCTGCTGGGAAGCCCACATTGATGGGCTGCTTCTCCCAGATCTTCAGCCAGTGGAGACACAGCCCAAGCTGGTAATCCTGGGGCTCGGGCTGATCCTGATCATCTCTGTAAGCCTCAGATTGTCCAAGAGGCTTTCAGAAACAAGGAAGCCCCTCCCCGGCACATGCTGAAGTGAAGAACTGCACAAAATCCGAGGCTGTAGAGACAGCCATAAATAAATATTTGACTGAAGAGGAGGATTTTCTTTTATTCTTTTCTTTTTTCTATTTTGCAAAATTGCAAAACACATGTTGCATTTAAATCCTTGCAGAGACAGATGGTTCAAACTTCTATTAGCAATGAATAATGAGATGTGTCGTGACAGGTGTAAGCTTTCTATTTAACCTTGTTTTGCTTGCTATTTTCCCCAATAAGTGTCGGATGCACAGCAGTCTCCAATTTTTGCAACGGTGGAGGGGTGAGGACTCCAGTTACTGCAATAATCCCACAGAGCAGTGGTCCCCAACCTTTTTTTGCACCAGGGACCAGTTTCACACAGAAACACTTTTTCGCGGACTGGCAAAATCAATTCTTCCCCAATAGTAAAGGGCTTCTTAGCTTTAGCAATGCGGTCCACGGAGTTAGGTGCAGAAGTTAGCGCAGAAGTTAGGCGAGGGCGGAAGTGGTTGTCTTTCAAAATAAGACACCCGGAAGCAAAAACATATTTATATATATATTTTTAATCACGATTTATTCATTCTTTGTGGCCCGGTACAAAATGATCCATGGACCGGTTCTGGTCCGGGGCCTGGTGGTTGGGGACCCCTGCCATAGAGCAGCCTGGGCTGGCACCCCCTCCCTCCAAGAAACCAAACCGCCCCTTTGTAGCCGCCCCTGTCCCTCGGGAGAGTGCTTCCCTCCGCCCTCCCCAATGCCAGTTGGGCATCGGCTTCTCTGGCACAGAGGAAAGCCACTACGCTGCTTCAGAAAGCTTTGGAAGATGCCTAATGGGTTGAGTTTCCATTCTGCAGGAGTTAGTTGTTACGGAGAATGAGTTTCCTCGGTGTGATGATGGATAGAAAAAGATTTATTGTGGTGGCTGTTATTGGTTTTCTACTTTGTGATATAATTTTTATGTTACCTTTTTTTATAGTGTTCTTTCTGCGTTGCTTTTAGGAGAGAGACTGAGTGGCATATAAACGCAGTAAATAAATAGCGGATCGTAAGCAGGCTAGCTGGCACCAGCCCGGTTCTGGCTTCTTACACACTATTACAGTCCCTGAAAGGGCTACGTTTCTGCATCACGCAACAACACAGAGGCTGCTGCTTGAAAACAGGTGGAACTCCAAATGTAAATGCAAAAGGCAGACAGCATCACAAAACACTGAAAGAGGTGATAGACTTCTCCCGCTTAGATCACTTCCCCAGATGGCTGCACA
Organism: Laticauda colubrina; assembly: GCA_015471245.1. Classification (NCBI taxonomy): domain Eukaryota; kingdom Metazoa; phylum Chordata; class Lepidosauria; order Squamata; family Elapidae; genus Laticauda; species Laticauda colubrina. The sequence continues at coordinate 951,624 of BLBF01000059.1, read as the reverse complement.
TATCTAGAAAGGCTAGATAAGACACACCAGCAGTTCAAAACGTATTCGGAAACAAACAACTTGGTATCCTTCAAATGTTTTGGCTTCCACAGCCACAGCTAACATACCAGTCTAGAGGGCAAGCAGTGGTTGCTATGCAACAGGAAAGCTTAAAAGAAAGAAAGGGAGGTTGAGTAAATCTGTATGGATCGTTAATAAAAACACAAAGCCCTTTTCCACCCTGGAAATCAGTGACCTAATCATTCTTGCTACCCCGACCGTTACATGATTCCTGATCTAACCTGAGTGATTATTTTAAAACCCACAATCACTGGCTTCTCCTCCACTGAAGTATTTCAGGCTCCTTCTTGCTAACTTAGTAAGATGAGGAGCTACTAAAAAACTGAGTCTGGTTGCACATACGACACAACCCATCGTCCCCAAATGGACGGTTACTAAATGGACCTCAGCCCTCTCTGCTTCTGCCCTCTCCATTCCCAAGCTTCGTTTCCCACCTTGGCAGCTCCAGACCCCACATTGTGAAGCAAAAGAGTGAACAACATGGACACTTGCTGCAGTGACCACACTTGACGGGTCACAGGTTGGTTAACTCAGGTAAAGTGATGAAAAATGAAAGTTGGGAGAAGGGACAGGGCAGTCTGTTCAGTCAGTGAAACCGAAATTCACCCTCAAAGTCTTCAAGCAAAGGTTGTCCTGAGATCAAACTGACAGAAGGGCTAGGTAGGCCAATGTTACCAGAGCATCATTCCATCCCCTTCACCGACAGTCAGTGGGCAGCCTTGAGAAGGACGAGTGATGGAGAATACCACAAAGTGAAGAGCATCATACTCTTATTTACATGGAAGGAAACACCCTTTTCTCTCCAAATAAGTTGCTTTTAAAATGACACCTTAGGTTCATGCAGAAGCAATGGCGGGAGCAATGAAGGGTGTGGGCTTTCTTTGAAGGGATGGGGAGGAGGTCTTTTGCTTAGTTGCAATGTCATCCCCATCATCATCCTAGCCATGGTCCATCCACTGCAGGGTGGAGGCCTCTTCCGCTTGTTTCCAACCAAGATGGTCCTGGGCTTTCTTTTCCCAATTGGCTCCGCCATATTTGCTGATGTCGTCCATCTTGTTTCAGGTCTCTTTCATGGACACTTTTTATCAATGTATGGAGGTCTGGTATAGCAAGGAATCACTCAATGAGCCTTGAAGCAAAGACTCAAGCAGACCTCCCTCAGATGTTTAGGCCAATGAACTTACAAGAGACAAGTGATGGGGTTGAAAAGCAGCCTTTCAACAAATACTGTATATAGTTTAAGCATACAATATTTTCAGGATAGGCAGATAAGCACATCCCTGGCCACCTACAGGAGCATCATGGCTGTCTAAAAGGTTGTTGGGCCTTAAGGGCTGTGGGTGGAAGGCAGGTTGAATTGGGCTGAACCCCAGTCAGCTGGAAGGGGTGATGAGCTGTTGGTCTGGCTGGCAGGTGGGAACCGACACATAGGAAGCGAAGGCTGAGGAACGGCCTCATAATCACAAGGAGCCACCAAATTCTCCCCCATAGAGAGTGAAATTGAGCATTTCGGTACAGGAATCAGATTTGCATCATTTACGGATAGAGAGTTCCCCTCCGCTCCCTTGACGCTGATGGAAACCATATATGCATAAGAAAGTATTTTCGGCTAAATGAGTCCCGAAATGTAGACCGGGTAGAGCCTCAACGACTGTGTTCATTAGAGTAAAAATGAGTCACCAGACTCACAGAAGGCGAGCAGATTCTCTGAAGCTGGAGTTTAGTCACAAATGTTCCGTTAATGCCCTTTGAGAAAGGCCCATCTTAGCCCAACACCCCAATTACAATGAAAAATTACAGGGAAAAAACAAACCTACAGTAGACAATGAAAGGGGGGGGGGAACACAGCTACTGCTGCTGCAGCTTCTACTTATGCCTCCATCTTGCTGGAAAGCTACAATCCACCAGAGGAAATCAACCAACTACAACGTCTCCAGGGGCACCTTAACCATCATTGCCATCAGGGGGAGGGGGGAGTTTGTTTGTTTATCGGTTAGGTAGCACCGACTTGGACACAAATGACCTCCATGTACTTACCTGGAGCCAGGTTTGTCTTGCCCCAAGGAAAGATTTTAGCTCACAATCGAGCCTCTCAATCCGTACACTCAAATCCTACCGGCGACAATGCAGAGAAGGGGTCAAAGCCTTTCCAGCTCTGGATTCATTCATTCTCCATGTTAGAAATAAACGAGGGTCTCAGCCAGCTGCACACTGGCGCATTCACACATCGACTGAGAAGGTTGGAAAGGAGCGGGTGCTTCGCTTTCTTTTTCTGTCATTTCTCTCTATTTTGATATGATGAAATGCAATCACAAATATTCCGCCAGAGATATACAGCGAGCAGGGAGACACTTCTTGCCAGAATGAAGCTACACAAGTTTGGGATGAGCATTTTGGTTTCATTAACCTGCCCCCCAAAGGAGCCCTATTCTGGGGCTTATCTCAGCTGGCAAACAGTCCAAATTTATTCTATAATATAAAAGGAAGAACTGCTCAGACCTGTTCCATTGCCCAACTGCCTGACATCCCATAGTAAGTCATTACTATCAGACACATCTCTTTTAGCGTTGTCCTTACAAAAGGCATTTTCTTTTGGCAGGGAATTCGTTGCTGCCAATTTCTTTCTCTCTAAGATAATTTTTACTCTCTAAACCCAGCTTCAGTGGAAAAGCAAATTAACTTCTCACTGCAGGCAGGACTGAATCCTGCAAGTTTTAGGTTCCATCATGTTTTTGGCAGGTGACAGCAAGAGGCAGCCAGCAAACCCTGAGTGGCGGGAAAGAAAAGGATGAGATCGGCCCCAATTTGCCAGAAATTTCTATCTGCTCCCTTGCTTCAAAGAGAGAGAGAGGGGGGGGGAGAGAGAGCGAGAGCGAGAGCGAGAGCGAGAGCGAGAGCGAGAGCGAGAGCGAGAGAGAGAGAGAGAGAGAGAGAGAGAGAGAGAGAGAGATGTTGTTTTGTCTCTAGGCAAAAACAGTTTGCATTGAGTGCAAAAGACTGATGCGAGAATGAAATGGCTTTTGGAAAGCTTCTCCTGGTGGACCCAAACTCATGGCCCAAAAGCAGATGTTTTCTTGGGCAGGATAAGCTCTTCAGGATTAGGGCCCTTTACACCACAAAAAGCTTGGGCTGGGAAATGGCTCTGGAGAAGGCAGGGAAGGGTCACCGAAAAGGCCCCCCCAAGGGCAAGGCGGGCCAAGGCAGACGCATCTCGGTTTGCGCAGCGCATGTGTGTGTCACTCCTTGATAATTAAAACTATTCATGCACATTTGTCAGGGGAAGGAATAAGTCTCCATCTCCTTGTATGAAATCCCCCTTTTCAATTTAATCCGGCATGTTTTGACAAAAGCACTTTGGAGAGGCATTTGTCACTAGCCAACTTTAGACAAGGTTAATGAAAGTTCTGTCACAAGAAGGCCCGGCCTGCTTTAAATTACAGATGTCACACGCCATGACGAAAGAAAGGGCACGCAGTTACAGTCCCATAAACTATTCTCTCCAGGGACACACAGGTAATTGCATAGCTCATTAAAAACTGTTTTAATTATTAATTGACCGTGTCAGAGTTGTCCTTTAATGTCAATTTTAATTCTTCTCTCTTTTTGGGAAGCAGAATGGCAGCTGACCTAGAGAACCTGGTGTACCAGCACAAAGGACCAGCAGGAAAGGTGTGGAAGGCAGAAGTTGCCATGGCGACCACTGTCACCTGGAAACCTGGCCAAGGGAAAGTCTCCTTTCCACACTCAAAGGGTAGGGGAGATACTTCCATAGGGGTGGGAGGATCAATTTTACGTGTCAGGAGAATGTGCATTGGTGGAAGTGGGAAGGAAGGAACAGCTTGACCAAAGATGGTTGTTTCTGTGTTAGTTTTCATTCTCTCACTTCCGTTAGCAATTGCCTCAACTGGTGGCAAACCAGAGTCAACCCCACTGGGGCTTGGAAGCTAAGAAGGATGGGGGTGGCTAGTTCTGGGTTGGAAGCCCACAAGAATCCAGGCTGGCGGCCAGGCTGCCAACTCAAAGACATCTCTTGAAAGACGAGGAGAACTTTGCATTTATGAGCCTGGGAATTCATGGGCATTCTGTCTTCTGGGCATCCTAAGACACACAAAATACATGAACTGATGGGGGCTGCAGATCTCCTAGGACCACCTGTTTGAAGAAGGGAGAACCCTGGATTTATTAACAAGCCACACAGGTGGCTCTTCGAGAAAGTGGGGGAGAAATGAGTGATAGAAGTAGGAGGAGGCCCTTCTGCTGGAGACAATGGTAGTGAGCTTCAAGGAGTATGTTCATACTGATAAGGGAAGAACCACCTGTAATGTCAGATGAAAAAGTGCTAGAGGATTGATGAGCAAGCTGGACCTTTGAGGGAGGGGAAGGAGAACCCCCAGCTCACCCCCTCAGGAATTAATGGAGATGGTCCCACCACAAAGTTCTGCCCACCATTCATCTCCAAGCCTCGGGGAACTCTTTGCCCCTCCCCACAGGCCACAGGGGCACTTTCCACCTCGTGCTTTGTATCAGTCCAGGTTGGGGAAGGCAGGTGGCCAAAGTCAAGAGAACAGGCACATTTTTATCCTGGATGCTGAAATTGGGTTTGGCACTTGTACACAAAAGCATAGGATGCTTTTCCAGGATGTGGCACTGGGAGCAGAACCTCAGCCTCAAGGGAGGCTGACTGGAAAAGCTGTAAGGCCAGAGGTGCACCATCAGCAAATGAGATCAGTGATGTGCCTTGTTATTTATGACTGCTGATGGGTGGGGGGAGGGGGAAGACATAATGATGCTTCGCTGTCTTTTTTTTTGGGGGGGGGGGGGATTTGGAATCACTAAAGTCAGTCTTTCCTTAAAGGTTCCTCGCTCCTGCTGTGGAGGGAGGCAGCTTCCCCAGACCCCATCCCCACCCTAAGATGATAACTCATGGCTGACAGCTAAATATTCCTTGTCATGTCCATGGATGACACATGAATGCCGCACGCTGTGCCACCCGAGAACTAGGTGTGCCCTTCCTCTTGGGTTCTGGAGCTTCACTCGAGCTTGGAGAATTTGCACTAGGCATTATCCAGCGATGGAGCCCAGAGGACGCATTAGAAGCAGGGATGTTGGGGCCCAAGGCTTGAATCGCACATCTCAGCTGCACAGCAGGCACCTGGATAATTCAATTCCAACAAGCAACTGATTACTCCAATTTGAGTAATACCCAAATTACTTTAATTGGAAAGAACCTACAATTTCAGCTTTTGCAGACCAGATGAAAATGGTGGAAGCAAACAAGGATCTAAAAGAGGTCACTCTGGGTGGATGGAGATGCCCAGCATAGCTCCCTCTGGGTCTTTAGCAACACAGGTTTATTCTGCCAAAATTGGAAAAGGACTCACACCATGCAATTGAAAAGAAGCAGGGTAACTGAAGAACCATTTGAGAGAAGGATTGAAAAGGAGTGACTAATGCATTAGTCATGTGCCCATAAATACGCACCTATCGAGAAAAGAAGTTTACTATATTCCACCATCCTAAGTGGGAGAGAAGAATGGAGGAATATAAGGCTCAATTATTCTAACTGGAAAGTTGAGCAGGCAATGACTTCATCCCCCTGAAATAGACAAATGGTGAAACTTGATTTCTGAGCCATTTGTGGGATCGGGTACTTAGTGCACTTGGGGGACGGAGAACAGAGGGAAGCATATCAAATTATAAGCAGGGCCAGGAGCTCCCATGTATGGGAAGCATCCTTCTCAGGCTAGGCTAGGCTATCCAAAGTTGTGGAAAATCTGGGCCGAGATGCAGGGGCTGCCTTCATTGTGCCTGGGAAGAACAAACAGACATTTAGCCGAGCGGAGCTAGAAGATAAGCAAAGGCAAAGCCAAACAAAGACTGGGTTTTCATGAAAAACCAGAATGTAACACATTCGCAAAGAGCGGCGTGCAAAGTATAATTAAAATATTATCTGCCTGATAGAAGTGCAATATTCTATATTCATCTTCACTCAAGCCAAGATTAGCTCCCATTCAATTCAGAGACACTCAAAAGAACAGATTATTCTTTAGAAATGGATAACGTAGATCAGGTACTACACAGATCTGTGGCTGCGCAGACACCTGAGAACAAAGCATGCAAATAGAGATAAGGGGGATGATGCGTTGCCCTTGATAGAACCTGCATTTGGCTCCAAGTGCTCCAGAATTTCTCAGAGGAATAGAGGCAGCCACAAAAACAGGCTCCGTGGCAGAAGCTTGGACCAAGAAACATGATACCGACCCATAAAGCAATCAGGGTTTTGGCCAAGGAAGATTTTTTGAGTGGATAATTTGTACTGAGGAATGGATGGAGAGAATGCAAACATCTTAGTTTCCTAGATTGATTGATTGATTGATTAGGTGTATAAGGCTGCCAACTCAAACAATGTGACTGAGTAGCCTCAGTGATGGTCAACACCATTGATGGTCAACCAACAACCACCTGACACTTTTGGATTCTTCTTAAAGAGAGTTAACTGGACACTCTGTGGTGCTGTTTACCTGAGGCTGGTCCTAAAAGGTGGTCCAAAGATTTCAAGATTTCAGAGAGAAATGGAATTGTCCTCCTTGCCTTCCGCAGGGGCTGTTTTGCTAATTCCTTTCTAATCCTAATAGGAAAATGCTGCTATTCCTTTGAAACCCCTAAATGTGTGAGGTTCTTGGTGCTCCCTGGCCTTGGTTGCTTTCTTGCAAATGTTTCATGGCCCAGAAGAGAGAAGGGCTTCTAGCACTGATGATGTTCCCTAGTTGGGTCATGAAACTTCTGCAAGAAAAGCACCAAGCTCAGAGAGCACCAAGAGCCCCTCAATTCAACCCCGGGCTAAAAATATTCTCTGGTATCAGTACCAAAAATGCTTTGCAGAGACTCACATCTACTTCCCCAAGCCTTTAATGTCATCAGAAGAGGGTCTTCTCTGGAGTCAGAGATACTAAGACAATGAAAACCCCAATGCTGTGATCACACATAAATGGAGACACTGTAACAAGCTTTGCCATGATATTAAATGTGCATAATTCATAACAGTGCTGTCTGCTGATATGTTTTTCCTGAATGGTTTAATTTTTGAAAATGACCTTTGGAAAGTGGGTATCCTCAGGAGGCAGCAGAGAAAGGAATCCAAAATTGGCCATTTTGCTTTCTATTAAAAAAAATAACAATTTAATTAATAGCTTTTGATCACGGCTGGAGACTGATGGATCATGAAGTGCTCCTCTTGCTCAGGTAAATGAAGAGATGGGGAGAAAATATTTTTTATGCTGAAGATCACCTCTATAAGAAATATGATCATAATGACAGCAGAAGATGACAAGTATTAAAGATACTCAATTAGTTTTATTAGACTACCACTGAGCACCAATTAGGTGGATATAACCAAGCTTTGTGTCATTGACTCTAGTCCTCCACAGTTTCTGGAAACTAGACACGCACACAACTTCCTCATCACATCTGATGCTAACACAACAGTCTTTGTCTAAATGTGTGCCAGACTCCTGGGCGCCAAATGAGAATCTTATTTTCCTGATATAGACTGGTGACTGTTGCCCTATTTTAACCCATTGTGGCTTTGCGCTCAAGATATTTAGTTTTCAGATCTCCACAACAGCTGATGGATTTAGAACCTCAAGACTCAGAGGCAACCAGCTCTTGGTCTGTTATCCTCTGATTTAAGAAGAAAGAGCTTCAGGGTTGACTTGACCTCCCTCAGTTTATTCAAACCACAACTGGATCCTCAAATGTACAAACCAACCATCAAAATCTTAGAAGCCACTAAAAACTGATGATGGAATGACAGCCACCCAAAAATGGCAGGAGGACAACCAACCAAAGGAAGAGATGCATTTTTTAAAAAGGTCTCATAAATGTGAGACTTGCCCCTGGGAGGAAGGGGGGCCAAGATGACGGCTTGTCCATTCCCTCATGATGGACCTCAGAAGCATCCCAGATGCCTCCAGGGTTACCCAGAACATCATCACAAATCATCACTAAGAGGAGGGACATCTACAAACCTTACACCTAGCTGCCCGCATCAGCCAACAGCTGAAGGGACCTCAACATTTCATCCTAATGAGTCCATCTCTGTGTGTGTCTCTCTCTCCCCCTTCCCCAGATCTGTGAAAGAGAAAAATGAAATAGGTTTAATTCCCAAGTAGTAGAGCTGCGTTGAGAACCGCTCGCTCGGTGAGCAGGAAAATCCGAGCCCACACTTAAAAGTAAAAGTAGTGCAAAGGTGAGCTACAAGGGCCTTGTTTGGCACAGGAGGCGACCGTGCCTGTGTGGTTGGGGGAGTGCAAAGGGAAAAGCATCTTAATGGCTAATTAGGCTCTTCTATTAGCTAAGCGGCAAAAAGCAGAGAGATTTGGAGTATTATTGAATCAGTGTCATATTGATGTTAATTCCAGCAGCTGATACACCATTGATTTTTTAAAAAAAAAGAACCTTTGCAAATGAATGGTTCTTGCAACTCATTTCAAAGCACCCACCCTAGCATTAGTGGTTAATTAACATGCATATTCAGTAATGAAAGTAAGCAAGACACAACTCTTTTTGCACACACCCACACCCACACACACACAGACAATTTGCCTGAAGGCAACCAAGTACTGTATAACAAACTGAATTACACCATTCAAGCCAAAGCAGAGTTTGGGGCTGACATCCTTCCCCTGAACTAACAAGCTGCTTTGCAGACGAGCAAATCTTCCCTTGTCAACTTGTACAACCAGTTGCCTAATCATAAGCTGTATTTTTGCACCGTCCCCTGGATCTCTGGGGGATGCTGGTCCTGGGACTGAGGGCTGGCCCAGCTTTTGAGAGTCGTGGGACCAAGTGAATGATAACATGCATTTATCACATTTTCCTACTACTGTTTAGAAGCATGCACCCATCCCTTTTTCATTTGTGGTGTTCCCTTCCTAACTCCTCTCTTTCCCAGGTGAAGGTGTTGGTGTCACCAGAGAACATGGGTCCTTCAAAAAGCACCAGCAATATGCTTGGACCCTGCTTGGGCTTTTAGAGCACATCATACCAGCAAAGGGAAGGAAATAGCTACACAAAGAAAACCCAAATCCCAAACTGTATAAGGACAGCCAGCCAACCTAGGAAAGATCACTCCTTAACAACAGCAGCTTGAAAAGGGGGTGGAAGCTAATCAAAATAATGTTTTCATTTTAACCTGTAGAAATCAGCAATTGATATCCCTGTGTCCCGTCCCACCCCCCTCTCCTTTCTCCAGTGGCTGATCAAGCTATTTGCCAACATAATTGAAGCTTTTCTGGGAGGGAGTCTTTAGATTTCATTTCGTGTTTCAGGTACCCGGTGCCGGGAAGAAGTCTTCCATCCATCTTTCTTTGTGTGCCGTAATCTGAGCTGAAGACGCAAAGGTTCGTGCTGGTGATGGATGGCTCTCCTCCTTGCCATGGTGGGGCTTAAGTCAGGCTCTCCAGGCCCCTTATTAAAAGAAACGGCATTCAGACTTATTGTAGCCTTCTCAACAGTCCTGGGTATCATATATAGTTATTATAGTTCTGGGTAACGAAAATGGATTTTGCAAGCGGCTAACGTGGGAAGAAGGGTAGAGAATGGATCAAGGGCAAAGGAGCAGAAGAGAAGACAACTTTTTAATATAGATCCCGGCCTGGCAAAGGAAGGGGGCTTCCAGGCTAGCCAAATGAAAGCCCCCGCCCCCAAATAAACAAGCATGTAAGCCAGAACATGTCAGAGCAGTGAAAAATTCCACACATGAGTCCTGTAAATGTGAAAAGATTCAAAGCAGCCGGGAGAAACACCCTGGCCTCCACAGACTGCAGCTTTAATCTAAATCAATCCTGTCAAAAGCAAAAACAAACAAACAGGCAGCCAGAAAGTAGTAAACAAAAGTTGTTGTTTTCACAGTTAACATTGTTTTCACATGTCTCCAAAGGACGCTGTTGGGACCATGTGGAACAAAGCTCTTTTTGCAGAGGCACTGCAAAAACTCTGGCTCCGTTGGGTGAATCCAAGCTCTGGAACATGTTGGACGGCCAGACAAGACAGAAGTTTTGGCCCTCGTCCCCTTCTTCACTTAAAGATGGCCAAGATAAAGGGAATCAAGAGAAGATGCCTCCCCCCTCAGGTCTCTCAGACCACACAAGATGAATGAGGTCCTCTTGAAGCAACCTCATCCAGTGTGGTTGCTCCTGGGGTCTCTCTCTCTCTCTCTCTCTGTGTGTTTCTGTCTCTCTGTCTCTGTTTCCATCTCTCTCACTCCCCCCCCTCTCCTCCTGTGCCCCAACCAAAGTCAAGGGGACCTGCTTGGTGGGGCTTATTCCAGAAACAGGAATAAGAGTCTATTCCATCAGCCCTCACGAGCAAACAGGATGCGTACCCAAAAAAAAATCCATCACCTGGATCTTCCAAGTAAACATGCCAGTAAATAAATTATTTTTTCCACTGAAGACAGTTGAAAGTGTCTGAATTAGCCAAATTTATTTCTCCAGATCAGTCCAAATTTAGGAAGTGGGTTTTTTTTACACACACACACACACATATATATATACACACTGCACATATTGAGTGTTGGGATTCATTACAATGAGAATTGCTTTACCAATAGAACTTGCAATGTATTTTTCCTGCTGCTCAAAAAAAAAACAAAAAAACCCCACCTAACAACAACCAGCAAACAATTTGCTTTTATAATCAAATGCTGGCTGGGATTTTATACAGCAGAATTTACTGTAGCCTTGGTGGATAATGACAGAAGTATTACATTACTGCAGCATGAATATATGTGCACATAAGCGCCCATCATAGGTTTCCCAGAGACTCTTTTTGGAGACCTTCCCCCATCAGGCAGCTGGAATAGGGGCATCGGACCTTTGGGCCACGCAATGGCTCATACTGGGTCATGCAAAGGTTGTCTGAATGCTATGTGGCCTGGAAGATACGAATCTCTGTTGCATGATCATCAACTTGAACCACATCTGTCTCCTTCTGAAGCGCATGAGAAAACTCACATCCCTCCCAACTTCTGTTATGGGAAATGCAGTGTGGCCTGTCCTCTTTTTCATCCTAGACAACCCACAGATATAAAGGCCTAGAAGGGGAGCTTGCAAGGCTGTTGGTTTTATTAGAAGTTTCACAGATTAATATTTAATCCAGATAACCACTCAGTTAAATCCACAGAAGAGCCAGGGAGTGGATAATCAGTAATTTGTACCCAAATCTTGGCAGATGAAATCTGAAAACAAACACAGTTTGCATTAAGAGTTAGTTTCAAAGTTCTGCCCTTAAACCCCCAAACCTTTTGAATCCAACATATTTGCAAAAAGGCTGCCTGTCCCCTTCTATTCAATGAAGTAGCTGAAAGTTGATGTGGTCAAAACAACACCTTAACCATTCAGGCAACTCAGATCCGCATCAGATACTCTAGTCTAGGCCAAGGATGGAGACCCTCCACCTGGAGAGCCTACTAGAAGCCACAGAATTCCTCTCCATTGGCCATAGTGGTTGGGGGCCACTAGGGATTGTTCCAACAGCTTCCAGAGGGGCCACTGGAGGCCCTCTGCTGCACAGAAGACAGCCGTTTGGTGTCAGATATGTTTGCCAGCAATGAATTAAACCCAGCTTCCAAGGAGAACCATCCCAGTCTTGCCCACATCCATTTGGCATTTGCCCATAGCAGAGTTGAATCAATTGGTCATTCGTGAGGAAAAGAATCCACATGCATTATGCCTTGCAACCTATCTGCAACAGACAGTAATAACTGGGCACAACTAGATGTACGGTTTAGATCAGGGGTCTCCAAGCTTGGCAAGCTTAAAGACTTCTGGAGTTGAAGCCTCCAACTCCAGCAGTTGCCAAGTTTTGAGAGCCCTGATTTAGATCATTCATCAAGTGAACAAAACAAAGCACTCCGCCCTTAGAATATCCTCGTTTTCGAAAAGGATGCGGCTTTTACTGTAACCCTCGTGATGGTGGGGATGAAGCGTCTATCTACAAATCGATTGCAAAGAAGGCTCCAAATTAAGCAGCCCGTGGTGGAGTTCCTATTTAAGATGGGTTATTGTCACCAGTCACACAAAGATAAGCCAGAGATTCTGGGCTCAAGCCAACAATGGGCTGTGAACGTGTCAAATAGAGGAAGAGTCAAAGGTGGCTACTGCCTTTGCATAAATGCACAATTGTGATCATGCCTCAATGAATAATTCAGAATAGTCTGTAGAGCTTCCGACGGGAGTCATACAAAGCCATCAAACGGAACCCGAAATTCTACCTTAAGAGTATTAAAGAAATCTCAGTCAACCAGAAAACCTGGATTGATCAGCTCCTGCTTTAAACCAAGTGGCAAGATTGATCGGCTCTGCAAGGCCTTCCCTGGCCGGTTTTCTCTGGTCCTGCTCTCTCCAGCCCACCCTGATGGCTGCCAATAATGGTGTGCGTGATTATTGAAGGAAAACCAAAAAGGGAGGTTGCCTGGAAATACAGCACTCAACACACACACACACAGAGAGAGAGAGAGAGAGAGAGAGAGAGAGAGAGAGAGAGAGAGAGAGAGAGAGAGAGAGAGAGAGAGAGAGAGAGGCTTACTCCTCATAGGGAGACATTTGATACCTCCTCCCTTCCCCACCAAGGGAAAACAGATTCCTGGCTTCCATTTCCTGGCCCCTCTTTCGTCCTGGTCTATCTGTACAAAGGAGCCCTGTAAATCTCCGGCACTCTAGTTATTGTAATTAATCCTAAGTAATAGAAATGCTAAACCTTGCCCTTGGGGTTACCAGCGTTTTCACTTCCAGCAGCGCCTACTTCCCTCTCCCAAACCTGACCAAGGGTGTCCAGGGAGTGTGACCAAGAATCTCAAGATGGCGTCCACAACGGTACAATGATAAAGAATGGACAGCACTTCAATGCCTTGCACTGCAATGCGCTGCCACCTTGACTGCTTTGACCGTATTCTGTGGGCATCCTTACCCAAACTCTGATGAATGGGATGAGGGCTATTAGGGCTAAAAAGCCCCCGCCTTTCAGTGAGGGCCACCTAGGAGCCTACTTATGAGTGGTTTTCCTTTAAGGAAAGGATACCGTCACCTTTTTCTTAAAGCTACGTCTGAACAAGTAAAGAAATTAAATGAAAGTTAAAGTCACCATAAAAATATTCATTGCTTCCATGTTCACATTTCATTTTCTCTGGCTTCCATCATAAAAAGCTTAGTGTGTGCTCATTGTTAATCTTTTCCAAGATAAGGATTTTTTAAAGAGTTTAACAGCAATCCCAGGGCATTTGCGTTATTTTCCCTTCAGGATGTGACAGGAGTTAAATTCACTATTTTGAATCCTAACCTCCCTGAACACCAACAATGCTGCTGCCCAAACAGGAACAAACTTGTCACAGGAGCAGGGAGAACATCCGAAGCGATTCCGCCCTTTGCTCCAGGAGATCACTCCTCCTGATAGAATGCAAAACCTAAATGGACCCTGCAATATATCACCCAATGCTGCATTCTGGCAATGGCCATAAATTAGGGAAATGGCTTCTCACCTTCAGCAGGAAGGCAGGAATGCCAAGGGGCCATTCCCCCACCCCCGCCCCAAGCCCTCATTAGCTGGCAAAGGAAGCTTTCTGAAAGGGGCCGGGAAGAAACTCTGAGGAACATGGGCTCTTGACTGCAGATACGGGTCTGGAGGTAGAAGATCTCTGCCCCCAATCCCCGTCATTACCTGAAAAGCCCATGCTCCACTCCAGACAGAGACAAGCCACCCAACGAGAGCCAAGCAGCCCTCAAAGCTTGCTGGTGGCTCAAGGCACCCATCCAGCCTGTCCTCCCCTGGCATCCAATGCTTCCCAGATGCCACCAAGGTCTGCTCAGCAAGGCCTCTCTTCTGATCCACAGGCCCTACCTAGCAACATCTCTGAAGGCCTTCCTTCTCCCCCACTGGACACGCAGGCTCCAGTCCTCTTTGGGATGCGGCTGTTTCCATGGCAACAAACTGGCCGTTTGAAGCCCCGCCACAGTTTCTCCCCAAGCCGCAGCCAGTCATTCTGGCTCTGGCTCGGCTGGGGAGGGGAGGGGAGGGGTGCCGAGCGGCTGCCTCTGTCGGAGTCGTGGCAGCTTGAAAAAGAAAATGGTTTGTAGACATTGTGCACAATCCTGCCTGAACGTGAACCTCTGAACGCCAGGCCTGTAACATTATATTTTAATGCACTCTTGCCATTTAATCATCCTCAGCTGCAGGCAACGGTCGGTTACCATGGGAATGATTGCAGCACTTATACATGCGATGAGCTACCGGAAAGCAGGCGAGGCATCCTGGCTAACTCACTTGCGGCATAATTAGGAGCCGCATTGGAGTCAGAGAGGAGCTCCAGGCAAACTCACGTCCTGATCCTGATCCCGCCTCCTTCCCTGCGAGGAAGAGCCATGGATGCCCACAAAGCCTGCTCCAAAGCCCACTCATGCACTCACATCCACACAAAGGGGCTTTTGTGGTCTGTGTTCCTGCGCTCGCTGCTACACACAGTGGCTTAATGGACAGGTCCATGGAAGAGGTCCACGCCGGGAGACCAGCAGTTTCCTCTGCAGAAGCCGCCTTCCCTGAAGCTCCCTTAGCCCTTCTTATCCCACAAAGGAAGCATCTCTTGGAAGAGTGTGCCCTGCACATAAAATCCTTGTGCCCAACTCTCCGCACGCTGCTATTTGCACGGCGTTCCCACTGCACCAAACAGCAGGCAGAAAGAACTTGCCTCTGATTCGCCTCTTGGGTGTTTTTTTCCTGGGATGGCCTGGCCAAGGGTCTCCCAAAATTGGGCTCGTCTAAAGGCAAACCTTTCCATGCTTCATTCAACCTGCTTCACACGAACCTCCAGAGCTGCTGCCCTTGATGGACCTTGGCAAAACCTTGCTGAGAAAGGGATGGTGGTTGTGGGGAAAGCTTGGGCAGCCATGCTCCATTTCACACAAGAAGAATGATGGAGTCAGTGAGATTAAACAGGGAAGCTGCAAACATTGAAGAAGGGAAAAGTGAACTTCCCTGGATGAGCGAGTCCCATCTTCAGGCTCCTAGGACTATTTCGCACAGGACAAGCAAGGGGCCTGCCGCATCTCCACCCTGACTGGTGGGATTCAGACAAGGGGCTTCTCTGTGGCAGCCCCTTGATTGGGAGCTCTCTGTCCCTAAAGAGGGGTCCTTCCCCAGGTCTGAGGGTCTTCTGTTGCTGCCAGGAGAAAATGAGCTCCTTCTAGTCTTCTCTTTTAATTCCCGCTGTGCATCTTAGTTCTGCAGTTTGCTTTCAAGGAATGGCCTGAAGGGACTTTGGACTTTTAGGGGACTCCAGTCTGCCTTGAGTGGGAAACTGTTCTTTAACCAGATCAATAGATGAAGAATCCATCCTTACGTTTGGCTCAGAATCGTGTTCGGCGAAAGCCGACAGAGATACTATCAGGCCATTGTAGGGGAAGACAGCAAGGCCCATCTCAAAGTGGGTGTCTTTAAAATGCCAGCATCAGAGGAACATCTTCTCCGGAATGCATAAAGAACCTATGAAACAATGCACACCTTGGGCACACAGGGACCCACGGGTATTCCTTTTCAGCTTCCCTGGTGCAGGATTTTCCTATTCCTTCTTTCCATCCACTTCTACACGGATACAAGCAGCAGAACAGGCCCAGAACAATTGGCACACCCACAAATTATTCACTTATCTAAGGGAGGGAGGGGGGAGGGAAATGAACTATTAGTGCAAAATATGTGTCTGATTGCAAAAGCTTGCAGCAGGACTGAACATTTTCAGCTCTAGATAATAAGTAGGCAGCATTAAGAGGCCTTAATGGGTCCCTGGACAGAGTTCACACCACTTTCCTTCTGGGCTCTCTCAGGTGGTAATGGATGGGGCTCATTAAATCCCCAGCAAACCAGCAAAGAGCTGCAGGCACACAGGTGCTGTATGACTATCTCTGGATCCTGAATCGGGAGACATCCCCAAAGTGACCCCAATAAGAAGCCACAGAGAGGGGTGCTCATTTTTCATGGTCCCTCGGCTCCTTTTTCTGCAGGTGGGGACTGTCCCTCGTAGACCATTGAGTGAGGAGGAGGGGGATTCATGTCCTTTAGACTGAAAAAAATATATCTTTGGCTTCCTCTACTAAATCTAACAGGGCATGCCTCCATGGAGTTCACAGCTGTAGGAAACACACATCTGCCAGGGGAGAAAGATGTTTATTGCAAGTGAGAAAGGGAGAGAGAAACGGTCTTGAACCTTCTGGAAAAGGTGGGCTTCAAAATGCTTTCACATGTTGCTTTTTTCAAATCTAAGGTAGGCATAATCCGGCGGAAAAGACGTATGAGAAGCTTCATCTGCAGAAGCCTTTCAAACTGCATAGACGAGGCCAAGGGTTTCTCTGGAAGCTGATGGGTCTTCAGCTAAGTCTTCCTTGCCTTCTTTGTTCACCTTTTGAGATGTGTCTATCGGGGGGGGGGGGGGGGGCTCTTCTATGTCATCTGGTGGGGTTTGGGAGAGGGACCCTGCAGGATGACACTGTATGGACAATGCTTCTCCGTGGAACAGGAGGCTCCCCGAGGCCAGGTTGCCCCCCCCCCCCATCACTTCAAAGGGCAGTGAAGAAAGTGGATATATCTGAAGAGGGGAGAGGAAAGGCTTCGGACTTCAGTGTTGACTTCTACACTGGAGTTCTTTTAATGATCAATATTTCAATTTGCCGAGAGCCTGGTGACCTGCAATATACTCACCCTGGGAGGCTCTAGCAGCAGAATTTACACTTCCTGCTAAACCAACAGCCCAAAGCCCCATTTCAGCTGGGCAGAAGGCATGCCCATCTCTCCCACCTCATCCTCCAACACAGCAGGCCTTATGCCGGTTTGCCAAAAGAGGCACCAAGCTCCTTCACCACAGCAGAGAACAGGAGAACAAACACAAATGGAAAAGCAGTGGGGTCCAGTTTCAATATGGATCAAAATTCATCTGCACTTCTCAAAACAACTGACAAATTGGAATATAATTATCCTTTGGCTATCACATTTATTTACTTTTGGCGCTGTGGTTTCCAATCCAATAGTGGGCATCTCTGGAAAGGTGTGTTAGAGAAACCTGCTTCTTGCAAAAAAAAAAGAAGTGTGTAAGAAAATCAGCATGAAAATGAGAACAAATGTTCAATGGGTACAGATTTTCAGGGAGAACCCCCTCCCAACGGAAAGAAATTCAGGCATGGAATGACCTTGGGAAAAGGACTGCGACTCATACAGGAAGCAAAGTCCCCTCATCTGCTAGTCTTGACTGTTCGGTCCTCTGGAACTGACCACTTCTGTTGCTCACTTGCCTATCAAAAATTTATTGGAGGCAAAAACATACCAAACATGAAATCAGAATAATTTATTGTAAGGGCAAAACGGAGCCATCAATCAAGAAGGATGACAGGAACTCTAATGTCCCCCTTTAAGGCCCTGGTTACACTTATTAATTGCACATCTAATTGCCACTCATTAATATCAAATGCCACTTTCTCATACATCTCTCTGACTCATTGCTTTCCTTGATTAGATTTACATGAATAAGCAAATATCCCTGATAAAACCCGGTACATTTTTTTCCCAATAAAATACAAAAAGGAATCTGTATCTGACATGAATGCATTGTTCTAATAACATTGTTTTTCCCCTCCTGGGCTTTTAGCACAATCTCCAGCAGGACAGTTCCATCCATTCAGTTGCACACGTCCGTGTATGTTGGAATCCAGATCAAATATCACTGTCAGGTTCACTCTGAAATGCAAACCTGGCTCAACTCTTCCCCCCCCCCCTTTAAATCAAATGGCCTATCAGGTGGCAGTAAACTGGTTCTTTTCTGCACGTGGCTCTTTTCCACCATTAATGGCATTCAGAACTAGTATTGCTACCAATTATGGTTGCTCTGAGAGATCAAGGCCAAAGGTGCTTAATCATGAACTAAAAGGATTGGAAGAAATGCTGCCGAGCCTCCAATCCACTGGGCCACAGCAGGTTCTGTAGCATCAATGCTCCTGGACCGTCCTGACCAGTGGCTGGCCGGTCTTCTTCAGGCCCTTTGTGGAAGGAGCACGTTCTTCCTTGAAGACCTTTATCCCACTGCCAAACACCTTTCGTCTACCGGAAGGTCCTCTCAGGCAAAACACACACACAAACACCCTCACCTTGCCCTCCAAAACCACCAGAGATCAAGTCAGCAGGGCACTTTTTCAAATATTTTGAGGGATGTATTTATGCCCTGCATTGATTTCCTCTTCCACCCTCTGCCATAGGATTTGGTTTCTAATTCCCTGAGCTTCCTGACTGCTCATTGATGGACACAGCCAGGGAGGCTACAGCTGAGGCCTTGAGCTCTGCGGGTCAGGTGAGCCAGCCAAAGATTTGCTTGATCTGGATTATCTGTTTGCTATCCTGTAGGAATGCCCAGATCCTTGAAGCATCCTAAGCCAAGCCTTTTCTCAGCTTCTCCCTTATCGATTTCACCTTGTTCCTTTTGGTCCGATCCATCAAAAGCGTCTCTATCTCGATTAAGTCTTACCATGAAAGCAAATCCTTCTAGCGTTATCTCATCGTTCCCTTCCAGAACATCCTATTGGAGAACATGGGAGGGTGTGTATCTAGTTCATCGCCCAGAGTAACAGAGCTGGAAGGGACCCTGGAGGTCTTCTAGTCCAATGCCCTGCCCAAGCAAGAATCCCTATTCCAGACAAGGGGCTGCCCAGTCTCTTCTTAAAATCCAGCTTCCAATTAGGACAAGGCAGATGTCTCCAAGAAATCCACAAGCAAGACCTGAGGACACAAACACACCCATCCCTTGGTCACTGTGGCAGTCGGGATTTTGACCCTAGCAACTGAGTTTCATTGCAACACGTTGTTAGCAAAAACGCATCTATCTCCCCTCCTAACCTCTGTCAAATCTCTCCAATAAAGACACCTGGGTTAATAACCACAGTCACATGTGGCAACCATTTCCCTGGAGTGCAGAGTGCCTAAAGGGCAGATTTTCCTTCAGTCTAATTAGACGGACTTGACTTAGGCTTAGCAGTTGCAGACTTATCTCTCCCTGCCGAACAGGCTAATCATGTTTCCACCACAAATCAAATCAGCAGATAAAACAGGCCACGGGGTTGTGAAGCCCCAGCGAGTCCATGTTAATCATTCATGGCAACCCGGACCCGATCTGTTCTCAACAACGTCTCAAGGTCCTGGGTTTTTCATAGATTCTTTGTTGAAGTGAAAATGAAAGCATCCAACCATTTTCTCACCACATGTTGTCTCGTTTTTAGTGCTGTTGGGTTGGTTCCTGCATTAAGAAAGTTTTCTGAACCCAAGGAAGGCAAAGCCGGTGCAGGCCATGGCCACTGCGAAGCAGGAGAAGCCGCACACAAAAGCCATTTCCTTGCCATCTTGCAGCTTTAAGCAGGGGAAAAGAGGGGTCGTGTCAAGCATCATTTTTATGTAGCAAGAAATAGATCACCCCTGGGTCCTTTGCCTTTTTGGTCGAGGCAGGCAGATTGGGTGGGGGGCTGGGAGGGGGCGAACCCTACAATCCACAGGAAGACGAGGCAGAGGCCACTGCAGGCAGAAGAGATATTATTATTTCATGCTTTCTTCTGTAGCCACAATTAGCTTTTAGCGAGATATGCTTTAAAAAGGCACTGAGCCAGTTTCAAGTTGATCTCTAATTCATTGCTGCATGTATACATACTAATGTCAAAAAAATTGTGTGGACCAAATGCCAAAGTTTATCAGCTACCCCCAAATTAATTTGGAAGTCCAGAGTTAAGCATCCCATTGAGCATTGCAGGCCTTAAATCCAAGTCAAATATTGGGGTATGTTTCACACAAGGTCCCAGCGCAAGGAAATGTGAAACTGTGGCAAGATCTTCAAGATCAGGAAGTACAAATTGACAGATGGGTATATCTTCAAATTCAGAGTAAATACAAACAGGATAAGAAAGAATTTGGAACCAATAATAAACTCCAGCAACTAGATAAAATTCTATTAGGCCCAGATTAAAAAAATATAACAAAATTTTATAATTATTTACAAGAGGCAGAATTAGAGGAAGAAATTGTCAAAGGGAATATGATAGCCTGGAGTAGGAAGATAGGATGCAGTATTCCCTTAATAGAATGGGAGAAGGTCTGGAGTCGAAACAACAAAATTACAAAATCGGTAGCTTAGGAAGGAAAACACCTACAAGATGTTTTACAGATGGCACCTTCCCCCCTCGAGATTAGCAAAAATGCGCTCCAACATGAGTCCGAATTGCTAGAAATGTAAAAAGAAAAAAAGAGGGAACTTTCTTCCATATGTGGTGGTCTTGCATAGAGGCTCAAAAATATTGGCAGAAAGTTAGAAAATGGCTGGAGGAAATGACAATAGAACAGATAAAATTTAAACCAGAATTATTTTTATTAGGGATTTTTAATAAACAACTCTCAAAAAATGTGAAGTACACAACAATACATATTTTGACAGTGGCCAGACTGGCCTTTGCACAATGTTGGAAGCAACCTCATATTCCATCAGAGGAAATGATTATTCAAAAAATAGCAAACTGTTTCGAGATGGACAGATTAACTTTGGCATTAAAAGGAAAAGATACATCAATGTATTATGACAGCTGCAACTGCTTGTATAAATGGACGGAACAAAGATCAAGTACACAACAAAGAGCAAAAGAAAATAGGTTATAATCGTAATAGTGAAAATATATATATTTTGAAACCAGGAACTGTGAGACCCACATCCATACAGAAGCCTGATGATGGCAGATGAGATTCTGCTGAAACGTTGCTACAACTTTAACAGAACTACAATGACGTGGGATAATACCCGAAGGAAGCTAAACAGCACACACACACACACACACACACACACACACATATATATATATATATATTCGCACAAGGAGTAATTGTATAGAGGGTACAAAATAAGGTTGAAAATAAGGTCCCACTACCTGTCGTGGATGAAAGTTTTTAATTGTCTCCTGAATTTTCTTTTTCACTTTTTCTTCTTTATTTCTTTTTTCTCTTTCACATTTATGTATGTGTTGTTTGTCTGTTTTAACTGTAAAATTGATAAAGTTTGTTTAAAAAAACAACAACAACCGAGCATCAAATAAGTGATATGTGTGTTGGTTGAAAGATCAGAGGGAACATGAGCCTCCATGGCGGATGCAGCCCATGTCTAACGGCAAAAGGCAAACTTTAGAAAACAAAGCTTCAATTAAATTTAAAGGCTGGAGAAGATGACAAGGAAGGAGCACATCACAGGAAGCGGTTCGTGGGTTCAAACTTTTCTTCAGAAGCAGCTCACGTTCAACTTTTGCAAAGCGTGTTCCAGTCTGAGCTCCTGGGGACCATCTCCTCTCCTTCATGTCTTTCCCAGCTCTGCTCCCCAACCCTCAGAAAACATGATGGAAAAGCAGAGCTGCTAAAAGGGACGCAGAGGAGAGAAGTTGGAGGCAGCCCACCAAAAGCCCCTCACTCCCTGCTTCCTGTATCTGCTTCCACCTCTCTGCTTTTCCTTTCAGCTTCTCTACTTTTTGCTATTCCAAACCCTCCTCCCTTGTCCACACCTTCTGTTTGTACCCCCAGCAGACTTACGAGCAGGTAACTGGAAGTGGGGGGAGGCAGAAAGTACTCTTATGGGGTTTTCTAAAGAGAAAGGGACAATCCAGTACTTGGGCTACTGTTGTCCAGACACCGAGAGGGCTCTGTGCCACTGTCTAATCCCCAAGTCCACCTTCCAGGACCATCCCTGCATTTCAAAGGATTTGTCTCTACGGTTACAAAAAGCAGAATGGAACTTGCATGACCAACCTCTCTTCCAACTTGGATCAGTGGACTTTCAATCATTACATTTGAAGTGAGAGAGAAAATAAACTCTTTTCTCCATTTCATCCTTTATGCTATTAGGTGTTCCCAAAAGTTTAGGCTGATTTGGGTTGTGCCTCTCCCAATTTTGGGGAGTGTGGCACTTGGTATGATTCTTCAAGATCAATGTGGTCCCTGAACTGACCCATCACTCTCCTGCAATATGACAAGGCCAGTGACTGGTTCAAAGGCCCAATTTCATTCAGAAAGTGGGAATCAAGAAAGAATCTCCTGCTCTTGGTGACCACAAAATGCCTTGTGTGAAGAAATATACCCTGATATTTGTCCAAATTACTTTCAGAGTTCAGATCCCAATACCCGGCATCCATAATTTTGTTCATCTGGACCATAATGTGACTTTTCCATGGCAACCCCTGCCCTCTGGAAGTTCCTTTCCCTTGGGATCCAGCAGGCCCCCACCTCTTTCCCTTTTGGAAAACTCCCCAAGGAAGTTCAGGCTGGAGGATGGAAGGGTTGGATTGCATCCAGGGAGATCGATAGTGGCATTAAGGTTCTTTGTTTCTGCTTTTCTTTTTGGCTTTATCTTTTTAGGCTGTTTGGTTCTCTAGAACTGTTGTGAGCCACCCAGAATTGTGGTTTTAAGAGAGGTGGCCATAAAAGTTTTTGAAATAAATGAAATCTCAAACACGCTGGGTAGTTTTTCTCCCTCCGCTAGTGAATTATTTCAGCTCATCTTTGTTCTTGGCAACCCTGTTTTGTATTTTTCCACCTCATTTACCGTAGTCTGGGGTCCACCAGCGACAGTCCACCAAAAGGTGCTGCCTCTGCCAGGGGAGGAAGGTTGTGCCAACTGGAGAAGCGCTGGGGAAAAGGGGAAGCCATCAAATCTCTTCTTGTGGTAGTTTTCCTTTTGACTTCGTTTCTGAACTGCAGGGACTATAAACTTGGGGGCTTCTGATCTTTCCTTTCTTTTTACGTTCCCATCTTTTCCAGCTACTCCTTACAAGTTTACCATTTGGTCTGGCCAGGTCCAAACCAAAATTCAACAGATGTCTCAAGTCAAAGTCAAGGATGTGCCCACTGGCATTTAAATTGCTTCTTTTGATCTCTTCTTTCTACCAGCTGCTTATTTTCTTTGTTTGCTTACTGTGATATCAAGGACAACTGGAGTTCCTTATCTTAATGAAGAATGCAGTGTTCTTTTTATGGCTCTCTCATGCTGGCAGATTGTAAGTTTCCCAACTTCTTGTTCCACTACTATCCTTAGAAAAAAGCCAACAGAAAGAAAAGGAAGGTCATGAAAGCAAAATAAAATTGGGAAAGATCCAGATTTTCAGAAGCCCAAAGCAAGACTTCTCTGGAACAAAGACTGGCCTGTGACATGTCTTCCCATCAACATGACATCAACACACACACACACACACACACAGAGTTCATGCCCATTTGGAACTGGGCTGTGCAAACGGTGGGCAAACACATGTGGGCAGCTCCATTGGTGCAAAGGACAGGTACATGTGAAGCTCCATTGACATGAGCTGCAGGCATGCCCACCGCTTGCACGTATGTGCAAATGGAGCTGGGCATGTGAGCCTGCTACTCCCACACAACCATTTCTTTCGCTCCCGTCAATCCGCAAAGCTGCAAAGAAAGGGGACCACTGAATTACAGAAAGCAGAGAAAGACAAGGATGGACCCAAGATTAGTCAAAAGATCACAAATACCAGCATGGATTTTTAAGAATGCTTTTTATCTTTGAGTTTGGAAGAAGCACATCATCAGATGGTCCCACAAGGCCATAAGGCTCACTTAAATCACAAACATTTATTATTTGTTTATTTACAACAGTTTTGGGCATGTCTACTGAACTGGACATACGGAATTGGCAAAAGAAAAGAAAAAAGGGAAAAAAAGTTTTTAATCCTGAGAGACACAGTCTCATTGCTTCTATTCCATCAAGATTGTAAATTACATACACGAAGAGCCATTGAATGCATAAAAATCCCTTTTTGGGGGGAACATAATGGTGTGAAAATCTGATTAGGCATCCTTTCAATTAGCAGCTGCAGTCTGTTCTGAGTCTTGCCGGAGCCTCTTTTTCCCCAGAGTCTTAGAGATTCGGCCACGCTCACCTCTTTCACGGTAGCCTCCAATTTCAAATGATAAATCAAGTCAACTCCAAGAAGGAAGACAGGCACACCTGCAAAATAAAACCTTCAAGTGAGGCAGAAGCTTTGGGGCATTAAAGCTTCCAGGAAAGCACGGAGCAGCAGGGATTCAGAAGGCAATCCCAGCCCTGGCAGGCAGGGAACAGAGGCTGGAAGGTCAGTTTGGGGCTGTGGCCACCCGTTTCCATCAGAGATTATTGCTGGAAAGTGTATTTGATAACTTCAGAGAATGTTGAATGGATGATGGGTTTCAGAAGCTCCCATAACCACAAAAAAAGGTCTTCTGATTCAATATGATCAAACATCACTTAAACATTTCTATACAAAATATTTGATGTCAGAGGTTCAGAATTAATGCCTTTATACATGTCTCCTTGTAGGCAAATGCCCGGAGGTTATTCTCTCAATCCATTCATCTACAGATGTCTTCTTGTAATGCTTCATCTTGCTTGCCATCTACATCTGGGCAATTAAACTTCAAAATCTTGCTACAGGCATTCGTAACTTCCCAAATAAAAACAAATGTGAGTTTTGAGGAAATCTCCCTATTTCACTTAGTGCATCTGAGCTGCATTAACACAACTTCACGAAATATGTTTCTTTAAGCCATCGCTTCGCATTATGGATTCCGTCTTTATTCTTGGACAGATCCCCGGGAATTCGTGAGATGAAAGGTCAGCTTGGCCTTTCCTGCTTCTCCTGTAATAGCTGCACAGCCAAAGGGTTGTCTACCTGCTGGCAACCAAAGCATCCTGGCCCTGGAATAACATAGGCAGCCCCAAGAAAATGCCTCACAGCTTCCATCCCCTCCAGAGAAAAGAGACGCAGTGAATCCTCTCACAGAGAAGGAGGTGAAGAGCTAGAAACAACCACAACATTCCTAACATGCATTCCTTTGCTTTACTCACAGGTTCCACCTTCAGCTTTACCTGGAGCCCTTGGCTGCCTTCAGAACAAAATCCCCCTTTGCACATTTAATAGTTTTATTATTGTTTTATTGCTTAGCTGTAAGCCAGCTCGTGGATCTGTTGTGATGCAAAGGCAAGGCATAAATATTTTAACTGCTGCCCTTTAATTTAGCGCTGGCTTCTTGGGGGTTGCAACCCCTTCTTGCATGAAAGCAAGCATCTTAAAATAGTCATAAGCCATGTTCCTGATGAAACAGACTAGCCATTCCACCTTCTCCAGCCTCCCAGTGCTAGGTTTGGTGTTCGGGTCAGGTGCCGTTCACCTGTTTGAGGGCCAAGCAGCCCAACAGTCTGGAGCTCTGCCCCTAGAAAGTCACCACTCAGGAAACAGGCCTGTATAAATGATCCATTACATCAACTATGGACCCTTTTATGAAGGACCCCTCGGGGTGGGGGACGATGGCCCTTTTATGACCTGTGGGTTTCAAGTCCCACAGTTCCTGAGCCAGCACGGAATTCTGGGAGTTGAAGTCCACAAGGTCAGAAAGGGGCCTTAGTTCCCCGCCCAGGGACTTCCTGGATGTGCCCACAAAGGCACACAATGTTGTACTACAAACATCCACCCATTCACATACTCCTCTTTTGAAATGGAAAGTAACAGGGATCTAGAAACTGGATTTTGGAGTTGGCTGCTTGGGAAGCAGAGAACACGCTGTGGCCCCTTCCCACACAAAATGGGCCTCCAGTGTGATTCCATGAGCAGAGATGCTCTTCCAAGAACAGTCCCATGTGGCAGATATTGGCACATGAGACTGAAGAAGAAGAAATAGGAATGCCCAAGAAGATCATTAAGCCCCCCAAGAGCTCCTGTGAAAGAGACTTCCCCCCCCAAAGACTCATATCCTGGCACATGACTCGGCATTTGGCCCGCTTCCCCGACTGGCACAAGATGGCATCTCTGTACCTCATTGCAGCAAATCCTTTCTGGCTTCTTTATGACTGTTTTTCATTTGCCCTACACCGTACATCACCTGAGTTGCTCGTGTGATTGAGGTGGTTTATAAATTGAACAAATAAATACGTTTTTTTTAAAAAGGAAAATAAATCTCAGCACAGGCACTTCTCTGCAGTTCAGCTAAAAACTACCTTTGGTCTGCTTTACAAGACTGTACATGTTCCTCCTACTGCGGAAGCAGAGGCCATAAATTGCGAGACAAATTGAATCCAGCTTTTGCGAGACCAAATAAATGAATGTATAAAATTCCCAAGAGTCAACTACCTTTATTAAGAGAGGCGTCAATGTTTGATATGTCAAAAGCTACGGTGAAGAAGAGTTTTCAGTTTGAGCAAAAGTGGTGGTAGTGATATTATTGGTATTGCTATCGGTATTTCAGTTTCATCCTGCCAGTTTTATATCCCACAGACACTCAATTAAAGAGGGAGAAAATATTTCCTTGCTCATTTATGATTGACATGTAGAGTCTCCTGTGTGGAGCCCCTCAACCAGTTATAATGCAATCCTGGATGGCATCCAACTCATAAAACTCAGCACTGGACAACAAACAACGAAGGCCAGACCCTGCTTGGGAGTGTTGAAGCAGGCCAAGGGCTGGCATGGAGCCCCCTCTGCTGAAGACCCCTGCTGTGTGGTACTCATCCCCCCCCCCCCCCCCAGGAGAAAAACCTGCTCACTTCACCAAGAAGATCCACTTTCCACCTCGGCTTCTCCAGCCGTGGAGTAGGACATCTCCCGCTCCGCTCTGCGGCTCATGTTGAAGTCCTGCTCAACAAAAATAGAGGTTCTCAGATAAAAATCACTGACTAGAAACACCATTAACCTATATTGATTTCTGCGCCCTCCCCCCAAAATTACTTCCAACTCATTTAAAATATAACTGGCCTATATATTTAACAGGGCTCGTTCCATGTATTAATCTCCGTTGTGGTGTGTTCCTCCAAGCGTGACTGGAGTCAGTTAGGAGAGATGCTGATGGAGTCAATTCAACGCGGCAATAACAGGGAGGCAGCCATGAAGCCGTGGGGGCTCCTGTGCGTCTCCTCACATGGGGGGGACAATGTTCAATGGCCACAGGAACTCTGCACATGGACGCCCAGCAACCACCATCTGCCCCGTTCCTCCCCTCTCCCCCTCTTTGCCTCGGAGTGCTTGAAGCTCCCTGGGGTGCTGGCACTCCCTGGAACGACCCTCCCCCCACACATACCCCACACCCCCAGTGTGGTTCTTCTAGTGCAGTATCCAGGCTGCAGCGATTAATCATTCCCGCTTCCCGAGCTGACATATCGAGGTGGGGAAACGGCAACCTAAATGAGCTTGGCTGATTACCTGGGAAAGCAATTCTTCAAGTTAGCACAGCTCCCTAATAGCTCCATCTGCTACACAGACGCATCCTACGGCTTCAGGATACGGGGAGCGAAAGGCTGGGGGTGCCTGCCAAGTTCAGAATCCCCTTGATGGCCAAGACAAAGGGAGTGGAGAAGCAATCATGGAAATGGCACAGGCGTGCCTGGGGAAGCTTCCTTAGCCGCCGCCCCACTTCTCAAGCCACTGACGGATGACACGCAGGGTCGCTAACTGGCATGGAAGGAATTAGCTGGGTTCTACCCCATTTCTGAAAGGAACCAGGGATGGACAAAGTGGAGAAGCACAGATGAGGATCCTCAGGTGGCCAGGCAGAAAAGGTTTACCAAAGTGGGCTTCTAACCAATCCCTAATGGAAGGCTGCTTTCCACAAATGAAAGTTCCAGGTTCAACAACCAGCCTCCTAGCAAGGTAAAACTTTAAAAATTCTCGTCTGCAGCTTCGGAGGCACCTCCCAGTGTTGTTAACCATCATGGCTAAAAGTAGCCAAGCTCAGAGCTCCGTTGCTCCGTCTGAGCCTGTGGCTTAGCATAGCTGTGTGTGGGTTGGTGACTTCAGAGGACTTATTGGCAAGGCGGCACTTAGCAATTAAACAAGCCATTAAGAAGCCTACCTGCTGTTTTTGCCAGGCAAAATGTCTCCCTGTGGATGGACACTTCCAACTACACACACAGCGAGAATCAATAATACGGCATTTCAATACCACAAATGCTCTCGGCTCACATTCTTCATCCTGATGTTTTGAGAGTCTCTTCTTATTGACACTTGAGCTAAGTAGAACTTCGTCCTCAACTTTTCATAATACAAATTGTCTTGTGTTGTTAAAGCTGTTCTTTTCCCTTTCCAAGAAGGTGCCAAATGCAATAGCCACAGAAACACTTAGAACAGCAGGAGGACACTCCAGTGTTTCTCGTGATATCTGCTTATCAGGCAATTATTTACATGGCATCTGGAGAGCAGAACTGGGAGGAAGAAATAGGTAAACAGGGAAAGAGAGATGGCCCCTTGGTAGAAAGAGAAGAGCCTTTTACTCAAAAGAACCCTGAAAAGGGAGGAGAAGATAAGAGGCGGGGAGGTTTTCTCGAGAGAGGCTTATTCTAAATGTGAGTAACTGTAGGGGAAATATGTTTACATGGCTCTGCACAACAACACATACCAATGATGCCTCGAGTAGAAGTTTGAGGCTCTTCTGGTTGATTCCATTCAACCGAGTCACCTATGGTGGGCAGAGGAAGGGGCCTGCTGTGGAAGAAAGACCACGTTGAAGGGAGCGGCTTTCTCAATGCTCCCAAAAGAGCTTTAAAACATGGTCACACCCTCCGCTGGGTTTTATCCCCAGGTTGCCTGAACGGACTCCTCTTTCCAGAAAAGAGTTACACAGACAATGCTCAGAATGCAAGCGGCCTATTCTAAGTTGGGAGTGTCCAGAGTGAGAATAGTGTTTCTTCAAAGAGCAAGAAACCCAAAACCTCCAAAAGAGACCCTGTCATGTCTTCTTGGTTGACGTTTATCAAAGCCAAAATGGGTTTCTCCCCTCCTTGCCAAAAGCCTTCGGTGGGATGAGCGTGTGGGAACATGTAAAAAGCCTTGCAATTCAGAAGAACAAGAGGACTTGTTGACCTGCAACCAACCATTGCTTTTCTCTAGTACAGGGGTCTCCAACCTTGGCAACTTTAAGCCTGGAGGACTTCAACTCCCAGAATTGAAGTCCTCCAGGCTTAAAGTTGCCAAGGTTGGAGACCCCTGCTCTAGTAGATGGGTAGTAGATGGACTGTGAAGAATCAGCTGGATAGAAGGGGAATAAACACACATGTGCAGACACACCCAGATGGCACTGCACAAAATGCAAAGCTGAAAGCCCCATTTTCTCTTGGATTTTTCTGAGAAGGCAGGCAAAGCCAGCCAGCCGCACACTGTATCTTTCACCCACTTCAACGAGAGTCATGCGCGCCTTCTTCTCTCGTTATTCCCACCTGTTGCTAGGTAACCGCGAGTGTGACTTCAGCAGTTGGAGCTATTATGCAGCAAATGTGCCTCTCTTTGAAATGGGGGGAGCCCCTCGGAGCAGCAAGCGAAGGATTTTCCCCCAGAAACATTTTCCCCCCCCCCCCCCGGTTTGGCATTGGGCGGCTTCTCATTCTTACACTTTTCATTCTCTGAACCCTTTACGATATTTTCCAACACTGCACGTTTTAATTCTTACCAGATAAAAGCAGCTCCTTCCCTATCATTTCCATAACAATCATTTTGTGGGCTCTTAACAAAACGAGCAGGAATGGCTGTCTTTGTTAACTGGGGCTGTTAATGTGACTGAAATTGTCCCTGCCTCTTCCTCAAGTCAGGTCCCACCAACCCTGCATCTGGGAAGGACCTCTTGGCCAGCCACACAGGGGCCACCAACAGACAGACCATCTCCCTGTGGATTTGTGCTGCTGAAGCCCATCTCTCTCTCTCTCTCTCTCTCTCTCTCTCTCTCTCTCTCTCTCTCTCCCCCTCCCACCCTCCCTCTCTAGGGTTCAAATACAGAAGCAGGGAGTGCCTTCTGGGCTGCCTGTGGGGGAGCCATCAACTGTTGCGTTCTCCCTTCAGAAGCAGAAAAGAGAGGCCAGGGGCATTCCTCCCTACCTGTGGTTTTCTCACCTGTGGTTACACCAATTTGTGTTAACCAAGACCACAATTAAAGACTTTTTGTTGCTATAGATTTGGTCTTGGGTTTTTTTTCCCCCTTTTCTTTAAGCATGAGGAAAATAGCAGATGCATACTTTCTAAGAGTCAGAGCTGCGTCATCTACACAATATACACTTTCCTGTTTTTCGTATTCAATTACACCAAATCTCACTGTGCCACCATGAGATCCCTATAGCTTCCTTGGGACACCTGGTGGTCATCTTCTCTACCCCACCACCACTTGGCTGGTGATGGAGAGGAGACCCCCTTCTGTCCAGTCATGCTGGTCTCTCCACTCCCAACAGCTCCTTGGCCATCTCTGAGAAGTCTTCCAGCAAGACTACTGGATGGCAGCACGGCCAATGGAGCTCTTGGATGCACCAAGATGGCTGTGGGGGTTCCTGAGACTGGGCAGACCCCTTACCTCTGACCTGGACTCTGGCAACTATGGCAGTCTCTATGGGAGGAAGAGGATGGCCATGAACTCCTTCATCCTTTCATGCCGGAACAGAAGCCCACATCTAGCAAGGGCCACCTGCTCAACCAGCAATGGACTGCGGACACCGTGGAAATGAAAATTCAAGCACTGCAGCCTGGCAAACTTATTATGAAGTCAAACATTTCTCCAATCTAAGCTATGTCGACATTTATTTATTTTTCGGAGGCAAACATTCCTCTCAGAGTAAGCTCTCTTAATCTAAATTGGGCAAATCTCTGACTTCGCACCTTATAAAAAGGAATCGTCTTGGATTTGTGTTTTACAGTGAGAAAGCTATTCACAGTTTACTGAAGTGGTGGCAGCACAGTGTTATTTATGGAGGGAAGGAGATGAATTATGGAGAAAAGCTGCAATGAAAAGCAGAATGCTAGTTCAGGTACAATGCACACACCGTTTCCATTGCCTAGAGAGGAGACTCGGCCCAGGCATGAAATGCAGTGGAAGAGGTTCCAGGCCCAGATGCAGAAGAAGGGGTGTTAGGAAGGGTAAGCTGTTGGGCTGGAGACCCCACGGGACAAAGCCTCCGCCTTCCTTTGGGGGCGGACTCCCCCACAATTGACTCGAAGCTCCTCTGGGCAGGCAGAAAAAGGCTGAGCCCAGCAGAGACCTGGTCCCTTCTAAAAGGCTTTCAGATTCACATCAAAGGCATTTGTGCTTGCTGGAAAGGTGAACCCCCAAATGCGACGGGACACACAATACTGAGGTTATCACACCATTCCTGAGAAGGTACGCTTCCGAAGAACCACACAGCCAGAGGAGGCACACGCTGTTCTCTTTGGAGATGGGGAAACCTCATTCCATTCTCACACTTTCACCACTTTGCACTCCAACAGCGTTAATGTTATTGAGCAGATTTCCGAGACTATTTTCCAGCATTGCTGTTGGGCTACCTCACAACAAGCGATTCTTCTCAAACGCCATCTTGCTGTCATTTCCCAAGGCTCCTGCCCAAAATGGCAGGAAGTCCCAGGCTGGTCAAAGCTTTGGGAGGCTCTGCTTTTCCCTGAGGTTTTGGAGCAGCGTCTTCCCTGGGGCCGTCCTGGCAGCTAAGAATGGGGAGATCGAAACGGCATGCACCTTCTCACCAGGGGAGCCCAGAGGCCAGCATGACCACCAGCACCACCGCTGGGGATGAGGATAGGCCGGAGGTCGAAGCTCATTCAGTGGGAATGGGTCTTAACTACCCACTCCTCATTCATTAACCCAAGGACTTTCTCCCTCCTCCCTCCACCTTTTTGGGGGTCCAGGAGACGCCTTGATCTCTAAAGATTCCAGAAGCTACTTGGATTCAGATTCTTCCCTTCCTTAGAAATCCGCATCAGAAGCAGCCGTCTTGTCCCTGCTTCCCACCTTTCGGGTCCTCTCGAAGGAGAAGAAGAGGGAGGATTCATCCTGCATCAATCCACCAACCCTGGCAATCTATCTTCCTGCCACAACCAGCAGGTGTTTCCCCCGCTATCAAGGTCGTGGGAACAGTGCAGCAGCAATATTATGCTTTTATTTTATTTTTTTTAATTTCATGACAAAATATAAAGACAAAATATTAGTGAAGGACAAAATAAAGGAAGGGTAGACTGTGCAAAGACCCTCCGGAAGAGGCCGGAAGGACAATCTGCGTGTCTGATCCAGCTCAGCCTCTGGGATCATCCCCAACATAGGCAAACAGAACAAAATAAATTGCCAAATGAGAGTGTTTGACTTGTGAGACAAGCCTTTTACACACAGGAGTTTATTATGTTTAAAGCGTGCAAGCCAAAAATTGTCAGGGGCTGCACTTGAAAATGGCCAGCTCTCGAAACAGAACTGAGTAGCTGAACGCAACATTTACCACCGACCATTATAAATTTGTCTCTAATCACAGAGACAGTGTCACTTCTGACGTTTCATATAAATGAATTTTATGACTTAACATTGTGCGTGTGATTTAATTACGGGAATGGCAGAAATTATGATTTGGTGTTTAGTGCTGGGCTGGGAGGGAGGGTACACATGTGACCCGAAATCAGTTATTTACATTTTGCTCGGTCTGCTTTTGTCCTCATTGCAGGCTTCGCAGGAGTTGTGGGAGAGAATCTGACAGTGCTGTGTTTTCTCAAATTAACCTTGAAGACTGTAATCGAAAGTACTGCTATGGGGAGCAACCTCCATATCTCAGGAAGGGGCCTGGGACTCACTCAAGGCAAGCTGCCCCTGGAGAAGACAATCAACAGCCCATTCCAGAGTCTTTGATCCAGACACCAAAGGTTGAAAAGAGGAAGGGAACGTCATTCCTTGCAGGGCCATGAGAGTTTTGGGAAGAGAGGGGAGGAGCTGGGTTCCTGAACTGGAAAGATGGCCTCCCTGCTCATATTAGTCCTCATCTCCCCTTTTCTTTGGTCAACACAGTCATCAACATCATAGCTTTGCCAAAGCAGCTCCTAACAAAGCACAAACGCTCTGGTCAAACGCAACACTTTCACAAAGCCTCTGCAAAAGGGTCCAGAAGTGGCAGATCAGCTCACCAGGGCATGCTTGGCATGCAGATGGCCTCACACCCAACCCATAGCATCTCCAGATGCAACTCAGCAGACACTCCAGCCTGGAATCCATGGGAGAAGCATTGCTATTTTTCATGGGCAGCCCCCAGCCGGAGAGACCAAGTCCACTTCTTCTAACTCAATGGAAGGAGGCATGTTGTGACCAAATGGCTCCTTTTCAGGAAAGGAAGGGGGGGGAGGAAAGGGCTGTAGAAGCTCTTCTCCTGAGCAGACAGAGTGGCGGAGGAGGTAACGTTCACCAAGTACAACTGAATGACCTTGCGCAGGACCGTTGTGACAGGAAGGATCACCTTTCTCCTTTAAGCCCAGATGTAGCAAGCATCTGTTCTATGCCCAAGCCAATCCAATTTGGATTGGCTGGTAAATAGTATCAGAGTATAGTAAAAAATCAAAGTAAAGAATTGCAATTCTTCAATGATATGGAAGCCTAGAGAAAATGGCTGCCAATTCCCAGGTTTATTTAATGAACAACAGTGTAATAACATTCTTCAAGCAACGATGCACATTTTTTCTAAAACGAAACCTGCTCATTAAAAGGCTGGGGTGCTGTCTACATTCAAAGTATCTGGTGAAATATGAGCCCCAACCAGATGCCCCAAAGCTTGTGAGATGGTTGCTGAGGGCATCTTTTTGGGAAGAGGTTCCAGACAAAGAGTTCCAGCTTCTGTCCCTTAAGAGAGGCACGCAAAGGAGGAGCTCCCAGGAAGACCTCATGACCCAGGCAGAACAGATGCACCTGCACTGGAGGACCTTTGAAGGAAGTCTTCTGGATACACCTTGAAGGATAAGCCCCTCCTTTCCTCCTCCATGGATGCCTTTGCGTTAATCTCTTCATAATTGGCAGTTCCCTTTGCTATAGCAAACCCCAATGTGGAAAAGTTTCTAAAGAGAGGAAGAATCCTCCAAGGCTCCTTAAGCTGTGCAGCTTCTTTGGCCTCACGATGAATTTCCAGAAAGCTACAAAGACTCCCAACTTGCCAACTTTAAGACTTGTGGATTTCAACGCCCAGAACTCCTCAGCCAGCCAGGTGGTGTTGAAGTCCACAAGTCTTAAAGTTGCCAAGTTGGGATACCCCTGCTTCAGGGATTGGCCATTGGCTCCAGCATTCCTCAAAGGCCAAGAGGCCTTCCATAGAAGAACAAGCATCAGAAGAGTGCAACGTATTAGATATAACATATAGATGGCATATGTTATAACAAACATATACCGTCATTATAAGCCACAACTCCAATGAAGCCCCAAGGCGCTGCTCAGCAACAGTGCACAAGCAAATCCAAACAACCACAGCTCACCAGAAGGAGACACCACTCCCTCCCTCCAGGTTGCATGGCCCACATCTCCAACCTGACCATGCAGCATAATGTTGAGACGGCAAGTGCAGTTCAAGCACGTTCCTCTCACAGCTTAATTGACATACCCCAACCTGGCACATGGCCCTAATTTTGTGTTTTCTTAAAACTTCAGCAAACTCACGGCTTACTATTATCTAAATCAATTCGATCGGTGAGGGTGCCAAAGAGTCAACCAATCAAATGGCTTCTCAAATCAGTTCAGAACATGAGCCGAAAGAACAAAGGTCTTTGTGAGGATACTCAGATTTATTTATGTATTGCTTATTTCTATCCCACTTATACTATTTTTATAAATAACTCAAGCAGGAAAACATACTCAATATTCCTTCTTCCTCCTATCTGTCCCTTCCCCCAACAGCTCCCTGCCAGGTGGGTTGAGTGGAGAAAGAGAGACTGGCCCAAAGTCCCCCAGCCAGATTTTGGTGAAGCCTTCTTGGATCGGCTCTGGCGATCTGTGGCCACTTCCGCAAGGGAGCTCCGCTGTGTCTGCAGCCCTTCTGCTGTGGGGCCTGGATGGAGATGCTGCCTCTGCAATGCTTCCATGATTGTCCTGGACAGCCTTTGACAGAGCTGAATTGCCTTTCTGTGCAGCCAAATGACTGTGTTTTGTACGCTGTAATCCTGGCATGACCCAGTTCCCAACTCCTACCCAGGCCCATCCCCAGCCGCTCGCATCCCTGGCAGCCTCTGCCAACGAGAGCTGAAAGATGGGTTAATAACTGAGCAGAAGGGAGACTCGGGAGGGGCCGCTGGTGGGCAGGCAAGGCTGAGTAGAAAGAAGCCACTTGCTGCAGGGGCCTCCCCTCCTCCAGCCGCTCTTCTTCGCAGAAGACCTTATTATGCTGAAAAACAAGTTGGGCTAGAAGCATGTTTACAATCAGTAAAACAACTAACCTGGAGGAAAAGGGGCTGTGGGGAAAACGTGCAAGTCCCATTTATCAGATAGAAACTCACTTCACTGCTTGGACAGCAGAAGTGAACAATGCGCAGTTTAGGGTTAAGCCCAAAGGCCCCAGGAAGCAGCCCAATCACGTGAACAGCTGCCATCCCAACTCTCCTGGAGGAGATGGCCCAGCTGAGCCTGAGGGAGGGAAGAGTCAAGCACGTCATTGGTCTCAAGACCCTTTGCACCCACAAGAGATCGACATCCAGCCCACCTTGAATTCCACTGACTCTTCTTATCTGTCACCTTTTGACTATTAGTAGGTCAGATTATTGTAGAGAGCTTGAGCATACAATAAACTTATAATAAATTCTCCCCACCCTTAACTCATAGCATGCCAATCAATGTTGTTGAGATTCCCTCTGACCAACGGGTTCAACCCCACGTTGCCAAACCACAAAACCCATCATCCTGCCACAGAGTTGTTCAATGTGCACTGGCAGGCCACATACTCCTTCAGCAGAG
This sequence comes from Laticauda colubrina, assembly GCA_015471245.1. Taxonomy (NCBI): domain Eukaryota; kingdom Metazoa; phylum Chordata; class Lepidosauria; order Squamata; family Elapidae; genus Laticauda; species Laticauda colubrina. The sequence continues at coordinate 915,783 of BLBF01000059.1, read as the reverse complement.
AAGGTCAGAGCCATCTCTGGTCCCTCAAGAAAGCTCTCCATGCTTTCCCATCACTCCCATCTGGAAAACCAAGAGAGGAAAACCTTCCGTGGCTATGATGCTAGCAGCATGACACCTGCGACTTCCAAAACCACAAGCAGGAGAACATCTCTCCACAGGGGGTGAGCCTCTGTGGCAGAAGCCAGGATTAAACCTACACGAGGCCCCAAGTATGGGTGAGAGGGCCTCATATGAGGATCTGAAGAGGAGCAGCTTCATCAGGTGGACTCTGGTCTGGCACTGCCCAATTCAGCTCCTTGAGAGTCATCAGCCTCCCGGTCTTTCATGAAACTGGTACCAGTCCTGATAGTTTGGACTCTGGACCATGCAGTTTGGTCAGAAAGGTTCAAAACAATGGATTTACATTTATAGTCTTTAAGCCTGATTTTGCCTAGGTTTACACATGGTTCCCTCCTGTGTGACCAGCGCATGTTAAATTGCCATGAAGCCAAGAGAAGGGGATGGCACCACTCTGTGAAGAATCCAGCATGGGCCCCAAGTCAAGCACATCCTCTCGGGTTCCTCAGCCCCTCCCTCGGTTTGCAGCTTGGCTAACTGTCTCGGTGAGGGGTGAGGCACGTGTGAAAAGTGAGGGTTACCAAATTTCTGTAATGAGTGCAGAAAAACACAAGCTAGGCTGAAGCACTCTTGGCGTAGTGTGACCACTACCTTAATGTTCCGTTTTGCCCCCACCCCACTTCCTTTAATCACAGAAGACGGATGAAAAATGTTTTGGGAAGAACAATTTGGTAATTCTATTCAAAAGTCACCATTCACCTGTGCAGCATGGCTGACAGCTAATTTAATGCTTCTAAGATAAAATAAATTACTGTTACTTTTTTAAGGAAAAGTCTAGCGCTTTACATATGCATTAGGAAAAAATAATTTAAATAAATATGTGCGCGTTATGAAGATAGCCTAATAAAAGGAATAGAGTTGCAATTTCAGAAATCTACATTCCACAGCCAAGATGCCAGCAACCGTCCTAGCCAAGCCACTGCTCCTAATTCAGATCCTGGCACAGTTCCCCTCTTTCCTTGGCATTTGTAGCTGCCAATCTGCCCATGAGAACTTCTCTGTCCACAATTACATTGATTAGAAATGAAATTCCATCTTCCAAGCAGGAATAAAGGGCAAGAAAAGCTGAACAAACAAGATATGAAACTCGGAAGTGTCCAGGCCAGCTTGGCAATTTTGTTCCCATGAGGGATTTCATCCAGCCGAGCAGCAGCAAGTTGTAAATACCCACTTTCTAACGAGAACCGCAAAACAAATACTAAACTGTGGTTTTCACTGGCTGGCAAGGGCAGGATTAAATACAGAATGCCACAGTAGATGAATCAACATGATTTTCTTTTTTACTGCTCTTAATAGCTAAACATGATTCCATTCTTGCTGGCTCTGAAAACACAACGAAAATGCTGCTGAAAACACACAGAGAGCGCCTTTCCATCCGGCAAAGAAAAACTCGCCCCTCATAGCCAAGTATAAGGGAACGACTAAAATACAGGCGCCTGTTCTCCAAAGAGCTCTTTCTCCAGGCAAAACCAGGCTTAGGAAGGTTGGAGGTTAACCAGTTTCACCCAGATGAAAGTCGTCATTGTCTAACCAGCTGAGTCAGTCTCCTTGTCCAGGAAGAGAACAAAGCCACCGAGGACACCCCCAGGCTCTCTCGCCCACCATCGCCTGATGGCCTCCGTGGACGATCTGAAACGTTTCTGCCCCCGTCAGGCATCCATTATCTAGGACTGCCTGGAAGATTCAGTCAACCACAAAGTCAGCTGACTCAACCAAGCACCTCATCTAGATTTCAGGTGCTGAAAATCATCCCAACCTTCCAGGGAAGCTGCAACGCTCGTCATTTTAAGTATAAGGATGGCACATTAATCACAGCATCCAAGTCACGGCAGACATGACCGCTTCACCTGAGAGGGAACATCATGGGAAACAGCTGCTCCATCACTTCCATCAGATTGAGCCCCGTAAACAGGTTTTGTGCTTCTCTGCTCTTCCTTGCTTTGCTGGTTTCAGCTCCAAGATGACACTCAGGCAGGATGGAAGTTATGCCCGTTGACCACCTGACTCATTCCTCTATTCAGGGCTGGGGGGCAACCATTGTGGCTGGGAAATCCCTGAGACTTCAGGAATCCTTCACAGCCTCTGCAGGTGAAATCCTTCAGATGTGGCTCCATTCACTTCAAGCTCAACCAGAAATGGTTTATCTTTGGAGAGAAGGAAGGGCATGAATCCCCCCACTTTCCAGAGATCAAGCCACAAGCATTTCTTCCCCCCTCCCCCATAAGACAGTGGGCCCCACCTGTGCATCCTCCTCCACTCGGGACTATCCTGCCTCAAGGAGAGGGTGCCTTGGCTCCCTCCCCCCCCCCCCGTTTGTCCCAGACCCCTGTGGTAACAATCCATCTGCCTTTCTCCCAGCCCGGTGGGACACCTGTCTCCAGGAAGGAGGGAAGCCTGAGGACCCCGCACTCCTGACTTCCCTTCTGTGATGCTCCCTTCGAATCCTGCATCGTAAGCAGCCTGCAAGCAGAATCAAAGTGGCAAGGATGCATTTCAAGCCACCGTTCCCAGGCAGGAGAGGGACACACACCAAGCACAATGCCACGTTCTCTTCCCAGTGTGAGGTGTTTAAACAGGTGTTTAATCAGAAAATGCTATCAAACCACCTTTCCAGGTACAAACCAAGCCATTATGGCACTCCTACATTTGACACATATCACTGCAAAGTGTGTTTTTCTTCATCTCCCCAAAATACACGCCGGGAAGAATTCAATAATCACCACCCTCTTTCTCCCTGCAGAAGACACTCTGGGAGAAAAAGTCTTTTGCTCTCGGGTAACGCCGAACAGTCCCATGTTCTGGATCTGGTCCCAGAGGAGAGCCAGCTCTATCAGGCTCTGCAGCTTATCACCCAACGTGACCAAAGGATCCCTGAGCCAATGCTCCGGAACTGCAGTGATGCCACCCTGACAGCTTTAGAGAATGCCCTGATACCCACCAACTGAGGGAATTCAAGGATGGGTGGAGGACACTGAACCCGCCCCCCACCCCAAAAAAAAAGATGGGAGCCCCTTGTGGGCTTGGCACAAAACCTTGGGTCCCACAAGGATCTTCCCTGACAAGAAGTCCTCTTCTCAGCCACTGACAACAGGTCCACTCATCCTCAGGGCAGCCATTTCCTTAAAAATAGAGCAGCACACACCATAAGTGGCACCACTGCTCTCCTTCACGTATATTTTGTGGACAGTTAATTGTTCAAGGGAAAGAAAACCCCATTCTTTGGAAATAGGACCAACATAAGAAAGCCCCCTCCTTCCCCGAGGATCAAAGCCTCTCATTTCTTTTCAAGTGCTTGTTAGAGCAAACGGGATGGTGACTTTTGTAATTAAATGGGAAAAACCAACACATCTATTTCCACTCGGGTGATCTAACCACCCCCAGGTTACTGGCCATAACATTCATTTTCTGCACCAATCTTCAGCAGAAAAGAGTTGCCTTCTCAGTTGATCTTCTGTCCAAATTATTGCACCCCATCTGTGGATACTCTGCACGGAAGGCACCATATCAATATTTTAAATAAAACTAAAATGCAAAAATACAAAAAATGGAGTTGTTATTTCCATGTAGGGGTAGCACTTTGGGGCAGTGACAATCCTCCCCCCCATCAGTGCAATGTCAAAAGATGGGTGGCTTCCTCTCTGAACTTCCATATCATGGAAAGGTAAAATTCTTGCCTTCTGCACAAGATGGAAGTTCAAACGGAAAGCTATCCCCTGCCCTGAAATGCTGCCCTTGCATTGAAGTAAGGGCTCAACTCAACTCAAGTAAGATAATCTGAGATGCAGCCCCTCAACGCAGCAGCATGTTATGGCCTCCAAGCTGCCCTGCTGATTGACAGTTCCCGAAAGGAATGCACGAACACCCAATCCAGCCCAAGGTCATCCAGAGGATGGGCCAGCCAGCCTTTTATGAATCCCCGACTCCCTGGCGGACAGGCAGATGAGGGAATTCTCTGCTCTGGAAATACTCAATTATTTTAATAGGATTACATTTTACACCGAGAGGGTTTAAAACAGCCCCTTGAATTCATTAGCCTGCTAGCACCCAGAAGAAGTTGTTTCAGGGCAAACATCTATATATTTAAGTAAGCAACTGGCAGCGAGCCAATTCTTCCCACCCTCAGAGAGATCATCAAATATGACACTACATATCCAACAGGGAAAAGGCTCAGAGAAGGGATTCAAACCCCTCAACCCGCCCTACAATTCCTCATCCGAGCAATGCTTTTAAATCAGGCCCTCCCTTGAGGATCCACACAGGAAGATCACAAGAGGCTTCGTGTAATCAGGGTGACTTATAAGAGGCCAAGCATAGATGCCTAGGGTTGGCCACAAAAGGGGATTGGGTGGCCTTTGGTATCCTTCTTGGCCTGCAGGCACAAGCAACCAACTCACAAGAAAACAGAGGAAAGGTCCTTAAATGTGCAATGGGGGAATATGTTAAACATTAGGATCAGACCCTCCTTAAGAGACTTAAGGTATCCATCATCCACCAAGGAATCTACCAATTTGGTGGGCGAGTCACTTCCTATAATGCACCTTAGAAGTCTAAGGGAAGAGAATGCCTGCAGTCAGAAAGGGAAGAATATGCTCCTTTCCCACATATATTTGGCACCCAAGGATACCCTCAAGAGCAATGAGAAGGGACTGGGCAGGCCTACCACTCCAAGCTAGAGGTTCAGCTCAATGGCCTTCTGAGATGGGGCTCCAAAACAAGGGTGTTGCAACATGTATTGTAGATGAGCAGACCAAGGTATCATTCAAAGCAGGAACATGTTCGAGTGTTTCAAGTCTCCCCTCAGTCACTGGGTGCTATGGACTCACAACCCCACGGATCAACCTCCCCACAAGGGTGACTGTTGTGGATAAAATGAAGGCATGAATGGCAAGTTTGCTGCTTGATTTACAGGGGCCCTTCTAAATTAAACATAAATGCAGAGACAGAAAGCATGGGGGATGGGTTGTATATGTAAACACACCAGACAACATGCTCGATGCTCCAACAAATTCCCTTTTCTCTCAAAAACAGTATCTGTTTTTTCTCTGCGCACGCTTGTGTCCAGCATTAGCCTCGTTCTGCACGTATCAAAATAGATTTCCAGAGCTTTTTGCTTTAGCTCCATCTAAGATAGGTTGATTTCTTCTTTGATTCTGATCAACACATTTTTTAAGCAGATCAAAGCATAAACCCGTCTACTAAATATATGAAGTAGGAGAAAAAGGGCTTCTAATGGCCTTGCAAAATTCTCTGAAGCTAAGTCCAGCATGAAAAGCAGGACTGGAGGCTGGGCCATCCTCCTCTGTGCCAAATTCTGTTCTCCTGCCTGCTGCCACCCAGCCCTCCCTGGCATAGTCAGGAACATGCCCTTTCTTGCATCCTGAAGAACCACAAGATGATGCACCAAGAGAAATGGCAAAGAGATGCACGGAATTGAGGGGGGGGGGCTTGGGGAGAAGGGTTTGATGAAAAGACTTTTAGCAGAACAGGCACTGTAGCAGAAAAGAAATACGGCATTTATAATTGGATCGTTGCTGGCAAAACAACTCTGCCTATCAATTCTTCGGTACATTTGACTTTGGGGTCACAGACAGTTTTATAAAATATATTTCATTTGCAGAGCAACATTTCCCTTTTTCTCTCCAACCGTGACATCTTTTATGGCCTCCCTACCTAATAGAAAGATAGGCTATTGCCGAGAGCCTGTCTGGGAGGAAGCCCTGCCACACCATATGTTGTTGGCGCAAACCACAAAAACAGGATTTATGAAACTAGGTTCATTATGAAGAATCTGTCACATTCATCTAATGGCTTCTATGTGCAAACAGAGGGTCAAAGGCCGGCCAAGATCAACCAACTTCCTCCTCTCCTCTGTCCAGCAAGCACCTCCCCTTCGCTGGACGTTCTACAGCCATCTACGCCTCTCCTTCCAGATGCTTTACAATGACCTTAGAAGCGGGGAAGACACAGCACAGCCTATAGGTTTTCTAGAGACGAGTCAGAATTCCACCAAATGGATTTAGAAACTTAGTTGGAGATTGAACAAGCTGTTTTGGTAAGTTATAGCAGGCATTTAACTGGAACAGTTAGAAGGATTGATGGCAGCAGAACATCTGGAAATTGATGAATCTCAAGAGGCCTGATAGTGAAAGGAGGCCAGTTAATAAACATGCTTTGGGTCAATGGCTGGGGATTCTCTGGGTGTTCTAAAGATGCTGAGGCCCCAGCAGGTACAACACAGGATCACAGGTAGGAAAGGACAGGAGGGCTGACTGGCTCCAACTGGGGCAAACAGGAAACAGGGCAGAGAGTTTTAAATTCTGCCCCTCGCCTGTACAAAATAATGGCATTCCTTGTGCCAAATAGAAGAATAATTCCACCATATGCCTCACTGGCATGTTAACTTGATTACGTTCAGCTTGCAAATTCAGTGATATCATTCTGCCCACATAAGCCCCCTCTTACTTTGGAAAGAATATAATCTTCCAGTTACAGAGTAGATTAGAGTGTGAATATGCTAAGACTGTTCACTGAAACGGGGGTATTTTTCCTTTCCTCCTTTACATCTGGTAGTTATGATTCACACCAGTTACCCAGTAAATCAAATCAAAATATTCACCCACTGTTTCCTATGGAGACTTTTTTTAATGTCTAAAAAATCATTCCCTTGGCCAACCTTATTGTAGGGTTGGGTGTCGGGTAGCACTAAGAATGGAGACTCAGCTACTTTGGAGGTTCTGCGCTGAGGAAATCAAGAGGGGAGGAAATTGTTCCCAGTTGCTTATGTTATTCGGGCTGGAAACCTGTAGAAATGTAAGTGTTCTTCTGCCAGATTTTTCCAACAGAGCATTTTAAATTATGCCATATTTTTTTCCTAACGTGAAACAAAGCTTTTTCCCAATGTTGTGCATACCCCTGGCTCCTGAAGCCTCTTTTGCATAAACCAGGAGTCCGCTATTGTAGGGATTTTATAAGATGAGCTTTCTAAACCTCGTTGATCGAAAGGTGATGGTAGGTTGCAGCCTGCAGATTTTTAGTGTAGAAAGAAACCAAACAGGAAACCAAAAAGTCTCCTTGGAGGAGCCTTATTCAAATACCAAGCAAGCGGCTGCTCCTTGCTATTGTGTCTGGCCAACAAACCAGAGAGAAACAAAGGAAGGACCGAGCACCATATAATTTCACTCACACACAATATAAAACAAAAGTGTCAGTGGGATGTTTCTAACAGCTGCCAAAAGAAGCTCTCCATCAGCCAAAAAGGGGAAAAAACCCAGAAACAAGAATCTACGCATAACTGAACATACAAGAATTTAGATTTTTATCTCCCGATACTACAAAGGAAGAATTTTAAAAAACAGGATCAGGTTCAAAAAGCTGTTTCATCTTCCAGTATTGTATATGTCACAAACACAAGTCTATAACTTATAAGCTTTCCTTGATAAATAAGAGGGAAATGTCTAAGAAATATTTCTTCAGCAAGAATTCCTTTCAATAAAACAGCTTTCTCGGCACTATTAAAATTGAGTTGTTTTCCAAACTATCCAAGGAGGTTTGCTGCAAACTCAGCCTCTTGCTGCAGCCTCTGAGTCTGGAGCCACCCTGATCCATCTTGAGAGAAAGATGCCCCAGAAGTGTCCATCTGTGGGCAGAAATCACCATCTATGAATCTGAAGTCTCCATCTAAGAAGTGAGAGAGGGACAGACAGACAGACAGACACAGAGCCATGTTCTCGCCTTTAGATTCTTGCCTCAACAGAAGACAATAGGGAGTTAAAACAGGGGAAGCCAGCAGAAAAAAATATATATAAAAATGAACGTATAATAAGGGTACAGACCATTGGGCAGCTGCCAGAAAATGATGGAATGCAGTATAGTTTACTTATTTCTTTTTAATGGCTCCAACATTCCACCTGAAAAATTGGTCCCGGAGCTGTATAATTGGGGATAAAAATGAAATGACAGTTTCCATTTGTCAGCATGAAAGCTGATAACTTTCACTTTCCATACAGATGTGGTGGGGGTCCTAAGAAGACTTGTCTACGAAGACCTGACATCTCAGATGGTGCAGATGATTAGAAACGGGGTGCAGGAAAGTGTTCCAGCACACACACACACCCCACGTGTCCAGCTCAAGGCTGTCATCAGCAAAAAATCTATTGTCCTTAACACAGGTAGGTACAGCTTGGACAAGTCCAGCACTGCAGATGGGAAGATTACTGCAGGACCAAATATGGCCTCTCCTTGCTTATTAATACAACAGCCTGGATCTTCCACTCTTGGATGAAGACGCAAGGAACTGTATGAAAAATTCATGCCATCTTCTATGCATTTGTGTGTGTGCGCACACTCCACTTCTGATAGATACAACAAGCAAGGTTTATTTACTCTCTGTGCTGCTAGGAGATCTTTTTTTCACCAATCACGATTAAACGAGAAGGGAATGTAGCTGATTCTGCCATCTCCACCCACTTCTCATCTTGCCTCACGTTGCTTGGTTGATTTGTGAGCGTTCTCTGTAGGCTTTGAAACAAAAGTTAAGGTTGTGCCTAAGAGCCACGTGGCAGGGAGGCACGATTGACATCTACAGAACATTGCCACAGCTCAGGACAGCCTTCTGCCAAAGGTTTATCAGAAGAGATGTTCACTCCTTCCCTTCATCCCTAGCCAATATTTACAGTTGGGCATGCTGAAAGCATCCGAATTACTGCAATATTTTTGGCATCAAGATGGACAATGGCTGCAAAATCAGAAGCAGTTTTTTTCTCCTTGCCAACCACAGCCCACCAGACTTCTGCCCCATCAATCCCACTCACTTGAGGAATTTGGAAGAGGAAGCCAATAACCTTTCCAATTCCCATTAGAAGCCACCACCGTCACCAAAAGAGGTACGATAACCATACCTCACCATGTAGAGGGTTTTCTTAGATTGAGGGCTAGGAATTGAAATTCTTCAAGTTGCATCTCAATGCAGTGATAATAAATTTTGCTTTTCAATTCAAAAAGCTGCTTGCAATTCAGATCCATAAGAGGGGTCCTTGGTGCTCTGTGAGCATTATGTTTTCCTTTTAAAATGACACAGTTTCTTTTTCCCAGATGCAACTCCACGCACTAAGGTTGGCATTAGGGATCAGTCACAAAGTCCTAGACACAACTTTCATGAAATTCAAGAGACGCCTCCCCAGAACTAAAGGAGCACAGCCCAGGTCTTGAGAATCTGAGGTACTCACCCAGTGAAGGTCACAAATGGGTTCTTGTTAGCTCAAAAACTTGCAATGTTTGTGGTGGCTTTCATAAAACCAAAGGAACAGGAAAATGAGACAATAAACCAACACCAATTACAGTATCCAAGACAGATATACAAATAATAAAACACAATGCTAAAACCCTTGAAGGTTCACACTAACTTAATTAAGAATAAGAACCTTATTAATGTGTTGCATAAAGCCAAAAAAAAAGCTTTATGTTTGTTGATGCAATCATAAAACAACTCTCCTTAATGGGCAAAAGGAAGTGTTTCAACAAGACAATGATGTTACTGGGTTTTACTGGGTGGAAAGCCACAAAATGGTTGAGTTTTATTCGGCTTAGCTTTATTTTATATCTTAAAACCTTATTTCTAAACTCAGGAACGTTTTGATTCAACGAGGAAATACAGCTATCTCCCGTCAATCAATAAAGGGTGTCAGGATGCCCATTCTGCAGTTGCTGTGGTACCTTCCAGCTCAGCAAAGCCATTGCACAAGTCAACTCCCTGCCAGCTGTGAATTTCCCATGATTTTTACCTGCAAGCCATGCTAACTGATTTTAGCATCTTCCCCCCTATCATCGAGCAACTGAAAAACTAGGCCTTGCCCAAGCAAGACTCGCCACTTGTCAACATCTGGACAGGTTAATAAGAGATGTCAATGGCAAAAAAACTGCCAAGAATATGGATCAAAGCCCTGGGATAGAGAATCAACCAGCTCATCCACTCAGTCACTGCAGAAGGAAAATGCTGTGAGCAGGTAATGGCTTAGCCTGATCCTTCTTGTCAGAAATGAGGCCATCCAAGAGCCATTTATTACTGCAAAGTGTTAAAAATGGGTGTTTAGGGCAGAAAGTGCTTTGTTAAGCCTACAAAACAGAAGCAGGCATCAACACTGGGCCATGTCTCTTCCAGGTCCCCTTCTCAATTCTTCTTTTGCCAAAGCTCTGAATGCAGCCCATAACTTATCTGGAAACATTATTAGTAAAGTGAAAATTCACTAAGTTTAGACACTCTTGAAACTTTGTTTAGAGTCAACACAAGAAAACCACAAATATGGCAAGTGAAGATGTTTTGGTCATCTTTCTTTAAGTCAAAGCAACAGCTCTGGGACATGTCTCCTCTTCTTGCTGTTGGAATTGTCTTCCATTTTTTTCCCCTGAAAGACTTAGCTAGCTCAGAAATAGTCTTAGCATCACCTTGGATCCACTGAAGGTGTGAGATCTCTTCAATGAGAGTCAACTGGGAGGGTGTCCAAACTTCTGCACCTGCCACAATTCGATGATGATGATGATGATGACAAATGTGTGAGCAAATGACAAATGAATAATAAGATATGTTCAAACTAGTATAAAGTTTTGGGCCATGCAGAGGTTATGTCAGTTTCTATTCACTTCAAGAGTCACTGAATCACAGCCTTTGGCCTACACCTTTGTCCACAACACGGCTGCCACGCTAGCTCACAACAGTCTTTCCTCGGTGTGGAGGCTAACTAGGTTGCCCCTGGAACAGTACTTCACTAACAGAATCCTTGAACTGCAACTGGACTATTGAAAAACATCCCAAAACCCAGCAACAAAGTAAGTCCCTATACTCATCAGAAGACAAGAGTGAAAGACATCCTGAAGCTGACTTTTCACGTGAGAGGAACCTCAACTGCAGACAGTCTCTCATGGCCAAAGGCCAAGATGTGAAGACAAAATATGGTAAAAGTGACTGGATTTGCTGTTTTCCCCCAAGGAAGTGGGATAAATGCAGCCTTTGCTTTACTTTGAGAGCACAGAAAGCATTAATCCACCAAGGGAAGGGGTCAGACCTCAGTGCAACCAGGAGGTCAGTGGTGGTCAGTCCCATCTCCCCAGTGGGCAATTTGCATTTCCATTGCTGCTGCTGCTGCGGGCAGGTTCTTAGTGGGACTCTTATCAAGGCCTGTCAAAGCTAGGTCAATATTTACAGTTGGGCATGCTGAAAGCATCTGAATTACAACAATACTTTGGGCAGAGAATGTTGCAATGGAAGAATTCTGCGGCCCCTTTTTGATGGCACCCTCTGCTTTCAGGGAGTTATGGGCACTAAGGAGAACTCCAAGTCCAAGCTGGCAGAACCCATGCCCAATAAGATGCATTCAGAAATGCATTTTGTTCAAAGAAAGGGAAAGAGGCAGGAGGGAAACAGATGATTAGGAAGAGCATCGGAGTGATTGTCTAAGGCCCTTTTCTCCACCTCTCTGTGAGATCAACCCACTTTAAATCTGAATGTGTGGACTCAGGTGGGAAATCCTTTGAAACACTTAATGGTTGCATTTCATGCAGTTGTAGAAAGTCTTTTCATCTATAGTTCTTCTAAGTTTTGATTTATGATTGTACAACCTTTTTTTAAAAAAGGAGCACGTGAGGAGGACGAGGACGAGGAGGAGGGATTTCAGGAAGGCTGATGGACTGAGAGCGTGGAAAATGTTTCCGTTAACACTTGGCAAGCAAAGCCCACAGAACACAGATGAAGAGAGATAAGCTATAAAAACACCATTTGGGCTCACTTGCTAGAATAGCAGCTTGTAATCCAATTCCAAGTCTCGCTGCCAAGTGTTACACACAACATATCTGCCTATCATATTCTCTTCGCCCACTCTGCTGCAAAGATTAACCAACAGACGAACGAGCTGCAGCTCCAAAAACTGGCTGAGGATGGATGGGGACAATCGTTGAGAATTTATGCCCCAGAAAAAATGGCGCGTCCCTTTAGTGGTTTCATTTCCTTCTGCATTGGGGGATCACAGTGCCTTATTCGAGGACTCATAACTTTTAAAAATTGCTTCTTTATGGTCAGTTCCGAAATACAAAGCCCGAAAGAAAGACTGCAGCAGGCACTTGAAATGAGTAGCCTGGTGATACGGTCACCATCTGTTGCTGAACACCTATGGGGAGAGCTGGGTTTTTTTTCAAACCTCTGCTAACTTTCATCTTATAATTAATTAGGAATTAATTATAACCAGATCCAAAAAGATACGCAGAGCCATCTACTTTACTAGGCCTGGAATAGCAAGAACATAAACATCTAAAATTATTTTGGCTTTTGCAGCATTGAATTATTCATGCAACATGTCCAGAGTGCAGAAAGGGTTTAAAAAGCAGCCCCAGTGATGAAGGGCTGGGCAGGCTGTCATCGTGCACCCTGAAGCCATCTTGGACGGATGCAGCCCCCAGCCTGCTTTGAAGTGTGAAGAGCTCATTTTCCTCTGATTTCGTATTGCTTTTCTCTCTCTCTCCTCGTTCCTCCTCCACACCCACCCAAATTGCTATGTAAGCTGCAAATATCACTTTTGGGCTCACACTGGCAATGATTCCCAAATGGGTTGTCAGTCAAGTTTCACTGCTTTTACGCTTCTCCTCCAAGGCTTGAATCTGAAGCAAACATAACTTCAGTTACCAGAACTTTCTTTAACATTTTCCCTGCAAATGGGGAGGAGAACATTCTCTCTGCAATAACTCATGGGCAGTCAAAATAAGGAGGCCCGAGGCCAAGTGAATCTGAAGCCAGTTTGTGCCCAGATTTAGCAAGCAGGATTGCATCTTCTGCATAACCAGCCTCCATGTTCTACTGCTCAGACTTTCTCCTGCCATCAGGACTCCTTCTGGGCCCCACTAGATGAGGCTTAGCAGTCATCTGGGTCTGAGCAAGTCCTCATTCTACCTCCCTTCTAGTCCGGGGTGCACTTACACAGGGAGTTGGGGAGATCATGGTATTTGGGGTAACGCCATTGCCATCAGCTTATCAGTCTTGTCCAACCCTCGGCCATGCCCCTCTGCCTGGCAGCGCCTCCTTCAGACCAACCCATGGGCCAATCATGGTATCTTGGAATAATTTACAGATACATGAAGGAAGGTTGTGCTGCAAAAGAAACCACTTTGCTCCTCTTTATGGGTAAATAAACCACTTTGCTCCTCTTTATGGGTAAACCACTTTATGGGTAAATCTAGAAATCGCAAATCAGAGTTTTCTGTTTTGGTCTTGCCAGTGAAATAAATTTGGGTCCAATTATATAGGACCTGCAACAGGTGCTATCCCAAAGGCAACCTTCAGGGGCCAAAATGCTTAATTTTCTGTTGTGATTTTTGAGGCTTTCTCAAAAGGAAGAGTGAGTATGGAGAGGGAAAAGGAGCTGGAAGCCCCCATGAAGCCATCCTCTATTTCCCCACCCACAAAAAGAGGCACATTTGGGGCCACCTGGACTGCAGGAAGTGAAAGGGAGAACAGGAGCACTAACCCACCCCCACCCCAAAAAAATCACCTTCTGAGGGTTCAGGAAGCTCAGCTGCAGCTCCCAACACCTGAAGGCCAAGGGAGGAGGACACCATATTCAAAGAAAGAGCCAAATGCTGTCCTTGGTCTGGATTCAAGGCTGGCTTCATTCCTTTTCAGAAGCCCAAAGTCTCCTTTATGGACTAAAATAAAGACACCTTAATCCCCACATTTTTCTTGTTGTTATTTCGGAGGACACAGCAGACTCAGAATCCTCTCCAGAAGGCATGGGAATCAGCTCCTGCTCAGGATGATGACAGGTGATCCTGTTATTACCAAGGGTGGAACAAGGAGAGCTAAAGTCTATTTTATCAAGACGTGCCTGACCTTGGGGAGAGAGAAAATTAAAGAATAGGATTCCTTCTGCAGAGTCTTGGCTCCAATTGCTCTTGAGCCGGGCATGCCACTCCAAGGGCAAAAACATATTTTTATGATACGCTGACACAGGGGGCAGAGCTCCAGGGGTTACCCCAGATTAGAAAGCAGCGTTAGCTTCCCTCCTCCATCCATCAGAAGGTCTAGAAACAAGCTTTGTGGATGTCCTCTTGGGATGTGGCGTAAGGCAAGCAGCGCTGAGCTTCAGCTTCTGTCTCCTGGATGGGGGCGGGATGAACAGGAAGCAGCCAGTAATGGGTAGCCATGGTTTCTCGCCCTTCACAACAGCCCTGGGCAGGAGGGCAACTGTTCATGATTCACACAAGGTCCGAGCAGCAGCTGTGCAACCGGGCTCCTCAATTGCTCAGCAATTCCGTTGAGGACTTCATGACCTACAGCAGCTGCTGGACTTACTGCCTTCCCCCCCCCCCCCCCAATTTATAAGGGCGACAACAGCATCAAACCAAAGCTGGGGGAGAGGTAGTGGAGAGCCACACTCCTGCGAGACAAGGCCTTCTGTGCCAGGATCCAAAAAATGAAGTTAACCAACTAGAAAAGCAGAAAAGATGGAAGGCTTTGAATCATCTCCTCCCTCTCCCTCTCTCTCTCCCCTCCCTCCCTTGCTGGGACTCTGTGAAGCAGCAGCAAGTGGCTGAGACAGGCTCTGCTGAACACAACAGATTGAAAGATCACTTGGAGGCACAGAACTTTTCACACTGTTCCTTAATCGTGGCCCACCCTCCATGTTGTGACTTAGCCGTGGCATGCAATTAATGCAAATGTACAACACTGCGCAAGAAAGCAGAACGCTAATAAAGCCCAGAGAGTTCGAAACACAAAGGGCTGGCCAGGCTTTGAGATCTCCAGAGGAAATTCCTTCCTAAGGTCTTCCGTGGCCCTCGCATCGACTTATGGGGCCTCTTTGATGTTCTTCCCTACATGTTTTTTTTTTTATTTTCCAGAGCAACTTGAAATTGCCATCTTAGTCCTTTGGCTCATTTCATTTTACTAGAGAGCAGGAGTCTCCAACCTTGGCAACTTTAAGAATTCTGGGATTTGAAGTCCACAAGCCTTAAAGTTGCCAAGGTTGGAGACCCCTGCTGTAGAAGACAATTCCAGTCAGTGATCAAGACTCCTTCAGAGGAAAACTTTTGTACGGCCAACTCCTGTCTCGAATCAGTTCATTCGGCTTGTAGAAGTTCCGTTTCTAAGTATCCAAATCTTCTAAGTATTCCTAACAGCCTTAGGCAAATCTACTACTAACCTTTGCGGAGACTTTACACATCTAATTTATGCTCCAGACTAGAAGCCTCCATTCCATCAAGTGAGGTCACAAAACCACCACGGTGGAAACTGTCAGTAGGAATTTTAAAGGATTAAAATTACTGTTTATTTATTCATCCCCATCTTTACATACAGCGAAGCACTTTATCTATGGACAAATAAAATGAAAAAATTAATAAATAAAAGCATACAATTAAATAAAATCAGATAAGCTACTCAAGATACTTATAGATTTCCCAAATTCCACAGGCTGGAAACTTTTCCAGATGGTGGTAAAGCTTATAATATCCCTGTATATACATTACTTTATGCATTTGTTGTTGTTATTGTTATCCCTAATAAAAGATATATCTATTTATTTTAATAAAGTGTTGACAAATGGGATCAATCAAATTCAGACCAAATCTTAAACTGTTGAAAATGAACCATTTCAGGTTTTATTTTGAAGGAGCAAACACGTCCGGTTTCTGCCCAATTGTGTCTCTGCTGTATCAAATGCCCTTCAATATTTTTTAAAACTTTGCAGGAACATACTTTTTATTCCATCAAGTGCAATTGTTCTGGAAAGCTATATGCCTTTGAAAAGAGAACAGTGAAATGAAAGTGCCACCTCAACCATAACGCTAATATAAAAAAAGAATAAAAAATATAATGAATAAGCACAAACCGGCAAGGATAAATAAAAAATTGCAAAGACTTGATGTGGACAGTGAAGAATACAGGGAGGTATCCGAGTGACTACACATCAAACGAGGAATTATCCATATTTGTGAGGAATTCATTCCAGCAAGAAATTGAACCAGGAACCCTCAGCATCTGGCGGCACTGAGCTGAGGAACGAAGATTCCCTTGGACTGTGACCGGGCGAAGGCTGGCGTCCCAGATAGCCTCCAACAGGCCCAACCGCCAATGCAAAACACACTGACCACCGACTGCAATAGGAAACAAGGAGCACCCATGGCCATGAATGCTTCGTCAACCCCGCCTTTCTTCTTACAGGCCAAAGCCTTCCTATTAGCTCAATGGTGCATTCTGGCACCCACTTCAAAACCCACCCGTAGCAACAAGAAGAAAGCCCGAACGCTACCCAAGAAAATACAGGCAGTACAGGTTCCCTTTCAATTTGCAATAAGAAGCCAGTACAATAGATGGTGGGACATTGAGTTGGTGTTGACTCAAAGCAACCGCATTAATAGATTTTTCTCGACAACAATCTGCCTCTAACCTGGTTTCCCAACAGTGCACCCATCGCCACTGTAACTAGTCCATCCCTCTTGTTGCTAGCTGTTCTCTTCTTCTCTTTCCTTCCAGCTTTCTCAGCTCTATAGCCCTTCTCCCAGGAGCTGGGTCATCCCATTACGCATCCGATGTAGAATAATTTGGGACTGTACCTCAAATATGAACACTGGACTGATTTCTCCTTCCATCCATTTGTGTATTTCTTGGCTATCCGTTGTATTTTTGGAACATCTAACATCCACATTCAAAATGGTCAATATCCTTTCTATTTCTGCTTCTTCGAAGTCAAAATGTTGCATCCTTAAAGGGTCACGGGGGAAAACATGGGCTGCCTAATCCTGATCTTTGCAGACGGAGACACATCATGGCACTTGAATATCTTTTTCTACATCTTCATTGCTCCCAGCCAAGTTCTAGTCTATGGCATATTTCTTATTATCAGTTAATAGATAGTCCTACAAAGCAGAAGCCATCTGACTTTTCGGTATCTTCATTATCAGTTCTAAGGCTGGTTGCTCTACCTGTTATCAACAGTTTGGTCTTCTTTATAGTTAATCTTACTTGTATTATGTACTTTTGTTGCTAGAATTCCCAATATCCAGAGTAGTGTTATCAGCACAGGAGGGAACCACACTCACCCTCTCCCCATCTAGCACACAAATTGCCTGACTAAAGGGAGAGTACGGAGCTTTGTTTCCCTCGTTGGTCCAACTGGAACCTGCCAGGCTCACCCTCTTCTCTCTAGACCATGGCTTCCTGTCCTGGGTACAAATCTCCCATAAGGATGAGGGAGGTATTCTAGGATGCCCATTTTCCCAAAGATATCCCACAGCCTGGCATGCCTAGCACAATCAAAGCCTTCTTATAATTGATGAGGCACATATTGACTTCTTTTTGATATGCTTTGGCTGCCTCAATTATCAGCAGGCATCAGCAATGCTGTCTCATGTTCCTCATCTTTTTTCAAAACAAGCCTGAACATCTGGCATCTCCTTGCATGATTCTAATCTGCAGTGGGTGAGCTTAAGCACTTTTGACAGCATGTAAATTAAGAGTATTGTGCAACAGCGTGAATATTCTGTTGATATCCTCCTTTCTTTGTATTGGTATGTAGCCCGGCCTTTTCCAATATGTGGGCGCTCTGTTGTCCCCCAGATTTGCTGGCCTAGTTTGATTAGAACCATTATTGATTCTTATTCTGTTGTTTGTCCTAATCCAGAAGATATTCTGGCAACCCCTATAGCCAACTGACCCGATCATGACCAAACAATACCATTATCGTCATCATCGTCGTCTAGACCTAGAGGTTCTTGTTAAGAGAATCTTGGATGCTGACATACCTACTGCACAGAATTTCAACAGAACCCTTCCATCTTTCCTTGATCTTCTTTGAACGAGTTCCTATTTACCACTGATACTAGTCTGGGGGTATAACCTTCTTCTGAGTTCGCAGGCCTTCTACTTTGCTGAGTCTTTTTCCACCCTTGATGCCTTTATGGATTTTTGTCATAATCATGCTTCCTGTCTCTTCTTACAGGCCTTTGAAAAAAGACTTACTGAAAATTAACGATACTCAATTTGCAATGTTCTAGTATATAGAGAAACTGGTGTATTTTACTACAAACAGTACCCATCAACTGATAGCCAAAATATTAAAGAACTTATGATACTATTAAACTGAGAATTTATTTTTAGAATGAATTGTATCTACCATGTCTTCATTCAGCCCCATAGGATGCTCTTATGCCCGATAATGCTGCCACTAACAACGTAAAGAGACAACTTCTCTTAATGACAATCCCTAATTTGTTCCTCATCTCAGAGACATTCCTCTCCTTCTAAGCTGCTGAAAGTGGAAAAAAGTTGTGTACAGTGAGGCAGAAAAAGCATTTTGGGGATTAGCAACAGCACCTCAGAGGTTCTAGCTGGCATTACGTGAAACCTAATCAAAAGGCCACCAGTTCTGGATCCCTCACTGGTCTTTATTTGCCCTTCTTGGTTGCTTATCTCCAAAATCCCCAAATGGGCTAAATAGCATATGGTCCCCAAAAGCTATTCCTTATCCAGCAAAAAGAACACCCCAGAGTGGACTCTTCATTTGGAGAAGTCCCAGTGACACAATTTTCCTCCGCTTATCTGGCATCTCACGAACACCTCCAGGTCTGCTGAGACACTCAAATCAGGACAAATGTGACTGCTCCACAAAGCTTTTCCTTGAAAAGGAAGAACCAAAGAAGTTTCCCTTCCCTTGATCTGTGCTGCCAATCCTACCTTACAAGAATCATAATTCTATTAATCTCTTCCAGGTAAACAAAGGGGCTCTTGAGTACACGAGAGATGCACACGCACCAGGGAAAAGCCGAAAGGGTGTGGGTGCTTTCCCCAGAGAAAACAATGAGACCTATTCAGTGTAAAAAAAATCTTATGCCAATTAAATACGTTTGAGTCGTGTAATTATAATTGCGGTAATGAACGGCAAAGAGCAATGTTGCTTGCACAATACCGGTTTTCTATTCGGTTTGATGCTTTAGTTCCCATCTTCGTTCAACTATCCTTTGGTGCGTCTTCATATCAGATCTCTCTGCAGATTACTTTCAAAGCTCAGTGAGGAATGTTGCATTACCTGCGTTGAGAAATGTTAAACACCCTTAAATTGTGCCTCTACGTATCATCTCTTCAAAGAGTTCTGCGGCAGAAGCACTATTTTCGAAATATATTTGATTAATTCGTGGCCCTCAAAATGAATGCCACACAGGAGCTCCAGCATCTGTATTTTGTGTCAAGGCGAGGGCAAGAGGTCACCCAGGCCAATCCGGGACTCTGGGTTTTTTTTACTTTCCGAGGTGGGAAAAACAGGGCTGCGTTTCCTCCTTGACAGCCCACAAGAAGCCCTGACCAGAAACGGAATTGGAAGAGGAACCCCAAAAGTTACTCCACGTAGCTGAGGACATGCCACCATGTCTTGTTGCGGACATGGTGGCAACAAGAATCCACAATCTGCCCAGCATGGGCCACAGTGAGTGGATCACTCGGCTGCTTAAGATAAAATGCTGACCGCAGCTTTGAGCAATCTCCATATCTTCATTTTTTCCCCCTTCCTACTGAATCAATTAACGGTGTTAAATATTTAACACATTAGTCTTATGCCACTGAACAGCTGAGAAAAGTGCAAGGCAGGAAATGGACCGGAAGTGGGGCAAACAAAATGAACTCAGGCAAAATAAACACGTTAAGTTGAACACATAAACAAACAGAAGGACTCAAGGGACTGAAGTAATAATGTCAGTTCCATTCCCAGCAGCCTCTAGATCTTCACAGGCCTCATGCTAAAAACAGGGCAGAGCTCCCTAGTGGTGCAGATCCCTACCAGAATCTTCCATTTGTGGGGTTTGCAATTTTTTTTTGGTCTATCTGCGGCTGGGGGCTGAGTGTGGCACCCCCCACTCCAGCATCAAAGACTGAGCAGAACAAGGCCAAGGGCCACCGCATTTCCTCTGAAGTTGCAACGTTAGTTTTCAGATGAATCATTTGAGTGGTGCGTAAGCCCTGGACAGAAGGCACCCTGCACAAACAAGCTGTGTTTTACCTGGTGCATTGACATGGAGAGAGAAAACCTGGCTAGCCCAAGAGTGCAAATGGTCTAGGCACCAATCCAAGCAACAATGAATCAAACCAGCTAAGGGACCAAGCAGAGATATTTCATTGCTTGCAGGTGGGACCCACTGGAGAACTATGAAGATTCCCTCGGGGGGTGAGATGGATGGCAGAAAAATGAATGAATGAATGAATGAATGAATGAATGAATGAATGAATGAATGAATGAATGAATGATCGATCCAAAACACGGCAGGGAACAGATTGCCCTTCGCCCTTCCCTTTCATGTATGCAAATAGACGCCAGTCCATAATGATATCTTGCTTTCCAAGAACCCAAAACCATAAAGGCAGCAGCCATTTTGCCAGACCCAACTTGGGAGAGGAGAGGCGAGTTGCATGAAGCTGCCCTCCAGCTGCCTGTTCAGAAGACCTGGATTGAGGTGGAAGGAGGGCGTGGAGGCTCACCACTGAAACAGCCTCTTGCCCGGGCAGCCGAGCATCCCGTGAATAGATTCCTGACAGTCGGGAGCAAAGACTTTTACACCTTCGGGCTCACCTCTGCCCCTGTAATGAGGACGGCTCCTCTGCAGCCCCTCTCAAGTGCCGTTCACCTCTTGCCTCCACTGATCAGTCGACTGTTTCAAAATGCATCTTTGTCACAGGAGGGAGAACCTGTCACAATATGCATACCAAAGAGGGTTTATCAGAAACCAACGGTTGTGCTGATGGTAGCTGTGGAGAATCAGATGACACAATGCAGTCATTTCTGAGCTGGCTGAGACTGTCCCCCTCATATCTAGATGTCCCAACCCTGCTGGACATCAGAGAAGCGAGAAGAGACCCACTCCTTCTTCACCTGCAGCCCTTAGAGAATGCGTCTCCCACAGACGGTCAGTCCTGCTTAAAGCACTTACAGCCCTCAGAACTAGGAAAGCACGGCCTCCGGGCGCCCACTTCCTCTTCCCCTTTGACAAGGATGCCCCGAACTCATCCTGAGACCGAAGGGCCTTAAGCCATGGGAACTAACTCAGCAGAACAACAGTGCTGCCTAATTACACACAGAACCGCACTGAGGAGTAACTCGTCATCCAGCTGGGGCCCTTCCATGTAGGGTGCTCAACCCAGTTCTTCATCTTGATCTCCGCCCCATTTGTTCACCTTCAGTTCTGTAACGCAACTCACTTTCTGCTGGATTGCTTTATAATTGAGCAAAGCCCTGACAGAAAGCCTAAAAACACAGCGGCCACAGGTCGCCAGTTCCAAGTCACTGCATACAATCTCCTGAAAGCACAGAGGAATTGGATTCAAGGCTTCTCTCCACACCCCATGCCCACATCACCTGTTTTCCACTCTCCTTAAAAAAAAAAGGTATTAGTGGTTTATTTCCGCCAAGAAGAAAGAAGGTGATTACCAACTCGGACCGTTTTGAAAGGAGACCTGACTGAGCCACCAGGCTGTTTCTAACCCCTTAGTTCCCAGGCAGGAGATCCAAAATCCCAGCTGGGGTGGACTGGTGTGGAAGGACAGCATCTCATTCAGGCCTCAGTCGTTTTCCCAGGTGTAACGGGTGGCAGTTCTGGGCCAGGGACCGGGAATGAGATGCATCAAAGAGGGCTTTTTCAGTGTCCCTATGATGGGTTTCAGTCCTACCTGGAATTTAAATTTATTTCCCTGACCTGACAGCACCATGCTGAAGCTAATTCAATAAAGAATTGTGTTTAGCAAATCTTGAGGCGTAACACTGCTGCTGACTCACATAGGGATTTATAGTACTCGGACTTCCAGGTTCTTCTGCATCATATGTATTCATTCTCAGCAGCTGAATGTTTTGTGACACAATATGCTCCACACAATAATGTCTCACAGGCATCAGATATTAATGTCAAATGTGCAATCTTAAGGCATCCACAGGTTTCCAGGTGTTTTATCAGGAGTGCAGCATGAAGAGGAGCATTCTGAGCAGGAGTACCTGTCCAAGGTCCGTCCAGAGTAGAAGAGCTGAGCACATTGCACTTCAGCCCTTCTGCCAAAGCCTTTGGAACTGGTCTGCAGAAGCAGAAGCCACAGGGGCACCAGAGTGTTTTACAGAGCCAGTCAGGCTGGCTGGTGTCTCTTGCACCCCACTCCCTGAGCCGTCTCCATGGCTCATCTGGCAGCCAATGGATTTCCCACCCCTTCCGTGCTTCACCTCAAGCACTGACCTTCCAGCTGTTCCTTCCTCCTGAAAGTCTTCTGGACAAAACAACCACGTTTCACCCTCAATCCAGAATCACAATGCCTTATTTTGGTTCCCCTTCAGACCAAATACGCAGGTCTACATTTTTGCATGAATTGCCGCAAACCAGAATTCTGACCTTGCCTACTTTAGAATAGTCCTGTTGGGTTAATGGCACACATCCCTTCCAGCAACACAGGCCTGGGGTGATAAGGTTTGCTTTGTGCCACTTGCCAAGATGGAGAGGATACCAGCATTACACTATCTGGTCCTTAGGAGCAAGGGGAGGTATAATGGTTGACATTTCTTGTTGACTCTGAATTAGAGCATCTTCTAATGAAGCTCACTTCAAAATCATTTTAAATCCATTTGCTCATGTCAACATCAATGTACTGAGCATTAGCTACCAATTAGTAAACGAGAAAATATTCTTTAGATAATCTGAAATTGTGGTAAAATATTCAACATGCCATTCATTTACAACCAACCGCTCTAAAAAAGCAAATTACTGGAACCAGCTGTCACACACCAACGCAGTTAAGGATACCAAGCTATTTAAGTCACTCTCTTGTTTTTTCCTTCAGAAAACATTCTAGTACCTGACTGTGGCTGAGTTGATGAATATTTTGAGGTGTTGACTGCTTTATTTGCATTCCCCCTCCCTCCATGCAGCTAAACAGCCATCTCGCCTTTACTGATATACAAGGCAATGAAAGCAGTTGTAAGAATGTTTAAATCATTAGTTCAAACCAAGCATCACCTGCCCACAAGTCCTGCACATCAAAACATTGGAGCTGAGCTCTGGAGGTGTTGCAGGGGCAGATTCATATTAAAATTCCATATGCTTTAAAGGCTGAGTTCTCAGAAAACGGAACAAAACACAGAGAAGGTCATTTACATGTCGATTATCTTCCAGACAACACATTTCCACCTCTCCCACCCACCTCATCTCCAGGAGCAACAAGCTTAATCCACAGGAACTGTGCTTAACCATCTTTCTCTCAAAAAAGGTCACGAAGAGCCCTTGCAGCCCAGCAACAACCCCCGAGTGACATTTCTTGAGCGAGAGGGTCCAGGAAGGGCAGAAACACGCTTTCGGCAGAAGGAACTCAAACAGGTGAGAGATCAGCTCTGCATGAAGAAGGAAAAGAAGAACCTTCCCTGCAAACAGAGATGTACCCGGTGCCCTCTTGACACAAAAGAGGGAAGTCTTGGTGGAGAAAAAGAACATTTCCTTCCTCTGCTTGGAGCTCCAGTCAAGCCATTTAATCCACCTGGACCCAAACAGCTTCTTGATGCCGCCAATGACGAGGCCCTATTTTTTATTTCTGCCATTAAAAAAATATCCACAGGTAATTCAGCCACAAGTGGGAAGGACTATGTCTCCTGAGGTACCACCATCCTTACGTGCCGAGGGAAACTTTAAATGCAGGTCTACATGTAATGGTACCCTCCACACTTTTAGATGGAGGTGTGCATTTCCTCTGCACCACAAGGCCAAAATTAAACCCCCTTCCACCCAATTCAGCGACAGGATTTGGGCTCCCAAGGCCCGAGCCACCATCCAGAACCCGCCGCACATCTTCCGCCTTGGGTTGTGGTCACTGTGTTTCACTTCTTCACCTCTGACATCTCCAAAGGCACAACTTTGTGCAGAGGGACCGATCTGTCGGAGAAAGGCTGGGGGAACATTCGCCCCCTTGGTTGCCCCCACCACCTCCTGTAATTTCCCTCAACCCTTCCACTCCCTTGCTTTTAAGCAGGTCTTTGGATTTCTCCTCCCAACAAATCAGTCTGAGTAATTCTGTTATTTAAACAAAGCAATATTTCAAGGGAGCCTGCCACTTAAGACCTCTCCTGTACTTTTTCACTTTAATGCACAGGCTATAAATAAACTACCTCAGACAGCATTCCAGGGATATGTTTTTTTAAAAAAAAAAATGTTTCCTGATTATGAAAGACTGTTTTGAAACTCTTTTTTCCCCCTGCGTAGGTATTTATCATTTTCAGATCATTTTCACTCCAACTGGGAGCATGTTTAATTCTTTAGTGGGGCCTGCCAGATTAAGCTTTCGCCAAAAAGTATTTTCTGCCTTGGCTTTATCAGAATTTGAAATGGGAAAAAAGAGAACTCGCGCTTATGGCAAAGGAACCAACCCCTCTTGGAATCCATGGAGCTCTTTGTGCTCAGAAACCCATTAATCTCAAAATCCCTGAGGCACTTCCAAAAACCAGGAGACGCAAGGCTGATCTACCAATACTAGCAGCCTCTGTTTTGCTCATCTTTCAATTACCGAAGGTCCATTACACACTCTGCCTTATAAAGAGAGCCGATTCTGGAAGGCAATCCAAGGTCTTCAAAGCCCATAACCGCATGATGTAACACAATCCAGAATTACCAAAGCCCACCCCTCTTTCTGCAGCTTCTAAGACTGGACACTGCAACCATCAGACTTATATATATAACCATCTAACTGGGATGAGGAAAAGTAGCTTTCCTAAGAACCGGCATTCTGAGCCTCAGGCAAGCATTAAGAATTAGAGCTCACTGTGTTGCGCGCAGAAGATATGCCAACCCCATTTGCATGGACAGGACGTCTTCTATGCCTGCTAGAAGAAATCTATGGGGTGGACTGGGGAGGCTGGGTTAGAAAAAGAGATTTATTGTGCTGTAAGTAGATGCTCTACAACATAGCATTGTTTGGCTTATACACAGGACAAAATTATTGTAACAGGTTAAAATATGTTGTCTGTACACTCACATTGTCTTCCATTTTCCTCCAGAATATTTTGGAATAGCAGCCATACACATAAACACTCAGACTAGGCTACTCAAGAACATTTTCATAAAATCACCTCCAATCTACTGCTACTTGCTCTTGTCATCCTATTAAACCACGAGATACTCTCCAAATGGTTGCTTTTAATGGTTGTCTGCCCAGCAGCCTGCAAAAATGAAAATCATCTTCAAGGACCTCCCCCCCCCCCACACACACACAAATTCACTGTATTTCCAACACAAAACACTGCATACTTCCAGTCTCACCTAGACCATACTAAACCATCCATACTGGGAACTCTTAAGTGATGTGAAAAAATAAGCATCTTTGGTGAAAAGATGCTTATACTTTCACTTATTCTTTGGTGGAAGCCTCCGAAGAACAGAGAGATCCTGAGGATTAGATGCAGCAGCTGTTGCCTTTCTCATAACAGAACCAAATTCAGACATTTAAACCTCTCAGGAACTCTTCTGATTCCAGGTCACACGTCCGTGAGATCTCTGAAGGGAAAGGTTAGTTAGGAGAATTGAATCTGCATTGCTGCAATGCAGAATTTTCACCCCAAAGTATTATTGTGCTTCATAGGTGTCCTCTAAGTGTCTGGTCAACTGAATGGACCTACTCGAGAGGGGGTTGGAGACCAAAGAGGAAAGTCAAGCCAGTGTGCTGGGGATACCTCTTTGCTGACACAACCAGGATCCGAGTTTCAGAACAGGAAGCAGAGTGGACCATCAGCACCGCAATCACAGCAGCGTTTGTCAACCTTGGCAATTTTAAGACGTGTGGGGCTCAACGTCCAGAGTTCTCCAGCCAGCATGGATCTGGGAGTTCAAGTCCACACCTCTTAAAAGTTGCTGCTACAGCTCAAGAACCCTAAACTACAGCAACCTCCTACGCAACATGGCCAACCTATTCTTGAGGGTCACGGGGCTACACTCCACAGGGAAAAGAAGGCAGATCATTGACATGTTCTTTCGATTCCTTAACCTTGTTTAAAACAAAACAAAAAACAAAATAGAAAAGACACATGCACAGAAAGTCTCCTAGAAAACTTATCCTGGACATCCCACTGCTGCCTGTTGGTTTTCTTCTCCTTTTTTTCCTTACAGTGAGGAACATATGCAGCAGCTTTTAAAAGAAGAGACCGGGGCCCTTTCCCCACCCAACGATTGAGTTATACCGATCCATGTTTCTTGGACCCATCGACCCTCAGGAGCAGAAACTGCATTCAGGGAGAATCTTCACAGGAAAGAGGGGACGGAGAAAGGACAGGAACGGTATATACCCCTCCCTTCCCACTGCCCTCCTTTTCTTCTCCGTCTGCTTTGAAAGGAAGGTTCTGCTCTTTGCTTTGGGCTGCTATTAAATCCTCCACAGATCTAAATCCTACACGGACACAGTCAGATCTAATTAAAAGCCACTCTAAAAAAAGATGGCATTTTACATATGCAAAAGAAAAAAAGAAACCTGCCTAAATTGGATTGCACTGAAGTAATGTGATCTATTAACGTCTCAAATTATAGTATGCAAATTTTGATAATTCACTGATATTTATAAGATTCGACTCAGGAAACTCGTCCAGGCTGAGACCACGGTAAAATGGCAAGTTCAAAGATAGGAAGGGAATGGACTTCATCCCTTCAGTCCCATAAAATGCCATATCTACCATCAATTTTTTTAATTACCAGTTGATCAGCACACAGGTGGTGTAATAGTTTTTAGCTTTCAATTACCAAACTTATCAAAATCCCCACCAAAAATGGCTTCTCCAGAGATGAAATAGTAAGGCTTGATTATTCATCATTACATAATGAATTATTTGTTTTTAAACAAGATGTCCGATTACTTATGTAATCCATCTGGAAAGGTCAGTTCACGGGACCAATTTTACCCAGGCGCATGTGAGTTTACCTTTTTTTGTTTGTTTGTTTGTTTCATTTCTGAAGTTCTGAGTAAAACTCTTTAGAGATCATTCCAAGATGAAGAAAACTCCAGAAAACTTTGCTACAGGTAGTAAACACCTTGCATTTGTTTCCTAAAGATCCAATTCAGATGAAAGGAAGGTGGTCCTGATTTAAGACCACTGCTACTTGCCAAACATTACAAGCAGATACGAAACACAAATATGGATGGAAGTCCTGGCAGCCCCCAGCTGAAGACGCCTGCCGATCCTGGAGAGCCCCCAACCATCATTTTCTGTCTCTTCAGGAAATGGTTCCACTTCCCCTTGAAAATTAGGGGAAAGTCTTCTTCTGAGTGTCTTAGGAATCCCTCTGAACAATCTTCAGAATGTATACAGGTTTCCATTTTGTCCCCCAGTCGTGTGAAACTAGCTTATCCCGGTCCTGAACCAAAGAGCCGCTTCTCTGCAGCTCCTGCCCAAACCCTTCACTGCTCAGCCACTGCTGGGCTCTTCCCAATGTCAGCCCACCTCCCACCATTTTGGTGCGGCTCATTCTGGCGGAGGCTGCTTTGCCATTATTCTCCACAAGTAGCACAGGCAACTTTCTAACCTCTCCGTTGCAATGAATTCTTTCTGGAGTAGCAAACACACCTCTCGAAATATTCACGCAAAGGTGGATGAAATATTGTCACATAATTTAGGAAAATTATCCAAGAAGAGAACAAGACAAATCATTAACAGACAAGCAAACGGGCAAGGGCCTTGTCATAATAAAGAATAATCAAAATTAGAGCGTGAATTCTTCATCAAACATTTGAAATAAGCCTTATTGCAGGTTGCTGTGCAGCATTTTCATCAGGCCTCGAGAGTCTCACTCGATCCCTGGAAAAACCAATGCCACAAAATCCCATGAATCCTGGAAAATCTAGCTTTGCATTGTTCAGTGATCTCCAAAGAAGCGCAGCATCGCTCAGCTTGACCCTTCCTTGGACAGGAGACTAGGCAAGTGGGTCACCCAAGAGCTACCCTAAAGTCTCTTTCTTCCCCCTTCAAAACCTCCTAAGACTTTAAGCCTTGGCAGACTTCAGTTCCCAGAATTCCCAATCAGAATTCTGGGAATTGAAGTCTGCCAAGGCTTAAAGTTGCCAAGGTTGGAGACCCCGTCCTAAGAGGCAACACAGGAAAACAACACCAACGTGGCCATGCAACCACCAGGAGCCAAGCTCAGTTGGAGAAGGTCCTCAGCTCTCTTGGAGCATGCATTACACCAAAGGCCACCCTGAACAGCCCCAAATTCCACACAGGAGCAGCTGCGTCAAAGGCTCGAGAGATGCTCTGGCAAATGGAGCCTGGCCAAGCAGACCAATCCAAGTTGCTGGGACAGTCTAACCTGTTCCATGCAGCCGTTTGTGGTATTACTTTTTCTTTCCAAGTGCCCCAAACCATAAATTATTTTAATACTCTATGAGCAGACCCAAGCCACCTTATATCTCTGAGGTAGTTTCAGGCGAAGGCCTCGCTAATCCCCCCAAAAGGCATTTATGGCAAGGGTTTCAGCTCTCAGCCCCAAGGACTAAGAACAGAAGAAACAGGAGCTGCAGGAAAGATGCTTCTCCCACCATGTTTAACACGAAGGCCAAAAACCAGCACTTGGCTTCAGCCCGTCTCCATCTGTTCCTCCCACTTAAACCGATGTGGGCTCCCTTCCTGTTCACAGAGACGTTCATCACGGAAATCCTCCCCACATGAGGTTTCGGATGCAACATGGAAAAGCATCCTTGGCCTCCAGCTGTTTTCATGCCCTTCAACACTCAAGCCAACCACTCTGGATGCCTGGCGAGAATTATTCCACCTGCTGCCCAGCCCTTGTCAGGTTAAAACAAGGAGAGGGCGTGAAACCCACCCCTGGTATTCTGGGGGCTCATAGGAAGTGATTCTGGGGATCTACGAACTCAGCACAATTTCTGTGGGCCCGACTGGAGGACCTCCTATCAGCCTCCCCTTAACAAGCAAGGGCAGCTCTTAAAGGTGTTTAGGCCACAGTGCAATGAACTAAGGGCCGGAAGGGGTGAGGAGCACCAGATGCCTACAATGGCCATCCAAAGACCCCTTCTCTTGGTGCAGGGTCCTTAGGATGCCAGAATAGGGGCAGCTGGTCACCCATGAAGGTCTCATAGAGACTGGTGAGGCTTAGGACATAAAGAATCAGTGCAAGCCAAGTACACAAGGAGTCTCTTTGGTCTAAAGGTCTTTTCACCCGAGGTCCTTTGAACCAACTCAGATCCGAGTCTTCTTTCTTCCCTCCTAGTGCCACACCTGAGCAGAGCTCATCTTTTCTTCTACAATGGCTCGTTTTCTATAGGAAATGTCTCCTCAATTCATCTCCTGTATTTGCCTGTCACTACCTTGTAAAGGTAAAGGTTCCCCTCACACATACGCACTAGTCGTTTCTGACTCTAGGGGGCGGTGCTCATCTCCGTTTCAAAGCCGCAGAGCCGGCGCTGTCTGAAGATGTCTCCGTGGTCATGTGGCCAGCAGGACTAAACACCAAAGGCGCATGGAACGCTCTTCCCTTCCCACCAAAGGGGTCCCTATTTTTCTACTTGCATTTTTTTACATGCTTTCAAACTGCTCGGTAGGCAGAAGCTGGGACAAGGAACGGGAGCTCGCTCCGTTACGCGGTGCTAGGGATTTGAACCATGGAACTGCTGACCTTTCTGATCAGCAAGCTCAGCTTGTCACTACCTTGAGTTGTCTCCAATGGTCCAGATGGAGTTGTGTTGCCAGGACAGCGGCATGAGTTGAAACGGAGAGGTGGTCCATGGAAAAATCCAGGGCTTCTGAACTGGGTGACAATGACTGAACCCAAGGAAACTCCACTCACCCCCCCCCCCCTGATCACCTTCTAGGCTCAGGAATAAAATTTGCCACCTTTCACCTGCTCTTTCCTACAGGTGAGGTGGAAACATTCCAGATGGGTGCTTCTGCATTAAAATGGACTCCCACTTTCTTTTCTCTCAATAGGAAAAAATACTAGGAGGCAACAGATCTTCACTATGGAGCCAAGTTTCACAAATCAATTTAATTCCAGAATCCTGCTGACTAGTAGATACTGAAGGACGACGCTCGGTTTCCTTGGATAGCTTGTTTCAAAAGCAGGGCAACCAGGAGACAATCCTGGTTGCATCTGAGCTGGTCTCGGTTCTTCTGCTTCCCTTTAGAGCAAGGGCCTCCAACTTTGGCAACCTTAAGAATCACGCTTGGCCAATAAAGAATTCTATTCGATTCTACTTGTGGACTTCAACTCCCAGAATTCCTCAGCCAGCGAAGCTGGCAGAGGAATTCTGGGAGTTGAAGTGAACAAGTCTTAAAATTGCCATGGTTGGAGACTCCTGTTTTAGAGGATCTAGTCCCTGGATGATTGCCCTGCACCATCTGACCAAGAATGCAGTTTAAACCCCCTCTCCTCCAGGCAAACTGGACACAAAGAATAGAATAGAATAGAATTCTTTATTGGCCAAGTGTGATTGGACACACAAGGAATTTGTCTTGGTGCAAATGCTCTCAGTGTGCATGAAAGAAAAGAGACATTCATCAAGAGTCAAGAATCATAAGGTCCAACACTTAATGATCGTCATAGGGTACAGGTAAGCAATCAAATCACACTAGGAAACAGCCAATAAGTCCCACTGAACTTCAGCAGTTTTCACAATGCTGGAGAAGTCTCCAGCTTGGCTTTCTAACTAGGAACTATGTCCCTGCAGCATTCAAAATATTAGTGTTAAAACAGATGTACAAAATAGTTTGCTTTCCCCCAATCCTGGCCAATCCAAACAATTATTTTTCTTAAAATGCAGGGCTTAAATGCTGAGTGTTTCCAATAAAAGCTGCCATCCAATCCCCCCCCCCCCCCCCCCCCCCCCCCCCCCCCCCCCCCC
>BLBF01000059.1:850223-863486 GCA_015471245.1 Laticauda colubrina | reverse complement strand
TAGATAGATAGATAGATAGATAGATAGATAGATAGATAGATAGATAGGCAGGCAGGCAGGCAGGCAGGCAGGCAGGCAGGCAGGCAGGCAGGCAGGCAGGCAGGCAGGCAGGCAGGCAGGCAGGCAGGCACACTTTTGCAGACCACAAAACTTTGGTGTTTTGTTTTCTTAGGCCAGGAGAAATAAAACAGGAAGATTAAAGGTCTTACAAGACCTTTGTCTGCTAGGACCTTTTAAGAGCTCTTTAATCTTCCCATTTTATTTTCAACAGTCAGCCAGACAGTGGTCTCTAGGGCTCCCGAGGAAGCTAGATGCAGCTCAGGTACCTGTTTCAGTTACCTTAGGCAAATTCTGTGTCCTATCTTCCCTTGAAATGCTACATGAGTTTGTTCCAGGTTTTCCCTGCATTTTTATCAGGTCCCGTTTCATGCCGGTACCTATAGAGATGTTTGAGCCTTTGGCAACTGTAGAGTCAAGTTTTAATCATGCAAACAGGAGGCAATGAAGACAGGTGACTGCATGCAAACAGTTGCCACAGTGAGGACCACACAATGACCTTATTTGTTAGTGATGTTCTGTTTATAGCTTGCTTTCCTTCGTAGTTTACAATTAGAGCATCATTTAAATACAGTCATAAAATGGTACAGTAAATCAATAGAAAACGCACTCATTAAAATAATGGTCAAAGAAAGAGAAGGCATTCACCCTGTATTTATCAAGGGAGGCCCTGGATAAAGTCTCCAAGGGGCACCCAGAAGACATCATAAGCAGCACTGCCCCGATTCAAGCAGAAGAGCTTTTCAAAAGGAGGTGAGGTAGCTTTCTGGAGCCTGTGGCACTTGTAGCATAGCCTGCCCTGAGGATCTCAGCCATCAGCAAGTAGAGAGGGAAGGTCATTTAACAGATATCCTCAGTATCTGTTAAGTGCTTTCTGCTTCTGCTGGGTCTAATAAACTAAATGGTGCCATGGGTAAAGGGCTGGGGTTAAACTCTGGCAGAGGTGCACCAGCCCTTTGGGATCATGAGCCAGATCAAGTCCCAGGTTCTGCCTTCCCATCGGGATGGTGGTCAAAATGCCTGGACTCTGGAGATGGAGTGTCCCTTGCCTCTCAGGCCTGCCATGCTGAAGCCATTTGTCTCCTGCTTCCGCATTTGAACTTTTCAGGATGTCCACAGAAAGGTTTGTAAACATGGGAAGGTCCATTAGTGCCATGGTAGAGGGCGGCCCCCTGCCACGAGGAACTCCGGCCACCTTGGTGAAAAGGGAGGCCAGGAGCCAGGAGATAGTCCTAAAAACAAACATGCAGCCACCCACACAGCCCCACCTGCCACATAGACATCTCCCCTCCCGTGGCCACCCCGTGCCAGGGGTCCTAACGAGACCAAATGTCCCAGCTCTTCAAAGCTCTCCCTTTGTATGTTCGTGACACCAATTTGTCACTTCCAAGCCAGGCAGTTAAACCTGCCCAAATATTTCAGACAGCTGATGGCCTGGAGACTCTTTGCATTCTTGGACAAGGTGACCTTTCTGCACTCTCTATGACAAAGTACCCATTCAGAGACGGTGCATAATCCTCCCCCAACCTCAAGTGGAAAGTGTTCTCTGGCTTTTAGAAGAAATACCCTTCCCATCACCAGGTTTGTACAGCTGGATTTCCCCAAATATATCGAGGGAAACCTCTCCTTTTCCAGCCTGCCGAAATGGCCGATTCCTGCCGTAAGTGAGGTTGTGTCTTTGGGGAACCGGTGAATTGGTTCTGAGTTTCTGGGAGTCGGATTCCTCCCCTCCCCAAGCACATCGATGGATCCTCTGAACTCGGCCAAGTAAAAGAGACGGTTGCTCATCTCAGACTCCGTTTGAACGTTCAAAGCCTTCGCTGGCATCCAAGCTCTGCGACTGCCATTCAAAGGACGGTCTGGCTGCAGCTCATGTCCCTCTTTGAAAATTTCAGAGTTTATTCCAGCAACCCAGAGAAAGGAATAATCAATTGAAAGCCATTCAGATTTAACAGCTTTTTCTGAAAGAAATTGGAGAGCTCCGAGGACGGCTTTCTCTTCCCGCCGTGAGGCTCTGAAGTTGGGCTTTTGTGGGCCTCCTATTTCCCTGCCATCAAATGGAAGAAGACAGACGAGGACTGCTCAAACGACAGGAAAAGAGAAAAGCAAACTTTAATTTCCTTGCGTACATGCACTGCGACAGGATTTCACTGGACAAGGCTCCCTCCAGCCTAGACAGTCGCAACTTCACACAGACCATAATGCAACTTTCCCCATGATGAATACCATATTTGTTCCTAATTTAAGTGGCATATTAGTCAAAAACGGGATCAGCAAACTCTCTGATGTGATGTGTAAAGGGAGACGGAACATGCTGCTATCTTGTCACTGTAATTGATACAAAAGGGCTGGGATCCTTCAAGGAAGATTCTGGAGCTTAGGTAGAAACTGCTGGAAGTCCTCCCAGGTTGGGGGAAGGGGTCTTCTTTCTCTCAGATGGGCAAGGAGAGAATGGCTGGCATGGGAGATATGGAAACTCTGCGTTATCAGCCTCCTTCCACAGCCCAGGCAACGGCACCTGCAACCATGGGTGGACTCAGGGCTCAAGACAGAGGCAGCACAAGGCCCAGCCAGTTGTTCTTAGGTGAGGAATGGCACAGAGGCCAGCCCTGCCTGTTCAGAACAGCTGAAGAAGAGGTCAAAAGCTCAGACCTTCTCTGCTTTCAGCTGCTCCACAAGACTTACAAAGCCAGAATTAACCCAGCCTTTCAAGAGAAAGCATTCCCAGGTCACAGGTCAACAAGACATTACTCAATATTTTTCCATGCCACTTAAGAACCAACCCCCCCCCCCCACACACACACACAAGAGGACAGGTCCTAGAAGAGAGCTTGTGCTGGTTTTCTGAAGCCCCATGGAGCTCAGTGGAGCTTCCTGTCCCACAGAGGTCCACCAAACCAAGTTTGCAATATGTTCAGAGGCCATTTTGGTCAAGTGGATATTTATATCAGGACCAATATTTACAGATTCCCGCCTCAATTTGTCTTCTCTTCAAACTCTAAGATCTCTCCTTCCAATTGTCAGAGTTGACACCACCTGCCAGGTGGAATATGGCCGACTGGATTGTCATGCAGGTGCAACCCCTTCATTCTGAGTTCACGTGTTAAGATGAAGCATTCAACAATTCCATGAAGGCTTTGTATGGTAGGCAAGCAAGTACACACCCACATCATGGTGCGGTTCTGGCTTCTGTGAGCCAGCCCATAATCCAGCCTGAATGATCACCTATTTAGTCTTTTACTTGGAAATTAAATGGAAATGAAAAACAAACTTCAGAGCAATGTTGAGAAGAAAATGAGATGAGCAAATAAATATTGGGCTCAAACCTTTAACTACCTTCCTCTTCTTCTTTTATCAGATGTGTGGCTTGCCTGCCTTTGCTCCCTGTGTGGCTGTGGTTGCTGATATACAAGCTTGATTTTTAGGGACATGATCCAATACAATCATGGCTGGCAGTTGTTGCCTGGGGTAAAACCCTACAGAGACCCTGGAGGATTCTTCTCCAGAAGAGCCTCAGCTTCGCCCTATCAAACATCACCTGCCAGGATCCCCTAAAGGTCCAGACCCTCTCCAGAAGCCCCTCATTGGGGACCTTCTTCTGAACACAAGGCCCACAGAGAGGGATCTTTCTGGGGAGACATCAAAACTCATCTCCATGCTTTGCGTCTCCTGCCCACGTGCCAGTCAAGGATCCTGGACAGGAAGAATACCCAGGGAGGGTTGCAGAACTGCAGAAAGGCCTGGAAAGAGCCAGGCGGATCCCCAAGCCAAGAAGGAAGGCGTCCCTGCAGCCAGCCTGTCTGCCCTGCCATGGTAATCTCTTTACGGCTGAATAACGAGCGTCTCGTCACCCGCCTCGCATGAAGAAGGGGCGGCTGGCCGAGAGGACCAAGCCCGGCAATTGCCTTGCTTCATCTCTTTGGCCAGCTTGCCTCCCCCTTTCCCCTCCCCCCCCGACCATGGCCCCTCTCCAGGATCTCATCCACGGAGCTGTGCCCTCTGGGTCTTGTTGTGACAGATTCCAAATCAAGAGCGTGCTTGAATTGGATTTATTACAGTTGGAAAGACAAGAAACGATGATCTTTACAAGCCAATGGCATGGCTCCTTATAATAAGAGAATGAAGTATCATTTTAAATTTAAAGCCAATTCGATTAGGAAGGTCAAATCCTTCTGCAGGGACATCGCCTCTTCCTCTCGGGTCTGACAGTCCTTTTGGAAGCGCCACATGAGCTGTGCAGCCACTTTCCATGTGTGTCTCCCCCCCCCCCCCACACACACACAAAGAAGGGAAAGGGTCAAGGGGAGCCAAGCCAAGGAAATGGGTCTGGGGGAGGGAAGGGTGCCATCAAATCAGCATTTGAGGAAGGCCTGGATGCCTGGTGGGATGCAGGCTTTCAACAGAGGGGGCTTTCAGCCACCCCATCCTGCTGTGCCTGACCTTGGAGACCACCGAAAGCCTTGGTTGCTTTTGAACTGACTTCAGCTGCGACTACCTCCTTGGGTGAAGAAAACCTCCTCCCTGAACTTCAGAGACTTCATTTTAGTTTACCTCTTTTCCCCCAAAGAGAAAAAGAAATCAAACACATCCAGACTTTAATGTAAGACCAATTTTCCTGTTGGTGGATAGGAGGTTGGCCCTCTGATCTCCCGTGGCTCCTCTTCCATCTCATCTTGCCCTACTTTTAACTTCTTGGAAACTTTCCTTCTGACTACCCAGAAGTTCTTCTCTAAAAGCACCTGGCTGGCCAAGAGACAACCTTGGACTCCACGAGGAGGACAAAAGAAGAGGGGGCCAAGACTGCTTTGGGGGCTGCTGGGGAGGTGTATGGAGACCTACCTCCGTCTCTCCTACATCCGCGAGGAGGAACCCAGTGGCCACTTCTACATATCCTAACTTTCCTAAATAAATAGCTCTGGTAGGTTGGCTTGGAGAGACCCCGTTTGCTCTCTTCCCTGGCATCATGTCTTCCCAGTGGGGAAATTCTTGTCTCACAAATTGGGCCAGGATTTTCAGAGATTTGAATGGACTTCGGTTTTCCATGCAGAGGTCCTGCTCCCCATCCTTGTCATCCTTGCTTTTTTAAAAGGGAGTGGAGGGAGTGTTAGGAAGATGGTGGTGGGAAAAAGCTCTCATGACCTGAGACTGAGGTGGTCCGTGGGGGATTTGGCTGCACAGTCTAAATGCTTACAGGCTCAGGAGTTGATGCACTCTACTTGAAAGGGCTGTCCAGGATACAGCGCAGGTCTGGTTCTAGCTACTCATTGGTGGGAGTAACAGTGCCGGGACTTGGGGAGCATTTAGGGAAATGCTCTCCAAGGTGGCCTTCATGGGTGAAAAGGAGTTGTACCTGTGAATGGCCAGTGAACCCCACATTTGAGGACCCAAATTGTTGCGGGCAATATGCTGCCTCTGTAAACCGCTTAGAGAGGGATGTAAAATATAAAAAAAGTGGGATATAAGTCTAAGTGCTATTGCTATTTGTTCCCTGTACTTTGGTTGCAACCTCTGAGGCTCATCACATTGTAAGCAACGTTTGGAGTTCCTGGTGCAATTCCTGCAGCTGCTAATAAGCATCATGAGCCCCATCCTCCTCCCCTCCCCCCCTTCCCCCTCCCTGAAACAACAGCTGCTCGGTGGAGGGGGAGAAGGTTCTCTGAAGGTTCTTGGTTGCCTGGGAAGGGGCTGGTGATATAAAGTCAAATAGAGATCGAGAACTTTCCAACTATGGCCAGACAAGATTTGGGGACACCACCGGTCCTCTTCGTGCAGTGGAGACGTATCCCATTGCCCCCTGTTATCTGACCAAAATGGGCCAGGGCACTGTCTCACATCAGCAGAAGCATCTTAGGAAGGGATGTGAGTTTGGAGGCACGGGAGAGGAAAAAAGCCCAAAGCCCCACCATAATTAATCCCGGGTTTTGAAAACTGCCAGATGGAATGCCACAGGAAAAAAAAAGTCAGCATAATCTACATTGCTAAGTAATGTACATTTTCTGAGTGCCAACCGAATGGGCTGCAGTCCAGCTACCCCAAAGCTGGGCACCTGTTTCCGTGGATCATGTCAAAATTCAGCTGTTTCAAGATATGTTGGTGTCTCTGGCCGCTCCGTATGAGGAACGAGGCACACCAAAAATCATAAAGGCATTTCTTCTTATTCTTCCTCAGTGGTTTTTTAAAAAATACGCTGCTTTCTCTCCTAATAACTGGCTTAGTTAAGCGTCTGTTTCAACATGCCAATAGCTGAGAAGCCAAAACAAAGCGGTTCACCCTCTCTGTGCATCCAAGACCAAAACTCTTTCCCAATTACAGGGTACCTTGGTGGGAGGAGGAGTCGTTAGATATTAGCAAGGGGTGGTGGAATAAAAAGGATCAGTTAGCAGGGGTTCATTAAGCCACATTCTCTGAGTCCGGAAGATCAATGTGTTCATGCATCATGGATTAGGCTGCATTGCTGGTCTGGCTGGAAATGCACCAGAATCTCTTGTAGCCACACATGGCATCCCATGTTTGCAACCCAGCTGAGGTTTCCATCAGTTGGGAGAGCTTTGGGGGGGGGGGCGAAAGAGGAAAAAATAGGTCCCTCTCAAGGCTGCAGCTGTTAGGTCACCACCTGTTCCTGGGCATCCCCAAACTGAGCCAAGAGTGAGGCGTTTCAACTTTTCCAAGAGAGCCTTTTTCCCATAACCGCACAACCCGTCTTTTGACTTCCCTGGAAAACAGCTCTTCAAGATAAATGTGATTGTGTGTATGTGAAAGAGAAGGCAAGTATTTGGATCTGGAGAGGCACATGCAGTTTCTGGGGCTTCTTAGCCACATCGAAGACCATTCAGAATTGTCCCTGAAGGTCAGTTGTGGCCAGTCAGCTCAGGGGGCATAAAGGAACCTTCCTCTGCCCTCTCTCTGGAACTCCTTGAAGCCCAGACTGGCTACTTCCAGACCACCAAGAAGGCCTTGGCCCTAGCTAGAGCAGGGTCTCCAGCAGCCTCCCTTCCCGTAAAGCCCCTTCTGCTCCAGGGACCATCTTCCAGGACATCAGGGGGCTCTTGACTGGGATGGCATATCTGCACGTCCCTCTCCAGAGCGGCCTGCCCAGCCCCCTCCCCACTGTGGCTAACCTCCACCTTTGGCGATTGCTGCCCCCGGCTGTTCGGTCGCTGCTTTCTCCCTAAGCCCAAGTCCCCTCCTGCAACCCCCAGGCCCTTTGGGAACCGTTTGGCCTCTGCCTTCTCTTCGGCTCCTTGGGCCTTTCAGTTGGGAGGTGATTTGCCGTCTCCTTGGGAAGCCGCTTTCTCTCGAGGGGGGACCTGGAGCTGCAGCTCAGCAGCCGTGGGGTGGGTGGGTTTCGCTGCCTGGCTCTGCTGCGCCACATGACTGCTGTGCGGCCGCATCACTTGCCCCATTCAGGCTCCACCTGTTGTCTGAGGCTGGCAGCTGCCTTTTCAATACGACCGGGGACCTTGTCTTGGCACCAGCTCAGTGCAGAACATGCTGGGATAACAGCCATTGCTGTCCTCCAGCCTCTTTGCCTCTTGTTGTTCTGTTTGTTTTCTGTGCAGGGATCACAACCCCTGGTGAAGAAGACTTTTGTCATCCCAGATTGCAAACCTGTCGGCTGACAACACAGTAATGAAACTCCAAGAAGGAGGCAGAGCCCTTTTCTCTGCAGCACAATAGCTGGGCTTGTCCACCAGGGAGGCAGGGGACGGGGCTCCATTGCAGAGGGACCCGGCATGTCATCAGAGCGGTTTGGCTGGGAGGGGGAGGGTGGGCTGGAATTCAGCCTCTGGGCAGATGGGGGTTGCCTGGAGGAGGGAGGCAGAGGCACGGGGCTGGGGCTGGCAAGGCTAACTGTCCATTGCAAGAAAGGGCAGCCTCATTGAAGAACAGATTTGGGGGGGTGGAACAAACGGCCAGCCATTTATGACGTTGGGCTGAGCAGCCAGCCTGAGAAGGGGCTTCTGGGACTTTCAGCCAGAAAGGCCCAGCTCTCCACGTTTCCTGACCAGGCTCTGATGAGAGGTGGGATCCAGGCTGGCTGGGCCTAATGCTGCTGAAGCCCCTTCTCCTGTCTCTCCTTTGCCAGATGAGATCCCTGGGTGAAGGCCTCTGGTATCAAGCCAAACACAAAGCCACCCAGCTCTGAATGCCAATTGCACAATGCCCAGCACAAAGCAAAGGTCAAGAGGGAACTGGCACCCCTGGGAGTTAGTGGGCAGCTCCGTTTCTCCAGAAGAAATCCACCTGGCCTAAGTGAAGTGGACTTTGGGTGGACGCCAAGCACTTAGGGCCAGTTTAGACAGCACCATTAAGCAGTGAAATTCGACCCTCAGCTGAGCTACTGATGTTCAGCATTTATCTCCTGGGGAGGATGCCCAGAACGGGAGAGGTCACTCTCCCCTGCCAGGGGATGTGGCAAAGCCCGCCTGATGAAGCAGAGGAAGCAAGCCAGGCTTGGGAGGTGATCAAGGGGGCAGCTGAACTTCTGGAAAAGGCCAAACCAGGGTATCCCAGACGGGACTCAAACTGCCTTGCGACTCTTTGCTTCCATGCTCGAGTTTCTGTGGAGCAGAATGATAGGGAGGGTGGTGGGTAGAAAATGACAACATCTAGAATAAGAGGAAATGGGGTGCTAAGATGCAAGGGAGAAAGAGGGGGCAGAGATGGGACAGCTGCTAGCTGTTCAACATAAGATGGGCAGCTAGGTAAATGTTTTAAATAAATAAATGTGATTATCCAGAGGTGGGTGGGGACAATCCATCTCTTGGCCTTTGCATCTGAGGGGACCCTGTGATGGATTGCTCAACCTTGGTTCCATCCTCCCCCTCAGCTCAATCACCACCCCATGGCCAGACAAGGTATTTGCTGGAAGATTCAGCCTGGGGGCATGTTTGATTCCATTCCCCCCCCCCCAGGGGCATTGATTGGTAGCATTGTCTGAAACATAGCAAGGTGCCAATACTTCCCTTGTCCTATGACAGATCGCCAAGCCAGTGCCGGCTAATGCTGTTATTTCTCCTTATTATACATGAATGCTGACAAAACAGCTGACCGTTGGCCCAGCTCATTAGGGCAAATCTTTGCTTTGCTAGCCTCAGAAGTATCCATGGTGATGATCTGATCTGGGGAGACTCGGGGGGGGTATGGAAGGAAATCCAGAAGGCCCCCTTTCCCATGGCTGTCTGGCTGCAGAACATCCCTGCGTCTTCAGTCTCGTGGGGGGGGGGGAGTTTCCTGGCTGCTTCCATCTTGGATCCTTGGCATGAGCGTCCCTTCCTCCATGCTCTTGTTGCTGTCCATCTTCTGGATCAGCAGAAGAGGAAGTCTTGCCTCAAGCGATGATGAAGAGGTTGGCCAATGCTAGGAGCAGCTTTCCCATGACTTGCGTTTCTGCTCTCCCAGCTGCCAAATTGATTTGGGGGGGGGGGGCAGAGAAACAACATTTCTGCAAAGAGGAGAAGCGAATAAAGGGAAAGACTTCCTTGGCAGGTGTTGCAGGGATGGCAACTGGTTTGAGGGACACCAAGTTCCTCAAATTCAGAGGCCTTGCAAGAGAGAAATGAGGCAGAAGCCCAGGCTGGTTCATCAAACAGTCTCCATTTTCAGAGCTAGAACCCAAGAATTGTTTTATATAGGGGCATCTCTGAATCATCTACTCAGAAGCTGCTCAGAGGCCTTAGACTGAGGCTCCCCTGGGGTCCTGTGGGGTGTCTGCTTTTGGGCTTATTACTGTTTTTCCACCAAGGAAAAGTTTGGAGGAGACTTCATATGAAAAGCAGAATACGCACAGGTAGAAGTAGACTTAACCCCATTCTCATGACACACGTAAGTGAGTCTCATAAGGGGGCAGTTGGGAGGGAAGGGGATCAGTTAGTGGTGAGAATACAAAAATAGAGTTAATTAATGATCCCACCCATTAACCTGGAAAAGAGCTCCAGGCAGGCCCAGTCATGCAGAAAGTTAAACTAGCCATGTCACAGGAAGTCCAAACCCCAGGCGAGGACCCACCCTGTCAGGCTGGTGAGAAAAGGGGCTTGGGAAGGGGTCACCATTCCAGCGCAGCCCCCAAAGGCAGGGGCTAGGAGGAGAGGAGAGCCCGGCGGCTGGGTAGCGGGGCTTTTGGGTGGAAGCATTTTTCAGGACCTCAGCTGCCTGGTTTTTGAGTGGGTGGGATTGCTATGGTTTTGATTTAATGTTAGCCTTCCCAAGTTGTGGGAGTGAGGTGGGGGTGGGGCATAGAAACCATTTAAGTAAATAAGAATGGATGGATGAGAATCATGCTAGGGGTTTCTGGAGAGATTTGAGTGGGTTGGTGGCTAACCAGGTCAAACATCTTGTAGGAGCAGGATGAACGCAAAACCTTTTCAAGTCCGTTAAAAACTCAATTATCAAGATGGAAGACAGAACCGGCCATCTCCCACTGCAGGATTTGCATTTGTTCCCACTTAGTGAGGACTTAGTAACAAAAGGCTGGCTGGGAAGAGGGAAAGGCAGCTCTGGGCTTCACTGGGACAGCCAGTCCCCTGCTGAGAAAAGCCCTTCCCTCAGTCTTCCCTCCCCCCGGGTGGGGGATGCAGAGCTGAGATCGAGGGGGGCATCTTCTCAGTGGTGGCTCATACCAAGCCAAACTTTTCTTCTGATCAGCTAGAAATTAACCGGTGGCTTGTGCTGAAATGAGGCACCGGAGACCCCGGGGGTGCTGACGGT
Organism: Laticauda colubrina; assembly: GCA_015471245.1. Classification (NCBI taxonomy): domain Eukaryota; kingdom Metazoa; phylum Chordata; class Lepidosauria; order Squamata; family Elapidae; genus Laticauda; species Laticauda colubrina. The sequence continues at coordinate 852,722 of BLBF01000059.1, read as the reverse complement.
GGCCTCTCTTCCTCACAAGGTTTTCTCAGCAAAGCCGCTTGCCTGGGCACCTGCTCAAGGGTGCAAGAAGGGGTGCAAAATGCTGGGGTCCCTCTGCAGCCTCAAGAAGGCTAGCAGAGCCCAGCTCCTTGGCCAAGCCTCCAAGCAAGGAGGGGGTCATCAGTGCTGAGCATCCCACCCACCTCTCAGGCAGGAACGGGCCAGGCAGGCAGGGGCCAACTTGGCCTGTGGGGAGAAAGGGGGTCCGTCCCTCCTCTGAGGAGGGAGAAGCAGCTGCTGGGGTGCTGGGCAAAAGATTTCCAGGAGCAGCAGCTACCCTCCTTTGCCGGCAAAGCACCTTTTTTTCATGGTCTGCCCTAGAAGGACGAGCCATGTGGGGGCACCAGCTCCATTCTTGGGCACAATTCAAACCCTCAGAAGGGGACTGAAGGGGTTGGGGGACACACACCTCCTGCACTCAGCTCCCCTCACCCTGACAGGGAGGCGAACCTCACACACCCCGCAGACACAATGCCCACATCGAGCCTGGGCATAGCAAGGGGTCCCTGGTAGAGACCACTGCCTGCAGCAACCCTGGTGCTCTCCTTCCCCCCCCCCCCCCCCCGCTTGGCCCATCTGAAGCCCTTGCTGGTCACAACAAGCCCATCTGGAGGCTCCAGACCCCCCTCCTGGTCCCCCTGAGGTCACTCTGCCAGACTCTGCTCCATGGCCTTTTCTCTTTAGTGCTCCCTTCAGAATGGCTGCCTGATTGGGATGATCAAAAGGCAGCGATGAGGTTTCGCTCCCTGTGAGCTCTGCCTGCAGACAGGTGAGCGGCATTGACCGTTTCCCAGCCCCTGAACACCAGGTGTGGCTTGATACCTAACAGTGCTCTCCAACTGCAGCCTCCCTCTTGAGAGACGGGCTTTGAGGGGAAAGGCCCCCAGCCTCTTCTGAATCTGCCTGGTTGATTGGTCTTTTTCCTTCCTCTTCTTTTTCTGCGTCTCCTTTCCTTCTCTGAGAAAGTCCTGGGCCCTTTAAATCCTCCTCGGTCAGTGCGATGCTTGGCGCTACCTACCTAAGGATGTGCTCCAAAGAGGCTTCAACATCCTCCCAGCCTCGCTGCCTCTGCCTTCCCCACCAGGTCAGAATGGAGCCACTGAGAGGGAGGCCCAGGCAGAGACTTCAAGAGGTGGAGGGCTGCCGTGCCAGCACCCAGTCTTGGCTTCCTGATAGAGGCCGACACAGAGAGTCCTGCCCTTGAGAATGGAAGGATAGGAGGACGGGTATGAGAGACACCTTTCCTAGCTTCATCAGCTCTTTGTTTGAAGTGATACAGGGTCTCAAGCTTGAGCAGGGGGTTGGACTAGAAGACCTCCAAGCACCCTTCCAACCCTGTTATTCTGTTCGCCCCATTTTATCAGGAGTTCCTGTTTGCTTCTTGGAGATGGACAGTAGGAACCCTCAACACAGGGACAAGGTTGTTAAAGGACAGGAAAGGAACCTCCAGTCACGAAGAGGCCTCAGTTAGTGACACACTGAAGAGGACTTGTTGGTTGTTCAGTTCTTGACTTGATTTCTTGACTTGGTTCTGATGACGAGAAGGTGGAAGTCTCTAGCACTGCTCTCTTCCCAGCTGAAAGGAAGCTGAAGAGAGCCCATCAGAGCTGATTATTCTGACCGGCAGCAGCTGGGGGTTTCAGGCAGTGAAGACCCCTTTTTGGCACCCTACATTTCTCCCCCCGCCCTCTCCCACCGTTTCTAACCTGGTGGAATCCCAGAATTCTCCCCCTCCTTGTCTTCCTTTGTGTGGCACCAATGCTCCCTTCCAAGTCTCCCCTTCCCACTGAGAACCTGCTTGATAAACGGAGGAGAGAAAGCATCTTCTCCAGCGATGATGACACCACAAGACACAACTGGCTTCAGGTTTGCATTCTCCTGCTGTTCAAATAGAAGGGCAAGGCTAGTTCTGAGAGGCTCTTCAGGAGATGGTGAGAAGCAGGGGGCCAAATAGAGGGCCGGAAATGGACAGTCAATCTCTTTCCCAACACACACACACACACACACAGCAATCAAGGATTATCAGGGTTTTCATGCTGCCTGAAAAAAATGAGAACACATGGTCCTAATGAGGCTTCATGCAAGAGGAAATAGCAGGTCCTAAAAATAATGTGGGAGAATAATGACATCATTAGGGAGATTTCAGGCTGCTTTGATGAGACCTTTCCTGTCCATGCAAAATGGGCCCTCCAATATTGCTCAGCCCTTCAGAGCCAGGCCATGTGTCCACCCTGCTCTCCAAGATGTCTTGGGGGGGTGGAGTGGCGTATTAGAACAGCTCAGATAACCTCCCCGAGGCCTGATCTCAGAGGGATCTGAGAGAGGCAATTATTTATTTTAAGCATGTTTACTCCAAAGCTCTCCCAAAGGGTCAGAGAGATGGCAGGCTTGCCATTAACAGACAAGACACAAGGAGGAAGGAGGAAGGAGGAAGGAGGAGGAGGAGGAGGAGGAGGAGGA
>BLBF01000059.1:790458-843340 GCA_015471245.1 Laticauda colubrina | reverse complement strand
CTTCTTCTTCTTCTTCTTCTTCTTCTTCTTCTTCTTCTTCTTCTTCTGTTCCTCCTCCTCCTCCTCCTCCATATTACAAAATATTGATCCTGCATGGAAACGAAGCAGCATCAAATCTTTGTGGATGCCAATTGCTGCCAAGGAAACCCAGACTTTCTCACTCGCCTCTCTCTTGACTCCCTGCTTCCAACTCCTTCCCAGGTTGGGAACTGATGAAAGGAGGGCTGTTTTGAAGGGCAGGACAAAGCCTGTGCCAGCAGGAGTCGTATTTGCAGCTTAAGGGATGCACCAGGCCAACAAACGTAGCCTCTCTAGGACGGGAGCAAGACGCAGAGCCTTCCTTGAACGAGGCGAGTGTGTGGAAAGTGCAGCTCTCTGCTCACATGCACCTACTGCAGCACAGCCAGTTCTTGCGCTGCCTGATATAATTTGTTGGCCTTGCTGATGACAATTGTCCTGATTTCACCCACCAGGAATCGCATCCCGCTCAGCTTGAATCTCCCTGCAGATCAAGCCCTGACTATGATGCCAGGCAGCAGCAATTGGCAGTAAAAAGGGACCAGGAGGTTGGCACAAACACTGCACAGTGATGTTGGCACCCAAGAGAGATTGGTGCTGGGGTGGGTGAGCATGGGGAGGGAATAGGCTGCTTTGAGTTGACTGAAGAGAGAACGGCAGGCTGCTGAGGGAGAGGACAAGGCAGGTGGAGATGGAGGCTGGTCAAGTCCAGAAGCTCACTGAATGGAGGAGAAATGGAAATGCAGCAGGAACCTTGCAAGATGATGGTAGAGGCTAATATTGATGAGAAATACTAGACTAAAAATTAGCTCCTTGAATTCTGACTTTTTCTTTAGGTTTCTTGCTTGATTGTTGAAGTGAGAAGGTTTCAAGTCCTTTCCTGACCATGGCATGACAGGCAGCAGAGCTGCAGGACATTTTAATAGAGGACAATGGCCATGTTTGAGCAAGGAAGGAAAGTATTGAATGCCAGTTGCTGAGGAACACTTGCAGACAAGTCCACTGACTCCCCACCCTCTTGAGAGTCTGTCAGGACAGCTGGCATTCTCTCTGGTGCCTTCAAATACTCCTCACACATAGCAAGAGCTGGCCATGAGTGTCATCCCTGATCGACAGCAGCAAGAACAGAATGGAGCATTGTCATCCTGGACACGGCCCAAGGACCGACTCCCTTTGAACTGTCTATCAAAAGAGCAAAGGTCATGTTCCAGAGATTTTGGAGTAGAGCATCCCCCATAGCTCTCTTTTTTCCTTTTATCACATCCAGGTTGGGCTGTAATTGGTTTGCAACAGACTGGGGAGATAGAGGCAAAGGAGCAGTTTGGCGGGCAGGCCAAGAGTAAGGGATCCAAGAGGCCAGGCAGAAAGGAAAACTAGGTTTAAATTAAGCTCTGTGGGTTTTTTTAACAAGCCACGACCAGCTTTTTCTGAGCTACATGTTAGGTTTTAGACCTCCCCTTACCAACCACAATGGCAAGACTACTGCCAAAAGTCAACCAAGCAAACCACCTCATGACCTGGTATGAGGTGTGTCCCTTTATGACCCCGAGGGAGTCCCTCCCTCCTGCTTGTCTCCCGGAAGGCGATGTTGGCTTGTGGGGAGCGCAGCATTTTCTGCAGCCCTGGGCAGGCAGGCTGCCTCTCGCTCTCTGTTGTCCTTAAGCAGATGTGAATGTTTAAAGGCAGACTTTACCCTCCGAAACAGGAGAATAGCATCTCCCCCAAGGCATTTGCTGCTGTAACACCACACATGCAGGCAGCGTCTCCTCCATAATTGGGAACATTTGTCCTTGCAGGCCCTTGGAGGCAGACTCTGCCCGGTGTGGTTTTTTCCCTGCCGTGAAGCCTTTTCAGGCAGGATCAGGGCTGGAAGAATTTTTAGCTAAGTTCGCGACCTCCAGTCTTGGGAACAGCTCTTGGTTTAATGCAGTGTCATGAGCCAAGCAGCCTCTCTATTTCGCTCTCTTTTCAATCACAGGGCAGGAAATTGTGGTTTCACAGCCACAAAAGATCCTCGCACTATCAGGCAAAGAAGGGGCAGATTCAATGAATGTTCGGTGCCAGCATTTCTACAAATAAAGACATCTGGACTGAATTTGGCCCCAGCGTGGGACTGACTGGTCAAATAAAGGTCACTCTTTCAATGTTCCTGGCTTTCCTCTCGTGCAGTTTGCCACATGCCAGGCTCTCTGGAGGGGCAAGGCCAGAGGCTCTTGAGATTTATGTCAGGGCACAGAATCCGGGACCCTAAGTCCATTTGGGGTCTCCTTTCCTTGGTACTATTCTTTGGCTCAAAGACAAGATGGTCAATTGGTCAATTAACTCTGAATGTTCACCCAGAGGGGTTAATTTCAACCCCAGATAACCCTGGGTTTAACCCAGCTCTGCCTTGTTGTATGAACAGAGGGTTCTTTTCTATTCCTGACAAACCCCCAAAACATACCCCAGAAGAAGGAGGATTATTTTAAGAATTCTGCTTTGGCCTCCTGTATTTTCCATTCCTGTGGGGAAACAGAGAGGCAGGAAAGGGGCAGGAGTGGAGGGGTGGATAAGCTATGTGCTCCCTCCCCCACACTATAAATCTAAATTGGCAGCATTGGTTGCAATGATACCAGTGAGGGTTTCAGAAGTGTTTTTCCAGCTGGAGGGAGTAATTCAGCAACCCTCCCTTCCCCACCAAAAAAACAAACAAACAAAATCCAGGAAATTATAACCTACCAGCCTGCATTGAGGGTTTAGGAAATGCCACTCCTTGGATGATTGTTCCACAAAGCCATGCACTGACAATGCTGGGCAGAGGCAGGTGGGGGCCAATTACTCATGGGTAGAATTACATATCTGGGATTATTGGCCAGCCAAGGCAGAGCTCTGTCTCCTTGCTGGTATCTAGTGGTCTCTGGATTTTTGCAACCCAAGCAGGATAGCACCAATTACAGGCTGCCTCCTTCAGTTGCATGCATGGGTTAGTTGTAGATGCTTTTGTGGGATCGAATTAGGAAAACAGCCACCTGGGAAGGGGATGAAATGCTTGCATCAAGGAGGAGGCCTAAGCCTAAGCCAAAGCATGCAACCTCCATGCCAGAAAGGAGGTCGATGTGAAAAGAGGTTTGTTCTCCAAGCAAAGGTCAAAGGTATTCTAAGATTGTCTCCGAAGCTTGGCTTGAGAAGATGCTGCCTGGCTCACTCAGGGTTGAGATATGCCAAGGTGGCCAGTTGCCACATGCACAGCAAGCCTTCTAGGGGACTTTGAATGCTTATGCAGGAGGAGGGCTTGGTATTGTCCAAATATGGGTACGTGGGTGTGTTTGGTCAGCCATGGCTGTGGATTGTCCAGGGGAAACATAGACTGTGGCAGGGAAGCCCCTCCAAAGTGACCCTTCCGATAGCTTTCCAGGGATCCCTGACAGGCTGCAAAACACCCACCAGAGAAGGGCAGCTGCTGCCTTAGAGATGATCGCTGTAGTTGGGCCTGTTGGGGGGCTGATCAGCTCAGGAGAGGAAAACCTGAGAGGCTGCATTTCAGCTGCACTTGAAGACGGACCTTCCAAGGTTAAATAGAGCTTTAAAACTGAAATGATATGAAAAAGGAGCTAGGGAAAAAATGCAGCCAGGCAGAAGAAGGAAAATAGGCTAAAGGGAACTTCTCAGCAACTGCAGCAGCACATCCTGCTCCAGAACAGGCGTGCAAACAGCCTTTGCCATGGAAGGGGATTCTGGGCCATTATGCTCAGGAGATGCTCCATAAATCTGCATGCCGAGGACAGATGGAGCCTTTCCCTCCAGCATGGTGGATCAGGTCCCCTTTGTGAGGCATGTCCATCCGGTGCCTGGGCAAGCCCAAGCGAGGAAGGTGGGCATGGGGCAGGCAGACCGCAGAGTCACCTCTGCAGCTGCCTCGGGCACTTCCTGAGCTTGGCAATGGGCAAGGAAAGCCAAGGAAAGGAACATCGCCGGTTCCACAGACCAGAGGGAGAAGATGTGCCCAGCACAATGTGCTGCAGAGCTTAATCCCCCATCGATGGCTCCCTAAGCCCCCAAGGGAGGGGAGGCAGGAGAAAAGGAAGGTGCCCTGCAGATGGGGCCACGTCAGGAATGGGAGTGGCTCTCTAAGAGGATGCTGGCTTAGCTGGGGCTTAGCTGTAATCTCCCCGCAGCCCCATTTACGTGGAGAGGAAAGGGCGGCGTGTTCATGCAGCCGCTTCCTGCTCTCCTCCACTTGCAGATAATGAGATCTGCATCCCGCTAAAGGGCTCTGAAGAGGCTGGACTCTTGAAGCTGTCTATAGAGAAGCCCAAGGTGGCTTTGGGAGGGTGAGTGGAAATGTCACCCCCTGGAGGAGCGCATGGCACCCACTGGATGAAAAGGACTCTTCTGGGAAAGCAGGCACAGAGAGAAGCTGAAGCCTGTGGCCACCCAGGGTAACTCTGAGTGGGGGGCATAGAAAGAAAGCCAGGGTTTCCACCCACACTGTGAGTGGGGAAGACCAGAGGCTGAAGCTGGGATGATAAGTGAGAATGGCAGGGGTCCTTCCCCGCCCCCTCTGGACACCGGTTCAAGGCCAGCACATCCCAGGAGAACCAGGCATCCCCAAGGGGGAGACAATGGGCAATGCCCCCCATCAGCTGGGCTCAGCTCTGAGAAAACCCCCAGAATTACAAGTTGGCCTCCTTGACCAGGACTGAACAAGTCTCCTGAACCAATATCAGGCTCTGAAGACAAAAGAAGACATCCTCCTTAGATTAGGGAAAGGGTTGGTCAGGGAGCCAGTTAGGAGGAAGAATAAAATAATTTCTTCCGAGAACAAAGTAAGTGCTTCCTCCTCTCACATGCCTGGAACCCAGAAGGAGTCGTCCAAGAAAGATGAATGATGGGAGGGTCCGTGGATTTTGTGCACAGCATGTGGTGAGCAACAACCAGAAGGAAAAGGGAGGGAGGGAGGAAAAGGTTAGTTGTGGCTACCAGTCAGATTGGCTCCGAATGACCACCCATGCTGGGAACCAGTCTGCCGGGAGGGAAAACTGTCCTGGGCTCCTGGGACAGATTTTCGGGGGTTATGTGGCCGGCCCTTGTGGGAACAGGACGCTACACTGGAGAAGTTCTTGGAGTTCCCAAGTCCTCCCAGCAAATGTACTGGCTGCGTGCAACCCACTTGTCCCGAAAACAGCCTGCTAATCAGGCAGGCATCAGGCCAGCAGGCGCACCGCAGCCAGCAGGGTGACACTTTACATCCTAAGTGTTCCAAATATACATAATGCTGCACTTAATTCTGATTTAGTAGGACAGATTGGTTATAATGACTGCTGGAGACCGTTATCCTGTGACAATGTCCTGAACCTCTGATGCTATCTCCTCATTAATTAAACACCAATTGGCGATTAATTGCACCAGATATTTATCGCGCTTAGGATCAGTTACAGAAGTAGTTAAAGGACCGGCTAAAACAGGGTTTGTCACAGGCAGCCAGAAAGGGTCCTGCTATCTTGCAGGCTTTCTGCTTTCTCTGAGTCATGCAACTGAACTCTATTTCACTCTTTTAAGGACAAAGAATCTGCCCAGGGCCCAGGCAGAGACGGAGGAATGCAGGGAGGGTGTCTTATGTGGATTTCTCCTGCCTCGGTTGGTGCAGATATTGCTCAATAAAGGATGCTTCTAAGCTCTTGCAGTATTTGATTTACTTCCTTCCTTCCCGGCAGGAAGAGGCCATAATTCAGAGCTCGGAAGATATGCTTGTGTGAGATCACACAAAGAGAGAGAGAGAGAGAGAGAGAGAGAGAGAGAGAGAGAGAGAGAGAGAGAGAGAGGAGGAGGAGGAAAGCTTCTGTCAGGTACAGGAGGTGTCACACAGCCTAATGCACCTGTGCCCTTTTTAATAGCGTCTCCTGCAGGCCTTCACTTGCATGCCCAGCAAAGCCTGGCATTGCTGGATACCCAGGTTCACAGCACAATGAACACTAGGACACTAGGACAGTGTCCTAGCACACTAGGACAGACTTGGAGTCCACGTCCTGGCAGAATTTCAGGATTGAACATGGGTAGAGATGCTAGTGGAGCGCTTCTAAAAAGTAGGGCTTGAACAGAAGTGATCCCTTTGGAGTTATGTGTATTACTTGCCTGCCTTCAAAGGCCAAAGTAAGAAGAAACAAATGATTATTGACAACATCATGTAACTCTGTTCTCCTTCTCTTTTTCCTCCATTAAAGGGTTTTGGCAGAAACCCAACACTTCCTGGAGTCAACGTGAGTTTCTCTATTGACTTCCAATGGATCTGGATGAAATCTTACACCACTCCATGCCACAGGGCAGAGTTGTCTCCAAGGGCCTCATCATACCTTGCATTCTCCGGGGGCATCATCTGAATGATGCTAACCTATGCACCATCTAAGCTCGGATGGCAACACACAGGCCCATTCGCTGACAGGTGGCTTGTAGTAACCCCAAGTAATGTGTGAACCAGCTCCTCCTGTTTCACAGAATTGCTCCTTTTATCAGGGTAGGGAGCATTTCTAGGTTCCATATCAGGATCAACATAATTCATAATGGCTTTTAAAAGTGTAGATAGTTATATGTAACATGCCGCTTTGTTTTCTAACTTGGAGATCAGTACAGTGGAGGAAGGTAGGCGGGTCAACCCTCTTCGTTTCTGGGGAAGCTGGAAAAGCAACCCCAAAGGCAGGCAGCCGTCGATCGGTTCTGCCTTGCTGCTAAAAGTGGCCTTTGGGCTGAGCTGCCTCTCTTCTTGTGGCCACATCAGTGCTACTTCTTGGGTGCAAATGGAGAATGTGAACATAACTGCTTCCATAACCAATGTCATGCCAAGCCCATTTCCTTGTTGGAAAAGTTCATGTGAGTCCATTTTCTGTGACCAGCCAGCTACTAATACACTGCAGAAGCTGAGCCATGTGCAAATGGAACCCTTTTGGGTGACCAAAGTATTGTACAGTATTTTTGTCCATGTATCTGTATTGGGCAGGTATCTGTGCCTTCAACGTCCTCAGGCAAAAGGACTCCAGTGAGTAGTTTCTGGAAAAGCCTATGGGTCAGAGCCGCGTGGCTCCTGTGTTGGTCATCTGTAGGATGAATCTTTTGGTGGAGACAGAGCCCAAATGACCCCCCTTCTCAAGGAATAATTACCTTCACCCAATGACCCTTCAGAGACGTTTCCTAGGTGTCCATCCTGCCTTCTGTGTGGGACCCCTGAGCATCCTTGTAACCAATAAATGTTCCTGGCATAAGACACGGGTGGTACATTCAAGAAGCTTTACTCAGATCGGGTGACAAAGGAGGACATTTGGCATCAAAAGGTGCCAGTGTGACACTTTCCTGTTCTGCTACCTGGTGACTTTTCTCCTTCGTTTTATAGTCGAAAGACACTGGGGAGAAATCATCACTCAGAGATATTTTTACCTGCTTTAAAACTATCAATCATTCCTCATGTCACCACGGTGTCTCCCAGCTCTCTCGCTCTCTTTCTCTCTCTACAGTGCTCCGTCCAGTTACAGCAAATGGAAAATACCATGTCATTTTTAAAAGTTCAACAAAAATGCCTTCAGTCACCAATTTTGAGGATCACTGTCATTCAGAAGAGAAAATAATAACATGTCATTGCATGCAAATATCAATTACTTTATCAGGGGTTGGATATGAAGAGCAAATGGCAGGAAAGGGTGGGGACTGTGGGAGAAATGCATGGGAAGCTCAATTTCAAAAGAAATATGTCTTTAGGGAATCTGATTCTTTATTGGTGGTGGGGATTGAAGACTTTGTGTAACATTATTTTGACAGATTAAAAAAACATAGCATTATGGGAAAGGGCAGGATTCTATGGCCTTGGCATCCAAATTGTGAGTTATCTTCGTATCCCTCTCTCTTGCTAATTTAAACACGTGTCACATGATGTGAGCGCATTAGCTTTGCTCTGATGCAGCACAGAAGAAAAGCAGTTAAAAGAGCAAACAAGTTTGTAGCCCTCAGAAATAGAGAAGATTGGTTGAAAATTTGATGGCAGGAAGACAGGGAAATCCCAGATAAATCTTCAATGGGCAGCAACAGACATGGCAGTCCTGTGTGTTTCCCCCCCTCTTCCCTGGCCTGGGTCCCTCTTATGAGAAACAGCAAAACGGCCAAATAAGTTGAGGAAAACAATAGTAATTATGCATTTCTGCAAAATTTGCCTCCTGTTTTGTGCCTGGATGGCACAGGCAGGAAATTTCCTAACATAGAACAGAGTCAGCAGCCTGTGGTTTATGGTAAGGCCATGCATAATTTAAGAGCAGAATAATATTGCTTTCCCACAAATAAACAAACTAAGGCAGAGAGAGAGAGAGAGAGAGAGAGAGAGAGAGAGAGAGAGAGAGAGAGAGAGAGAGAGAGAGAGAGAGAGAGAGAGAGAGAGAGAGAGAGAGAGAGAGAGATGATAAGGTTCAGATGTTTGTTTATTCCAATGGCACTTGTGTTTTGCAAGTGGGTGTGCATGATCATGGCTAGCCTAGTTCCGTGGTCCATTCATCCCATGTTGCTCCAAGTAGATTAGGAGCTGGATCCTAAACCAGCAGATGGTAGCCCCAAGCCAACAATCATCCTGCTGGACTTGCAGTGACCAACGTCCCCTGGTCTGTCCAGGCCCAGCATCCTGGGACTCCTCCTTTACCCATGTGCAGAATTTCTCAAGCTAATTGCACCGCCTGCTGCAGCTTCCAACCTTTTCTGTTCATTTGCATCTTAGCAGCCAGGGATCCGAGAGACCTCGTAATTTAGCTGCATGGCAGCGCAACACAGTGCAAACAAACCATCCGGCAAATAGGCCGACTCCAAGGACCAGGCTATCAACAGCTCTTTTTTCACACTCCCTTCAAAAGCACGGAGCGGGCAGCCGGGCCAGTCACCTGGCATGGAAGTAATGCTTTGGCTGGAGCACCAGAGCTCATACCCGAGAGGATGACCCTCCTGTGTTCTGCCCTTTGCCCTCTGCTGATGTTGGTACCAGAGACATCCAGCAGCAGCATGGCGGACTGGAGCCACTGAGTGTCCGGATGTGCACTAGAGATGCTGCATCGATTCTCTTGGGGCGAGAGCCCAGGAAGTTTCCTGTTGTGTGAATGGCAACCTTGAATGTGGCACGCACCCAAGCCAGCAGCCTGGACCTGCTGAAATAGCGTGTGTGTGATGCTGGTGGTGAATTGGGAAATGTGCCCAGCCATGGGAGACCCCCGTACACAGCTCCTGTGTCAACCTGTAAAGCATTCCTGGCTTGAGGCTCATGGTTTAATCAGGGCATCCATCAGAATCCTGACATCCTGCACCAGACACAGTGCACAGAATCACAAGCCCCTGTCCAGCCCAGTGTTGGCCCACAGGATGCGATGAAGATGCTCACCCAGATTTCATTTCAGCACCTTGATTGTACAAGGGTTGTTTTTAATGGCTACAGAGGAAAAGATCTCCCTGCTCTGCCTCTCCCACTCTTTGCAAGTGGGATCCAGTTACACTCTCCAGGAATAAGCAGTCTCACCTCTGAACAACAATAGCAAGATATTTTCAGAATTGGTCTGTGATGAGGCCATATCCAACGGTGCATGTATACCATTTAATCAAAGAACTGCAGCCACTTTTAAGTACTCGAGTTCCGCCAATTCCACCAGCAGTCATTCTTGTCATTCAGAAGAGACTAAGATCCGTCAAAAATTCCCCTTTCAATTTATTTTTCAGTGAAGATTGCTCTTTTGAACTCCAGTGGCAAAAATCTGTATGTACAAAATTCCTCCGAGTAGCTTCCCTCTTCTGGGGTCTTTGCCTTCAGCCCCTCCAGCCCACCCCCAGTCTTGGGAGGCTTGACTTGAGGTCACTGGTGAGAAAGCTGGCAGCACCACGATGTTTCTGCAGATTTCCAGGCCATGGACATGGACATCATCATCTCCAGAGCTATTTCATTCCAGGGCAGCATCTCCTGTATGGGACCCACCAAAAGAAAAGGGATCTTGCAAGAATTAAGTTCCCTCAGATGGAACAAGGTCTGTTTTGCACAGATAAGCTGAGCTTCCCTACATAGCAAGGCAGGAGTCAGGAGCTCTATGTGTAGAAGGAACACAAAGTGAATGTAAAAGCCATGCAACAATGGAAACTCTTGATGGGATGCAAATATTTTAGGTTTTGAAAAGGCCAAAGCCCTGGAGATCTTTGGGATTGTGGAGAAAAAGAGCACTTGAAAGAACATCAACACCGGCCTTTGTGGTGATCATCTAAAAGCCCATCTAGCATGAGAAGGTGACCCGCTTCATGGTCAACCATAAGGCTGCACCGGGTCCCCAAGGGGAAGCCAGGATTCATGGCCACCCGTTCCTTGCTTCCTTTGAGTGTCCTTCCCTCAAATGCAGAGGAAAACTACGTGGTCCTTAGATGCCATAGATAGTTCAATGTTGCCTGCAAAGTATTTTGATCTCCCTTGTTACCTGTCCTAGGAAAATCAGCATCTTTAAAGTTAGGATAAATGGGAATTACAAACTCAGGAAGCATAGACCAATCCTCTGGCCTTGGTAAGTAGAGCACTTATATACGGTTATCTTTTAATTTGTCTGATCCACTTCTAAAATAACAGCGAGTTTCATGAATGAATTATGTGTTGCGTGAGGAAACCCTGGTCTGCCCTGAATGGCGCATGAGCTTCTCCGGAGAACCTGGGAGCTCCAGGATTTTGAAGGGTTTGGAAACAACAATTCTTTTTTTTTTTCCTGGGAGTTCATCTACAGAGGAGCTCAGAGGCCAAAGGAAAGCAAAACTCAGGCTCCCCACCTTGGTGTAACTCCGAATGAGTCTCTGCTCCTCCTCCTCCTCCCTCACTCCTGCCTGGCACCCTGCCCTAGAATGTGGTTGGAAATAGGAACAGAGGGACCCTAGGTGGCTACTGACCCCAACATTTAGGTAAGGGTTAAGGTATTTACTTTAATAGCTGGAACAGTAAAGTGCATAACTGGCCAGAACACACAGCTGTAGTGTGGGAGGGTGTGGATTCCTGCACCAGGTAATTTACATTATGATTGATTGCTGGGGGAGAAGGGGGGGTCTCCCCTTTCCCCCCGCCTTTTTCTTCTTTGTGGGTGCTGGTATGATATTCTGGGCATGATGTGGCTTGGTGGGTGTGGCAGGGGAAGGATACTGCAAAATCCCCTTTCCCTCCCCACTCCACTAACCTGCTCTCCAGCTCCATTCTCCTGTGCAGGGCAACCAAAGGGGACCCAGCCGATCAGCTGGGACTCAATGGGAGGCAGAGAAGAGATGGGGTTGGCGGGACCAGTCAGAGGGGGGATTGGCCGGTTCTCCCAACTACTCAACATTTCCGCTACCGGTGGTTCTCCAGAACCGGTCAGAACCTGCTGGATGCCATCGGGGGGGGGGGGTGTTTCCCATCCCTGCCCACCCTCATCTGCCAAAAGTCCTGAGCATTAAAGGAAGATCCACAGCAGGGAGGAAGGCAAAGAACAGAGTCAATTAAAGGCACACAAAGGAACATATCCCAGTTTAAGTTTGCCTGACATTTAAGGCTACTCTGTTAACAGTTTGCTTTGGATAATTGGCTTGCAGGAATCGCACACCTGAATGTGCTTCAATACGACACTTCACAGAGCACTGCCTCACTTGGGGGACACAAGGCAAGCATATGGTAGGTTTGGGGTGCCATCTGTGGGGAGGGGGCGGGCAAGGAGAAGGGGCTGGCACCCTTCCCAGGGGAGGGTTGTAGCATAGGGTCTGATGGGCTCTTTAAGTCTCTGCCAGAGTTTCAAGGAAGGAAAAGGAGGAGGAGAGGAGGAGGAGGAGGCCTTCCTCCCTCAATTTCCTTGTTTGAGAGATTTGGTGAAACCCTGACCCAAAGGGTGGGCAGCCCATCCCACGCCCACCCCACCCTCCAAAAAGCAAGAAAGCAGTGCAGAAAAAATAATCCAGGGTATCTATGATTTGTGTTGGGATTGCAAATCCCCTTTCCTTGGCGAGGATTTGTGAGGCCTTCAATGTCTGTCTGTGATGGAAGCAGATCCTCTCCCTGCTCCAGTCTGTCTCCAGCAGAGCCCAAGGGATCCCCTCTGGCTTTCCCCTGTGGCCCGGAGAGTCCAGAGCCCTCCCTGGGATGCTGAAGGGCAAAGGGCGCTCGTTCGTCCCCACCTGGAGCATCTATCTGCCTCTGCTTGTCTGGCCCTGAAGCAGAGGATGGGGGGGGGCACGGAGGCTGGTGGGCGCTTTCCAGGGGGTCTCCCCAACAGGTAGAGAGCCGGCTTCAGCTCCGCCCCCGCCGGCCAGGAAGAGCCTTGCTCAGGAAGGCTGGGGCAGCTGCAGCCTAAAGGCATTAGTTGATTTTCATCATGGATCAGGAGAAAGAAAAGATTTACCAAAAATTATGCACTTTCCCTGGGCAAATCCTCCCTTTTCTCTCTCTCAGTGCCCCCCATGAAGAAAATGTGGGATGGCAGGAGACACGCACAACTGTAAAGGGAAGGAAGGATGGAGGGAAGGGTGAAAGGAAGGGAGGAAAACTTTGAAATTTCTGGAAAGAGTCACTCCTAAAAAATTGTCAAGTTCCTGGCCACAGGTTTTACTTTTTTTTTCTTTTTTGGTCTTAACATCCAACGTAAAGCTGCTTGGCAGTCTTTGAACTCATAATTAGGTTCCTGTCCAGTCATTCATGGGAGCAATTATCCCCTCCAACCTTTTCAAAACAAAGCTTTGTATATTTGAAGCCAGTCTGCTGCCAAATCCCTCCTTGGTCTTCTTTCTTTCTTCCCAGATGAAAAAAAAAAAAAATCACAGACTCTTTTCATCTCTCTTCATATGTCATATTCAAAGACCTGGAGGGGTTCACCACCAGCCCAAATTGGGATGGTGTGGACTACTAATTACCTTCACCAGGGACTCATTTTTACATAACTTTCTACTCTCTTATTTTTGTTATTGAAGTTTCATTTTAGTTTGTACATGGCTTAGATGATATCATTATTTATTATTTATCATTTATGAAGTATTTACAAAGCACTTTATGCATTTTTAACGGAACATCGTTTCCATCTCCAAACTTCACATCAAAAGAGCGTAACCAGAGGAAGCGGTGAGGGTGAGGGAAGAGGAAAACTCTGAGACTGACCATCAATGCAATAGCCAGGATTATGACGATGGCCAGTGTAAAGACCAAGACTTGGGGAGGTGAGGAGGTAAAGAGGAAGCAGTCTTTCAGCTCGGTCCAGGGAGGGAGCCCTGCCTCCATGACTTCTTGGGAGAGGGGGCTGTTACTAAGAGACACCTGGGTGAAAGGAAGAACCAGGTAAATGAGCGACTGAAGAATTTCCACAGAAGAGAAACAATGTGGTGAGATCCAAGGGCCATTGCCTTCTGAAAGGATACATGAACTGGAGCCTCCCTCTCAGAGCTGGCTCTCAGGATCTCTGGCACAGCCTACCTACTTCCCATGGAAGCAGGAATGCCCCAGATGTGTCAGGGCCAAGGGTGACCATGTTCCACCCAAGAACCTGGAAAGAACTTCCCACCAGCTCAGCACCAGGCGATAGCAACCCTCCAGGAAGACTTGTGGGGTCCCTCTGGTCCTTGGAGGTTCCAGGGGCGTCCAGGCCTTTAGAAACAATTCTCCTGTCTGATCAGAATGCTTCCCATTTCCTCCCTTTCTGCCCCTGGAAAATATCTAAGTCCTATTTAAGTTAATGCCCTTCATTTTCATTTATAAAGACAGATGCAAAACAATTATTTCCTATTTCCACTGTTTCCTTACCTTTGGTCCTCATAATTCCTCATGGTTCCTTTTTCATCCCTGTCTCCTGCTCACCAAAAAAAAAAAAGGGGGGGGGGGGCAATTTTTTGTTAGTTAAAAATATTCCTATGCTCATTGCCTTTCCTGGTGCTTTTAATCTCTGCTTTCCAGCCCTCTTTTGGAGACTCTCCAAGAGACCCTTCCTTTCTCCCCATTGCACGAGGGCATGGCCCTGCCAGCTGGCCACCAGCTCTCCTGCCTTTGATGCCCACGGCACCCTCCATTTCGGGAACGTTTCTCTCTCCTCTGCAAAGGACCCTTCCCGCCTTCCCCTTACATGAAAGGGGCTCCGGCAGATGCCTCTCCTGGCAATCATTTGAAGTGTCTGATTAAAAGCAAGTGGGGCGAGGCGGGGAGGGAGGAGCAGGCGAGGCCATGCTGAAGAGAACTGGCAAACTTGAACTTGGAGCCACATTTTGACTGCAGCAGAAATCAAGTTAAGCAGGCCCAGTTGCAGGAGGGAGGGAGGAGGAGGAGGAGGAGAGGGACCCAGCTCCTTGCCTCCCCCAAGGCACCCCACGTTTAACCAGGATAACTTCATTGCTAGATGGTGTTGGGAGCAGAAACCAGTGCAGGTGCACTAGGCAGGAAAATAGGGTCCAATTTCACAGAACACAACTCCAGAGACATTTCTGTCTTACAGTTGCATCTGACTCGGGGCCCCTGATCCCCAATAATTCCATCTTAATGCGCTTGTATTTCTTGCAACCTGTTCAGTTCTTCAAGGAAGCAACATAAAGAAGCAACTGGGATAACTCCCCCAAACCCTGAAGTTCATTCAGTCTGCTGTGTGGGGCTAAGCTGGTGTCCCAGACCCAGATCCCAGGAGGGAGGGAGGCCAGGAACCCCTCCTCCCTTTCTTCTGGCTCCAGCAGAGAGCACAATAGGAAGAATCTGCCGTCCAACAGATATTGGGGGAAGGTGAGAAATGGACAGACTCTTCGCAAGAAATGGCTGTTGAACACCTCTTGAATGCGTCCGAGGGAGGGATGTGGGCTTCTGGATCATGTACTATTAGAAAGCTTTTTCCTAACGCTCAGTCAGCTCAGGTGCCCAGAAAGCAGGACCAACCAGGCTGGAATAAACTGCAAGAAGGGCTCATCTGCAGCCCATTCTCAGGTTGCAGCCACACAGATTAAAAGAAAGAAATCTTCCTGCAAGGAATTATGCCCCTGCCCTGCCCACATGGTGACAGAAAGCAGGTCTTCTGTATGTAGAGAGCCATCATGTCCTTCAACATCACCTTTCTGCAGGACTAACATCTCCAGAGCTCTCTGGGTCTCCTTGGAAGACTCAGTTTTGGTCCCCTGAACATTATGGAACACAATCCCAGCTCTTTGGCCTTAATACCTGCTTTTGCTTCCAGGCTGCGAGCTTAAAAATAGTGGGAGGCCCCATGTCACCCACCTATTTCCTGTAGGTACCTGCAGGAGAAGAGCAAGGAGGAGACAAGATCGGGCTAGCCTTGTTGACTGCGGGTGTCCAAAAATCCAGCTAGCAGAAGTGGTTGCAGATGCATTGAAATGGGCCTGTCCTTCAATTGGGGGCACAGCCAGGGGAGGGTTGAGGGTCTGGAAACCCCCTCCCCTTGCCTGCCCAGAGATGGCCGCCTTCTTTCTTCCATTTTCACTCATGGCCATATGCAGCCCTCCTGGATGAAAAAAACCCACAAAGGCTGCAGGCAAGCAAGCTATTAGACTTGCAAGTTGTGTGGTTTCTGAATAATCAGGAGCATCTTCTGCTGAAATCCCAGACCTCTCTTAAGCAAGCATTTTTTTTCCCCACAATAAAGAGATTCCCCAGAAAAGGCTCCAATGTAAACAGAAAGTCTAAAATAGCCAGATGAAAATCTCAACAAACTCGCAACGAAGAATGGCAGCTTCCAATGGAAATCTCTGGCAAGTGGGCCTCTTGGAAGAGAGGGCATCTAGTCTTGGGCCACCAACTTGCCGCCCATAAATCCATGGTTTATGGACACACAGGTGGAAAAAAGAGCGGGCCTGGGATGGAAAGGTCCTTGGCTGGCTTGACTCCCAGAGGAAAATCAAGGTTGCAAGCACAGAGAAAGGTCCGGTGGGAGGGACTGTCCCCCACTGCAGAAACAGTTGGCAGCAACAACCACTTTAGGGGGTTTCCACATTTGGACGAAATGCAATTCAGTTCAAATGCAATTCATAAATGTGACCCCACACAAGATCCTCCACAAGGGGGAAGGGGGCACTGCGCAGCCCTGGCTTGGTGGCAACATGAGATCTCCTGCAGATGATCTCAAGAGAGGGATCAACCAGGCTAGGAATAAGCAGCAAGGAAGGCTGGTCTGCTCGCCCGTTCCCAGGATGCAGCCACAGAAATACACAGGATTAAAAAAAAGAAATAGAAACAGGAGCTTTCCTTAATTAAAGGCTAATGAGGAGAGCAGCGTAATAGAATTAAAACAAATCAACCTGGAAGCTCAGAGCCGAATCCTCCTTTGCAGGCTTGGGGTTGCTGAGGCAACAGCTTTTGCTGAAGCCACCCTGTCCTGGAGGGCTTTTGGACAGACCCCCATTCCACCACATCCTTGCACGAAAGCCCCCTTAGGTCCCCCTCTCCCCCAGACTGGCTGGTGCCAGGTTCCAGCTCCTTCAGGAGTTGTCTTGGCAGCCACTGTCCTCCATTGCTCAGCCCTGGCCTTGGGCAATAGGGGACAAGGGAGCCCGCCTGCCTTACAGCTGCCTGGCTCAATGCCTGGGCAGAAAGGGCCAGGAACAGCTGCTGAGGACAGAAGGAACCAATGGCTGGCTCTCTCTTCCCCAAATCAGGTGGAGGATTCTCCCAGGGTCCTGGATCCTGCCAGGCAAAAACCAAAAGGCATGGCCCGGCTGCCCTCTGCCCCTCAGTGCCATGGCTTGGTCCGGACAGGGCATGGAGACCCCTGGCATGGCCACTGGCCTTCGGAGGAGATGGGGTGCTGGATTCTTCTCTGCCCTTTGTCAAGCAGTGCAGGAGGTCTCCCTGGGGGTCCTCTGAGGGTGATGGGGGGGGGGGAAGGACCTTCGGGAAAGTGAGTTCGCTGCTGTCCCAGCCAGATGAGATGATTGCAGGTCGGGCTCCCAGAGAGCCTCGGAAGGGCTTCCTCCCTCCCTCCCTCCAGACCCAGGCTTGGCGCTGCTCCACTGAATCCCATGCTGGGTGGCTTGCAAAGGGCCCCTCTCCAGCCATCCCAAGGGGGTCTCTCCCAGGAGCTGTTAGCCTGACAGCAACTCTGGTGCTTCTGAGAAGACTCCATCTTGCCTTGTTTACACCTCACTGCTCCAGGCAGTTGTTTGCTTGTTTACCTGGCCTGCATTATCTGATCTGTCACCCTGTGAAAGGGGCGAGAGGGAGCAGTGGCCTTATGCTGCCTCAGGTCAAACGGGCCGTTTATGTGACAGTTGATGCCTTCCCCTCCTTGCCCCTCCCCAGCAGAGAGCAAGAGAAGGTGCTGGCCCAGCCGGTCGGGCCCTGAACTCCAGGGACAGGCCAGCGATGAGAGGCAGCTCACTGGAAGCAAGCGGAGCCCTTCCCAACCTCCGGACGGAGTAAAGCGGCATCATGTTAACAGGAGTGGACAGGCGAAGGGAGACGTCAGTGGCCCAGGGTGGCACATGGGCATTTTTCTCTGATGGCCAAAGCAGGAGAGAGTCATTTGGCTGAAAAGGGAGGCAAAGAGATCTACGGGTTTGGTTTAAAAAAGAAAAGAAAAACAGGAGTGACTTTAACCCAGGTTTCTATAATCCCAGCTGAAAATAGCACAAACGTCAGGAAAACTCCCACGTTTTAAAAGATGCCCTGCATTAATGGGGACTGCATGATGCCACTTGTGTGCAAGAAGAATCGTCCTTTATTTAATTCAATTTGCACACGTAGGTGCACCAGCACTATTACATAGGTGGAGCATTCATTAATTTGCGATTAATCGCTGCGCTATTGGTGTCTTCATTGAGGCCCCTGGCTGCTATTGGATCTGGATTGATCTTAGCTTTCGTTTAATCCTTCTTGCAGCTAAACTCTCGGCTTTAGGATTATTTGAGCAATAAACACCACATTGTGTCCAAATCAGGTACTTTCCCTCCATCCTTTACAAAAAATGTAGCATGGGGAGGGAAGAGGCCAGCTGTGCAAGGCCAAGTGACAGCAGAAAAGGGACAGAGCAGCAGAACATCTGCAGAGGCCGCCCTGATGTTCACAGCTCAGCCCTGAATCTGCCACATGCACCAGCTCTTCTGTGGCTGGACTTGACTTAGGCACAGCTCAAAAGGGGCTGCCATGTGAGCAGGATGGAGGAAGGTGCAATGCTTCACCCTTTGGGGATCAGATGGGACCTGCAGGATCTGAGCCTTCTACCCTGTTCAGGAAAGAGGCAGCGTATACCAGCTATCCAATGCAAGAGATATATAAGCCCCTTTGCCTTCACTCCCTCATGTTACCCAGCTGGTCTGATTTGTAGCTTAGTCTCTTGGGTGAACAGTAATAGGTCGGGTTCAGGGTGCTTTGATCTGAGGGGGCATCAGATCAGCAGTTCGGTCCCTTTCCCCTCCCAACCTCTGAACTGTCGCTAGAGGTTCCCTCATACCATGGTTCCCGGGCCTTTCCTCCAAGACCCCCTCTTGTTTTTGGAGTGAGTGGTATTGAATCCTGATTGCTTGCAGTTAGCTCCACCTCTTCCCTTTCAAATTGTGACTTTCCTTCTGTGCCACAAAGAGCTGCTTCCATTCATGAGACCAAATGAGAAAGGCAGAAGAAACCAAGAACATATTTCAAAGTTTCTCTCTCTCTCTCTGCTTCTGAGGCCATAACCTTGGAGGCTCCATCAATTAAGAGAAGTAAGAATTAAAAATGAAAAATTGCAGACCTTGAAGTGTCTAATGTATTTCTATTGGATTAAACAGGCTGAGGAATTTTTGAAATTGAAACCGATACTTAGGATAATTAAACACTCTAACCATTCGATTAAGATGCTCAGCAACAGCACATTAAAAAGATAGTTGGGGAGGCAGGGAAATAGACCTCCTATAGCTGGGCATTTTTAGCTTATGTTCTTCATCACAGTGGGATAAAATGCTCTTTGCAGAGGTTAACAAAAGTAGTATAACTGAAGGATACCAGCAGGAACTGTCAGGTGCTGAAGAAATTAGCAGAGCCACCTTAGCCAGGTGGCTATGATCAGGAGACAAGGCAACTGGTGGCATTTGCCTCCCCCCCCCCCCCTCAATCAGTCCGAGCAGGGAGATGGAACCAATTTATTCAGTAAAGGCAGAAAGATTGTACCTTCCCAAATCAGCCGGGACCAGTTCATCTTCTCTAGCCAAGATCTAGGACCACACTAAAGCTCGAGAAAATGGAAAGCCAACTAGAGGAGGTGAGAACCAACCATCCCTTTCAGACCAGATTGCTGCTGAATGGCGTATTCTGGTCTGAACATTCATTCACCTACTGCAAAAGAACAATAAAAATGGTCTATTTTGCTAAGTCACATTTTAGAGACTTCCCTAATAGTGGACTGCTTGCTGCTTCTCTCCAGGGAAGTAGCAAGCACACCATTCTAACTCCGCCTGTCTCTTCCTTGCTCCCAGGACCACAGCAAGTCGACAAAAGTAACATGAGCCATCAAATGAATGTGCCATAATCACAGGGCAGCCTGGACCTTCGGAGCTTGCATGATACGGGTGTCTTCCAACAGACGAGAATATACGTAGCTCAGAGTTGAACTGTGGAGTCTTTGGGCTCTAGGAGTTTGGAGAGCAACAAGGAGTCCAGTATGGGTCTTCTTCAGAAAGTTTCAAGACCAAACTCCCCGGTGAGATATGACATGCAGCTGTCCTTTGAAGCCATAAGCAGCTGTAAATCCACATCAAGAAAAGTCCCTGAGATCAGATTCGAAAACTGCTTCACTGCCATGATATTTTCCGTCCTCCAAGACCATTCTCAACCTCCATCCCTACCACCACGTTCTCTTCTGTTTTTATCTGCACTGGTTAGATGGCAAAGGGTGCAGCTGTTTCCATCTGAATGACATGCCTCCCAAGAAAGCTGTCTCGTGCAGCTGTGTGTCATGTGCAGGCTTGTTTATTCTGCTTTCCTGCCAGGAACTGTCCAAGGTCTCAGGCAGAGGAAATTCCTTACATCAGTTGCATTCCTTGCACCCCTCAGAGAAAGGAGTCTCCAACCTTGGCAATTTTAAAGCTTATGCACTTTAATTTCTAGAATTCCCCCATGGCTGGCTGAAGAATTCTGGGAGTTGAAGTCCACAAGTTTTAAAGTTGCCAAGGTTGGAGACCTCTGTTCCAAGAATCCTGAAGTTGCAGATGCTGGCCCCTTTTCAGCCAAAACCTTGGCCCTACATTTCAGAGACAGGCCAACTACCCTACAGGCCCTTCCAGAGAGATTGCGAAGGCTCAGTCACCCTCTCTAAGCAGAGGGAATCCAAGGTGCAGCCTTTGTCAAACAGAGATGCAAATAGCTGGATAGGTCCATTGCAAAAATTCTATCAAGGGATCCTGGAACCAGCATTAATCATCCATGATTGCTTCCAGGATAGGGGATGACTTTTGAACATTTTCCAGAAATGTGGAAAATTTCCAGATGGTGATGAAGCAATAAAGAAAATTCAAAAAAAACTAGCGAAAGAAGATGGCACAACAGAAATCCCAACTTGCAATCTGAAACAACACAATGAGCTTTGAAGACTTAGGAAGGTTCACTAAGAAGCCATCTTATGGTCTTAAGCCATGCTAAATTTATTTACCAAGGAACAAATTCTCTTCCATAATGAGACTCCCTTCCAAGAATTAGTCACACCGATTGCAGTGTTATTGGGTTATGTGAGTGTTTAGTGAAAAAAAATCCCGTGTTGCCATGATCCTTGCCAGGATGAATGAGAAGTGGTCCCTTTCCCTTTCATCAATAAATAAAGTTCAACCTTTTCTCAATCAGTTGGTAAAGGACCACTGAAGCATCTCATTCCATGAAAAAAGAAACACCATTACTGCATGTAACTGAAAGACATATTGAAAATGAAACACACTCACAGATGAATGCATTAAATAAAATTTGGCATTATTCACCCAAATGCTGAGCTCTAGGTTTGGAGTGTTACTGTGGAAACACTGGCATATAAAAAGAAAACAACTCATTAATTAAAGGAATTAAAAACTGATATGGAACGCTGGAAGCAAAGCGTGATAGGTTGCTCCCATATTTAACCCACAGTGTTTTTAGGAGTGCTGGATGAGATGTGCTCCATAAAAGCTTTTGGTCTGGAGTTGAATGAGAAGATTAACATCTACCCATCATACTTTAGAATACAAGATGTTGAGATTCAAGGATTTGGGCAGCCCTGGAGGTCTTGTGCACTTTCTTGCCCTCAACTCTACCCAGGTTCAACTATCATGCAGGAGGAGAGAAGCTCTACTCTTCAAGGGAAAAGCACAAAAGCAAAACACAACCATACCTATCCACACCCACACACCAGTCAAGAACCAGATTCTCCTTTGACTTGTTTGTAAAGCAAGAATGGACCTCATAAAATACCCCCAAAACTGCCACCGCTCACATACAATTTGATGGAATGATTGAACTTTAATTCACTGGCTAAATTCAACAAGTATTAAACATTACCAGCTAAGGCAATATTCCTAGGTAAGGAATATTACGTATACCTAAAGAGAGATGCTCTGTGGTCATTTAACTAGGCTGGGGCAGGTGAAGGAAAAAATTGGTGTTTTGTGGAAGAAGCAAACAATGACCCACTGAACTGATTCCAAGATGTAAAATTTGCCCCTAAGAATGTCAGCCATTATGGCGAGCCAGCAACCTCAAGCAGAAACTATGATGTAAACTAATAGGAGAGCTCTCTTTGGGCCAATCCTGAGGTGACCTTGAGGCATCTATCTCTCAAATGTGGTTCCACTCAGACTGGGAAGAAAGCAGCCCACAACTGCGGTGTGTAATTGTGAAAGGAAATACTGGATACATTCCCCATATCTTTTCTTCATCTGCAAGAGAAATTATGGCTCTAGATCTGAGGAAATAAGCAGACAAATGAAGTGCTTCTGATCAGGCTACACTTAGGACTTCATTCAAGGCAGATTTATCACAGCAAGTACAAGAGAAAGAACAGGAGAGAACTCAAGAGGAAATGCTGATCCGCTGATTCTTCCACCTTATTTTGTCACTGCAGGAAAGTGTTGCCCAGCTAGAATTATTCTGTGAGACGATCTTGAACTGTGCTGAAGAAGACACCCCCCCCCCCCCCCAACTTCCAAGCTTCTTCCTCCCGACCACAACGCCTCCTTTCTCTGGCACTCTCACCTCAGCTCTAGCAAAATAAATTTGGGTGGCCTGGATGTGGTGCCCAAAGGAAGGATTTCAAGGTGGGGGGGCGGAAACAAAAGTTCAGGACGGTGGGACACATAGAAGCAGAACTAGGGAGTGGAAGGAAGAGAAAAAGCCTTCTCCAAAGTAATCTTATGAGTGCCATTTTTGATCAGAATGCATCAGGATCTTGGAGGTGAACAGGAGAAACATTCCATTCCTCCTTTCAACCTCTCTCTTTCACACAAAGATAAAGGAAAATGCCTTTTACTGACTAGCTACCTAGAAGCAAATGCTCGTCGAGACTTCTCTAAAGATTGTAGGCGCTTCCTGACAGCTCCTGTAACATCCGTTGTCGTTTCCTCCACCATTTTTCCAGCAGTGGATATCTCCCTGCTTTAGGACATGCATGGCCACTGAAAGGGAGCTGACTGGTCATTCCCCATTTCCCTGAACTGTATTAATGCCAGCGTGTTCTGAATCAGGGGGACAGGAGCCCTGTCTAAGTTGTGGAGGGCTGGCCGACGGTTTCAAGGTGACAGTTGTTCTCCATGGTGGAATGAGCAAAGTACGGTAAATGGGAACACCAAAGCCTTTTGCCTTTCCCCCCTAAGAGCCTCACAACCGCCTCTCTCACCTAATCAAGGCCAACTTTGGCGTCATGATGTCTTTCCAATAAGGGTCTGGAGAACAAAATCCAATCTTTTTTGTTGTTTGTTTCCTTCCAGGAGGTCATATTTGCAGATTTGCCTTATTCTGAGATGACCACTCTTGTTGATGTAGGAGTGGAATTTTAGGATGCAGCAGGTGCTTTCAGTCCAATGACCCAGGCAAGGCCCCTTTGTCTGTCTTCAACTAAGAGATGATGGTTGCCATAGCCTGGCTATGCTCAGAAACAAGTTTAGGATTTGAGATATTTGTTCCATGGGAAGGATCTGACTCCCTTTCAAGTCCAAAATGCCCATCTGGCCATTCAGGTAGCTGAGGTGGGAGGACCAAGTGGGGTGGGGATGGGGGGACAGGTTTGTTTCATCAGATCTAGCCCCTTTCTCTAAGACAAGGGGTTCCTCTACCCAGCACTAAATAGGGGCTCCAATCTTTCTTTCTTTTTTTGCCAAAGGGCTACTCTTGCGATGGAATTGTTCTTCCCTGTGGCAGCTGCCCCCATGCTTAGGAGTGCGCAAGAAACTCTCAGCCAAGATTTCTCCTTTTTTTTTTTTTTAATTGAATAATGTAAACATGATTGATTTTTCTTGCTGGTTGGAAATGAAGCCCAAATCTTAGTCAGCTCATAAATGATTAGGAGAAAATAGGCTTCCTGGGCAGAGACCGATAGGTGCCAGCAGCAGCTTCCTCCGAAAGGATAGATGAGAGCCTGTGCCCTGGAAGAGCCAAAAGGCAGAGTGATGGAAGAGCTATGCTAATTAGGTAGATAATTGTTGGATTATTTACTGGAGAGCTAGCTCAAAAATTTCCATTTCTGCCTTTGAAATCTGCAATGTGGCCAGGCAGACAGCAGAACCAGAACTGCTATTTATTTAATTCCTTTTCACGGCATAGAAAATACTTCCTTCCTAGTCTCAGGTCTTCCGGGTGTTCGGAAAGAAACCCAACAGTTTTCTGGACCTCAGCTGAACCCAGGCTTTGGTTCCCACCATAAGCCCAAGGTGGCGGCTCACTGGAGAGGACCACGTTGGAGTGGCTGTTCTGGGCCCACCCAAGCTCTCACCTCCTAAGAAAACCCCCTTGGCCCCCAGCCTTCCCAAGACTTCTCCCTAGGGGCAGCCCCCTCCCGAGGAGTGCTTGAAAAACAAATTGCGGCTCCAAACAGAAACAACAACAAAAACTAAATTAAAATCCAGAGAAGCAATCTCTGGTTAAGAGCTATTTGCATAATTTGACATAATTTGTTAGGCAGCATTGGGGGGGTGAGAACAAGAGTTCTGTTGGGGGGAGGGTTGCACAATGCTTAATGTGGCAATTAGGTGATTACATTTGTTGGTGTGTTTTTTTTAATTAGAATAAATATGAGTCAGGTGAAGAAAGGATTTTGTGGACTCTCTCCCTTTCTTTCTCTAACTTACTTTTTCCCTTGAAGAAAGCAAAATAAATATGCTGTAACAAAAAATATTGATAATTCTTCTTTTCCCTTAATCTCAAGAAGGAGATTTGGAATTAAAAAAGGGAGCCAGGAAAGGGTGGGTCTTTTCTCTCTCTCTTTTTAAAAACATAAACATAAGTATTGAAGGATCAGATGCTGGAATGTATGTACAGAGGAGGCCCTGGGGATCAGAGGAAGGGTCATAAGTGGAGATAGGACCCAGGTATGGATGGAATAGGCATGAGAGTGAGGAATATGAATTCTGAGAAAGCATTTTCTCTTGTCTTCGTTTCTGTGCCTTACGCAGCCTTGCTCCTTCCTGTCCCTCTCTACAGAAGGAGGGGGACTGGGGGTGCTGTCTCACACAAAGATTGAAAACTGCTTTTACTTTTCTCTGCAGAAAGGGGGAGGGTCGCTGAGGGGGGAGCTACCTTGAGCTGCTCTGCCATAGGAAAGGGGTTGGAACCGCACGTTCTTAGCGAGGCAGAGATCAGCACCTTAAACCAGCTTGCCAGGATATTAGGGGCAAGAATAGTTGCCCCTCAAACGACATAGCTGACACATGAAACTAGGACACTTTGCAAGAGACCTGTGACCTGGGGTGAAACACAGGTGATGCGATATTCAGCCACGTAGGGGGCTGAGGTCCAAGTAACCAATATTAACTGCTATGCATGCACTATTACAGGAAGGGCAAAGGGCTGAATGCGACCATCCCTTGACTATAAAAATTGCTATAAGGTTCCCATCAGGGCCCTTGGTTAGCTTTTGAGCCAGGGTCTTTATATCTTGGTACCAAAATAAAAGCATATTGTATCACACATTGTGTCTGGTGACTTATCAGCTTCGACACCAAGCAAGAGCCCAGTTTTGGGGACAACAATATCAAGTTTAATTTTTAATTGTTCAGTCTAATTCTCTCAGGCAGTCTAACTCTTCCTCAAAGTATGTAATAAGGAGCGCCTTGAGAACTTGGGACTTTGAACCTGGGCCAGGAGAATCCTTGGCCCACAGTCCAGGGTGCTTTCTTCTTCCCTATTCTGAGGAGCTGGGAGAAGGAACCGGCCTGGTGCTACGACACGGCCGTGATCGGTCTAGGCTCATGTACTCTATGGGTTGTCCAGGTAAAAGGTGTATTCCTGTTCCACCAACAATCTGTCCCATTCAAGTTTGGCTGCTTTTCTTCTTCATTATATCAGCACACTCAAAAAGATAGGACAACTGTAAAGGTAGTGTCTGATTGTCGAAGAGATGCTCAGCAGTGGCTGCTGTTGTTTGTCGCTGGGCTGTGATAAGATGTTCCACAGAAAAGTAGCCTCCAATCCTTTCCAAACCCACATGGCATTGCACCCAGTGCTCCAGTGACGATGCCGATTTGACCCAGGGTCCCAACCAATCCATGGTATCATTGATCCATGACTTCTGGGTTTTTGTAATCCCTATTTACAAATCTCAGCGCTTGTAATCTTTTCCAATTCCTGGCCTTCACAATTATTGTATCTCAGAACAACTGCATCAGTAAACTAAACGCAGCTCTTTTCAATGACAATATCAGTTTCTGATGTGTTATGTGCCAGGTGTCTCTCGGTCTGAATTTAGAAATCCCATAAAACGTTTCCTCTGTCATTTTCAATAACATTATCTGCATTTTCAGTAATTCTTATTGATAATTAATCCGTACCTTTTGCATAAATGCCAAAGTAATACCTTCCCAGCATGACTGAGCCTTTTTTTCTTTCTTTTTTTGAGTAATCAGTCTGTGATTTTGCTGCATCCAGCTATTATACGGTCAACAGTTTCATCCTTATATCTCAGCGCAATCGGCATTTATTATCCAAACTGGTATTTTCTATTTTTGCCCTGGTGACATTTGTGCACAGGGCTTGTTGCCTTTTTAAATGTTCCATTCTTAAAACCACTGCCATGTTCCGATGTCCAATTTTCAGTGCCTTTCAAAAAAATGCCCATGGAGTGCTTTGGTTTTCCAATTTCCTAATCTCATTTCAAGCTGTTGCTTTTTATAGTTGTATTAAATTCCATTTTTTGCAAATGGGCCTTCTCTCTAAATTTCTTTCAAGAAACTTTATTTACTTATATATTATGATGATGGTGATCCTTTAACAACAATGGGAAGCCACAGCTGCCAGTTGTTTAACTTGTCTTTGCTTTCTTTCAGATCGTTCTTTCTAAGAACCGGGGATGCCGTCATGGCTCGGCAGAGTATATGTGAGGATCCAAGCAGTGTGGCCTTTTGCAATTGACAGATGGCAGTTTCATCAATGCACAGATTTTCTAACTTGTCCAAAATTTTTTGGTTTGGCACCCAGGGTGCTGATAACTGCTAGGATGATTGTGGCCAGTTTATGCCATAACCTCTCAACTTTGATTTTCTAATCTTGGTACTTTCTGATCTTCTCCAATTCTTTATCTTCTGTTCGACTATCCCCTGGCATTACCTATTGCATCAATTATCCACACTTTCTTCTTTTCAAACCACAGTTAAATTTGGTGTGTTACGAGCCAAGACTTTTATCAGTTTGTTTTTGGAAAATCCACAATCTTTAAACTTGCTCAATTTCAACTCTAGGTTCTCACCAATTTTTCTGACACTTGATAATTTTTTGGTGACTGTAGTTATGTCTTGTTTATTATAATTATTATGCCATTAGTATTAAAAATGTGATATATGATCCTAAGAGAAGGGTTTCCATTTGAAGGATGGGCAGAAGAAAGAAGAGCAGGGTTGGGTTTGAGGCAGCTCGTTCCTTGATTAAGTGTAAAAGCAGAGGAGATACAAAATCACGGTACCTGCTTCAACCTGAAGCTTTGGGAAGCCTGCACTATTTGCATTCCTGCAGTGTCCCCGTGTGCCTGCTGTGGAGGTTACTGGCATCTGCTGGCAGCAGTCTCAGACAGCCTGCCAACAGCAGCTCACTTGTCTGGGAAACGGACCACAGCACATCTGGCATGGCCTCACGGTTTCATCTGACACGATGCTCTCAGAGATGGAACTCACAACTGTGTCTCATAAGCTTTGTGTGGGAAGTCTGAACAGACAGAGAGCAGAACCCCAGGTCCACTGCCTTTCTGAATGTGATTGCAAGGAGGGTAGTCTTTGGGTTGCAATTTTGGGTCTCATGTGGGACTCATCTTCCCTAGAATCTAAGAGATTTGGGGTTCTAGCCACATGGACTTGGAGAGCCTCTGCTTTCTCAATAGTTTTGCTTCCAGTTCACGTCTCTGGCCTTGAACCCTCTTGCTACAAGTCGGGGTTCTCCATACAAACCTTAAGGGATCCATTCACCTTTACTGGAAGTCACCAAGAAATAAAGCTTTCCATCTTGTGGAAAAAAAAGAGGACTCCCAAGAGGACAATGGTTGTTTATTACATTAAACTCTTCTGGAAAGGTAAGTTAGAAACACATACACAGCAATGACAATGTGACTTACCAGCTTCTTTCTTGTTCCCCCCCTTTTGCACCCCCAGTGGAGTTACTTGCTCATTTTAGGATACACTAAAGGGGAGTGACTGCCCAACTCATCCTCCTGTCCCTTTTCACAGTCGGTGGTGGCTTTTGAAGAGAAAATGTCCTGCTTTCCCCTCAGGAATGTGACAGTCCTGGTTCTGCCACCAGTGTCTCTCTAATTGCAGGAGGCCCAACAGGGTCTTTGTCCTTCTAGTTTCTGGACCCTAAGAAGGAAGGAGAAAACGGCGATGGCCTGGGGCTGGCTGATGGAGGCAAGGCTGAGGAGCATCTGGGCTGTTTGGTCCTCCTTGAGGTGGGAGTGGGTGGCATCTCCCTTCGGAGACGGAGTAGCCCAGGGGATCCACCGCTCACTTCTCTTTGCCTATTCTGAGATATCTTTTCTCCCACTCCTCTTCCCTCACCCATCCCAGGAAGCCGACCCTCCCTCAACCTCGCTGTCACTCTGCAATTCTAATTTCTTTAAACATTGGAAAAGCTTATTAACCTCTGATGAGTTTAACATATGGCAGAGCCGGTCTTCCTTTCTGCACCGTAATTATGAGGCACACAGTAATAGGCCTGTCTTTTAAGCTACGGCATCTTGCTTTTTGCTAACATTACAACCTATTAAGAAGCTACATTAAATGCATGTAAAGTGTGCGTGTACATGCATGACCTAGGATACACATACATGACAGCACTACCCCGGAGCTCCCAACTAATCTGGAGAGCATATTTAAGTCACACTTGTGATATTTGGGGGTCAGGCTCCCCCTGCTGTGCATGCTGGCCAGTGGCCAAGCCATCCATCAAGCTGTACTCATTCATCCATGAATTCACAACATACACATAGGTGCACATATATTGGCATATCTACTGAATTCTGGATCCAGCCAATGTTTTTCCAGGTGTGCTCACCTTGCAAGAAGGAGCACCCCATAGCCAGATATCCCAGGTGGGACCTGGAACTACTTCTCTACCCGCCCTTGTCGAACTGCTCCTGATTCTGGCATCCTCTTTGTGTCTCCCTTTTCTGGATGGGGGCAGAACACTTACAGCCTGGTGGGGAGCGCTTTTTTCTCCTGGTTTTAGTTTAACCAGTAACTCTTGTCAGCACTGGCAGAAGAGCTTGTCCAGGACAGTGGGAGATTTGTACTTGCGAGATTCTGTTAAGGTAGCCTTACAATAATGTGGAAATAGCTCACCTGGCCTGTTTCCTGTCTGTTCTACCTGGCTTTACGTATTTCAAAGGATTTCTAAAGTGCAGGATCCACCTCCATTTTATCTACTTCAGAGACATTTCAATTATTCCCTTCCCTCTGACTCAGGCCTCCAGATCCCTCTCCACCCTCCAAGGAATGGACGCGTCCTACCAAGCATTCTAAAATGGGCCATGCTGGGCTAATGTTGGTTAAGAGTCACCTTGGATTTGGTTTCAGCTCCCCAAAGAAGGAGAACCTCCTAGCTCAGCAGCGGAGAGTAATACTGTAATACTGAAAAATGATTTTAAATTTGAGAAATTGGCACATTGTGATCCAACAAGGCAATTTCTGAATTGCTCCATGCAGCTGCAAGGCCCCTGAGAAAACACTCCTTGCATTCTAAACAACAGGGAGGAGAGCCTGTCGCTGTCACAGAGCTGGGGACGGCAGCCAGGCAGCCCAGATCCATAACTTTCTGCAGGTGCTGGCAGGAAGCACTTCAATCTGCTCTATTGAAGAAGAAAAGGCCTCCTCTGATCCAATGTAACCTGAAGATCAAGTCCATCTTGATCAGGATTTGTAAAGTCCTATAGAGATTCTTTCTGTGGTCAAGAACAACTCTGTCCTCCACAGAGCCCACAGAGGAGCAGCAATGTGGAACTTTGCCATTTGGGGGGAGGGGCTTTCACTGTTCCATTTCCAGCCCTTTGGAGTGCCGTGAGGCTCCTTGCGTGGGGTCCCCCAGAAACTGCCTTTTCCCTGGGACCATCTTGCACAAGGGGGAGGCAGCAACGGAGAAATGGCCTTGTCCTGTGCCTGACCCTGGCTCCTGGACCCCTAGACACATCCCATCAAGCAATGGGGAAAGCACTTTGGGCAGGGAGGATATTTGTGGATGGGAGGTTTTGCAAAAGAGCATCAGGAGATCATCTCTGATCTCTGGCTGGATCAGAGCTGAGGACCATCCACCCCCTGGTAGTCAGCAGGATGCTTCCTTGAAGTCCATATGCAGTATGGAGAACCATCACCCCCTTTGCAGTTCCCCTGTTATGGAAGAAGACACCCATAGGGGACATAAGTGCTCTACCTCCAGAGGTGTTCAGAGGTGAGATGCTGCCTCTTCAAAATTGTGTGTTTGGGGTGGAAGATTGGAGTAGATGTTCTTTATGACCTTTTCCAACTCCACCTTTCTGTGATTCTACACTGCAGAATCATTGTAGAGGCTGCATTGTAATGGGAAGGTCCCCAGATCTCTCGAGTCAGAACCATCGCCCAAGAGTTATCCTTCCCTTAGAGCCATGAAGGCAAACAGGATCAGGAGCCATCATCTTGGGTATGGTGGCAGTTTTTAAAGGCTGCTGTGGCAGAGTCAGAAAAAAAAGGCAGATGTGATTGGCCCTGCCTTCCTTCCACCCCAAAAGCCCAACTGCGCTTCCCCTGTGTGTTTCTCAATTAGATTCATCTGCAGAAACCAGCTGAATTTTGTTGCATGGCAATAGCATTGATTGCTGTTTACTAATGTCTGCACAGTTAAAGCCATGGTGACAGCCAAACCAGCAGCCTGAATTCTTCTTCCAAGGCTCTGATTTGTTCTTTGGGACACCTTTCTGAAAGCTTATTGGGAAAGATGTGGACTTGGGAGCACTGGGCAAGGGTCCCTACCTGTCACCAGGGCCTGTTTCCTACCTTTTGGGAAACACTCAGTCAGGCAAGGAGAAAGTATCTAGAGGGGAATTAGCCTCAAATCCTTGCCCAGAAGTAGGAGATACAGAACTGAGACCCAACCCCTCACCCCAAAATCCATGGAACCTCTTCTATCTGTCCCCAAGGGAAGGCAAGCAATATGGGGAGATTCCTGTATTACAGGCAGAGTACAATAAAGTAGTTAGCTTGAATTCTACATGTGTGGATCTGGTCTCTTACACCTGACTCACCCAATTAAGCAGCCCCCCCCACAAGGCCTTTGGAAATCCTAGAACAGAATCTTTCCTTCCTTCTGCTCTGTCAATGGGCAGAGAGTTGGTAGAGTCTTCTGAGAACCAAGTTGTCTTGACCTCTTCTTGGATGTTTTCCAAGAATTCCACCTTTGTCTGCCCCACATAGTTTCCAGCACTCATTGCTTGCCTTGATGAAGGGGTGGGGGGGCTCAGAAGATGGACTTGAACTTCCCAGCTTCCATTAAGCTATCCATCATCGTGAGACTTTGGGGGAAAAAAAGTGCAGAGAAAAGCAGCTAAGACGATTAAAAGCATGGAGACTAAAACATATGAAGAACGGGTGCAGGAATTGGTCATGGCAGGTCTAGAGAAAAGAAGGTCTCCAGGTGACAAGATAGCAGTGTTCCAGTATTTGAGGGGCTGAGAGTCAAATGTATTTTCCAAATAAGCTCCTGAATGCAGGACAAGAAGCAACAGATGGAAACGAATCCAGGAGAAAAGCAACCTGGAATGAAGGAGAAGCTACCTAACAGCGAGAACAATTAACCAGTGGAACTGCTTGCCTTCAGAGGTTGCAGGTGCTCCAAGACTGGAGTCTTTTAAGAAGAGACTGGACAGCCACTTGTCTGAAATAGTACAGGATCTTCTGCTTGAGCAGGGAGATGGACGAGAAGGCCTCCCTTCCAGCTCTCTTCTGAATTAATTATCTCTCCATGTTTCATGGGTAGCAACCCTGGACACAGTTACAAAAAAGAGGGCCAGTTCCAAAGCTTAGAGAAGCGGACAGACGGGTGACATTTGGTGGAGGGAATGCAATGTTGGAGAAAAGAACTGCTTGAGGATCCTGGACAGCAGCAGCCTCACTCAGGCCAGGGATCCAAGAGCTTGGCAGAGATCCTGGAAGGATCAGCATCTCGGGAAGTCTCTGGGAGGCGGCGTTGGTGGTTAAGAGAATGTGCCCTTTGGAAAAGGTTCTTAAAGAACTTGGCGGATAAGCCCATAATCTTCCTTCACTACATTTACATGCACACCCAGAGACACGCTACACAGGTTAAGCTCGGGGCAGAGGGGCAAACGGCTTGTGGTTGATACAGATGACGTTCCTTCTTTTCCAACCCTTCCAAGACTGAACAGGAGTCGCACAGCTGGGCAGGACTTGGTTGGCAGAGGAGTTGTGGTGAGCCTGCCTGCCTGCCTCTCTTTCGACTGTTCTCCCACACACCCACCTCTGCCTTGGCCCCCTGCCACGGCCCTGGTCAGCCCACCAGCAGTCTAAGAGGCCGCCCATCCCCTGCAAGGCTGGTGGCAAGTGGTGCAAGGTGGCAACTGATGAGCGATCAGATTGCAGCTTGGGACGGCCGTAATCACACCAGACTGAGTAGCTTAAATACCACCAGACAGAATATTATTCAAATTAAAACAAGGCTTTAAAATGTCATTATTTGTGTCATTATTAATAGTTCTTAATTGTGTTCTCTAATTATCATGAAATTATGTTGGTATTAATAACCACGTCAAAGCTGCCTTGGGAACTGCAAGAACCTCCTCAAACATTGTGCCATATGTCAGTTCCCGGGACGTGAAATGCAAAGGTGGGCAGAGGTGAGGCTTCTGGTAGAGAAACATGGAGTGGATGAGCAGGATCCGTCGTGAAGAAATGCAGGCCCCCAAAGCAAAGGGGAGGTGGGGTCCCCATGTCTCCTCGCCGTGTGGGTTGGTGGACATATAGGCCACCTGGGTCAGCTTCTCCAAGAGGGGGCTGAGTGCAAACAGATGCCTCCAGGTGGATCACTCTGCAACCCTTGTGCATCTCCAACTGGGAATGGAAAGGATGAGCAGGGAATCCTTGCTGGCCAAGTGTCCTTCGTCCTCTTGGAAGAGCCAAAGGACAGCCACACTTCTGCCTTTCCCAGCTCCCGTGTTATCCCTGGTGCCAAAGGAAATGTCTGTTTCCAAATATTTTGGCGGCAGCTGTTACTTTTCCTGACAAGCAGGCTGCTCCAGACTGGGATGAGAGCAGAGCAGGCTCCAATGATGTGGCTGTCACATCCACTTTGCTCTGCCCAAGTGTCCAGAAGAGACAGTGGCCAAAATTGCAAAATGTATGCAGGATACCAAGTGGAGTCACCAGAGTGAATAAATGGTGGTGAAGGGAGAAAATGTTTCACCTAACAAACTGTTTTGCTCTTCAACGCCATTCCCCAATTTTCTGGTGATGAGTCAGACTCAGTCTGTCAGTGTTAAGGACCCCTCCTCCTTCTCCTCTGAAGCCAAGAAGGGTGCAAGTTCTTAAGGATGGCTGTTCCCAAGGTGGGAAGTTTAGATCTGGGGATCCGGGTAAGATTTGATGGCTTTTCTGTCTGGGTGAAGAAAGCGCTTGTTGAGCTGGAAAAGAGAGCTCTGCTGTCACGTTTCCCCTCCTACCTCACTCCCGCTCTGCCCTGTAAGCCGGTTCGGCTGGTGTTCCTCAGAACTCAATAAAAGAGGAAGTTTAATTGGGTTAGAATGAGAGTTGGCAAGGCAGGTGCAGAGAATAGCCTTTAATAAGATCAAACTGGGGAAACTTTTAACAATGAAAGACAAAGGCCGAGGGGGCCCTGAGCCATCTCCCTCCCTCCCCCCCACCCTCTCTCTCTCTCTCTGTGTATCTCTCTCAGCTTAAAGGCCTCCAAGGCTTGCAGATAGACTTATTATTTATTTATTATTTATCTCCTAGATTTGCAGAGAGGCTTATTCATTTATTTATTATTACATGAAGTTGAGCTTTGGAAACTAAAGAGGAGAAGTTGTAAACAATTGAAGAGTTTATGGAAGCAGGCTGTCTGGGCCTTTGTTTCATGATTCTCCGATATTCTATTTTGGGGGGGCTTCCTCAAAGTCACAGAGGGCTCATGGTTGAGAAATATCATAGTCCTGTATGAGATCTACCAAAAAAAGTAATAATACACAAGGCAGAAGTTCCAGAAAGTTAACTGAATATGCACAGTCAACCAGGAGTTTGTCTCTTCCTTCAACTTTCTGAAACTAATCAGCCAATGTTCTCTGTAATACTGTGGGACTCCTTGCAAAAATCCGCAGAGCTCTCCAGAAACTTGGGAAAAACTTTCTTCTCTTCTTCCTCCTCTTCCTCCACCGCCACTCACCCCTTTAGCTCTAGAGCGCTGGTCATTTCCAGCCCAGCCCAGACCAATTCAAGCCATCGACTCAATTCAGATTGTCAAATCAATCTGTGTAACCAAAACATAAAGTGAATCAGTTTGTTAGTTCTAAGCATTTCACAAAAAGACCCCGAAGCTTTTCTGGGCTGTTGAATCTATTCAATTTCATCGCATCTGATTTGAAGCAGTCCAAATTGTTGATTTAATTTTGGAGTGGATTCTTGATCTGGAGACTTGGAATCCCTTCTGAATGAAAACCTTGGCCTGGCTCTTTGTGCACACACACCCCCCACCCCCAATCTCCCTTCTCTCCCCCGCTAGCTCTTCATCCCCACCAGCCCCATCGGTTTGGAGGAAGAAGGAAAACCAGGGTGGCATTCAGAGGCCTGCCCATAATCCCTTGATGAGAAGCAAAGGAGGACTTCCTAAGCAGCTCAGGAGGGCATGTTTCAACAGAGAAATACTCTGAGAGGGAAAACAGGAGGAAATCATCTGCAGCAGGCAAATTTTGAGGAAGTGCAGTTCAAATGAATTTCATTCTCGCTGGCTCTTTTTTTTATTAGAGTTGCCTGCTCCAAAGTGGAAAAGCAGCAGCCTGAATTAAAATTTTTCATTTCTTGCCTCTCAGAAAGTGCCAGAATAAGTCTTGCAGCCACTCTTTGTTTGAGAAGAATTCCAGAGATTAGGAGGACCTAATCAGGCAAGGCTTTTATCCTGCAGCTGCCCTCCTGCTGCAGCCACGGATTGTCTGGGGATCTGGGTGCCACTGTACCTTTCCTTCTTTTCTTCACACCCAAAATCCACTAAGGAAGACACCACAGCTGTCGGCTCCTTTTTCACTGACAGCACAAACTAGTCTAATTATGGAGAAATTAAAAAATAAATAAATTTGATTTTGATTCTGTTACAATTCTAGACCATTCGAAAGGTGCAGTTCCTTGTTTGAAGTGCAAATGAGTTAAAATATGTAACATAAAATGAAGGGATGTAAAGTTATTAAGAAAAATAGCCTAATAGTGATCATGAAGCCAAACAACATCCAACATAACAGTTCATTGCTCTTCTCCGAGGCCAGATAGATCTGCCTTCTTCCACGCCACCCCTCTCCTGCATTTTTCACCACCTTCGATGTGGCACAGGGCAGGTACCTGGTTGGAAGCCAGGTGGAAGCAGTGGGGAGGGGGAATATAATGAGTCTTTAAAAGCAAGGCCCCAAACTGTGTGCGGGGAGGAGACGTATCCAGAGAAGGTTGTGTTCCCCCAAGCCCTGAACTACCGGCGGGTGGGGGGTGGGAGCTGGGATTCCCAACCGGTTGGAATGCACTTCTTGCAAATGGGCCCATGGAACCAGCTGGGGGGGCTCCTTTGCGGTGGGCAAAAACTCGCAATCTGTGGGCACTTCTGTGGGTGAGGCAGCTTTTGTTGCCTGTCCTCCAATACCCCAGGCGGCAAAAGGAGGTGGCGGCTCAGAGGGCTGTTCATTTGTGAACAGAGGTTCTACTTAATGTTGCAAGGATTTGGCATGGGTGGGGAGTCTCCTGGAGAGTCTCCAGCCTTTCTAAGGTGGACGCCATTTGCACACACAAGGAAGGAGCAGAACTGGTGAGAAAGCACAATCCAAGGGTGTTTATGCTGTTCAGTCTGCACCCGGGCCGGGCCATCTCCAGCCTTTCTCTGCAGAAAGGAAGGGGGTCTGGTTTCAGCCCCCTGGGAAAGCAGCCGACGGAGGAAGTTGGCAATGCTGGGCACTGCAAAAGGCTCCAGTTTGAAAAATGCTGAGAGGGCCAGCCTTCCTTCTCTGGCAGATTGGAGGTCTTGGAAGGTTGCCCCGACTCTCCTTGCCACCCGTCTTTCGCAATGGGGGAGGGGAATGCTCTGCCAGATGTGCCTCCTCCTGCCACTTTATGCCATTCTCCGAAGGGCCCTGGTGGGGGCCTTGCCCATTGGGTATCAGCCAAAGTCAGTGTCTTTCCAAGGTGACCCCAAGTGAGGATCCAAGTTGGGGACCCATGTGCCACCCCCTGATCACTAACAGCCTCTTCAAATTGGGAGAAAAGGACCAATGGTTAAATCAATACCTTGGTGGGGGAGGGGAGAGGAGACTGATGATCAGCCTCAGCAGCCACATTGGACAGGTCAAGGCAGGGCACACCTGCCCTCCCAGGAGGTGATGGCCAAGACACCCTTTCCCTTCGGTTTGCTTTCTTTCAGGAAGGCGGCCTTCCTGCGAGGCAGGGTACGACGGCTGTCCAAGCCAAAGGTCTGGGTCCAAAGGGGGCAGGAAACCCCCTCCTGCAAAACAGGAGGCCAGGCAGAGAAGGGGGAGATCAAACTAACCTGGTTTATGTCCATTCAACTCTCATTCTACGAAAGAGAAGTGGCTGGTTGTCCACAGGAATAGACAAGAAAGGATCCCCATCCCTCAGGACAGTGGGACCAGCGGAATTGCTCAGAGCTTTGGGATTTTCCACTGACCGTCCTCTGGTTGCTTTTCTGTTCATTTGCAAGACCTGGAAAAAGTCCCTCTTGCTGTCCAGGAGATTTCTGCCTGGCACCGATGGCTCGAGAAGCTCAGCAGACCCTCAGCAGACCCCGATCCTCTCAAAGGGCATTTCCAGTGAATTTAATATGAATTCATATTAATTCATATTAAATAGATCCAAACTCAAGGCAAACCGCACCAAACTTGACGGCAATAACAGAGGGGCCCATGTCTGGAATCCTCTCCCCGACTCCGTGGTTCCTTCCCCAAACCCCAAAAGCTTTGACCTTGGATTGTCTCCTGTTGACCTCCCCCCTTTCCGAAGAGGTCTGTAGGGAGCCTGCATCAGCGCACCAACGGGCCTGCCGTCCCTGGCCTATTTTTATTTTTCTTACAAGTGTCTATCTTATGTATTCATAACTATGTTTATACTTATACCTGTATCTTGTAAGCGACTGACAAACAAATAAATAAATAAATAAAATAAAGATTCCTCTGCTTGAAAAAGAAGTGAAATTGATTCGAAGTGGGAAGGTTTCCAGCCTCTTTTTCTGCGTTTTAATCTCTCTCTCCTAGTTCCTTCCCCCCCCCACACCCGAGTACACTTCTCTTCTTCCCCTTATAAATTTGGTCTTTCTTGCCTGCTTATCATATTTCCTACCGGATTGGGTGTTTAATTAAAATCTTAATTAAAATTGATCTCCTCATTAGCATGCACCTGCTCCTGCGCTCACATGCCCGCATCCCATTATCTGCCAAAGATGTCAGTGACTCTGAAAGGCGAAGAGGAGACCTCCCGGTCTGTCCGTCCACCGTCTGTCCATTGTGGGCAGGAGTTGTAGCCAAAGGGCAGGAGGGAAGGAAGAGGCAGGCCAGCAGCTTCCCCTGGCACAAGGACAATGGAGCCCAGAAGACTGGGGTGCTTGGTGCAACCAGATTCCCCCAAATGCTTTTGTCCTCTTGTTGTCCCCTGCAACAGCCCCCCCTCCCCTCCCCCAAGGATGAAGTGATCATGGAGGGCAGCTGAGTCCCCGGGATCTACAAGAAAGTGCCACTTCCATGAAAATTTCACCCTGCACAGAAGGTAGAAAATAAAACAGCTGAATCAGAAGGAACAATTTGCTTTACGGTGTTATTCCAATAAAGCATTGATGACTGGTGCATTGAATTAACCTGGGGGTCTTTAAGCATCATGCAGATACCTGTGGCTCATGCTGTACTTTCGGTGTCCTTGAGATCCATTCAGCAAGTGGGCACAACCCAAGTCTAGAGAGGGCAATCGAGCCTGTCTTGGCTGGGGGGGGGGGGGGTCCCTAAGACCCCAAAGTTGTGCAGGTGCTGAGGATTGCTCCTTTGGCCTCAGGATCAAGTCCCTAGCTCAGAGCAGCCAGAGGAAGCAAATCTGGTCAGTGGCCAAAGTCCCCGTCCTGCCACATGTGAGGTTTGTCTGCAAGGGGGCAGTGATTGAACTGACTCCTTGGCAGCACATTTTCAAGGTTGCTGAAGAAAGGGGGTTATTCAGTGTAAGTCGAAGGGGACCAGGCAGGTCTGCAAAATGGGTGAGTCAAGAACCTCATGATTCTTCTCCTGGAGCAGAAGTTCAGGCTGAGTGCCTGCAGACAGGCACATAACCAAGGTAGATGCCTCCAGACACTCATACTTACAGCCATTGGTGATCCCTGGCTTCCCAGTTATGCTGCCGTTGAAGATGGAGGCTCCGCTTCCCCTGTGTGCAATTAAGCAAACTCTCCTCAACTAGAAGCTGGCAAGCAAGAAACAGGGAGATATGAAGAAGCTCCTGAGATGTTGGTTCCTGACAGGACAACCTTCATCCAGGTGCAGAAGTCAGCCAAAGTACCTGCACTAGGATTCCGGCTCATTTCCCATTACGCCCAGGCCCTGCCACCTGCTCTACGTGGAGACAACACAATGGTACATTTATGTTCCATTGTCTTTATTGCCTTGAACACAGCCTGTTAATAATAAAACAAAGTAGCTGTCAGGTATTCTACACAGAGATGCATCGTACTTTTCATAATGAGACATAAACCCAGTGTCCCATCATGAAACATAATTTAGGTGCCTTTATAGTTTGCCATCCAACTAGAAATGATGTTACTGTCAGACAGGAGACCTGGCTTCCTCTACCAGGGGGAATTTCTGTATGCATGAATTGCAACAGGGAAATCGTGTGAAGTGTAGCATTAACTCTATCCCTCAAGCCCTGCTCATCCAGGCAAGAGGCCCAGCAGTCCTACCAACTTCTACTGACCCTAATGGGATTTTTCATGAGTAATTATGGATGGGATCACTTTAAGGGAAGGAAACGGAGGTAAAGCCCCTGTCACACTGCACCTACGGATGCAAAGAGGATGTAAAACGGACAAAAAAGCTTGCCATCCATTGGTTAACGCGATGTACTCACTGCCTCCGTTTTGCTTCCTCTCTATCCCTCCAGCATCCGTCTATTGACGTTTCATCCGCTCAGAAAGTTTTGAGCTGCCCAAAACTTTTGCGTGGAAAATGTATCCAATTCGTCCGTTCTGCATCCGCTACGCATCCGTTCTGCATCCGTTACGCATCCGCTATATCCGCTAGGCATCCGCTGCGCATCCGCGCAACTCGCATCCACTCGGACGCAGGGAGGAAGCGGAACGGACGCGGAACGGATGCAGAACGGATGCAGAATGGATGCAGCATGGAAACAAAGCATTTAAAACAGAAAAAACGTTCGCAGAGGGGACCTATCTCGGATATTAAGGATGTCTAGAGGATGCCTAGAGGATGCCTAGAGGATGCAAAGGGACACCTATACTGCCTATAAAAAGGGGGAGCAACACATCTGGATCTCACTTTCAGACCAGCAGCCCTGCTGCAGACCTCTGCAGCCTTCATCTGCCTCTTCCTCTTCCACAGCATCCAGTCATGTCCACCGTGGATCATACCACAGTCCTTTTGGCAGCCACCATCCTTCTGCAACAGTGCGAAGCCATCTACAGGCTCTGTGAACTCTGCTACGGGAAGAAAAAGAGGCGGCCAAGAAACGTCTGGGTCCGAAGATGGTTCGCTAGAAGAGCAGAGGACGGACTGTACAACAAGCTGATGGTGGAGCTGAGGAACGAAGACACTCGGGTGTTCCAGAACTTCATGAGGATGCCTCCAGCCATGTTTGACAAAGTTGTGCAGCGCCTGACACCCAGGTTTACCAAGACAAACACCAACTTCCGGCCCAGCCTGGAACCTGGGCTCAAGGTGGCACTCACTCTGCGCCACCTGGCCTCAGGGACCACCTACAGGAGCATGCAGTATGGCTGGAGGCCATACCCAACACCATCAGCATTGTGTTCAGAGAGGTTGTGCAGGCCATCATCGAAGAATACAAGGAGGAGCTCCTCCAGTGCCCCTCCACTGAAGAAGGATGGAAGAAAGTTGCAGAGCAGTGGTATCAGAGGTGGAACTTCCCACACACTGTTGGAGCCATCGATGGGAAGCACGTGGCCTGCAAAGCGCCAGCCAAGTCGGGGTCCACTTATTTCAACTACAAGGGTTTCTTCAGCATCATCCTCTTCGCCATGGTCGATGCTGACTACAAGTTCATGTACATCGATGCTTCAGGCAGCGGCTCATCTTCAGATGCCCAGGTATACAACGCCAGTCACTTCAAGGAGGAGCTGGAATGCAACCTCATCGTGGGCTTCCCAGATCCAGAACCCCTGCCCAACGACACACAAGATGTGCCCTACTTCATCATGGGGGATGACGCCTTCTCCCTCACAACCTACCTCATGAAGCCCTACACCTCCAAATACCTCACCCGTGAAGAGAGGATCTTCAACTACAGGCTGTCCAGGGCAAGGCGGGTGGTGGAGAACGCCTTTGGCATCCTGGCCAACAGGTTCCAGGTACTTGTCACCACCATGCAGCATAGCCCAGAGACCATGAGGAGGATCGTGGAAGCTTGCTGCATCCTGCACTATCTCATGCGCACCCGCTACCCAGTCTTGCAGAACAGGCTCGTGGACCTCCAGCAAGGCAATGGGGACATGGAGCCTGGGGAATGGAGGCAAAGGCGAAACCTGATAGACACTGAGGATGTACAAGGCCCCAACAGAGCCTCACGTGAAGTGAAGAAGCAGCGCAACCTCCTGAAACACTGGTGCAACTCCCCAGCTGGAGCAGTGGAGTGGCAAGACAGGATGGTAGATGATTAATGGATGCTTCCTTCAGCCTGTCTCATCACACAGATGAGATTGGGCCATGTATGTTGAGTGGCCCTACAATGAACAGGGCATTTAATAAAGAGTTGTGTTTATGTTGACATGTGTGGATGTTATTGATAATAAAGGGCCATAGGTGTGGCACCTGGGAGGGTGGACCATCCAGTCCCACTATGCTTGCACTGGAGGTTTATCTATCCCACAGCTATTACCCATCCCAAAGGTAGACCTGCCCATCCCACAGGTATCCCTCCCCATCCCACTGGTATCTTAACCCATCCCACAAGCATGCAAAGGCTTAAACCATTTCTAAAAGTTTCCAGCAAGACTTTATGAAAAAAAAGAAATGAAGCAAGTGTGTGAATCAAAAATAGACTTTATTAACAACAAGCTATAAGACAAAAAAGAGTCTCTGGCACTCCTCTTGGTCGCTCAGTCTCAGGGGTGAAGGGTCCAGGTGCTGTGGAGGTGGCTGGTGCTGGAGTGCTTGTCATCAGCTCCTCCTCCAGAAGCAGAAACAGCAGAAGCGCCAGCCCCAGAAGAGCGAGCCTGTGCTGCAGAAACCCCAGCAGAACCAGAGTGAGGGCCAGGGGGCGGGATGGTAGCCCTGTCCCTCTTGCCAGGGCTGGAAGCAGATGGCTGAGGCTTGCTGTGATTCCGCATGGTTGTGGGGTTGCAGGAACCAAGGCTGGCAGGAAGGCTGGCAGGGAGGCAGGCACCAAGGCTGGCAGGCACCAAGGCTGGCAGGCACCAAGGCTGGCAGGAAGGCTGGCAGGAAGGCTGGCAGGGAGACAGGCACCAAGGCTGGCAGGAAGGCTGGCAGGGAGACAAGCACCAAGGCTGTCAGGAAGGCTGTCAGGGAGGCAGGCACCAAGGCTGGCAGGCAGGCATGAACCAAGGCTGGCAGGCAGGCAGGCACCAAGGTTGGCAGGCAGACTGGCTGGCAGCAAGGCTGGAAGGCAGGCAGACAGCAAGGCTGGCAGCAAGGCTGGCAGGCAGACATGCAGGCAGACATGCAGGCAGGACAGGCAAGGCAGTCGATGTGACTGGAAGCAGGTCTTTCCTCTGAATGGTGACCTGTTTCCAAGCTGCTTCCGTTATATCCACGGGGCTGACGCAATGCATCCTCCCCGCATGCGCAATTAACGCTGTGCATCCGCTAGGCTTCCGCTGTGCATCCGCTTCATCCGCTGTGCATCTGTTCTGCATCCTCTGTATCCATTCTGCGTCCACTTCGCTGAGGCCCCCCGGAAGCCCTGTGGATGTGCCACCCACTCCCATCCGCTTCCATCCG
The DNA here is from genome assembly GCA_015471245.1 of Laticauda colubrina. Lineage (NCBI taxonomy): Eukaryota > Metazoa > Chordata > Lepidosauria > Squamata > Elapidae > Laticauda > Laticauda colubrina. Next base: position 801,329 of record BLBF01000059.1, on the reverse strand, counting down.
CTAGGCTTCCGTTCCGCGTCACTTTCCATCCACCCTGCGTCCTCCCCGCGTCCGTGTTATCTGCTCCAGTTATGCAAATTTTTGCCCCTTTTGAGAGTGGATAACAACGGATGGAACATTTTGCTTGTCCGTTGTGTCCGTTTTGCATCCGTTGGGCAGTGTGACAGGGCCTTAAGGAAGCAACTGCCGTGCTGTCAGCTGAGCAGTTGAAGGGTAGAACCTGTTACAGACCTTAGACTGGATCCTGGCTTGTGATCTTCCATGAAAAAGAGCCTCTGTTCATGCTTCATTGTCCGAAGTCAGCCTGGTCATTCTATTCCTAATTATAATGTTGCATAAATGTGCTGTATTAGTCAACAGGCATCTAAAGGCACTTTGTAAAGATTCACCTGAGCAAATTAATATCAAAAAACAATTATATTTCTGAATACAAAGTTGAGAAAGACTTAGCTTTCGTGCATTGTGCTTTTGCAGAGAAGATGCTCACACGGAAAGGACAAAAGGCCTTGGGTAGTATAACAAAAGACTATAGAAGGTGGAGAAATGAATAAATAAAAACAAAATCCATCATTTGTTTTGCTAAAAATCCCATGGGAAGCAAGAATTAGAAAAACCCAGGAAGTGACACACAACAACAACATTTTTCCTCGTGCTTGTTGTTTTGAAAAATGCAAATTTTCTCATGAAAATGGTCCCTGTGTGCTTTCCCTTGTGTGGCCAACAATAGCCTTAGGCTGGTTGTTGAATAGAGATTTAAGACCAGGAATTATGCAGGAATAAACAAGTTAAGCCTCCTCCCCGTACTGTGGACCATATTTTGGTGCTTCAGACCAGTGAGATGAAACATGGAGGCCATTTTGAGAGGGCGAACAAGCAGCCATTTCTCCCAGAGCTGCCAAGAAGGATCAGGCAAATGACTACTCATGGTGGGCCATGGTTACGGGGAAACTGACCCTGGGAACAGCAAATCCATTTGGAGATAATGCACTTTAGATGGTTGGGGAGAAGTTTCTCCTGTGTCAAACTGGTCCTGGTGAGGGAAGATGGAAGGGCTTAGATTTAGGTTTGGAGTGGTGGAAAGCTACATCTGGTGTGCTGTGCTCTTTGAAGGAAATCAAGGCAAGACGTGGGATGGATGAGTAAGAGAAAGAGAGAGTGTGCTGAAGGCAAGGTGCAGAGAAGGGTTTTCAGACCAGGTGAATTCTCGAGGGGTTCCTCAGTGCAGAGAAAAAACAGTGCCGGGTCAGATCAATTGGAAAATCCTTTGAGCCAGCAGGAGCTCCTGCCACCTCAGGCAGACTATTGCCCAGAGGTTTGGACTTCTTCTCCACCACCACAAGCCTCACTGCTTGGCAGGTCTTCACCAGGAAGCCAACAGCAAAGAGCATTCATGCCCCTGGCAAGAGCATGCTCTGGCAGTTTACAATGACTATAAGACTCACTGGCCATGCCTTGATGCGGCCCCCACTTCCAAGCCAAGCGGAGACATCCTCCTTCCCCATCCAGGCTCAGCCACAAAGCTAGATCTCTCAGCAACCCTGCCACAGACCATGGTCCATGAGTGGAGCCTTTTGGGAACTAGGCATCTGTGCCCGACGTTTGCCTAGGCAAAGTGCTAAACATTCCTTGAGAAATTATCCCATTTGGATTAGCAGGATGAAACCATCATTCCTCCCACTGTTGTAAGAAAATGCCACATGAGTTTGCCAGTTATTGTGAGGGATCAAATCAGCAGATACAAGTGTGGGTGTGTAGACACTGACATGCACACAAACACACATATCCCCTTTTGTCTAAATGAAATAAAAGAAACCCAAAAAGCTGCCTGCCCAAATCCCCGAACACAATTACTTTTGATAATTAAATATTTATCACAGCTGAAGAAATAAGCCATTTAATATTTTAGGCAAGTCCAAAAAAAGTTCTCTCTCTCTCTCTCTCTCTCTCTCTCTCTCTCTCTCTCTCTCTCTCTCTCTCTTCATTCATTTTCCTTTAATTGCTTTCCTGACACACACCCTTTTTTCTTTTTTGCACCTGGGCATCTGCTGCAGGAAGGTGTCACCCGCCTGGCTGCTCCTTCAGACTGCCCTCCTTGCTTCCTGGAGGGATGGGAGGATGAAGAGATGAGTCTTGCTTTTAGCTTTAATTGAGAAGAAGGCGCTTAAGTCTTCCTGAGATTTCTGTCCACAGAACCGAATATTAAATCCCGCCAACAGTCGTGCAGAAACGCAAATCCCGGATGACTTTTTCAAAATGAAAAGCTGTAACCCTGGGAGAGGAAACTTGACTAAGCACACTTCCACTGAGAGGGATTGAGACACCACCAACTTTCATTCCCCAGGGATGCCCCTTCCAGGCTACCCAAAACCTGCCAAACTCCATCCAGGGACTTGGGGCCTCCAGGGTCTTTCCAAACCAAGCTCCAGAACACGGACCTGCATCACCGAGGAAGACCTTTCCCAACTCACCAGGTGGGGGAAACCACTCCCTCGGTTCCCAGGATGCTGGAGGATCAGGCCTGGTCCAGCAGGGCAAGAGGGAACCACTGGTCCCTCTACGTCTGGAAGCAGGGCAGCTGCCCCTGAGGATAGCCATGGAGGAGCTGGGCCCCTCTTAACCTCTGGAGAGGAAAGCAGAGACAAGTACCCATGAGTCTGGCAGAACTGCTCTTCTCCTGGTCTGCTCCACATCAATCCTGACCCACTCTCTTTTGCACACTGAGGCTTTTTCCGGGGGTGGGGAATTCCACCATCCCCATGGGAAACTCTCTTTTGCAACCCTCAAATTTTCTGTCATGCCAGAAACCCCTGAGAAAGGAGGCATGGGACTCATCCATGGTGGACAAGGCACCAGGGATGGTCACCTCTGGGCGTGGGTGACCTCCGCTCACCTGTCCCTGGAGTCAGATCAAGAGCAGGTCCCTGCATGCCAGCACGTAGCAAAGGCTTGGTGACCTGCCAGCCTGGAAAAGTCAGTTTATAAATAGCTGCAGAGAGGACACTCTTGTCACTCTGAGAATAATGAGCCCACTCTTTTTTCGCCGTCTGCAGAGGGACGTGTTGGTGGACTCAGCACGGGTGGCAGTGGGAGCTTTGTGGAGGATTCCCCACCCATTTAGGAGGAAGAGGATGAGCTTTGCAGAAGGCAGAGGGGGAAGCACTGGGACATTTTCCCCATCCCTGTAAATCTCTGTCCCTGGGAAAAGAGGAATGGCAGAGAAGATGGGATTTCTGTGGTGGCCTTGGTAAAGTAGAACATTTTCCGGTAGACTGACTTGGGGAGATTGTTCTTGGCAAGAACGTTTCCTCTCCTCCTATCGGATTCACAGCTTCCTCAAAAAGAGTCATGGGAGGAGAAATCTCACCCCCAAACCATTTGCTACCCGGAGGTTACCAAGTCTGGAATCCTTGCCTTCTACGCATTGCCAAGGCCTCCTGGGTTAACTGCTTCTTGGTCTGCTCTGCTCACATTCAGCATCCCCTGCTAGAACAGGATTCATGTGCAAGCAGCTGTTAGCAGATGTGTGTAGAATTGTGGAATTGGGATTGATGCCATTTGGCCACAGTATCCTTAATTTAACCCAAGGAAATCCATCTTTAAGCCAAGCAATGCAACAGGAGGAAAGGGCTGATGTGGCAACTAAGATTGCAGTAGGTCTACCAAGGACGCTTCTATGGATTTTGTGGCCTGTGAAAATGGGATTTTTTTTTCCAGTAAATCACTCAGAAAATTAACTGTGTCTTGTTGGCATTTAGCCTGAACTACAGAAAAACCTCCATTCCCACCCAGAATGCCCACTTAGCTGACATTCCTAGGAGAGCATCCATACTGCTTTATGTCAATGCGATATCTTGATGGGTCTCAGCATTCCGGTTTAGCAATGGTTGGACATGTGTGCACACACAAGCACACTACGCATTCACATATGCCTGCCTAGTCCAGGTGCTTTGGCTCTGGGGGCCCAGCTTCTCTTGCAGGTTCCAGAAAAGCATCACACTTGAAATAAATTCAAGGCATACAGGTCCACCCCACGTTGAAAACCTCTGCGGCAGTGAGATGTTCAAGATCTGGAGAGAAGCTTACTGACCAGCATTGTCAAGAGCTGGGTCTCCCCTGGGGATGAAGTGATTTAGCTAATTCATGGATTTAAGAGTGTGAGGTCCTTACAGCGTCCAAAGGGAAGGCAGCCTTACCTAGAGAACCTGGGGGACTTCTTTCTTAGGTAATCTTCCTCAAAGTTGCAGAAGGTCTGTGTGTGATTCAGATAACGCAACAGAAGCTTGTGGAGTGTTATTTATTTATTAGAAGCTTCGCATTTGCATTTTCTTTGTTCAGCACCGGAGTGTTTATCTGTATTTTTGCCTAGCAACCCCCAAAGGCCTCCTTTTCAAATGGCTCAGGTGAGGCATTCATCATCACATAATTCTGTTTCCGTGCTTGGCTCTCCTTGCAGGATAGGGTGCTGGTGACTTATGGGCATTGGTGTGAATTGAAGTCACACCTGTGTTGGTTGCCTGGATAGACATGCATAACATTTGACTAGTTTTGGATTGTTCTTTTGTTTCTAGCGCTATGTTGAGTCTGTTTCTTGAGCTCACATTAAGCATTTCTGTACCCCAGAACAGTAGAAAAGGGCTCCACTAGGGTTCTGTATGAGGCTTTCCTAGAATGGAACCATAGTTTCTGCCCACATCAGCTTCTATCTGTGCACTATGCCCCAAGGAACCCAACAAGCCATGCCTGATAGACACCCCTTTACCTTTACCTTCATTTCATCTTAGCTGTGCCCAAAAAGCCCTCCAGATTCATGTATTTTGATGTTTTTTAGAATCCTTGACATGGGTGGCCATGATCCTGGATCCTTCCTGAAACTGTTACAGGGGATCCCCTGCAGGGAGGCAGAAGAACACAGGGCATCTTCTATGACAGGGGTCTCCAACCTTGGTGACTTTAAGCCTGATGGACTCCAACTCCCACACTCAACTCCCCATTTGCAAGTTCTTTAAGGAAAATGACTCTGCTGAGCTGAATCTACACAGGAAATGGTTGCCTGAATCCTTTGGATGACAGCCATTCCTTCCCACATTCTTCCTGGCCGCTTCCCCTTTCCTCATTTGAGAATCCTTCTGCATGTGAACAGGCGCCACTGCGCAATATTACAGGCCCCCATGGGGCATAACAAAGTGATGATTATAGCTGCTGGGAGAAGAAAGGGAGCTGTACATCTGGAGATGATTTTATAATGAACAGGCCTGGCTTCTGTTGGGAGAGAAGCTTATTAGCTTCTGGCTTGAATTGTAAATACAATCCACATGATATGGCCTGGAAAGAGGTTTAGTTCCAGCAGAATGGGAGAATGGATGGGTGGACACCTGAGACAGGCTTAAGTCAATTCATGCAGAGAGAGAGAAATTAGCAGAAGGTATATGGGAGGAAGAGATGGTTCCCAGGGGAAAAAATCTCTCTCTGCTGTCTGTAGTCAAGAGGAGGCCACACATGACTTGTAGGAGATGCTCCACAGAGGACTAGATTTGGACTAGGGAACAAATGGCTCATCTGTAAAGTGTGCTCTGGACAATCTTGGCCCTTGTGCTTATCTTTCACCTTAACCAAGCACGTTGGTGGCCGTGAGGTTGAGAAGGAAAAAGACTCGGATCTCCTCGGAGGGGAAATAGACTTGGATTTTATTTGGTCAACCAGAAATGAAAGGAATCCTTTGTTACTTAAGTCACCTGATCCTTAAAACATTCTTTCCTGTCTGATGCCTTCCTACTAGGTGGGATTCTCACTGCTGTTGGGTACAGCAGTTTTATATCCACTGGAAGACAATGGAAAGCCTTGGGTTGTGTCATGTGGAGGACCCACCAGATAACTATTTCAGGAAGGGCTGAAAGCCAGAAACCAGCCTGGAGCCATCCTTGTTCCAAATGTGGTCCACTCACTGCTCAGCTGCTCTCAAAACAGCAGCACCTGGGATCCTTCCTTTGCTCTGGAAAACCACCTGTGCTGCACACCTGCCTGGGCTTAAGCACCATGAGCACCGTCCTTCCCCATCCCATCGTTTTTTCTTCCTGTTCTGGTGATAGCAGCTGGCCTGATTCTTGAAAGTAGGCATTCAATAAAGGACCTTCAACTCCTGTAAAAAGGTTTGTTTTCACCAAGATAGTTACCTACTTTGGCAGTTGGTTATTGGCTGGTCTTTCCTTGCTTCCAAATGTTATGGCTTAGTTATATTTTAGAAATTCAGCACTTGAAGAAGAGAGAGCAAGTTTGCTGTTTCTTCCAGGTTGTGTCTTTGATATGATGTTGTTTCTCTGAAGCATAATATACATTTATTTGTACTCTGCTATACAGAGTTAAGACTTAAAGTTTCAACATGACAATAGCGCCAGATGTACTAAAGGAAGGCAATTCAGCATTTAGGAAGATTGGGCACAACTGCAGTAACTGGAGTTTTGTCCCCATCCTGATTAGTTTGACACTGAAAAAAATAGCTCTGGCTTTGAATCATGGTCAAAGGTGACAGCCCTGGAATATTATTGGTTCCAGAAACATATCAATTGGACAAGGGTACCATGCAGTTGATTTTCATCAATGGAACAAAATTCCTGCCTGAGACATTTGAACTGGTGACCTGATAAAACTACTTGTTTGGACTCTAGTTTTTAAATGTTTTGAAACGTTATTCTATGCGCCCATACTTCAAGAAAACTTTTAGCTAATGCTCTATTAAGATTTACTCTACCAAGTGAATTGAAAACTGAAAGTTCTAAATTTATGTGCTTGTGACTTGCCAATGAAATAGGCTCGGGTAATGTGAAGAAAAGAGAATTTTGCTCTGTGGGGAAGCTTTGTTGGTGATCCACCAGCTGAAATAATTGTTCGAACCTATTTTCCCTTTGAAAAACAGGTTCACAATGCAATGCATTGAGGACTCTCAAACCTGCATGTCTGTAAATCATGTGCATATAAGCAGGACCTCTTTAGAGAAAAAAAGGGATGAATCCAACTTTTCCAGCAAGCAAATAGCCCTTTAGTTAGTCAGCATGGGGCTGTGTTTCCTATTGAATAATTATTTTATGAGTAACTGAAACATTGATTTAAAAAAATGAAGACCAGTGCTGGGAATGGAATATGGGCGGGGTCTCCTGCATGACTGATCAATTGTGCGCTGTTCAAGTCGGTGTTGACCCACAGCAATCACACTGTCCCAAGCATCATCTGTCCCTAATCTGGTCTTTCCATAGTGCACCTATCACCATGGTGACTGACCTTCTACCTACCTATTGGTTGCCTTCCCTTTCCATTTTTCCCAGCACCAGAGCTTCTCAAGAGAGTTGGGTCCACAGTGGAGAAATTGACCTGGTCATTTGTGCCTTTAGGTCCTTTGTGTCTCTGGGTTCATTTGTCTGATGATCCACTGTTTTGTTTCCATGGCTGTCCATGGTGTTTTCAGGAAACTTCTCCAGCAACTTCAACAGCATTGATGCTCCTCCTACCCTGCTTCTTCCAAGTTCAACTTTCATTTCCATCGAGTGTCATAAGGAATGAAATGACTTGCCAATTCTAATCACTGTAGGTAACAGACATGTCACCACATTTGAATATATTTTCCTAAGCCTATATCTATATTCATTAATTATGGAAGCTATATCTACATAGGTATAAATATAGGCTCCATAATTAATGAAAATCTCATTGTCTAGCCTTTCTTCTACATGGCAGGAAAGTAAATGAGAGGATCTTCTAAATCTTCTATTCATGGTTGTTGTTATTCTCATGATTTGCAGAACGCAAGTGCCCGAGACAGTTGCAGATTCAGATTTTCAGGGGCTGATTGGCTCTGTTATTCTCTGAGAAAGTAAGAAGGACTCTGATTGTGAGACAAAGGTCCCCTTATTGTCTCCCAAGAGGAATAATTCAGATACTGTTAAAAGGCCTTTAATGAAGGAAAATCATTCTCACTCATTTTCTCTACCAATTATTTACTTAATGCAATAATTTGGGTTATTTGGGCACATTATAATAAAAATAATTACAGAAAGATGCAACAAACAGCACAAAAGGGATATAAAGCAGAAAACCCACAATGTCATTTTAATACTGGCACTGATGTCTGCTTTGAATGCATCTGGCATTCAGGGGTAGAATGCCTCTGACTATGGAATCTCTCTACAACTCTTACAACATATTGTTACTGCCCAAACTTACTTCATGCTCTGACAATTTGAACCAAATTGTAATCCTTTCCACGAACAACGTGGTGTCTTAGTGGTGAAAATGCTTGCCTCCCACTCAGAAGGTTGAAAGATCAATCCTAGATAGTGGTAGATGTTTCTCTCTCAGGGTGAAAAGAAAAAAAAAATCTGCTGTGAACTCCATGTGGCATCAGGAAGGGCATCCGACTAGTAAATTCTCAGCTCCATCTAGTCTTCTCGACTCTTCCCCGAAATTAAGGGATTACAGGGTTGTAAAAAAGAGGGTTTTAATGTAATCCTTTCCACTTCCTATGACAATGAAATTTTAGTGGTTTAATTAATTATGGAGTTGCTATCAGTGTGGATATCCATCTCTGGAATGCTCTGTCTTGAATCTCCTTGAGTAGACATCTTCGCCCTCCCTCCTCGCCCCCAACTCCAGCTCAGGCTCTGCAGACAAAGAGCTAACCACATATTTTACAGATTCTGATGAAGTTTCTTCCCTTGTTCCCTCTGGGCAAAGTGCCGATCCTATCACTTACTCTGACGGGTATCTGAAAATGAAAGCTGAGGAGGCAAGAAAGCAAAGCTTTTCACTTTGCAAGGCCAGTAATCGAAAACTCCTGACACTAAACACAGATGAAAACATTAATGGACAATATTCAGAGCAAACGTTTTCCATATGCAGAGCACAGCTCTGGGCTGAAGAATACAAATTTTGGCAGAGATTTTGGATTTTGGTGCGGAGAGGAATAACGAGAGAATGTGGAAAGAAGGTAGATGTATCTGAGACCTATCTTGAAAGTTTTAATTGGTTGGTTTTCTTCCATCAGCTGGTAATCAATAACTGCTTGGTAGCACCTGAACACTACTTGTGTGGGAGGGAAAACTGGAGGATCAGATAGGGTGAAATAGGTGACAGACATCATTGCTGTAGCCAGATACTTCACAGGGAAGAGTCCCCATTTAATGTCCTATAAGAAGATGGTCCCACATCTGGTCACTAGCATTTCCTATGAAAGGATTTCAGATCCTGTATGGTGGAAAGACCATCATAAAAGAAACTTTATGGCAGGTGTGAGCTTTTTACTGATACATGGGCATCTCTCAGGCAAGAGTAGTGTGATGAATGAGGCTTGATGGGTTTGTTGAAGAACCTCTTCAGGTGAAGAAGGGAAAAAGGCTTGCTTGGCAAGACCCACTCTCATAGTTGGCATGGAGGGAACAGCTTCTCAATCAGCCAAGCCTGGCATTAATGCTTGGCATTTGGCCCTCTGAAAGTCTTGGGTCAGTTCCAGCCCCTGATTTCCCCAGTCCAAGCTCAACCAAGACCAGGTTTGGATCAGACTTAGAGAGTTGAAGACCAACAGTTATGTAGACCTGATACAAGGCAATTGAGCAGGAGGAAATGCTCCCTTTCTCTGGTCCTTGGAAATAGCTCTTTAGCAGGACAAATGTTCCTTTCAGCACCCACAGAGGAACTTTGGGGATTTGCAACCATTCCTGGCTGGGAAGCTTCCAGAATAAAAGAATTTTCATGATGTGGTGTTTACTATTTTGCTTGCATTGCGCTTAGGTGGAACTGCAGAGCAAATAAACATACCGCTAAATGACGACATGACAGTCATTAAATATTCAACAGCTTTTTCTTATGACATGATTTCAGACCCAACTGGGAGTTGTCACTTGCATGGCCATTAATTCATTCTGGAGGGACTTGTTGCCATCTGGGAGCACAAGGTGTCCTACGTTCTCCTTGCTCAGTTGAGAGGAGCCAGTTTTATCTGATAATAAATCCAGAAAGACCAGCTAGAAAAAGGACAGCAAGGATGGAGAAAGCTGAGAATGAAAGTAGCATCCATTATCTCAAAGCCTTCAGCACCACCAAGGTTTATCATCTTGATTAGAGGAGACAGGCCATAAATTCCTCTTATTAAACTTCTTGACTCACAATATGAGACAGAGACTAATGACTTAAAAATAATATGCACAACTGTAGCAGGAATACAGATTGTCTCTTTTAGCTGGCCTGAGGGAAATCAGTGTAGTGTTCAGCCAAGGGTGGGCCCAGAAGGAACTTGTGGGGAGGGGCTTGACTGGTGTTTTGATCCTTCCAGTGTCCCTTCAACAAAGATATCTGAGAGAGTGTAGCCCTCTTACCTTTTGCTCCTGAAAGGGTCACAGGGCTATTTCTTCCTCTCTCCAACCAGCCAATATCTCAGCTGCTTCCTGGTCAGAGAGGGGAAAATCCCAGGCAATCCAAACTGCACCAGTCCAGCTCTCCATTTCTTCCAGCTGCCTGTTTCCAGGATTGGCTGACCAGCTGCCTCTAGAAAGCCACAGGTCAGGGAAGCAATATGTCAAAACTATTGTTCACCTGCTGAACAAATATCTTGACTCCCATTTCAAAGCCATCTCAGCCTGCAGGCACCTGTGGATTTTATTTATTGTGTGGTTTTTACAACTTGCCCAAATCAAAAGACTCTGATCAGGTTACAACTGACTGTATGTTTTGTGACAGCAACTTCCACCAATTAATTATCCGTAGCATGAATGCAGAAACTCTCCCTGACATCATTCTAACCTGAAGGAGGGAGGGAGGGAGGGAGGGAGGGAGGGAGGGAGGGAGGGAGAGAGAGAGAGAGAGAGAGAGAGAGAGAGAGAGAGAGAGAG
>BLBF01000059.1:742247-788376 GCA_015471245.1 Laticauda colubrina | reverse complement strand
TATCTATCTATCTATCTATCTATCTATCTATCTATCTATCTATCTATGTACCTATCTAATCTGCAAGGCAGATGAACTCCATCATGCCTCTGGGCAGTGCATGGTAGTAAAATAAATTAAGAGCAACATGGCCCCAACACCAGAGAAGGGCCACTTCCTGGGTCACTCAGATGACACTGTTTGATTGATGGGACCTGAAGCATGCCAACTCTATCAACTCCATGAGGGAGAGCAGATCCTCCAGGAGGTGCAGAGTCTCTCAGGCAGATAAACCCTCCATCCCAGGTGATCACCAGCACCTTGAATTGCATCTGGAAACTTACTGGTAGCCAGTGCGGTTGACAGAGCAGCTGTGTTACATGGGCATAGCATTGATTGCCCACAACAGCCCGTGCCACTGCAATCTACAACAGATGTAGCTTCAAGGGTAGCCCTGCGTAGAGTGCCCTGCAGTAGTCCACAAGTAGAGACCAAAGCATAACTGACTGCTGGGGCTCTGAGAGAGTTTGTTCTCTTTACCCAGCTTTCAGCATCCAGGCAGAGACTCTACTATCTGCACCGATCCTATACTCTGAGAACTATTCGGGAGGGACTGTCTTCACCCTCACACATTCTCTTCTGAACTGAGCTGCCTCTGATTAAACCATCCCACTGCAGTCCAGCACAGAAGTGGGGATATAAGGGGAATTCCATAAACCACTGATATTTGGCTTCAAGAAGAGGGAGGGACACCTTCCTTTCCTCCTTCCCTCTTGCAGGTGCATTCACAGCCAGACCTGGCCATGCCTTGCATACCAATGGTGATCCTTATCCAACACAAGGGGTCACCTGTAAAGCTCTAATATCGATCTTGCCCTGATGACAAAGGCTTCGGATGCCCAGCAGGAGAGGTTTGTTGTGTACAGAGCTTACAATAAGACAGCTGCTTCTGTAGCTGTAACCCTGATAATCAGCAGAGAGAACATTTATCCAGGGTCATTCAGAGCACCCCACAGAAATCTGGGGCTGCAGCTGGAAGCCCCTCTTGGAATTGACCCTGGAAACATCTCACAAAAGGAAAAATGGGGAGCAGTGATTTCTTCTGAGAATCAACCCATCAGGTTTTTCAGGCCAATAAAAGGGAAGGACGAACCCTGTGACTCATGGTTCTTGTCACCAATCCTATTACTGAGGCTGGTAGGATGGAGACATTTCATGGGGGGAAATTGGGAGAAATGTCTGAACGGAATAAAAGATCCAAGAAAATTAAAGTGGAAGAGACCCAGACAGTTGATGACCTCTGGGAGACCAGCTTCCTTCTTTTTCCAACTGGATCCTGCATTTTTTAGAGTTGGCATCACTTCTTTGAAAAGTGTGGGTGTCTACACACTTCTAACCAGGGCAGCTCAAAGTTACTATCTGTGTAAGTTTGAGTGCCAAGACTGAGTCTCATTGCCTGGAAGTGTTAAACTAAAAACACTTTCCCTCTTGACAGAGGGAAAAAGTATAAATGTAAACAGCATCAACTATGCAGGAACAGAAAGGGTGAATCAGCGTGGGCAGTTTTGTTGCTGGCTTCTCATTGCCAAGATCACAACTTTCAGTCCCATTTTGCCACTCAATCTTTTATTTAGCTACCAAGGAAAACAGTGATCTCTGGGGGGGGGGGGAAGGAGCTATGGGAAGACAATACTTACAAGGGATTCAATCAGGTCAATGGAATTAAAATTGAGATGTAAATTCTAGCATGTGTGATTTTTTAAGCTGCTCTCTATTGTGGATTTGTAGTTTTTAAGAATTTATTTTGTTGTTTCATTTTTTAAAGAATTATTCAATCTCACTTTTCATTTCCTTATCCAGTCGTAGCACTAAGAATGAGGAACATAAAAATTTTAAGTAGGTTTCTATATCGCAACTTGGTGGTGTGAATCGTTCCCCTGGTGGACAAAAAGAAAAGATGGTGCGGCTAATGGCGGCTTGCAGGATGAGCCCTTTTTCCTAGCCAAACCCTGCTTGGTTGGGATGTGCGGTCACCCTTAGCAACCAGGCCGTCAATCAGGGTTGAATCAAATGCGCCATCATAGGAAGCGTTCCAAATTTTATTTGGGCCCTTCCAGCTATTTTCAAACTTTTGATGACTTTCTTGTCTATAAGATTGCACAGTCCACACAAACCATTGTGTGTGCATGTGTGCATGTGTGTGTGTGTGTGTGTCTATAGAGACCAACACTTGGGAAATAAGAACTAGGTTTATTTAAGCCTTTCTTTCATTTTGCAAAAGCCAAACTAACTTCTAAAACAACAAAAACAAACATCAGTTATGAAATTCATTCTGGTTGTTTTGGATCTTCTCCCAGATACTACGATATCTTCTTCAGAAGGAGGGGATTGATGATCCTGAACAAATGGGAAAATGATTTAATGATTATTTGGTAAATAAGGTAGTGATTATTTGGTAAGTTCCTCCAGGTGCGTGGAAGCCTGATATTGTTTTAGAAACATCTTAACTCAACTTTTGAGGCTACAAGCTGCTGACACCGAGGCCTCAACTTATCACCCAGCATTGAGGTGATGGAGAGGGAAAGGATGATGGGACCACCTTGACCAACTCCCCATTCCACTTTGGGGCAGGAATACAACACACTCTGGAAGTGTGGTTTCCACAGTATATTTATAGCTAGGGAATCTCACTTAAAGTAGGTTGTCCACCATCACCAGGTTGGCAGTCTTAGAAGAGCCATTCAGTTGCCAGTGCAGGCATCTGAGACTGGGGAAAACATGTGGATCTGTCTGAAATGTTCAAGAAAGTGTGTGTGTGTGTGTGTGTGTGTGTGTGTGTGTGTGTGTGTGTGAAGACTCTTCTATTGGGACATTTTGAAGAATCCAGAACTAAGTGCTTTCCTTTCCTTAGCTGACTCTGGAAAGAGAGGCTCAGCACCACAATTCCAGATGTACTGTAGGAGGGTCATTGTTTTGCTGTTTGTTTTCATAAGAACACACAAAGGGACCTTCTCCCCAAAGCAGCCAGGAGGAGGTTTCCAGGAAGCCCAGACCACATACCTTCCTTCCCCCTTGTTGTTCACCAGCCAGGAAGCATTTCCTAGCGTGTGGCTTGTCTTCCCTGTCCCTCAGAGGCAGAGCCACTGCTAACCTCTCCCTCTCTGCTCCAAAGCCATCTATGCCAATCACCGTCATGGTTCTCCAATAAATTCACAACAGGCTGTATTTGCATTCTTGTTGACTCACGCTCATTCTGGCCACAGGGCGATGCAAAGTCTCTAATGCCCATGCATGTCTTTCCTCATTTCTGCCATCCTGCTCCAGGCAGGGCAAACCAATTTATTTATATACTGTTTGTTCCTGGGGAATTTCAAGTCACACAGATTCAGGGAGCTTCCCTCCTTTTATCCCTGCCAGAAACTCTCCTAAGAGAGAGATGCCGCTAACAAGTTTTGACGAGCCCAAAAGCATCAGGGATTTCCTTGACCCATGGTAGGATTTGAACCCCATCAAAGGGGGTGAACTCTGCACTCTAATTGCAAATCACCGCAATCATAATCTGTCTTTTCATTTACAAGCATTTGCATTTTGGAAGAATTAAGGTGGTAACATTTTGTAGACTTATAAATTGGATGCTTGTGATTAAAGGGAAAAATATCAACTTCTCATATTTAAAACCATGGAAATTTGAGTTCTCTTCTGAACTCAGTTGGGGGGAAAATGAACTGTGTGGATTTGATGATTAGGGAGGGTAGATCATGGGGGAAAGGCCATTATGATGTAACCTTGGAGTGGTTAAAATATAAATGTATTTATAACTGCTGTTAAGAAGATCAGAAGCTACTTCTTTATTCTTTTTATTTCTTTTCGATGTCTTTTGCTTTAGTTACTTCCTTATTACTTTTCCCTCTTCTTTTTCTCTGTAGTTCAAAATTTGCTTTGTTCTATTCTATATATATATAAGTATTATATAATACTATCCTAATATGTGTTTATTACGGAAATTATGGCTGTTAGCAGAGGAATAGATTTTGTCTACCAGAGGATCAATATATCTCTGGAGTAAATCTTGGTAGGGCTACATGCACTTTTTTCATTTCCTGCTCTGGGTTCTCCCTAAAGAGTTGGCTTTCCCTGGACACAAAGTTTGCCATCTGATATCATGGCTCTGGGAGTCACACCCTGCCTGGCAATCCTGTTCAAATCATTTATCCATTTAGCCCGTCTTTCATGTTCTTCATCTCAAATTGCATCAAAAAAAGAGACAGAAATATGAAGTAAAGCCTTCAGTTTAAGAAACCTAAGCAAAAGAATCTATTCTTTCACCTTGTCTGGCTCTCGGCCTGATAGTCAACGTGTCCAAATCTTTTTTTTAATCTGTAGTTTAAAAAGTTATTCAGAAAATGCACTAAAATCAGTTGAAGTTCATGAATTAAACATGACACGTAGATTAATGCTGAATTACAGACATGAAAGTAAATCTATTAAAACCATTTCCAGTGGCACAAGCTTGGCATTTATTGGGACTCCTTGCAATGCAGTTGATGAAAAGTTGCAAGTTTTTTGCATTTTTGTGTTGTGTAGTGCTTTGGTTCCTGCCCAAGAAGAGTGACCCAATAGTACAAAGGTTGGGAAAATTGGCTTCCATGGAGACCATTCCAGGATGCTCAGATACTCCTCACTCAAATGGTGACAAATATGCCTTCCCAAAGGAGATGTTAGAAGAACAAAGTTTCTATCAAGGGAATCGGAACAAGGCATGGCTTGTAAGTTTCTAGGTAGGATCTATTCTTGTGGCTCAAAATATTGGATGACAGCTGTACAGGCTGAAGGTATCTTGAATGTTGACTGATTGGGGGATCTTCAGCTTCTCAGCTTCATCCCTTTTAATAGTCACATTAGGTCGTTTTCCCTGGTGGCATTCCAGCTTTGGATTTCTGCATCCTAATCCTGAATGATACTTTGTCTGTTCCCCACACAAATATCCTTCCAGTGGCAGAAGGAAAAATTTATTTTAATTCTTGTTGATCTGCTTTGTTTGGATGCTCCTGTTCTCCAATTTTTCTGTCAAACTTATTCTAATGCATATCATATTCTGCTGCTTTCAATATTTATTACAAACAATTGAATATAGCTGAAAAGCAAGATATAAATCTAGATCTAAATAAATAACCAGGCAAATAAAACTTCCCTGACAATACATAAAATAAATTATGCAAAATATACAAATGTTCTTGATTTGCATAATGCTCAGTACTTGTAGCTGTTCTTGGTCTCTTCTCTGAAGAATAAAGTCTGTCCATTGGACAACATCAGAGATAGTTCAGGAAGCTCCTTATTTGCGCCATTCATGAGTGTGAGACTTCCTGTTATGTAGCTTTTGCCAGATGATGATGATGATGATTATTATTATTATTATTATTATTGTTGTTGTTGTTGTTGTTGTTGTTGTTATGTATATGCCACCTGATTCTCAGTGGCTCTGAGCAGCACATCCTGGGCAGCACATCCCCTCCCCTCTGAAACTTCAAAAGAAAAGAAAATTGTGATGCTGCTCTTCTTTCTTCATCAACTTTATTTCATGTGGCCCAAGGCCTAAGAGCACACAGGAATAAACTAGCGATGCCATGTTTTAGACTTTGCACTACAATCTGACAATCAGTTTCTAAAAGGAGGGCAGCACCCAGAGTGGCAAGATAAGCTTTTCAGAGCAGCAACATCGAATAATCTATAAGGCTTGGAATGTGCCTTATTTCAGAGAAAACAAAGTGGGTGGGGCAGGACAATTGTCCCCAAACAGCCCTTCAGTGAATTGACCTTCCCAAGCCAATGGGCACAATTAATCTCAGTTTAGGTAGCAAGTTCTTAAACATGTTTTTAGTTCAGAATCATACTGAAAATTGTCACAATTTGCCCTTTGCTTAATAATATTTTAATAATATTATTATTAATATTATAATATTTAATAATATTATTATATAGCTTAATAATATTAAGAGGTGCTATCTTGCAGTGGGAGTGTAAGGCTGAAGTCCTGGGAGACCCACCTAGCCAGTGGGAGGAAGACTGGCACTGCAGCCAAATGCCAGATCTTTCAGAATTTTTTTAAAAAAGGGAGCGGGAGGATTCTCTGGCCATCCACTATTTGCAAGTTGTCATTCTTAACATCACAGTTCCAAGTCCCTTCTTTCCCTATCTCTTCTTCAGCCCAGATTGTAAGCAGAATCTTAGAGATCTTCAGATGATCCTCCATTCAGGAAACTAATCTCCAGGACATCCCCAAGTAGTTAACTGAGCTCCAGGTTCCTTAGAAGATCTCTTCATCTGACCTAGAGGAGCATCATACTTAAACTGAAAATATAATAGCACCACACTTGGACTTATGCACCACTTCACCCTGCTTCACAACTCTCTCTGAGTGGTTCACAGAGTCAGCCTGTTGCCCTCAACAGTCTGGGTCCTCATTTTACCAACCTGGGAATGATGGAAGGATGAGTCCACTTTGAGCTGGTGAGAATCAAACTGCTGGCAGTGGGCAGAGTTAGCCTGCAATACTGCATTCTAACTATTGAGCCACCTCAGTTCAAAGCTTAAGCTATGGCTTAGAGTCCCACCTGATGCTTCACTGGACCAAATTTATTCAATAATTATGCCATAAACTGGATGAATCCAAACAATGAACTAAACAAAGCCAGTAAGCCATATTATGGCTTAGGACGATGATCCCAATGTTTGGGTGTGATCATGGGACTGTTCATGCCTGTCCAAGTGAGAGTTCCAGAACTGGCAGTGAGGATGAAGCCCTCAGTGAGCCAAAGTGGGGAGGCTGAGAATGGTTCTGGGTGACTCTTAAGGCTTGGCTGCTGCTGGGCAGGAAGAGACCAGGATTGGCAGGCAGGTCTCTTGGCCAAGGAATCACCCACCTATTTCAGCTCAGTACGCTGAGATGTCCAACTCAACAACTTATTCATTTGGGTGCCATAAACCAAAATTAAAAACCCCAATGGTAGTGGAGGATGGGATAAAATAAACATTCTGAGAGTATAAAAGGACAACCTTTCTGTAACACTGTAAATTGTAACAGGGCAGATCTTTATCTGTTGTGCTTAAGAAATTTACCTGCATTTGAGAATGAACATCAACGCAATACTTCCCTGGTTTGTCCCTTCTGCCTTCCTCCACCCCTTTTGCAAAAATCCTGGTTCTGTTGGTGGAGCGTTAACCTAGTTTATGTTTCAAACCTTTCCAGCATTTATTTTTCCAGTATAAATATTGGGCTGGATGGATGTGTTGACATCTGTCCTTAAGCACCGTCAATTTATGATAACAGCACTTCAGTTGGATTGATTTTTAAACACCAATGTGGACAGGAAAAGCCCAGGCTGGTAGCATTTCCAGAATTTTTCTCTCCAGGATTTTATTTTTCATCCGTAATGGACACAGGCACACTCTTGCACTGGAATGTTTGCAGTCTTCTGCACTTGGTGGCTGCAGGGCCTGCCAAGACAGGAAAAGAATGATTAGTTATAAAACGGAGTGCGCTGTTCATGCTGTGCGTTAGGCAAGCAGCCCCTGAGCTGGTGGGATTCACGATAAAATATTACCTTAATAATGTACTCGGGGAAACCAACATGTAAATGGGAACAGCTGCTTCTGCGATGACCAGATTACAAATGGCTGCAACTGGCATCATTAATATTGCATTGGGACAATAATATCTTGATTTGCCGAAAGAGCCAAAGCCAGACATTATTCCTCCAAATGGGAATTGGCCTGTCTTTTTGCTCCTTTTTGAGGGGAGTTGCTCACGTGGCTGCTTTATTTCTCCCATCACACATTCAGTGGCAAAGGGAAATGAAACCCTCCCCCAAAAGCAGGGGGAGAACCTGCAAGTGCCTTGGGGTAGGCTCAGTGGGGGAGGAAGGGAGGACCAGGTGCTTCCTCCCTCTGAGCCCAGAGACCATCGTCACGGGATGGACCCAACAGGCCTGAGCTGCACTGGAAGACACTGCGGGAACTCCAACCCTGGCATTTGAAAGGGTGGCCTTCTGTAGAGGACCAGACCTGGCCAAGGAGGTGACTGCTAGGAGTTAAGACAAAAGATGAGAAGGATGGTACGTGGTGAAGAAGGCATTAAGGTGGAACCATTGGGACTCTATGGAGTGGTAGGTCAGCCTTCAAGGAGACGGCTAACATTCTGTTGATTGGTGGAGAGAGAAACAGAGAATTTAAATCCTGGTTCCTCTACACACACAGAGAGAAAGAAATATCATCTGGTGGGAGTAGTAGTAGTAGTAGTAGTAGTAGTCTTTCACTTTTATTACCGTCAGCCTTCTCCAAAGGATTCTGGGGAGAATGCAAAAGCAAAAAGGCATAATATGAAATCACACAGGCAGACCAGAATAAAATGCTCTTAAAAACAATACCAATCAAACCAAACAGCCCCTCTACATTACTGTAAAACTTTACCCCCAATCACATAAAATCCTTGTGCTCTACAGGAGGCTGATTGTCTGATCACTCCCAACTTTCATACCTACACAGAAAACCGTTTAGCTCTCAAGTTGGGTCCTTGAAGCTTTTGCATCGGGCAGCAGCAGGTCAGTCTCTGGGAAGGGGGGTCTGGGTGAAGCCTGGTGGGTCCAGCCTGCTCACCTCCCACGTCATCCCGCCATCCCTTGGCTGGTTGGACTTTGTTGACAAGCTGGCTGAAGCCAAGAGGATGCTGGCATTTCCCTGCTCCAGGAAGAGACGGAAAGGCACCTGCTGAGCCCGATTGCTCTTTCTCTCGGCTCCCCAGCCGAATGAGCCCCTCCAAGCACGTTTAGAGGCACCACTAAGAGTTCCTCCAAAATGACAACAGCTGCTAAACTGTCATTTTTAATGAGAGAGAAAAGGGAAAGTATTAGCATATGGGGACTAATTATTTTGCTCTATTCAGTTAATTTAACTTATTTTAAAAGTAATAACCAACTCTCTGAGTTAGGCTTGACTCCCAGTGACCTTAAAGGCACTCTGTTTAGTTTTCTTGGGACGAATATGGAAGAGTTTTGGACTTGTCTTCTTTAGGAAATGGAAAGTTTTTCCCGTCTTGGCCTGCAGTTCAACTCTCTGGAACTTGTCCATCCAAGGGCTAGAAGGAGCAAAGCCTATTTCACTTCACAGGCCAGGAATGGCCACCCAATATTAATCTGTGGAGATACATTAAGCATTACAAATATTAAATTATATTTTCATCCTGGTTCTTCTCTCTTCTCCTCTCCTGTCTCTCTTTTTTCTCGCATGTCACTCAGCAGCCCTGAATCCATCTAGAGCTGGTCTAGCCTGCCTGGAAACAGCTCTCCAAGATTAAAGACAGGATCCTCTTCTGACCCTCCCTGGAATCCCCAAGGACTGGATTTCTCCACAGGATTCATAAATACAGCAACTCCTCAATATTGTCCGCCCCAAAAGGGCAGATTATAAACCAGCTCTAATATTATAACCATATTTAGTTCAAATAAACTAAACATCAACCTCAAAAGATAGCCATCTTCGAGAGGGCCAAACTTGAGCCCATCAAAGCCATTTGAGTGGAAGCTGCTGCCCAGCACTTCAGGCAGCGGTTTTTCTAGCCCCTACTCCCAACTGGAAGTGCTGCCAGAAATAATGGAGCCAGCCAAGGATCTTCTGCAGGCCCAGCAGGGGCTTAGAGACATTATCTGTGGTCAGAGGTGGGCTGGGTGATTGTAGTTTGTTTGTTCCTCAACAGATGCTAGTTTAATTCTTGCCTTCTGGATGTCTTGATTTTCAGAAATCTGGATCCACATATTAAAGGGGGAAAAAAGCCAAAGCCAATTCACTTTGAATCCTTTTTCTGTTCCAAAAACATTTTTCCCTTCCTGCAGCAATTCCAGCATGGACAAAATGGATCCACCCACAGCGTTGGCCATCAGACGCATCGGGCTCTTCCCAAGAACCTGGGATGTCGTCATATATCAATGCCGTACAGAAACAGAATCAAACCGTGCGGCCTTTTGCAACTGACAGATGGCAATTTTGTCAATGCACAGATTTTCTAAGAGCTGTCCAAGAATTTTTGGGATGGCACCCAGTGTGCCCATGTTATTATTACCATTACTTTACTAAGGACACTCAGCTACCTGCGCTCCCTAGCCTTTGAGCTCATGAAACGCCTTAAAAGCATTTCTGCCAGCCGGCTGGGTAATGTTTTGTTTTTCAGAAATGTGACTTGCCGAGAGGTGGGGGAGGGCAGAGGCAGCTAAACTCCTTGCTGGTTTGTTTATTTGCTTTTGTATTTTCCCTTAATGAACAGTGGTATTCATTATCAATGGTGTTGGTTCCTCTGAGCGATACATGCAGGGAATTTGGTCTCCAGCCTGCTGTTTTCCTGGGTTCCACCAATGCTTTGTAATTGAAGCCCATAAATGCCTTGGAGAGGATTGCCACGGAAAATAACTCCTGGCTGTAAATCTTCATAATAAAAACCACCAGACCTTTTCTTTTCTATTTGGACACAGCAGCCCTGGAGAAAACAGCTGAGGGAAGGCCTGGCTTTTAGCACTGCTCCAGCCCAATCCAAAATGCAGTGTGATGCGTGGTGAGTGCTGCAGGCTGAGGAGGTGGCTCAAGGAAGGAGAGGAGATGCTGCTACTGCTGCTGGACACAGAGAGCTTCCCAAGGACCTTCCTCTGCATCAAAAGCCCACCTGTGGCCATCAGTTTACTCAACAGTTCCAGCTTGAGGAATCACTTGCTGAGCTGGGCGTCGCTTTTTAGAAGCTGGAGGGATGCAGTTTACTGAGACAGATCAGAGGCTGTGGCTGCTCCATCTTTCAACCCGCCTCGTTTGAGCTCCAGTGTGGGTCTCAAATCAGCTGTGCTCCTCTTCTTGCTCTCAGCTCCAGGCACTCAGGACACGGGAGGCTAGTCGGTTCTCCTGTGTCCAGGGCTCCACATCTGGCACCAAGAGCCATGGTGGTGCAGTGGTTAGAATGCAGTGCTGCAGGCTACTTCTGCTGCCAGCTGTCTGCAGATCCTGACCAAGGAGGAGGGAGAGAGGGAGAGGAAGACTTAATCTGCCATGCCTGCAGTCCTCCGTTCCTATGCTCGCTCAGCTTCCTGCTTGGTGTTACATTGCTAAGAGACTCTAAGCATGGAGGGTCCCCCTTGCTCAAGGGGGTCTGGAGCAAACAGGCAGGAGGAGAGCTGCTCTTAGGTTGACCCCTGCCCACAGAGCCCTTCAACTGGGCTCCCTTGAGCACGTGGGGCATATTCCACGGCTCCCAGCAGCCCTTGCTAGAATCCTTCTCTCTCTTCTTCTTTCCTGACTGACAGTTTGTCCGACTAAAATACATAGATGTTGGAAAGGCGGAAAGCGGAAAATGTCCACCAAGGCAGGTAGAAGGAAGCTCCTTCAAAGGAGTCCTTCCCACCTGAAATGACAGGCTGCCAGGCATCCAGGGTGCCTCTTCTGATTATATGCCACATGGCGCAGAACTAATGTTGTCGTGATAATCCCAGAGCACTGGGGTGGAGTGGGGCTGGAGGGCAGATTGTCAAGGCCTGGGTGGGAATGAATGATGACAATGGGCATCTTATCACCTATATGGGTGCAGTTCCTCAAACTCCCATAGAAAATTACAGGGGTCTAAGAATGTAATGGCAAAAGCAGTCAATAATTCAAGGGTTATTGATTGAAGCCAGCTCCATTCTTCTTTTTTAATTTATATTTTATCCATTTTTTTTCTCCACATTTTATTTTTTTTATTCATCTGAAGACTTGAGAGTTTTCTGCCCTGACAAAGGCATCTTCTGGAGAAGATTGGATCCTATTCAACTTATTATTTTTTTCTCTTTTCTTTAAATTGCCACAGTAATTTATATAGTGGTTATGAAAGTGCAGGAGGGAAGGTGACAGCAAGAAAAAGAAAAAAAGTGGAGGGGAGAAGAGAAGTTCTGTAAAGTGGTCACAGCTGATGCCTCTCATTCTGCGTCCTTCAAACACTCGAGTAGTTCCCGGGATGGAGCAGAATTTTCTGGATCCCTGTTCTGCCCAAAGTCATCAGAGTGAGCAGGGGCATTCTGGAGGATTGGTGTTCTGGAATCTAGACATCCTGTTCGGAGTGCAGTTTTTCTCCTGAAGGGCCTTGTCATGCTCTGAGGGAGAGGAGGAACCGCCGACAGGGAGTGGGAGTGGGGCTCCAGAGGTTGTGGAGGAGGCTGGGGAAGGGCAGAGGCCGGCTGGGCAGTCAGAGGAGGACCCAGGCCCATCCCCTCCCCATCCTAGGATAGGATGCAGGGAGGAGAAGATAAGGGAGAAACGTGGTCTCCTCAGGAGGAAAGGGCCTTGATCCTCTTCATGGGCTGCAAATGTGACAACTGAATAAGAGTTTGGACCTGCGTACTGGTAAACGCTAGAAACAAAGCGTGTTTTATTTTGGTCTGAAGTTATCTTGGTTGGCGTCCTTCCAACAGACTGTGCCTTGTTATCTCCTTGAATTTGGTAAATATTTTTCCTGTTCCATTGTGGAAATTTCATCATTGTGGTTTTTTTTGTTTTTTTATTTCACCTCTATCTTCTTATTAAGTTCAGACTGTGTTGCTTTCTTTTGAAGACTATTTTTGAATAAGTTTTATCTCCAACTGAAAATTATTGAATGGTGGGGCCAAGTCGGAGGCATTAAAGGACGTTTATTTACATTTTGGATTTTGTTACGTTTGTGGTACACTCTGAGTCATCACGGGCCTTCCTCTTCCCACATCCTTCAAAACAGGAATCATTCTGAGCAGATGAGTGGTGTTCAATGATGTCCCTCACAGCTTAAACATATTGAGGAAGATTCAGAAAGCTGCAGCAAATTCTTTGGAGCAACCCCAAATCAGGAGCTATGGAGATTCTCCATCATCCAGATCATGGTTGTCCCAAAGGTGCTTTTTCAAAAGGCAACCAGACTTCATTTTTCCTTGAAGATGTTTTGCTTCTCATCCAAAAAGCTTCTTCAGTGACAAATCTTCTTGGATGAGAAACAAAACATCTTCATGGAAAAAGGAAGTCCAGCTACCTTTTGAAAGAGCACCTTTTGGGTGCCCAAGTCAGGGTGTTTTGAAGCTTGGACATCACTGGAGGGACCGACTGGATTTCCACTTCAACCAAAGAAGATTCTTCTCAAAAGGATCTAGGCAAGCAAGAATCTCAACCAGAGACTCTCATCTCTCCTTCAAAATAATTAAAGCTGTAAAGATTGAGAGGGGGGGAAATTGGATGCAGATTTTAACAGATGGTAAATATTGGTGTTTTACAGGAAAGACACGTTCCACTGAATACGAAACAGTCCCAATATTTAATTTCAGCAGGAACCAAATGCCTATTTTAATTGGTTTCTCTTTCTTCATGCATCCAGGAACCCTAAGCTCTTCTATGGCAGAAATGGTCAATTTAATACTCTTCCAGGGATTAACCCTGAGGTTTCTCATACCCAAAGCAGGTGCTTTGCCCCTCGGCCCTTTGTCATCACTCAGATGCCACATTGCTATGGAAGCTCTCTTTAGAAAGTGAGGGTAGGCAGAAGGGCTCACCTGAGCATTGCATCTTTGGCCAGGTGGGCTTGTAGCCTCAGCATGCACGGAGTGGTCATCCGTTACTGAGTCTTCTTTGCCTTTGGAGCCCTCCAGACTCCTCTGAGAAATAGATTAGAGGAGGGGCTCCTTGTTTTCCCAAAGCCCTGATGGACAAATAGAAGACTTCTAAAAACTTGGTCCTGTTCTATTCCTGTTGTGGACCCACACAATCTAGAATCACCAAGACTGAAAAGCATCATTCTAGAGCCTAGGAGAAGGCTTCTTCTGCTCTGCCTGGGAGGCCAAGTGTGTCAAAGCCAATTAAAACCAGGACAAAGTGTGTTGAAGTGTGTCAAGGCATAATGTGTGTCAAAGCCAACCATGGGCCTTTTCTGCTGTGGCTCCCACATTGTGGAATCTTCTCACTGTGTGATGAAGTTGGCCTCATCCCTTCTGGGCTTCCAAAGATCCCTCAAGGCCTGGTTATGGCTGGGGGCCCTCAGGGGATGGACAAACTAGTCAGATGGTTCTGTTATTAATAACAAACCTTCATCTGCTATGTCATTGTTTCCCCTCTGTTTGTGATGTTTTTGGAAATTAATATTGATAATGGTTTTAGGTGTCTATTAATTGTTTTACTACCCAAAATCGCCTCTTCTGTGAGATGGGCAGCTGTAAAAAATAGACAAAGAAATAAAAAACAAATGTCGCAATAGGAAAAAGGCTGGATTTAATGTAACTGGGACCGAGAAACCTTTCCTGCTCCAGGTCCCCCAATCCCAGAGGCAGGGTTTATTGACTTCTTGCTGACTTTCAGGCTGCAACTGGGGCCACCATCTGCCTGCCACTTGTCCAAGGAGCTCTCTTGGCTCAGCACTCCCTCCATTTCTCCAGCCATTTCCAGCCAAGATTGCAAAACCCGCCTTCAGGTGCCAGCCTTTTTTTCCTCCTCTGGATACTGATTCTCAAGTTTTATTTCACAGAGTCCTGGCTCTCTCTACTGTGCATTGGGGAGGTGGTGGCCAGCCAGCATGGAGTAGCCTTCCTTGTGCCCAGCCTCTGCCAGCTGGCTTTTTCCCCGATCGACTCGCTGCTCCAATCCGATGGGCAATGAGGTTGGCGGCAGGTTGAGCCAATCCTTTGCTTGCCTCTGAGACTGGCTGCGTTGTTGGAATTCCTGCCGAACACTTTTCCTTCTTGTTCCTTTTGTGGTGTTTAATTAAATATCTGTTTGTCTGGAG
This sequence comes from Laticauda colubrina, assembly GCA_015471245.1. Taxonomy (NCBI): domain Eukaryota; kingdom Metazoa; phylum Chordata; class Lepidosauria; order Squamata; family Elapidae; genus Laticauda; species Laticauda colubrina. The sequence goes on along the minus strand of BLBF01000059.1, from coordinate 773,597 downwards.
TCAAACACTGACAGCTCTGAAACCTCCAATGATTTATCAATAAACACAATGAGATAATTGCTCCAATGCTCAGCTGACCTTTCCACAGCGCACAGAAAATGGAAGAGGAACATTCTCTCCAGCTTTCCTCTTTCTGCTGAAGCTTCTTAGCTCTGATTGATGCCTGCTCATTAAGTATATTAAAAGATGGTGAAATATCACTGGACACTTCAACAGCTTTTAAAAGACAGCACTCCTTGCTCCCTCTCTGGGTACCTGCAATGGCAGAAGAGAAAGGAGGTCAAGGTTTAATGACCTGGTGAGGATTAAAGAGAGAAGTCAAACTCCTCAGTCTGTTTTCCTTGGCATGACCTTGCAACAGGGAGACCAGGGGTGTTGTTAGCTTTTCCACAGATTGGTTTTACCGCCACTCCCAGGTGTTTCTGTGGTCTGCAAAAGGGTTTCAGTCAAGACCTGTGTAAAGGCCATTTTGCTGCCCAGGCCTGGATTTCATCATTAGACAAACAACTGGTCAGAAGTCAAGAGCTTCAGTTAGATATCTGGCCCGCTATGTCCCAGAGATCCAAGGCCTGTAACACCTGTTCAATCAATAAACTTACAACCAGTATGGACAGAAGGTTAAAAAGTTGTTCCATACTAGTGTTTTTCAACCTTGGCCACTTTAAGAGGTATGGACTTCAACTCCCAGAATTCCCCAGGTGGCCACTGCTCCATACCATACTGACATTCTGAATGTAAATATTTATGCAAAGGGTCCTTTGGCTATTATTTCATCATCCTATACAAGCAGAGAATAGGGTCTGTCACAGAGAAGCCTTGAGGGATGGACTTCAACATCAAGACACCCTGTTCATCCCTGCCTTTCTAACCCTTCAAGCATTTAACCCCAATTTATACCCAAAAACATTAATTGATAGTACAAATTAGATTTCCAAGGTATAATTTAGTATGTTGGTCTCTGCACATTTTGATTTTGTTATGCAACTGAGTTATCCCCAGAAGCTGATCCATACCCAGTTCTTGCGCACTAAAGCAATTGTGTTCACGTGGACCATTTCTAGTCCGGGGTTATTCTGGGCCTGGCTTACATATGAAGCTGCTCTCAGAAACTATCCCAGGACTGCAGAAAGGAAGATCCAAATATATGAAATTATTTACCGAATGATAGCACTAATGAAGAGGAGTGGAACTTTGTTCCCAACACGGGAACTCCAAGAGCTTTATTACTTATAAATAAATAATTTATCACCTCTCTTACTGGCTCTTCTCCTGCAGTGCCTGCTGCATGAGAGGCACAGGAGAGGCCTAAAAGTACTTAGCAGACTCCTGGATTATAAACAATTAAAACTTTATTGATTTATTGATATATTGGCTTGCTTGTTTACATTACTTATAATCCACCCAAATCCCGAGGGAGACCCAGTAAGTAACATATCAAAGGGTGGGGGAGAACTGTGGCAATAAATAGCTAAATCAAAATCACACTGCACAAACAAATAATGTGGGCTACATAAGTTGTGTCTGATTAGAAGGTACAAAATTCCATGCTTATTTAAAGAAGGCAGTTCAGTTTGCACAAACTCCCTTCTTTTTTCCTTTTTTCTTGTCTTTCCTGCACCCACTGACTTTCTCCTCTACTTGCTTCTCTCTGAGTCTTCTTTCATTTTTCTGCCCCACCTGCCTTCTAAGAAAGTGCCTGTGAATCTTTCTCTCACTGCAGCCAAACTCAGGCTATCTTCCCTTCCCATTTCCAGTGAAGGTCCCACCACATCTTTGTCTGGACTGGTGACTTTTGAAGGGATGGAGCCAAGGTCAGTCCAACATCAGGCGTGTCATAACCAGGCACAGAACTCTTCCTGCATGGAGAGTGCATTGCACAGCTTTGCTTCCTGAGAGACAGAGGAACAGGGCAGGCACAACCCCAGGATCAGCCACAGACATTGCAAGGAAGCCCGGCTTAATGGAATTATCCATTTCACTTCCTCCCTTAATGGGGTTCTGCCCCACCAATTAGCACAGGGCTGGATCTCCTCATTAACTCCATCCATGGAACCAAAGACTTTGCTGACGGTTAGGTGCACCTTCCAAGGCAAAGATATGCGAAGGATCTGTGCAACTTGTTGTGTCTCATGTCTGGAGAAGGGATAGAAAATAATGAAGCATCCCAAGAAAAGGCTGCTCTCCCATTTCAAATCATGACACCATCTTCATTTCTTAAAATTATTTCAGCTCTGGTGGCGACAAAGCCGGAAAAGCATACATTTGATCGATTGTTGTTTCTTGTAAATCTAAATAGTCTTTAAAGTAGGAGAGGGAACAAAGAGAGGACATCTTGTGAAGTTGGAATGCATCCAGTTCAAACTCCAGGGCTGTCCTTTGTTATCAGGAGTGGTCTCAACTTCAATCATCTGAATGTTGAAAAACGCTTTACAAGTCAGAAATGCCTTTTGATGCATGTTAGATTTCAACAGCCTCCATTCACAACTGGAGTTAGGCAGAAATGTTGACTAGGAGGTGTGGAAGCCTTTGTGTCTTCTGTTATTTCCCACTTTCCACAGAAACTTCAACCCGGGGGATTTCATGCAAAACTCAGTTAGCATAAACAAAAATAGCCATCCTCTGAAGCAGCAGGGAAGGATGAGCTCAAGGTCACCAATCCATTGGTCCCCTCAGAGACCATGAAGATGGCCCATGAAAAAGATTGCAGGTGAGACACACCCGAGATGCCCCAAAAGTCTCTGGAAAACTTTCACTTTTCCTTTGATTGTTAATCTTTTCTTTCCCTCCTAGGATAGTGTCTGCTTCTGTTAATTGTTTCTAGGTTCATAATATAATGAAAAACAGTCTTCTGTGCCCAAGGCACCTTTTACTTATACAACAGAGCAGGTGAAACCACTTGATACTTCCCCTCTCCCTCTTACTCTACCAAGTAATTAAGGATGGCCAGGCTTTCTCTCTAGGGGATGCGGTCAAATTCACTGTTGCCAAACAAACAAGTGGAGCCTGGATGTGACATCCCCATCATTTCTCCAAGGGACAACAGGAAGGGGGGCTAATACAAGTGACAGGGACCCAGAGGATCTGTGCCAATGAAGTCAGAAAGCAAGATAACTGAACAGGATCATCCCTGAAAGGAACATCACTGAAGGAATGCAGAAAGTCAGGGAGAGAGATTAGAAGACTAGGTCAAGGGGTGATCATTTTGGATCCAGGAAAGGGCCCAAAGCAGTGGTGGGATTCCATTTTTTTTACTGCCGGTTCTGTGGGCGTGGCTTGGTGGGCGTGGCAGGGGAAGGAGACTGTAAAATCTCCAGTCAGATTCCAGTTCTCCAAACTATTCAAAATTTCCACTCCTGGTTCTCCACAACTGGTCAGAACCTGCTGAATCCCACCTCTGGCCCAAAGGATCCCTAACATCTCCTTGACCAAATGTTTCCATCCCCTGCACAAAATGCTGAAGGTTGTCTCGTGTTCTCCAGCCACCTGGAATGAGCAAGAGGGACATCTGTCGTGGTTGCATCTGTGAAATGTTGGTGTGTTGCTCCTGTTATTTACTGATTATTACTATCAAAATACTGTCTCTTGACACTGATTACAATGACATTTTGAAATGTGCATTTTATATTTCTAAAAAAGCCTCCTCCTATGCAAGCTTCTCTGGCTCTTTTCCACCAGTTGGTCCACCTGCTGATATTGTTTCAAGTTTACGAACATGGTATGCAGAGGGCATGAATAAAGGAGATAGAAAATCAAAGTGGGAAGGACCAAACCTGCCAAGCACACTGGAGCAGAATCCCTGCTCAACAGACCCCAGCAAAAGAGCCTCCTGGAGAGAGCCCTGCCTGGAATCTCAGGAGCCACGGGGCCCCAGCATTGGTGGGCTGGATCCAGCTCTGAGCTGAAGGGGCAGACATTGTCTTCTGCAGGAGGAGCCTTCCCAACTGCCTGCGGGGAAAGCTGCCAAGAGGGATTCCACGCCAGAGAGCAAGTGGACCAAGGTAGCCAAGTGGTGGCCACAAGAAATCTCTTGCCACCGCTCCCATGGCATCGATGGCATGAGAAACCTCCTCCCACTGAACCCCCTTTTGGTGGCCCTGAAGGCACCTTTCTGGCAAGCATCCCTCAGAACTGATGGCTGACTTTTTTGTCTTGTAGACACAAGCACAGGAACTGAAAACCTCATTCGAGAGCTTAATTAGTAGAAAGCTGGCAAGAAGCTTCCCCTCCCCAACCTGGCACCTTTTTCCCAATCTGTCTTATTGATATAAATCCTCCAAGAAGAAAAACAGGAAAGGAATTCATCTTTTTTCTCCCCACTCTGCAGATGGCAAAGGTGGGTCTATACAGGCCTATATTAGTAGAACATATTTTTAGGTGGTGATGGTGGTGGTGGTGGTGGTGATGATGACACTAGCAGTAGTGTCACCATCTCCCTGCCTGATCATCACCAGCTGTCGATTTCTGTTTCATCTTCCTCCCTGGCCAAATCAATAACCAAATCTATTCCAAGCGCTTGGCTTTTGCTTCAAAATTTCCATTTGGCTTGTGTGTTCATTCAAAATGAAATATTTAGAGGACAGAAGACCTGCAGAGCTCAACTTGTGTGTTTTGGGTTTTGTGCGAATAATTAGACATCACATTCCTTCTCTGGGCTCTAGTTAGAGCCGCGCCTGGCTTCCCCTCTCCCCATCACAGCTCCATTGGGAAGGGAGCCCCATTTACAGAAATAATGAAGCTAACTATGTCTTACAAATTGTCTGGGCTGCACTCTGAAGTTGCTGGTGTTCAAATATATTTTTCCCAGAAGATCTTACAGGGGAAGAAAGGGTTAATCCCTGCATTCCTATTTTCTTCCAAACTTGAAATCCATCATGCAAAGATGGAGCCATGCACAAGAACACCCACAGAAAGCAAGACCCCATTTTTTAGCAGTTGGTGGAATGAGGGTCATTAAGAGCTCACACACCCCTTTTGTGGTGAACTGAGCACTGAGAAGCTGCCCATGTTTGTCAGACCTGTCCCAGTATGAACCCTTAGGGAAGACAAACCCTGACTCCGTTGGGTGGAAGCAAAGGTACTTTTACTGAGAGATGCTGGTTGCAGTCAAGCCAGGCGGCATCTGAGTTTCCCACACAAGAAGACACAAACTATTTCCTTCAGTCCTGTCCCTCCCCACATGACCAGTCCAAACCCAGCCAATACAATATCACCAGGATTTTTGGGGAACACTGAGGAGTTTTGGCTGGTAACTTTCCACACTCAGGGCAAGCAGCCCTGAAGTTGCCTTGGTATCACCAGTCCCCCAGTGATCTGCTTTTCCTCAGCTGTCACCACCCCTCCTGAATCCCTCCCCCCACAAAAATGCATACAGGTTAATTGCTCTCCATTTGGTTCTCCCCCCTCCCAGCCCTTTGATGGCAGAATGCCAGCTCGGCGCCAAGCCAAAGATGGTGGATCTGACAGTGTCCCTCCCCCAAACTAGCTAGCTCCACCAGATCGGATATTCATCATGAGATGGTTTGTTCTTTTCTGTCTTAACTTGATGCCTGATTTATGGTGATGCATGAATATGGTGATTACACATTGGCGTAGTCCACTAGTTCAGCAAAGCATGGCTTAGTGCAGGCATCTCCAAACTTGGCAGCTTTAAGACTTGTGGACTGCAACATGCTGGCTGGGGAATTCTGGGAGTTGAAGTCCACAAGTTTTAAAGTTGCCAAGTTGAGAGAGCCCTGCCTTGGTACAAAGTAGATGCCTCACCTAATGGGCCTTCCCACCCAAGTAGTTCCAGGTCCACAGATTTCCCTGGCCTCATAAGATCATAGGAGAAGCAACCTCAACAAGTGAAGGGAGGAGATCTTCTCCTCTGTCTTCGGGATGTGCTGCCTTTACTGACTTCTGTGGTGGGAGTTTCCCCGCCCAAAGGTAGAATCTCAGCATGGTTCCAGTGGAACACCTGGCTGTTTATTGTGCAGAAATTCCCTGGGAACCTGGCAGCTTTTCCAGGTGCATCGTTCTTCCTCCACCCACAGGCTACAAAACGAGAAAGGCTAAACTGGATGTGCAAGGGGACAATCACCTGGGCCTCCCTTTCTCCTTCTCTGACGTGCTTCTTTCTGATGCCCAATAGATTTGCATGGGTGTCAGGAAGCATTTTCTGCCCATAATAGTGATGGGAACAAACTCTTCCCCGAAAGCCACTTAGTCAGTGCATCAGTTCCACAAAGATGTGATTAAAATAATAATAAATTAACTAAAAAAGCCACCAACAACACCCCATTTCAGGTGTGAAACAGCTTTAAGTTAACTAATTATTTACACAGCTTGGTGCTGCATCTGTGGCTGTATTTTTGATAAATATTATGAGCATGTTTGAGCTTGAAAATTAACAGAAACCCGAGCGATGCCACTTTAGAATTCTTCATCGATATTCGCTTCTCAGGATTGTTGCCCTGCCAGCTCTGGATGGCTGGAGGTGGCAGTGGGGGGCAGAAGAGGAACAAATGCAGTTCTGGCACACAGTGAGTTCGTTGCTGAACAGCCTGTTTCCACACCGAGACACACGCAAGGCTAACCCTTCTTTGCAGTAAAGCCTTAACTTTGCTGCTTGGCTGGATCACCTGTTGGCCTGGCACTAATAAAAAATCCAGGGAGATCCTCTTCCACGTGGCTCAATTTCAGATTTCCCACAAACGTCAAGTGCAGGAACTCAGGAGTTCAAATGAATATGTGGGTTTATTGCATGCTCTCTACAAGAATCTGAACTACTAGTGGTCAAGGCAAATTGACCACTGGTCAATAAGAGTCAGTGGAACTCAAGGTGGGGTGGACTTTGATCACTTGTGGCCATGAAGGGGACTCAAGACTGATGGCATGATCCCTCCCTCACCCTGGCCATTTCCTACACAAATTTGGAATTATGTCAGTAGGTCCACCATTAGGATTGTCAAACAATTTTGATTGGTCTCCTGAGCTTTGAGCGACATCTGTCTTTTGGGAGCTCACTAACGCCGTCAGGGTTATCTCCACAACCACAACCACATGAAATAGGTGAGAAAGACTGTGGCTGAGGATGCATCTGAACCTGGTTCTCCTCAATCCCAGTTTGACATGTTCAGTCCTACCACATCCCTTCACTAAGTCCCTTCCTTCCATCCTTATAAAAAAAAATCTAAGATTTTTAAGAAGATGCAGGAAAAAAAGTTTTTTTTCCCCCATGGCTGAAGGGTGGACTTTCTAAGCTTCGCTCTGCTACCAAACCAGGAAAGGTTCAACATAACAGATCAATTCTCCCATTGCTTGCTGGGGGAGCGAGGCTAAAGACAAGCTCTGAGACCTTGCCAAATAAATAAATCTCCTTGCCAAATAAATGTTGTGTGCAAGAACTTTGCCCTTCTTTGGCCTACGGCTTTCCTTCTTGCCAACGCCTGGCTCAACCAGCAGTCCCAAGCCCTTTGCGAGACCGAGCGAGGCTAGAGGTAAAGGCTCTGGATCTCCAATGCTTAATCACTGCAGCAGTGAGCGAGCCTCTCACTTGGCTCTTTCTTGGCTGCTCAGAACCATCCTTCTCCCATTGTTAATGCAACTGCCATACCCTGCCTCTACACTGAGTGAAAGCTAATTATAATAATTAACAGAGAACTCGTGAACTTGTCAAACTGGTAATTATAAACCGCAGGGACTTTTATCATTAATAGACAGTGCTCAGAGTAAAACAATGAAATGGAACCAAGGCGTAAATGTTGCTTTTGATCAAAACTGTACTGAGTGGGATTGTCAGCTCTGCCCATTGGTCATCATGTAGTGGGGTCATCCTAGCCATTGTCTCCAGGCCCAGAGAGAGGCAAAACAGCCATTGTAGAAAGGACAGGGCAGCTGGCTGTGCTTCTTGGTGGTGACCAACCTGTAGTTTGACCGGCTCTGAATTGTCACCCTTCCCCACACAGAGAGGTCTGGCCAGGTGAAGTGAGTCTCTGGGCTGGGCAAGGCAAAGTGGCACCCTCAAACCAAGCCTGGAAAGTGGAACATCTTAGTTCATCAAGTCCATGCAGAGGAGGAGGCGATGGAGTCTCCTGAGATGCCAAAATGGATGTCCTGGATGGATCAGTTTGGAGAGACCAGATAGCATGGATGGAAGCCATTCCACATGAAAAGGGGGGTGGGGGAGAATAAAACTTTCCTATTTGTCCATGTCCATGCTGGGGGAAGGTAATTCCTTCCCCCTTTCTCCCTTTCCCTGAGAAGGTCCCCTCCTCCACAGGCATGCAGAGACCCAGAGCAAGGAAGATCTCAGATAGAACCAGGCACCCGTGCCAGACAGCCCAGTGATGAGACGAGACCTCTGCCTCCCACCTTGGAGGACAGAGGCAGTTAAGGATGGAGGACATTCACCCACCTCCCAGCTGGAGGGTGTCTTGCTTGTACTTCTTCTGTCTATGGCAGAGCAAGGAAAGGTTCATGGCCGTGTTTGTTTCAGGCAGGAAACACCCACAAAGGTGTTTATTTGCAGCGAGGCTTTCCAAAATGCATCCATTCCAACCTCTGAAAAGGACGCAGCCCCACCCAGCCCCTACCAGGGTGGGAGGATGGCAGTGAAGCCCCCAGGATCCAGGAGCTTTCTGAAAGCCAAGCGCCAACCCCTCAGGTCCCTGCAGGGCCTCTTTCCGCTCGCTCGCTGTGAAAGGGAAACCTCTGACTTTTCTCAGGGATATGGAGGCATTTCTTTTCAAAAAAAACCCCATCAGCAGAGATGTCATTATTCCTCAACTTTCCCTGCTTGTATTGTAAGCTTTCTCTCCTGGACGGTAAACAACAAATGGTTCTTTTCACCCAAGAGATAAGATTGTTTGTCTTCCAAAGTCACCGCAGTGTGCATGTGAGGCCTGGGATTGTTTGAATAATGAGTCTCCCGTAGAACGTATGTTTCTTTTTGTGTGTCCTTCTGGTAACAAAGATCTGAGATTTCCCAAGGCAGCTGCGGCTTCACCTACCAAGGAGGCTGTTTCTGAAGGGCAGGCAACGGCCCTGCCGGAGGAAGGGAGCTTGAGGCGGGGAGGCTGAAAGCCAGCTCGTTCTGTCCAGATCCCCACGAGGAGCAGAGCAAACCGCACAGGCCACCCTCCTGCCTTCACTCCAACCGCTGCAGCCGATGAGCTATTGATTTGCAAGCTTAAAAAGAAGAAATGTGAATCTCGGAGCTGCTATTTTAAGCTTTCCCCAGGTTCAGGTTGAACTTTCCTGAACAGGGGTTGATGTCATGGTAAGCTAAAAGCATAAAGCTGAAATTAAGCCAGGCCCTCTGCCCAAGATTAGACAAACTTTGAACTTTCGTGTGTAAAAGTGTAGAAATATTCCAAGAGCTACAAAATCAACTGCCCCCTTGTTTTAGACCTTGAGAAGAGATGCTGGCATCTGACAATGCTCAGCTTGGACCGACAGTGGAGCAGGAAGCCATCTTATGACTCACCCCAAGGCCTCCGCAGGGAAGTTGAAGAGGATGTCTCCATAGGACAGCCCCCTGCCTGTAAGCCACCCAAGGGAGGAAGTGAGAAGGTACTGATGGGACAGAGGGTTCTGGGTTGAGGGGTCGAGGTTGAGGGGTCCTGTTTCTTCTTCTGAGACCGCTTAAGGGAGCAAAAATAACCCACAAAAGGGACACCCACCCCTTCCATATCACAGCAGTAGAAAGCCATCACTCTCACCACCCCTTAGTCAACATTTTGCACACAACAAAACCATCAAAATGGCAACTGTCTTCATTTTTTAAAAAGGGCAGAGGCAAACACATGTATAATTAATATTTTAGAAGCAAATGTGAAAGAGCCCATATAATGTGGTGTCCCATTGAACAAAAGAGCTAAAGACTTCCTGAAATGCGGCCATCTGTTTCATCACTGCAATTAATCCCACCGTTTTTGTCCTTTCAGCTGTCCTGAAACTTTAGCCAGCCCCTCCTTTTAGGCAGGAGGTCTGTTGCATCACCAATTGTTCCCCCACAAGGTTTACTTTTCTTAGTTATGTTCAAAATATCCAGGGATATTTCTTGACCCGCAGCCCTTTTCAAGCAACGGAGCACAATGAGCAATGGGCTATGTCATGCAGCAAATTCAGCCATGAGTTGAGATTAGTAAGAACTTCCTTCCAAAGAAAACACAATCTTCAGTTAGCAACAAAAGAAGGAGATGCTTGAGATCGTAATGTGCCAACCTCAGAAAAAATTCAGGTCTTGAGATGTCAGCATGAGAGGTTTCCAGATCAGAATGTTTCAACCTCAAAACATTTATTTCATTTAAAGCATGTTGCCCTGTTCTTTAGTGCAAATGATCCTACAGCAGTTTACAAGGACCAGAGATGTGCACACCCACACCCACACCCACACACAGACACACGCCAGCTGCATCAACTGGAGGTGGAATGTAATATCAGAGAAAAAAATGTCTTTGAACTTGGATATTCACCTCCCATTCTTTCTATCCACCAAACTCTAAAATGAAAAAAGTTGGATAGGGAAGAAAGATTTCATTGAGAATTTTTGGGGAGGAGGGTCATCTTGCACAGGTGGTCTAGAACTGGGTGGAACAGATCCAGGAATCTATTTTGGTAGCTGAAAGAATACTAGGTTTAAATAAAGAATATACTTATTGGTAGAGCTATTTAATAATTTCTAAATGGCAACAGATGGTTTTGCCACTGAAACGTTTTATCCTTGTAAGCTTTTGGGATTCCCAGTAGATCTTTTGCTTCCTGTTCTGTCCTAGCTTGAATCTCCTGGAGACTGGGGGGGGGGGGGGCATCCTTCATATGGTGCTCCATCACACACTGGGGTTCGTTGGCTTTCTCTGCTCTGTTGCAGCCCCCTAAGCCCTGGATGGTGGGATGCTTGTGAGCCAACAGAAGTGGCTGCATTTTGGAAGTCCCTGAAGATTGGGTGGAGAGGGCTACTTTCGTACATGAGAGCATCAGGACATTTAAAATGCATTAAGGGATTCCAGCTTTGAAGTGGAAAACATTCTGGCTAATCAGAGAAACAACTTTTCAAAGGATTTGTGGGTAGGGTCTTTACCTTCAAGCTGGCTGGTTTCTCCCGTGGATAGTTCTATGAATAAAACATCCATCTCCCAATTAAATCTTGATTTAATTTCTTTCTCTTTTTTCCCCTAAAACTGATGAACTTGACAATGAACATTAGTATTCTTTTGTGTCTCAAAATCCTGGAGGAACAAGAGACTTTGCATAATCGCTTGGTCCTCTCACCCAAACCTCCTGATCTCTCTGATGATTTGGAGGATTAAAGGGGGGATGGAGACTATTCTTCCTGGTGACAGACGGTCTCTTGGCCCTCAGCCCATGACTCTGGCCAGCCTCTCGGCCATGGAGAGACGGAGGCATCATAGATCATAGAGGCCATGGAGAGACGGAGGTGAAGAATGAGCAAAGAAGACATCTGGAAACAAATGCCCCCATGATTAGCCAGAAGTGTGCTGTCCCAGCCAGTCTATGGGAATTGGATAGTTACTTAGGAATTATGAGCTGTCCCCTTCAAGGAATGCTTCATGGTAAATGTAGTTAAAGGTATCCTGAAAAATGTAGTCCATGTCACGTAGTCACATCTATAATCCTGACTGGTCACTAAATTGACCCTTGAGGGGTTGGAGGAGGCTTCCCTCTATTCTTGCCTGGACTCATGAACTGATAGTAGCTTTTCTATTGCTACAAGATGGGTTAGGAGATAACCATCTTTCACTACAAGGCAGATATACAAAGGATTGGTCATAAAAGAAGAACTTATGAGTTATGAGGATACCTGATGAACCGATAAATGTTCTTTGTTATGGATGTCTTGTTGAGTTATCTCTCTGCATCTGTACAGTTTATAAATCCACCTCTGTACAAGATACAGAAAAAGAAGAATAACAAAGATTGTTCTTGCTGTCCAAGTGGTCCATATCAAGTTGATGCCTATCAAGAGCCATGGCCACGGCGCTTATGATATATTCAGAAGGGCAACTCATTACCATCCATCAAGAGATTTCTCCTCATGTCATGGCTGTGAAATGAGTCCAACCAGGAAAGCTCCCGAGCGGGACCTCTTTGGCCAAAATCAAGGACCATCAAAGCAACTTTCTTTGGCAGCACCATCAGGTTCTGAGGTTCATTTCATTTTCCACAAAAGTGATTTTTCCAAATGGAGAGTTACTCTTTTAGTTGCTTAACTGGCCAAAGCAACTAGCCAAATTGTTAGAAACCTATGTGGTTAAATAAGGCAAAGTTACTTACTCAAGGGGTAATTAGATCTAGCAAGACTGCAAGCTAAGCTGAAGGAATTTAAACTGTATCTTTTTTAAAAAAAATACAGAATTACAAATGAAGATTTATCTACAGTAATGTTTCAATTACCGTTTATGACAAAAATAATATTTTGAAAGGAAGGACGTACACTTCCCAACACTTCTATAATGGTGAAGTTCACCATAACTAATTTTATGCAGTTTACTTTGTTTTTATTTGTTTACTTAGCAAATTTATACGGGCTCCCATCTCATAAGAAGTAATTATTAGTCTCAATAATTACCACATTACCAAATGGTAGAATTCTTTCACACTTTGTAAGAGTTCAGGCATAATCAGCTCTTTAAGAGAAGAACTAACTGAAAGCCACCCTCCCTCATTTCTTTTGAGGTTCCCCCCAAACCAGTAAATGAGAGACTGGCCTTTCGTTGCAATTGTCTTCCGGAGCAGAGTCTATTGACCTGTGCAGACAAATCCAGCAGAAGAAGACTCTTGCTGCATCAATCAAGAATGATCTCCTATTGCTGGCAATGGTCTTCCAGGGACACAAGCCATGTTTTCTCTCTCTCTCTCTCTCTCTCTCTCTCTCTCTCTCTCTCTCTCTCTCCATCCCCTTACTGCCAGAGAGGCAAGGGATGAAGACAACTTCTTTTCATGTGATCGCAAGTATAGACTTCCAAGGCTTCATCCATAGATCATACCTCCACAAGGACATTGCTTCTTCAAGCCTTCCTTATAGGAACCTATGATAGGAGAAGGACTGGCAGAGTCCGGGGGAGGAGTGAAAAGAGGGATCATTTTAGAGTTGTTATGTAGTCACAAGTTCACACCACCTTCCTTGAATGCCATTGATCCTTATCTAACTCTATAACCAGGCTCTGACCGTTTGTTGAGAAGATGCCTGTGCGAAGGCTTTTAGCAATAAATCCGTTAATTTGAACCTTCAGGTGTGGACCTGGTTTCCCCCCCCCCCCCATGAATCAGATCATTGGTCTGTCTCATTAGCTTGATTGGCAATGGCCTTCAGGGATCTCAAGCAGATAGAGAGCCATCCATGAACAGGAGATTTGAGTCACACCTTCGGCAGTCACTCATTCTTGGGGACCAGCTCGAAACCGGTTAATTTTCCTGCTGCCAGAAGGAAGACATTCGTGGTGCGAGATGCCCTGTGATGAGTTTGCCTGCCTCACTCACTTAGATGTTAAGCCACCAGCTGTTTCTGTGGGATGGGAGTGCTGTGGAATTTAAAAATGAAAGCCTCTGATCTGGGATCAAACATTTTATTCCTTTCCCCTTAACTTCACAACCATCCTTTTCCCAGATTCCCCAGTGTCAAGTATAAACCTTTTGCTTGTTTCCAATTTTACCTCCATCTGTCTGCCTTAAAAGGACTGGAAGATTTACAATCTGGCATGATTGATAAGCATTTCTGATGCCTGATTTATAAGAGGTAGCTGGTGATTTTGGACGGATAGATTTAGGTGTGATTTGATTTTGATTGATGGAATTTGCTCTTATGAATGCAGAGTCTCATCAATGCCCAATTTGAAGTTAACAGCCATGTGATGGTCCTAAAAATGTGCAAAGCTTTGGCAGCTTCAGATTAGAACACTAGACTGTTCTAATGTTTGGAAACAATCATGTTGCATCCAAAATAAAAAAATAAATAAAATAAAACCGCAAACCTGGAGGGAGGGAGGATAAATAGAACCAATCTTTAATCATAATTGGGAGACTTCAAATGTAATTTCCTTTTCTTTGAGCCAGCAAAAAAGTTTCCTGTTACAAATAAAGTCAAGAGCTAAAGCAGGTATCGTATGCAAATACATGTCACCTCCTTCTGAGATGTCCAAAATGAGAAACAGCCTTGGAGACTCCAAAATTTGCTTTGGAGGAGGTCTACGTGACCTGCTAAAGTGTGCAGCACCAGGGCTTCATTTGCAAGGTTGTGTTTGTGCAAAGCATTGTTTCCTGTTGAATCACACTGGTTTGTAAAGTAGTGTGATGGCCCGGGGCGTGGCACAAAGGCAACACTGTCAGATACTCAATAAGAATCCCTTTATTATCTCCAACTTTGTTCCCAATGTCCAGGTTCCTTCTGGCTGGAGAAAAACTCTCCCAGAAACAGCCTCTGACTGCAGAAAATTAAGTCTAAAACAGGGTAAACACAAACTATAACTTAAAGTCCAAACAAGCCAAACTTGTTTGGCAGGGCAGGAGCAAGAATTTCAGACACAAAAGCACGGCAAAAGACGCTAGGAACACAGATAAGCAATCATGTTTGCTCCCAACAGCCTGCCGCATGCAGCTTGTCTTTTTTATACACTGTGTTCCCAGCTGCAGCTAATGAAGGGAATCAGGGCCCTTTCCTCCCCCATAAGCCACACCACCCACGTTGCTCTCTTCTCCCTTCCTCCCTGCATGCTCTAGGATGAAGAGGGGGTGGGCCTGAGTCTTCCTCTGAACCCCCTCTCCCTTGTTCTACCTCTTTCCTGCTCTGCCCAGCCGGACTTTGCCCTTCCCCAGTTTCTTCTACAGCCAACAGAGCCACACTCCCACACCCTGTCAAGTGTTCATCTTCCTCCTCAGATTCAGACTCCGACAGGGGCATGACAGGTAGAAGCCAAAACTCAAAAGCTGCACTCTGCCATCCACCATGGTCTCAGAGGCAGAATCCACCATACTTTCCCGCCTACCAATTTTGGCTATGGTGAAAGTTAAACTCCCTTTTTGCCGAGCCCTAAAGAGAATCTGGTTTATCTTGCCCAAGTCCCTTAAAAGGCTGTTTCTATTATTACAGTCTGGACATGAAAGAGTCTGTTAAGCAGAGGAAGCCAACCTGGAAAAAGAAAAGCACTGGTGTTTTTCCTCCCTGTTTAGTCCTGGGAGTGAGGAGATTTGGAGGGGAAGGGGCTCCTTCACTGACACAAAAGTCATTCTCAAAAGGTGATAATTATGTGGAATATAGAAATGGCCTCCAGTGAACAGGCTACCAATGGCTGCCTCCAATCTTCCGTTGGATCCATTCTGGATGAGATGTTTCAAGTGGGCTTGCAAATAGAGGCAGAACATTCACTGACCTCTTTGCTCCCCGACACTCTAGAATAAAATGAGGTCTGCAAATGGTATAAATTGCCATGTGGGAAATTCCTCTTAAACTTTCCCCCCTTTTCTGCACCAACATTCAGAGAGAATTCAGCCCAAAATATTGTGTAATCAAAATTACCAACCCGGGAGTCACAGGCCCCTCCTTTACTTTGTAGCTGAATCCCATTTGCAATAAATGAGATTAATTTTCTAGATCAGGAATGAAATCTGGGTTGGCTCGAGCTCCGCCTGCTGCCTGCTTGCAATGAAGCTCCTATTCCGTTCAAAGAGAACGGTGCCCCATTTTCCTAATGCAAAGAGGCTGTGATGGGTCAGCCCCTCTAGTTTCATTTCCACCCATGGACAGGTGACATTGTCCCTGAGGTTCCTTAAGGGAAGGAGAAGAAAAGATGCCAGCCCTTTTCGAGCCATCCAGAAGAGAGCGACATCTGCTATTCTTCTTTCAAGCTGCACTGAAGTTCCATTAACGTGAACTTCTTAGTGAACTCCAACTGAGTTTGTGCTGGAAAAATACACCAAGGTGTCAGTGAAGAAGCCACCAAGGAGACCAGCTGTGCCAAAGAGTTCTCTCTGTAGCAGCCCACCAATTGTTTAAGATGAGAAGGGCACTGACGGACAACATTTGAACATCAGAGATGCTTGGCCTGTCCAGAACATGCTGGGAATATCATGTCTCCAGCTCCTTTTCTAAAATGGTCATGTTAAAAATCCATTGCTCTCGAGGCATCACAGCAGGATAATGATCTAGATCAATTCAACTCAACCATACGGCAAAGTTGGGAGGGACCATCACCTTGATTAATCCCTGTCCCATTGCATTATATTTTGCCCAATACATCTGCCACTTTGGCACACCTGGCCAGCAAGCATCCCTTTGTGAGGACACTTTCCCCAGAGAATATCCGTCTTTTGAAAGGTTTCCACTGAGTTGCTGAAAGAAGTTCATGAAAGAGTGCTAGGTTTTCTGTCTAGCTCGATCTAAATATTTATAAGCAACTTTTGAGGGTCCGTGACCCCCCTTGGACCTCTTCTGATGAGCTGCCACTAGAAATAGTGCAAAAACAGACTGGGTTCACCAGCAACTGCCACACTCCTCTCAGAGGTAGAAGTGAGGAAGAGCCCCCCAGAATTTAAATGAGAAGACGACTCGGCAATTAGGATGCTAGATGCAAATCCATCCTATAACCAAGAAAGGGGAAGCATCCAGCCAGCAAAGTTAAATGCAGATTCAATTAGAAATTTCACTGAAATTTCAAATTACAGCTTTTTTTTTTTCAAGCGACAGAATTACGTTGTATTACAGAAAAAGTGACAGGTAATTTGAGACCCTAAAGATTTCTTGGACTCTCTAGTTAATGGGGAGTTTAGCACCAATTCCACTGTAATTTGCACTTCTGAGAAACCGTGTTATTATAAAGTCAGAAATCTCCGACACTTTCAACTCCAGGATCTGCCAGGTTTAAGATGACCAGGAATTGAGAAGGCCTGAGTTCAAAGGTCAGTAATTTCAATATCTGAGCCTGTGCAGCTTCCAAGAGCTGGCATTCCAATTGAAGGCTTGAAAATTGGAGGTGACATTCAGAAGTCTCTGAAAATTATAACCCTGACTTTCTCCTTGAAAAGCTTATCTGAATCCTAGCTCATCCCTTGATGAGGTTACTGAAAATGCATTCTTTTTGGAAGACTTGAGAAATACCAGGTGGTACACAAAACACTCTGTTACTATACAAAAGGAGAAAACATGGACAGGACCAACAGAAGCAAGGGGCACCAGTGATGCTGGCTGAAATTTGCCAGGCCTTGGCTGCATTGCAATCTATATTCTCCCACTGGGTCTTCACCCCACATCTGCTCAAAAAGCCACCTAGATGTTCCACGTCCTCAGCTTTAAAACTCAGTAGACACTCAACGCTGGTGAACTTTTACATCTTCTGAGTTTGATTCAGAGTGAGACACAGGTGGAGTTTTCCTACTTCACCATCCTCCAGGAAATAATTTGGTGTAAGACTTTAAGCATGGAACAGGCTCAGCCATTCTATTTTGCAAGCAGCTTGTACAATCCCATCAATTGTGGTACACTCAACAGACCATGGCTAAGCAGGTCATAAGTATTGGGTGCAAACCAACTTCTACTTTCACTGGGAATCAGATGGTCCCGTTTCATGGCAATTTAAGACTTGGTGAGAAACCCTAAGCCTGGAAGAGACCTGAGGTTGGATTCTTGGCATTGCATTGCCAAGCGGAAAGTGGGAAAAGATGCACTCTCTGGCAGTTCTGTGAGTGCCAACAGACAGATGCCCATCAACTAACTCTGCTCAGGAAGGGTCTGCATTCGGAGGGCTGAGCCCCAGGACACCATTCCTTCCCCCAGGCCTCCACCAACATTAGCAGCTGCCCTGCAGCTCCTAATTGGAGAGGAGAAGGGTTGGGTTGCAGGACTGAAGTCCAGCCTAAAATCACTCTATTTCTTCCTGGGCTGTGACTGTAAACTCTACAAGCAGAGACACCCCCCCCCCCAGTCCCCGCCCGAGCACGCAGCTTGCCATCCTGTTTGAAAAGGGCCTCCCACGTTTTCCATTTTCTCATTGCTTGAGCTCACACAATGCACTGCATACTACAGGCTCCAGCCCAGCAGGTTCTGTAATTTCAGGCTTGTAATATCAAACCTCAGCAAATGCTGGCTACAGAGGCAGGTTAGCCTGGGCTCTTTCACCCAGAACGCGCTTTTCCTGCTTGGGATCCATCAAAACGAACAACAGGCCATTTCGGGGCTGTTCGTCCCACGTGGCCAAAAATGGGCACCTGAGTGGCTTCAGGAAAAGTGGTCAACCTTCTCATTTCACAAACTATTGCGATAGGTCAGTGGAGAAACCTGATATTTTACACTTTAAAAGATATTAGAGTAAAATCAGTGTTAATTACTAGGGGCAGAGAGGAGGTAATAAGGCCATTAATATTGTAGAAGGAAACAACTCTTGCCTTGTTTCCTTGCTTGTCTCTTGTCCCACTATACCCTCCTTGGCAAGAGGCGGGCACTCCCTGCCCCTTTCTGCACAAGCCACCAGCAGCCGTGCCCATGGGGACTTGGTCCCCCAGAAGGGAGAAGGGCCAAACCAGGAGAAAAATTGCTTCGTTCCTCCTGACAACAAAGCTTCTCTCACAGAAAAGGCTCTTTGTCAACCTTGCCAAAGCCACCTGCCCTCCCTCTTCCTTTTCTCCTTCTCCTGCCCATCTTTTCATTGGTTTCCTTCGAGCAGAATGAAGCCAGAAGCTCTTTGCTGGCTAAGCAAGAAGTCTTCAGGCCCACAATTAAATGAATAATGGAAGCAGCCCCATGAGGCATTGATTGGAAATTTAAAATCACTTCAATCCCTGGTCTGTGGAGCCCCCCCCCCCCCAGTGTGATGAGAAGGAGAGGCCTATCAACAGCTACACCTGGAGTACACCACGGAAGAGAAGAGCGCAATTTCCCAATGGTGCCCACAAGCAGGATGGAGGCACTGCCCTCCTGCCCATTTCATGGGGCTTCCCAAGAGGTGGGGGGATTCCTGGGTCTCTCTCAAGAGAGGGGCACTTTCCCCCCCCCTGCACAATTCAGCAGAAACTCTGCTGGCACAAAACCTGCTGCCTCTTTTGCCATCCCAAACTCTCCTTCACGTCCGTCTCTGCAGCCATCAGGCGTCGCTTCAAAGTAATGAGTGAAAAAGCCCAAAGTGAGCCTGATTCTGGCCCTGCTGGGACAAAAGGGGAAAGGCTGCTGTAAAAGTGGGATGGCACAGGTGACTTAAGCCAGTCCCACCCAAAGTGCAGAGACCATATAAAAGGACACAACGGAATAGACCCAGCCAAGCTCTGTTTGCATCTTGACAAGGGAAGAAAGGCCCCCTGGAAACAAGGAAGGATTCCTTGGCAGAAGATGGCAGCACCAGAAACCCGCCAGCCCACCCTTATTAGTTTCCCCTTCAAAAGCCCAAGAGGCAAAGAAGCGGCAAGTTGGGCAGGATCAATGAAGCAGATGGCAGGGACTCCACTGTGGGCGACAGGTGCACCTGAGCTCCTGTGGGAGACAGAGAAGGTCCTCCTTGTGAGTCAGCACCAATGCCTAAGGAGTTCTACCGTGGCTCCCCCCGGTGAGCTTCCTTCTCCACTCTGTTAATTGGGTTTGTGAAAAACTCTTCTTCAAAGCCCAGCAAAAGCCGGGCATTTTACTCCTGCAAGATTTTGCCTTTGGGCATTCTCAGTCTACGAGGCTTTACCTAGCTGGCCAGGGAATCATCTGGCTCCTTCATACCACAACCACAAGTGTATCTGATCCCACATCCATCTCTTTAAGTGAAACTCTGCAGTCAAATCACTGTCTCTCATGATCAGCCAAGCTCGAGGCTGTCCTACCTGGGCTGCAGAACCAAAGCAACCACAAGATGGCAGCAAGGGACACAGATCGCTCCACCTCATTGCTGCCACCTATTGGCCACAAAGAGCTTTCCAGGCTCAAATATGATGGCCCTGGGCAACCTGATGGGGTGGAGGCGCCCATGAACTAAAGTGAGAGCCTTGAGAAACAAAAAGGGAGAAAGCACATCATAGAAAACTTGGGAATCCTGGGTATGATTAAATTTGTCCAGCATATCTAGCCCGCTAGGAGGTGGTAGGAAGATGGAATATGCAAACATAAGAGAGGCCATGTTTGTTTGTTTGCTTGCTTGTCTGGCTGCTCCCTGCACAGCCCACTCAGTTGCCAAGCTGACTTGTTTATCTCCCTGAGCAAATGCTGGGGAAGCTCATAAAAGAAGCCCTTGTATGATGAAGAGGCAGGTCTGCCTGCCAAATCCTTTTATTTCATACCCACCTCTTGCTGACTCCCCACTTCCGCTGCCTCACAACTAAACCGCGGTAATTGTTCCTTGGCGCCCAGTTCCATTCTTCCCCAGCCCCTTCAGCCTTCCACTCCTGAACAGAGAAAAAGATTAGCTGCTCAGTTGGCTTGAGTGCTTTACATGAAAGGGATTGTAAGGCATCAAATTAACCATGAATGACCCAGGTGTTTGGGGAGAAGTGGAGGGCAATGTTCGCATTTCAGAGCAGAGGTGTCAACTCGGTTGCCCTCCAGGAAAAGAGGGAAGAGCGCTTCCCAAATTCTGGCAAACGAGGAGAATGTTTGGGATGAGGACAGAGCTGCAGGAGGGATCCTGTTCACTTGGCTGCAGCTTGAAACGACAAGCGGCACCAGAACCAATGCAGCCGCCTCCTTGGCAATATTGGGGGAGGGGGGCTGCCAAGATAGCCACCCAGTCCTCTGAAAGCAGCATCTGATGACGTCCCAGGAGGCTGCTTTCCATTGAGTCCTCCTAAAGGCCCAAACCTTCATGCCAGCCTAAATAGAGAGTTGTCCTGCTACCGCTCTGATGCCCTTCCAGTGTCCTCAATCCATCTAATGGACTCCCTGCATTTGTGTGCTTCTGTTGGGATTCATCTTGTCAAATGTTACCAGGGCATCCAGCAAGACAGTGTTGGTTCCTTGACCATGAGCATTGATTGCTCAGCTTCACAACAGCGGCGCTCAAAGATTTCAGCCCAACTTGGAGCTGCTGAACTGAGAGGAACAGAAGAACATCCTAAGCCCTTTTCTGAGCAGAGCTGCCCAGCCTCTGCAGCATCTTCTGGGTCTCCTGAGCAGCATCTGAGCATGGATTGTGAGTCCTCCAACCTTCCAGCTGAGCAACCTCAAGCAAGCCACAGGCCCTGGTCCCTTTGCCTTGTGTGGCTCAGCTGCAAGGCCTTGCCAGGAGAGGAGGCAAGGCAAGGTGGGGACGGGCTCTCATGGAAGAGGCCCTTTTCTCCTCCCTTTGCAGCATCTCCTGTGCTTCTTTCCAGCACTGGTGTAGCTCCTTCTATTTTCTGCAAGATTTAGAGTCTCCTGGCTGGTTTCTTCCACTCCTTTCTTGCTGACTCTAATCAGCCTTCCTGAACTGCAGTGGGGAAGAAGCTGACCCCCATCAGTTGGGGTTGGCTGGTTGGCAGCCAGGGAGCTGATCCTATTAACCCTTTGCAAAACCAAAGCCAATGCAAAGCCTCCCCCTTTATATCTCTGTTGAGGAGGGGAGATGTACGTGGACGCTCCTGAGACAAGCTCTGGCAAAGTTGAAAGGGGTGTGTGTGCAATGATCTTGTGATGAAGAAAGCAGAGGAAACGATGAATCCACAAGGATCAGGGGTTACAAAAACATTCGGGAAGTTCCCCTTGACAAGCTGCCATATTTAATAAATCTCTCTCCATGGCCTCTCAGCTACACATGCACCAAGAATTTTGCTGACTTCTCACAGTGTGGCTGTCAGGCTACAGTGGCCCAAGCATCAGAGAAATGGAAATTGGTTGGGGGGGATTCCTTAAAAGCCCCCACCCCTTCCAGCTTTGCAGTCACAGAGCCTCATTTTGGTGGACTCTCAAACAGAAGAATACATTAGTCAGCACAAAGCAATCAATAGCCTGTTCTGACAACGTATGCATTGATTCAGATGCCCACCGGGCTTCTCCAGGGTAAGTTTTGAAATAACTCCATTGGTGTTCAGTCATGCCAGGTGAGGCCATGGGGATTAGGGCACAACCCAATTACGCGTCCTTTGTTGAGCATAAATGCGCAGAGATCTTCCAAGCTGCACTGGAGCTCCATTTACAAGAACCTCTTGTCTCCAGACCCTCCCTTCACACCTTGCAAGGAAGAAGGAAGCATCCTCAGAAAGAGGAGAGAAGAAGGAGAGGGTCGTCTCCCTTCTGCTTCTCTGTGGTGCTCCTAGAGCCATCAGAGCAAACCAAGTGCAGGGAGCTTAAGCCAACTTACCCCAGGTCCTTTGGAAAGACTCAAGTTCTGTCTTCTAGTGACACCATCCAGATATCATCTTTGCAACAGCAGTACGAACAATGATCTTCTCACTTCTTAGTCTTGTTTAGGTTTTCTAAGAACCACAGCTGACTTTGGCTCCAGCCCTGCAGTTTTTATCCTCTGGATGCATCTTCTACACAACATCCACCAATGGCCAGTTCCTGCATTGGAAGACATTAACAGAATAGTTCAGAGGAAGCACATTTTAGGATGCGGAATGTGAATAATGGCACGGATACAGAGAGAAATCATTAAATCAATAAATAGGAGAGAGCGGCCACTGCAATTTCTAATATCCCACAGAAGACAGAAGTGTTAAATCATGCCCACAGTGTGTTTTGGGTGTGCAGAACACAAATATAATCTTGTGTACAACTTCTGTTGCTTCATACTCAGCATGAAATGGGCAAGATCAGGATTGGGAGAGGAAGAACTGACTGGTGAGTTCAGGTTGCTCAGGAGATTTTCCATCGGTCCACACATTCTTCCTCTTCCTCTCCTTTAGCTGCTGAGCCAGTGGCTGAGTCTTTCTGAAGAGGCTACTCGGGCCTCAGCCTGCCAGGGCCTCCTTGTTGGGGAAGGAATCAGAAAAGGTCACAATGGCAGCTGCAATCATCAACTTGGCTCTCCCCCCAGGGCACATTCCTCCCTCCTTGCCAAGGGAGGCAAAGCGAAGATGGCCTCCTTCTTCCCATGTCCACCACACACGGGTGTCGAAGGGTCAATGGCTGGACTCAGGGAGAAGACCCCCGTCTCTTACTCCCTGCAGGGAAACCTACATGGCATTCTTCCCTCCCAAATGCCCCAAACTCCTTCTCCGCCCCACGCCCCAACTGCTCTTCTTCACTTCCACACGCCAGGCTTTGCAATGCCCCTTGCCTGGGCTCTGCGGCCTCCCTGCAGCCCTCCAGCATGAACCGAGCCCTTCTCCCATCTGCAAGCCCAGATAGATCTGGAGGGAGCACCAGATGAAGCAAACACTCACATTCGACCGTATATGACTTGAGTAGCTTATTTTTTTTAAAAAATAAAATTCTACCTTCAATACTGGCTCTATCTTTTGCTTTACTGAATTGGTCCTATAATGTCCTCTCCCCAGAAATGATATATAAAGTTTGTTTAAGTCAATAACCATGTCTGAGGAAGGGCGTTGGAGGCTTCTAATTTCTAGGGTGCATGAGCATGAAGTTGTGGCACGACACTTAGAAGCCTGTTTCATAGCCTGCAGCTGCCAAATTACCTTCTGAGCGGATTATAACACCCTGGGAAACAATTATTTTTTTTACACCGTACCACGAAGAATGACGGCCCTTGTGGTTTCTGATTCAAGGGAAGGCTATTGTGCTGAGATGGAGCTGCAGCCACCGATCCTTTGAGTAACAAGTTGGGCCCTGCAACATATCCCGTGTTTTGCCAGCCAAGCGGGCAAGACAGCATCTGACCGGGTTGCTGGTCTTCTCCCTTCCAACTGTGCGGGTTCTCCTTCATGTTTTTTGATGTGCTTCTACTGCCATTTCTGAGGCCTTCCAGGTCTTTCTGTAGCAACCCAACACTTCTTTCCAATCTAAGCTTCAGCTGCACACGGATCACAGGCCACACTTGGTTGGCTGGGCACAACATACATTGCCAAAAACCAAACAAGCTACCTTCTGGCTTAATGCAATGCTCAACCCAGCCTGTGTGAGTGAGAGATGAGTAGAATCCCCTCACCAGGAGACTGTAAGAAATGCAAGCAAAGGAGAGATATGCCTAGGCCAGAGGTCTCCAAACTTGGCAACTTTAAGGCTTGTAGACTTCCAACTCCCAGAATTCTCCAGTCTGGGAGTTGAAGTCCACAAGTCTTAAAGTTGCCAAGCTTGGAGACCTCTGGCCTAGGACATCCCATTTGATTGTGGGTCATGATTGACAGTATTTCTGTAGTATGTAGCTTCTCTGAGCTTCTCTGGTTTAACTAGACCAGATGGGTCAGTTTAGGGAAAGTCTCCCACCTTTCCAGCAGGACTTTTGATTAGAGGAGGGTCTGGCACCCCCCTGCTCGGTTTCTCCCCTTCCATGCCCTCTGCTCTTTCCATGCCCTGCACCCAACGGAATGGGGGTCAAACATTTGCTTCACAGGTCAAAAAGCAAAGTCCTTGGCGGGAATGAGATCTTTTCCAGGCCCCCCACCCCCGGAACATTTAGAGCAAGTTCTTGTTTCTTCTGGCTGCCAGTCAAACTGTTGGGGACGGAGATGGGAAAGAAGCAAGGGAGAAGGGACCCTTTGAGTCCATTCCCTGTCATTCACCCATCACTGCCAATCCCTGGAAGCCGCTGCATTCTGCACCTGTTTTTCTCCTATTGTCACAGAGAGAAGGTCCAGAAGGTCGGCATGGTCATCCCACCTCCCAGGTCTTGATGCCTGATCAACTCAGTTCTCTCTGGCTGTCCCTTTGGCTTTGGTGGGAACCCAGAGCCACAGGCAGAGAAAGGAGAACCATCTGGGCTATTTGTTTTTCCAGCCACCCTGGAGTCTTCTTTTCCAAGGAGGTGAGAGCAGCCAGTGGAATGGGAATGAAAGGGAGAGAAGCACAGACCGACCTCAGGGCCAGACTCCAGAGGGAGGGACTCCGCTTCCCCTCACGTCCAGGGACCCTGCAATCTGCAGAAATACCCCGTCAACCTGGCATTGGGGCTTCCAAAAGAAGGAATCTGCAGGGGTCCTGGCTCTGGCAATTCCACCGACCTGATGACTTGGGGCATTTCCTGGCTTGCTAAATTTGTTCTCTTGCCATGAGAATGCCTTGAGGGAAAAGCCCTCCCTGCTTGTAATCTGTAAGCCAGAAAGTGCCTAGTTTAAACAAATCGTGGCATTAAACAATGGCCTGTTTTAATCTTGGCCTGTTTTCCAAATGACTGAGCTTGCACAATACACTAAGCCAGTAACAAGGTTCTTTGTGTTCATCCTAAACTTAATGGCCCAGAAGGCTGCTTTGACTGGGATAATCCAGGTCAATGATGCTGAGCTCCCCCTCCCCCCATTTTCTTTTTAATTTTTTTGCCTTCCTCTCTCACAAAGTCACCCTTTTCAAAGGAGCTCAAGAACTTCCCACTAAAACGGAATACAGATAATCAAACCTTGCCCAGCTCTCCCTTCTCCCAGTCTCACCGTAGCGGGAAGGCCTCCTGCCTGTGTTAGCATAATGAACTTTGATTGAGCCGTTCTTTACTTGGTTATGATGGCTGCTCTATTGGTATTATATCGCTATTGACTTCCACTCCTGTCATTTATGGGCCTGATGTCTTAAATGAAATGCTATTCTATCATTTGTAATGTGCTCCGTGAAGACTTTCTTCTAAAATTGCTTAAATAAACCAACCAATAAGAATCTCCCATTTCTCGTTAGGAATTTCTTTAAGTTCCCAGTAGGAATTGAGAGAAAAGCCATTATCTCATCAGAAGGCAGGCTGAACCTGACATAATTAGAAGCCCCACCAATTGGGGTGGGGGCAGGGGAAGGTCCCTTCACTGTGCCCTTCAGTTAACCATTGGCATACAGTTTGCAATCCTTGTTCACTCTTCCCATTGTTTTTCCAGATAATAATAAATATATAATGATCATTGATGGGTTAAGATGTGGATTCATGAATCTCAATTCCTGTCTTTTTCACAGTGTCTCTGTCTGGGTACAATTCCCACAAGTCACCAAAACTTCACAGATGTTCATTTTATTAATGTTCTCATTTGATAAGCTCCATGTTCCATTTGCCAGGTTGGCACAAATACAGCCACTCTGGCTCAGAAAATGAGGCTTCTGCTGCTGCTGTTCTCTGCAGCCATGGGGCCCAATGAAGAATTATTGCCACAAATATTTGCAGGGCCCCAATTAAACAGGTCCTGCAACATAAAAGGCCCCAGTCAGCTGCAAACTCAAAGCCAGTGCCAAGAAGAGGCAATGTTGTGGTGCGTGTCCTGCTCCATCTCGGTGGCACAAACAGCCAAGGACATTACCCCGTTGTGTTGAGTTGTGGCTACTCAGCACCTCAGGAAATAGCTGGATTCCTCTTTTAGTTGAAATCCTTTCAAGAAACGTGTTGCAGTAACACAGCCATGAGGTGGAATTT
Organism: Laticauda colubrina; assembly: GCA_015471245.1. Lineage (NCBI taxonomy): Eukaryota > Metazoa > Chordata > Lepidosauria > Squamata > Elapidae > Laticauda > Laticauda colubrina. The sequence continues at coordinate 747,219 of BLBF01000059.1, read as the reverse complement.
GGTCTTTTGTGCTTGGCCCTGAAGAGAGGTAGAAGGAGTGGTGATGGTGATGGTGGTAGCACCATAGAATATGCAGCACTAAAAGGCTGCCGCCTGCATTAGCTGGCCAAGCCTTTTGGAGACGGATGCCCCAAAGGGCATTTCCAGTCCTCTTGGTGGCATGATAAAATCACGGGGAAACTCCCATGACCGATACATGATAATTACATTGTTGGCCTCTTTGCTTTGCCTTTGAAGAGCCTAACATCCATTAACTCCCCACTGTGCCTCTTTGTTGTAAGGGGCCGGCCGGCAGGCCAGCCGAAGGCTTTTTCCCCAGCCAGCCTGGGGTTCGCAATAATTTTTCTTCCAGCAGATCGTGAGCAATCATAATCAGCACTTTAGGTATCCATATCTCTGTGTCGGACAAGGGGGGGGGCCTTGAAGAAATGAAGCTGGGTTTAATTTGGGGATGGGCGGTTTTGCCCAGGTTCTACTTTCCTCCCTTCCCATCTGGAGCTTCTTCCGCCCAGCTCTGCGCATTCGCTGGTTTCAGAAATGAAAGCCCACAAGAAAATGTATAGGTGTCGTTTGATTTTCTCCTAATCCACCTGATTTGCAACCAGTTTTGGCTATTACGGACACTTTTGTATGCAGGTTTTCCCGTTGCATATTTCTTGGTAGCCACGGGACTAGTGGCACTGCTTTTTTGTAGATGAGACGTTTGTGCCTAAACTAAACCTTTTTACCTGCACACGCTCCTTTTCTAACAAGCCACACTTAGCAAGCCCAAGCTGGGGAAAGTAGAACCTGCGATCGATCGCAATTGGGCAGGGAGGGGCAACTGAGATTCCCTTGAAAAACAGACCGGAGGATTTTCTTCCCCACCCTGGTTAATGGCTCTTCTTTTGCCTTTTGGCAGGAGCGCATCAACTTCAGACTGCAAGATGGGGAGGAGGAAGGGCAGTGGGGCTGACATTTTCTTTCCCCACAGCCTGATTGGTCAGGGGCTGAAATAGTCGCTGCTGTTGCTAAGCAGCAGTTAATGTCATTCACACCAGGAGCTGTCCTTCACCCCCCAGGTCAGGCAGGTACCAAGCTGAGGCTGCCTGGAGAAAGTGGACTGGAGAGACAAAAGGGGCCTTTTCTCCCCCTCCCTGACCTCTGCGAAGGAGGAGGAGGAGGAGGAGGAGGGGCTGGGTGGTGGGGGGATGCTTTTTTGCAAATGCCGGGCTGACCTTTTTTTTTCCATCCACAAGCCAACCCCAGTTTTCTTCTCCTGTGACTTTGGAATCATAGCCTCCCCTTTTATCTTTAGGAAAATAGCATTATTTGCCAGCTTAGTCATTCTTCAGCCCTGATCATTTCCAGAACTTCAATTTCTGGGTGGAAAATAGATGCATTTTGTTCCTAATGCATATGCAAATAAGTCCATGCATGTGAGAAAAGCAAGAAGCTCTGTGGTGGGCAGCCTGGGGCTTCACACATGCTACAGCAGCTCGCTCTTCTGAGTTCATACGAGAATATTATAGGCTAACGTTATTTTCTTTGAATAACTTTAACCTAAGAAGCAATGTTTCACAGGGAGAGCAGTTCTGTCCTAGAATAAATAGGCTTGATATATAAGGAAGGTTCTAGCAAGGCGTTAGGTAGAGAATGAGAATGCATTTGGCACTAGTTGGTTTACCTGTGTTAAAGAACATCAAAAACATGCTTTGACCCAATTGCAAATCCTGGAGCATTGAGAGGCAGGTAGAAAGTTCTTCAAAATATTCCCAGGTGCTTCATTTCCAGACAGAAGATCTCCAGTGCTGCTCCCATCTCCAGAAAGGAGCCTGTCTCCCTGAAACTGATGCCATCATCAAAGTTGGGTGAGTTCCTCTGCTCTTCATTTGAAGAATAGTTGAAGCTGCTGGCTCTCCTTTGCATTACCAGCAATTGTCTCTGGGATCAAGAAATAATCACCTCCTGGGAAAATCCATTAAAGGTGGCAATAAGGTCTACTGTGCATTGACTTTTAGGAGTCTCAAACTAATGATCAGGTTAGTGGCAGAATTAGGGAAAGCTCATCCCTCAAAATCCTTGAGCTAGTCCTATCAAACCTTGGAAAGCGTGGGGTTAACATTTTGCAATCATTCACCCCACCACTTGTAATTGTCCTCTGGAGGGCCCTGTCTTCCCTTTAGAAGAGCCCCATCTAATTAATACATGATCCAAGGGAAGTCAGGTGGCCACGGATCAATGGTTGATCAACTGCAATGGTTGAGTCAGAAGAGAAAAACGTTGTCAGCCTGGGCAAATCAAAGTATCTACACAGCACAGAAGATACTGTTGGTTTTCCAAAGATGGCAGTAGGAAGTGGTGGGGTGATCCCATTTCTGTCTATAGGGAAGCCATTTCCCTTGTCCCACAACTTAAAAGAAGCTAATTAGCCAGTATTTTCAGTAAAGATGTGGTAATTATTCTACCCAGATTGGTGAGCCAAATTCCATCACAAGCCAAGAATGGTGCAAAGAGCTCAAATGCTCCTTCATGATAAAAGGCTGCTGAAGGCAGGAAGGACTCGAGGGGCAGTCCGAATGCCAGCAAAAGAATAAACCAGTGATAAGATCAATACTTGGCATGCTTTTCCCTGGATCTTGGCTAGCATCTTGAGAAGAGTGGCAAAGAGAGTTGAATGGGAGCAAAATTCCTCTGGTGCCCTGGTGATTGATCATCTGATCCCCAAGATTACTTTTGTAGAACTGGCAGAGAGGTTCATGTCCAAGCCCCCACAGTTCCAGGAGATGCCACAATGGAGCACCTGGGCTGGGGCTGGTGAAAGAGATGAAATCCAAGGAAACCACAGGGTGACACTGTACCTCTTGTCCCTCCTCTTCCTCTCCAGAATGACATAATTCAGACTACCCCATAACCTATCAGGCATTTCCATCCTCAGGGGAAGAAGGTTGGTGTGTGGCTGGCTGAGAGTTTGACCACTGGGGTGTCTTTAAATTGAGAAAAGCCATCTGAAATGTCAGATCGTGTTGCAGCAAGGCTGTGGAGAATCTCCCACAATGCAAGCCTTGGTCAAGCCATCTCTGTGGGTTTCACTGGGGCAAAACGGGGCTTCCCTGGAAAATGCTGAATGGGAGCAGTCGCCCACATGCAGAAATCCTTTTGCTCAAGCGAAGCAGCTTGTCATGTTGGATAATTTCTCCATCAATGCTTGGGTGGCAGGGAGTAAAGCACCACGTCAAGTCAACGTAGAGTGTTTGCCCCTTCAAAGCAGGGGGCCTCATCCACCCCCACCCTCCCATCTCCCCTCCCCTGCTAAAGAACCAGACTGGGAAGTTGGAAAGAGGGTGCCGGTCATGTCCTCCCTAAAAAAGGGGAGTGACATTCTGAGGTTCTGTGGGTTGTTGGTGAATCAGTCAATCACTACCAGCTGCTCCATGGTGGCCTGCCTCCTTCGGCAGGCTGGCACACCCACAGCTGTAAACAGATGGTTCATAAACTAGATGCCCGGAGTAAAATCTGGGGGGGAGGGGTTTGGGACCCCTAAGCAGAACCAAGGTCCCAAATGAAATGGAAGAAAAGCCAAAAAGGGAGGGGGGTTGCAAACAGAAGCAGCTGCTGGAGGAGTCAATGCAACTGGTAGGCATCTCAGCAGCTCACTTGGTCCCCTCAGGTTCAGCTGCTGCTCCTTCAAGAGCCTTCCTTGCCTTTTGTTTCTTTTATTTGCAAAGAGGGGAGGGGCTGGGGAAGGGGTGGGGGTCAAAGAGGGGGAGCCAGGCTTACTTCCAGCCTGATTTGCAGGAAAAGCGTGCAAGGTTAACTTGCTCTAAAACACTCCAGCTAACTCCACTTCTCAGCAATCTCACGCCCAGCTCAATCCATTTTTTTGCTTTGCTTTATGTTTCTCCTGCAGACTTTGAATTGTTTTCTAAAGATCCTGTGTGGTGCGGTGAGCCCTGCCTGGCCCTCATGCAGGGAGAAAGACCTTCAAGGAAGCTCAATGTTGGAAAGAGCAGATAAACCAATACTTTTCATATTGGGTTACAAAAATAAATACATTCTCATTGAAATGTCATTCACTCCTCCAATTTCCCCATCTGTCTAGTTTGACTTCAAACCCTCCAAAGAAAACATGGCATTGGTCTTGGATACCAGAAAAGGAAGTGACACCTCAGAGGGCATGGAGTGAACCTTTAGAGCCCAGAAACCCAAAACTTGGAAGGCCCTCCCCCATCCATTCTCTAAGGGATAAGCTTCAACCAACTTCCTCTGGTCCACCTTTGTCAGAATGCCTCCCATTTGGCAACTCTGGTTCTTGAGGGTTTCAGCCAAAGGGTCTTTCCTGCCTTCAGGTCAACATGGGGGGGAGGGGAGGTGTCGGAGCCAGGAGTCACCATTTGCTTTCAGGGTCATATTGTCCAAATCTTTCCCAACAGGTATCTACTCTGATTCCCTTCAAGTGCCAAATTTCCTACTGATTTGCCCCAGCTTTCGGGGGCCTCTTCTTTTATATCGCTTGCTTTTTGAAAAACTGTCCTTGCTGTCATTCATACTGTTAGTTTTACTGTCATGGATCCTTGTTTTGAACTGCCAGCCCCAGTGTGTCCTGGGAGCCAGCGTGGTGGGAGAGGGGCCAGTGGACTTGCCCTGAAGAAGCTCTTGGCCCCAGGGGAATCGTCTGCTGTTTCCCCCACCCCCCCACCCACCCCCTGAAGAGACTTCTCCATAGGCCTGGCCTCTGCTGGCTTTTCCTGAGCTGAGGGCCGGGGGCTTGAAAGAGGCTTCTGTGCATTCAAGAAGCCTCCATTTCTGGAACTGCCAGAGAAGACCTGGCAAAATGAAGCCCCTTCAAAGTTCTGGGTACCCCCAAGTTTAGCTCAGCTCCTGGGACGACCTGGATACAGCCCCACTCTTTCCTTGAAGGCATTCAGGAGTCTCTGCTTTTTCCCAGATTTTCCTTTTACTCTTCAGACTACGGACAGCAGGGCTGTCCGTA
>BLBF01000059.1:715726-726633 GCA_015471245.1 Laticauda colubrina | reverse complement strand
ATATATATATATATATATATATATATATATATATATGTACACACACACACACACACACACACACACACACATATATATATATGTATGTATGTATGTATGTATGTATGTATACACACATACACACACACATAGAGAGACAAACAGTTAGCCTCAACCTGCTCCTTTCTTTTCATTAATCTCCATAAGAACATCATAAAAATGTTGGAGACACAAGAAGAGAGTTGAAAAGGGAGAGGAGAGAGGAGACTCTCTCAGGCAGCGTTCACTTCTGAGCTAACCTCCTCGTTCTCCCTAAACGTATCATTGCCAAACCTGCCAGCTCACCTCAATCCTTTCATCCTCCCCCAATTTTAAAAACTTTACTGGCAAACATTTTCCATGGGGCTCCCTGGAGAGTTGTGTTTCAAACAGAGAGGCTGGGATTATTAGGCCCAGGGGCATCTGTGGATTGTGTTTCAACAATTAAGATGTCTGCCATCCTGGTTCTGTCTTTTTCTATCTGTGTCCCACTTGTCCTTCAAGTCTTCCAAGAGAGTCTATCCTCCTTGCTGGTTGTCATCGTTTTTTGCCCATCCTTCTACCAGTCCTAGCATTACAGAGACATCAAGAGGAGTTGAGAAGTCGGTCACAAAAGGATACAGCCTGCTTATTTGTGCCTTGACGGCTCAGGATCAATTGTTTGACTGCCTGCAGTATTTTAGGATCTTCACCAAGGTTCAAAAGTGTCAATACTGTGTGTAATGTTTATCACAGCAAGCAGACCCAAATGGAAGTGTTAATATTCTTTCTATCTTTCAAATAGAATATCACACTTTCCCTTCGGGAGAGGGTCACAGAGAAAAACCACCGCCTGGATGATTCCAGTCTTGGTAAGTATAAACACATCACCGTATCTGAATATGTTTTCCAAAGTCTTCATTACTACTCTATCAATTCTCCTCTGCAGCATTTTTCTTAACTGCTGGTTCCTTTACTGTTGATAGTCAAATCTAAAAAGCAAAAGGAAATATTGTCTAGGGTTTCTTGGATGTTGAGATCTCATTTCAGTGTTCTCCTTCCATCTTAGATCTTCTTTCAGTCAGTTACTCTATGTCCCTTTGGGATCCATCCACCTCTTCTAACAACTTTTTGAAATTCATTAAGTTCCTTTCTGAGTCGTTTGTCTCTCTTGGCTTTGACTTCTCTTCTCTTTTCTCTTCTCTTCTATGCAATTTCCACAGTTTATTTAACGTCCAATTTGCTTTCTTCTGTTTCTTAATCTTCAGCAGTCTCTTTTCACATTAATCAACAACTTCTTTGATTTCATCCCACAGTTCCTCTGCGTCCCTATCAATGAGGTTCAAGACTTCAAAGAATTCCTGATATTCTTGAAAATGGTGGCTACAAGCTCACAAGCATATTGAGGGAAATGGTTGGCTTTCTTATTCCACTATAGCTTGATTTATACATGAAGAAGTTCATGATCTGTTCCACAATCAGCCCCTGGTCATCTCTTTGCTATATAATTGAGTTTTTCTGTCTCCATGCAACAATATAGTCAATTTAATTTCTGCTTATTCCATCTGGGTGTTATCCATACATGTAGAAATCATTTGATTGAAAAAGCTGAAGGGTTCAAACAAATGCATGAAGAAAGTGCATTTTACTGGTTCTGTGATAATACCCTAGGAATCAATTCTGGTGGGCCATTGGAACAGGGCAGAAGCTGGGATGGGTTGGGCCTTGGACTCTTAATTTGTCATCTGAGATACTGGAAAGGGAATTGTGCATACAAAGCACATTAATGAGGGCACCCATGGGGGCAGACCAGCTTTCTCTGTAGTCCCAAGTCTGATCAACAATCAACAGATCCAAGAAAGGAATGCAATGATGATCCCTTTCACCAAGAACCCCAATAACTGTGATCTGAAGCAAGGCCAATGAGCAACCTGGACCAGGGAACTGCCCATTGAAATGGGGGTGAGTGTGCCAGTGAGGATTCAAGGTGCAGGAAGCAATGGCCCTGGCAATCAGCCACCTTGCTCCATCTTGGCTTGAGCTCTGCGCAGGATTTTCCTTGCAGCAGCCCCAGAGGGGTTCCCCTCATTGGGCAGGCTCCAATCTCTCTTAATGCTTCGGGGGATCAATGCTGGATCCCCTGTGAACGCAAGAGACTAGCTTAACTGTACTTGGATTTCACTTGATGGGCTCACAGTTACATCTGACAGGGTGGAAGGACTGGCCAGGCGAGAAGAAAGCAAGTCAAACTGGCAGGGGTCCAGTCCCACTGAATGCTCGAGGCTCTTCCAACCCCTCCCCAATTCTGGATAAAATATAGAAACTGAAAAGGGAACCAGAAAACCTCAGCCACACTGGCCTGCATAGGCGTGTCTGCTTGTCTGGTTGATGCAGTTAGTGTCACTGTTCTCACTCTTTCAACCACGCACAAAACCCACTCACACTGTACCAATATTTCAAGCTGGGAAAATGTGCCTGCACTGATTCTTTGCTGGCACTTGCACTAAACAATGTAGCTTTTAAAAATAGACAAAAATCAGATTTGTCAAACAATATTCTCCATTGTTCACCCTGTGCCTCAGGGCAAAGAGATGTCTGAAAAGAGAGGGGCTGCTGGCTCTTCATCCTTGCCCCTTCCCAGAGAAGGGGGTCCTCTTCGTTCCTTTATTTACTGTTGGTTATTCAGAAACGGGAGAAGTTAATGCAGCCCTGTGTTCCATTGTGCCTGGAGTTCAAAGAGCAGAATGTTTCCAGGTGGGGAAGAATTCTTTGCAGAGATAATAACCAGAGGCGCAAGACTTTTTCAATACACTTGGTTTCAAAATTGCAGAAAAGTGGCTGCTTGCCTTCTCTTCCTTTCTCCAGGCTGTTTTTGACAAAGGCCTTGGGTCAGCCCACCCTTTCTCTTCGCGAGTTAGCCAGAGCAACGGATTCTCCAGGCATCCAGAGAGAATCTGTGGGCATCTTCATCATTAAAACTAGCACTGCCAGTCTGATGAATAGCCTGCAGAAACCTGCCCGTGAGGGTTGGGGCTTGGCATTTCGCAGAGAGAAGAAGCATGTTGACCAATGCTGATACCCAGTCCCAGGTCAACTGAAACTGACCAAAGGGCCACAGTCATCCACCATAAGAGGCCAGCTACAGGTACTCTGGCAGAAGCTCTCAGAGGAAGGGAGCCCTGTGAGTCCAGGGTAGCCAAAAATCCAAAGGACTCTGGCAGGAGATTTTCCAATGAACCAATCATTTTTTGGTGAGCTAAAATTCAGTCCATCGCTCCATGCATCTGATGAATAAAATGGGTTCATTGGGGAAAGTCCTACTAGAGTCCTCCTGATTTTGGCTGAAAGTCAAATCACTATGGTCTCTCCAGAGCTAGTTCTGAGCATTAAAAAAGGACTCTGCCAGCTCTCGTGATCTTTGCAATAGTAACAAGTCTTACAAGTGATTTATTTGAATGTTTTCCCCAACCTGAGATATCATCCTGTTCTCTTTCCACAGCTGAAAAAAAATTGGCACCAGCAGCACATGTGAAGAAAAGCCACAAGGCAGCAAAGGACCTTTCTGGGGTTGCAGGGCAGGTCACAGGGCTCTGCAGGCCTGGAAAATGCAAAGGAGGTTGCCTCGGTGGCTCCAAAAAGCCACTTGGACCTGCTGGGTTAACAGCATACCTTGTGGGTTCCTTCCTAGGTGCTGCTGTGGTTGTTGTCTGCTTTGTTGCACGTTCTGCATTGCCCAAAGACAGGCCGATCTGCCGACTTCTCTCTGCCATTACAAAGAAGGGAATGCCCTTTTCTCCCCAGCAGGAGTTCTGCAGTTTGTGACTGGGACAAAGCAACAACCAAGGAATGACAAAGAGAGGACGTTGCAGTTGAGCCTTTCCCCCCATTTTGGCTGAAAGCGGCAGCCCTGCCTTCCACCTCCGATGCTCCTGAACAAGGACGGTCCTTCAGAAATTGGAAGGCCACCTCTGTCCTCCCATCCTCCTTCCCTTCTCCAGGCTTGGCCTTTCATGCCCTGGACCCTTTTCTAGCTCCTTTGGATCCAGATGCCCAACCCTCACCCAGTTACTGCCCTCCCTAAAGGAGGAAGATGCAGCCAGGAGGCAGGCTGGCCCACAGGCAACCCGACACATCCCCATTCGATGTGGGGCTTCGGACGAAGGCCCGGCCACCTCCTTTCTCCCAGCTGTACTATTTGGCATCCATGGTTGGCCTGCTAGGTTATTTACAGAGAAAATGCTTCCCTGCAAATTCCACTTTGCCAGGTTTGCACACTTAATTGCATGCCAGCTCAATGCGTTCTGCCTTTTTCCCCCTCGTGCAATTCCATTTGCATTTTTCAGGTGCCTCCTTCCCCCCCCACCCTCCTCAGTTACTTTGCTGCTTTTAGGTGCCGCTTGAGCTTCTGCTATGTGTTAATTACTATTGGGATGCAGTAATCAGCTTGTTGGGTTGTCAGCTTGTCAGAGAGCATGTTAATTTCATTTAAGCTTTGTTAATTTCACTCTCTCCGGTAATTTTCACTTTAGTCACCTCCATTCTTGAGGACCTGACAGCAGCAACTCTGTTTAAGAAAGGTGGTCCAGCGTGACAGAGTGGGGGGCACTGGAGGGACCGCCTTCCCCTTGCAAGTGGGTGGGGCCTCCAAGGAGCATAAATGCAGAAGGGCAGAAGGTAGGAAGGCAGGGAAGCAGCAGCAGATCTCCAAGGCCATGCATTGACATCCGGCCCTATGATATTCACCATCACCTGATTTTATGTTGATTCCATTTTCTGTCTCCTTAAATTCTATATAGAGTGGCTCACCCAGGATCCTTTCAACCTGAAACAAGAGCTGAAGCAACTCTTCTGCAGGTTACTTGTGTTCAGTGAGCATCTACAAGCCTGCAGAAGAACCCTAGAAAGTGTCCTGATTAATTTGGCAGAGCAAGAATATTTTATAATAGATCTCAGCAGCAGATTTCCACTCTTCCTTGTCCCTGAGGATGAAGGTGCTTTGTTAAGAGTTCTCTCTCTGTTCTGTTGATGCCCAAGCAACCTCCAAGACCAGAAGAGTCTCAGGACAGCCACAAAAGCACCCATTCTCCTGTCTCCCAAATGGGTTTCCACCAAGATACATAACATTCTCTCCAGTCTAGAGAAGAACCTCATTCAGCAATTCTGCATTCAGAGAGTTTCTTCTTCTATGACCCTGACTTTGACTGGCTCCAAGCAATGTCATGGTGCTCTGGTTCATAGCTACACAGGGGAGGTGAAGCCGAGATAAGGCTTCAGTTCCATGCCTGTAGTTCCTTACGTACCAGAGGAATCAGCCTTCAGCCTGGGGTCCAAAACCAAGAACCAGAACCAGATCTACAATCACCATGAGTTATGCCACCACCTCCTCCATCCTGAGGCTACTTGAACGTGCCTCAGTGAGCCAACCAACTGGCTCCCATCTGACCATCATTCAAGCTAAGAGGCTGCTGGAAATCCTCATCCAGGCTGCCCCAGTCAAGAGTCCATTACAGCCAGGGGCTTCCTCTGGCCTGGCTGCCATCAAGCAGACCTTCCCCAAGAGCCCAGGCAATGGATGAAGTTACCCAGAGAGTATTGATTTTTGCTTTACTTCTCATTTGTTAAAATGGTTCAGATAGAGATTAACTTTCTTTGCTGGACATTTATTGTTTCGCCTGCCCTGAGATGGGAGTAGAAAAACACTCTGATAAATGAACAGAGAGATTTGTCTGCTTGGACTCCACCAGCATCTTCTGGAATGCTAAAGTGATGTGGGAGCCAGCAAGCAAGGGGGCTGCACGGAGGGAGGTTAAAAGGCCCTCCCTCCCTTCAGGAGAATGACAGGTGTGGATTAAGGGTGCTCTTCCAACCAACCTCAAATTACAACACCCATAATCCCTTGTCTGCACATCTCATCCTCCTCTCCGCTGAGAAACATGGTCTTTGTGGCTCTTCTGAACAGCAGCATGTGGGGACTACCTGGATCCCGGGGATGGGGGGGCCTCTGTTCCAGAGGACAGGCACAATCTTCATTTCCACAATGGGGTTAAAGAAGGACACAATTTGACGAGAGTTGAGTTCTGTTGCAGGGAAATTATCTGCTCCAAAGAGGCAAGAAAGTAGCCCATCAGACAGGGAGAAGAGAAGGATGCTTGGATAAACCACCACCATAGCTCTGGAGAGATTTTTTTTAATTTATTTATTTTTATTTATTTATTTTTGTCAATTGCTTACAAGATAATAGGTATAAGTAAAAACAGTTATGAATACATGGATCCATATAAGAAAAAAAAAAAGAAACAAGAGGACAGGAACAGTAGGCACGTTGGTGCGTTTATGCATGCCCCCTACTTATGCACCCCCTTTGGATTATCCTTGGATAAAGAAATAAAAAAGATCACAGTTAGATAGATGATTGATTTATTGGATGTTTATTAGATTTGTACCTGGCCTTCCCTTCAGCTGAAAGCAGCATAGTATTCTCTCCTCCTCCATAATAAGATCCCCAGGTGGTGGATTGGGCTCTTTTTCAGTTACCCAGAAAGCTTGCCCAACCCTTATTCAACACAGCGGCCACTTTATCATAGGGATGAGGAATTGGGGCTTTTGTTGTTTTGATTCATCTGAAGTTAGATCCAACTTCTTTGAGATGGAGGCTTCTTGGCCAAAGTCCTGGACCCTCCCTGGGGTGGATGCTGGCAGGCAGGCATTTCTCGGCTTCTCTTTTAAGCGGCCAAAGGGCTGAATTCAAATTCACGGCCCTTCATATCTGCAGCTGTTCCTCCGCTGGGGTTGGGCTTCCTCTCCAGCTGTGTCCCTTCCTCTGAAGTCATCCTGGTCACACTGTGAGTCCCAAGGCGTTTGTGCAGTCTCAGAACCGCCAACTGAAAGGCGGCTTCCCCGAGATCCCATTGACTGCAAGAGCAGCAGAGACGAAAGGAAAACAGGAGCCCGGCCCCTGCCCCGCAAGAGTTCGAGCATCCGAGTCAAATCATTAGTGTCATAATATCATTTCCACAACATCCTGGAAGTCACTTGTGGAGAAAAGAGCTGAAGCTAATTGATTTGAGCTGCATCTGCCAAGCCACAAGAGCCAGGCAGTGTGTCTGATGCATCACAGCAAGGAAAAGAGGAATTACTTTGGACACTGGGCGTGTCCCCCTGACAAAGGCTGCGCTCGAGCCACGCTTCTCTTTATGCGCTCTCCCCCAATGAAAGGCAGCAGAAGAGGGATGCAACACAGAACCAGGGAAAGGTGGCTACAAGCCCTCCATCCGCTCGGCCCTTTCCCAAAGTCACCTGCACCCACACTTTGCTGGTGGTGGCAGTGGTTAAATCAAAGGTAGGATCAAAAGAGAATCTGCCTTTCCAGGGACAAACGATCCCTCTGCACTCCCAAGAGCCAGTTCACCTGGATCTGCAACCTCACCTCTTGCTCATTGTGAAGATGGTGGGATGGTAGAACTGGAGGGGGACACAGGGGATCAAGCCCCCCTCTCATTGATTCAGGGCCCAGAGAAAGTTCTCCCCCCCCCCCCCCCCAGCCCTTCGGCTGCCTGCCACCAAAAGCTAGACAACTCACCAGGGAAGGGACGTTGGTTCTGCTGCACAGCCAACACCTTTCAGCAGTCCAACGTGAAGTCCTGCTGGAATATTTTTCCCCATCTCGCAGCTTGTTTTTATTTTGCTTTTATAATATGTCAGTTTATACATTAATACCGTCTGCTACATTTCCCTCATTTACTATTTAGGGCGCTTCTTGCAGCTTCAATGTCTTGCCATGGGTATTTGTGCAGTAATTAAATTTACAATGTTTTTCCTGGTGATTCTCTTCCCTCAAAACACTTTTTACCTTCCCAAGAGGCAGCACCCCTCAGGAACGCCATGCCTGCCTTCCCGTTCTGCATGGCCTCCTCTCCTTGCCAACAAGGCCTTCCAGAACAGGGGTCTCAAGCTTGGCAACTTTAAGACTTGTGGACTTTTGGGAATTGAAGGCCAAAGTCTTAAAGTTGCCAAAGTTGGAGATCTCTGATCTAGAACACAGGTGGTGCCAGGCTCTGTTGGATGCAGTGCTGGCCTCAGAAGTTCCTCACCTGCATGCTCAGGTGGGCCTACCTTGCAAGATGCTGGATGAAGCAGAGATTTGGCTTGACAAGGCCAAGGCACTTCTGGTTCTTTCTTAGCCCAAGTGAGCACCCTGCAATGTTTGAAGGAATGCAAAAGAGAAACATCTCCAAGTATATCGAGCATCTTTCCCTCACCCAGTGAGTAATTGCCTTGTCTTGTTTTATTAAGCTTTTCCAATTGAAGTTAAAATTAGGTGGAATATTAAGTTCTACACAGAACTGTGCCATATTGAGGGGGAGGGGAGGATCTGCCTGCTATTATAAAGCCGTTTCAGTGTGTGTGAAATTAAAGACTTGCTAATCCTTCCAAATTCCTTCCGGAATTCTAGGTCAAGAGAGCACTTTCTAAAGCGAGTTGGGACACGACGTGTCTTTCTTGATCAAGAGACATGCCATGTCCTGGCTCCAGCCCTTCCAACCTGCTACACTGCTTTGGGTTGATAACACTGACAGGCATGTGTGCCTGTGTGCGTGCGTGCGTGCGTGGGTGCGTGCGTGCGTGTTTGTGTGTGTGTGGTGGTGGTGGTGTGCAAGGGGCCCCTCCCCCAAAGCTCTTAACCATTCGTGAGCTCAGAAGTGCCTTCCTCCCAGCCCATCATTTGCTGGCATCTTGCCTCCGGGGGACACAATGAATTGTTTTGACCTGCTCATCCTGCAAAGCACAGGTCACACAAGAGAAATTGATACCGAACCAGCTCTGCAAGAATCTTTCGGTAACTATAAATTTTGTTGGCGTCAGGAGCAGAACTCTTTGTGGTGGGGTTAGGCAAGGGCACCTTTTGGCTACAGATAAGCTCTTAGAGAAGATTGATGGGAACAGACCTCATCTGCTCACAAGAGGGGGAAGGAAATAGCAGATGGGGACAGAAAGAAAACAAGGCCATTTGTGTAAACACCCCACCCCCATCAGAGGGGATTATCCGGGGCAATTCCAAGGAAGAGAGCTTGAGACGATGACGGAAACTGATGGGCACCTCAACCGGCTCCTCCCCCACCGTCTCCCCTTCCTCTAAAGTTACTCGGACAGTTTTGCCATTTTAAAGGAAGATGTTGGTGAGACAGATTTCCATTTTTCTTTTAAACAATGTCAGGCCCAAACCTTATCCTTTAATTTGTGTGTCACAGTGGCAGCCAACTGACTGGCACTTGTCAATCTTAGGAACAAAGTATTCTGACTGCATTAAGGCGTGCGGGAAAGAGGGAATTCGGCCTTCATCTGCACTTGAAATGCTCAATCATTTCATCTCATGTCAAAGAGGTAAAAGTGTTGTTTGATGGTGTGAACGTTGTATAAATTCAGGTGAATCCTCACTTCCTAACCTGACCCTCAGAAACTCAAGGAGGACTGATCTGACTTTGAGCTGACTTTGATCAGCCTCCTACCTGGAGATTTTGGAAATTGTTCTCCAACTCATCAGGAAGACCCAAAATTAGGGAAGGCCATTCTCCATTCAGCCCCCTCCCCCAAGGGCAGTGAGGGAGGGTGAAGAAGGCCTGCCAGGGCTGAGCAGAAAGCTGGCATCAGGAATAGGATGAGAAACAGGGAGAGGAAGGCCTAGGAGAAAGGTGGTTGGGTTGATTTATTCAATAATGGAAGCCAACTTCAGGTCAATGTCTTCCTCTCTTTTTTCCTTTCCGGCACAAAAAACAAGAATATTAATGAGACGTGTCCTTTAGGCCAGGGGTCCCCAACCACCAGACCCCGGACCGGTACCAGTCTGTGGATCATTTTGTACCGGGCCACAAAGAATGAATAATCGTGATGAAAATATATATAAAAATATGTTTTTAGTAAAGAAATAGCAAAGAAGCCCTTTACTATTGGGGAAAAATTGATTTTGCCGGTCCTTGAAAAAGTGTTTCTTGCGTGAAACTGGTCCCTGGTACAAGAAAGGCTGGGGACCACTGCTTTAGGCCTTTACATTATCCAAAGAGGGTTTAAGCTTGGCAGTCCCAAACAGACTTCTGTTTTTCTTCTTTTTGCCATCAGGTTGCTGCCATCATGCCCAGTGCAAGTGGGCCTTGCTATGAACCTCGCTCCCACCTCCCACAGGCTCTTCACAACCAGGGCAGTCCTGCCCAGGAATCTCTGCCCCACTGCAGAGCAACCGGCTAACTTGCAGATGTCCTGAAGGATATCTTGGGAAGGCTGGGGGTTCCCTGAGAAGAGGCGCACAGTCCAGTGGCAGAGGACCTACTTTGCAGGCAAACAGTCCAGGCTCTGACGCTTGGCATTTCCCTAATTATGCCAAGGTCTCCGGGCCAACTTGCCAGGGCTGGGTGCGACAGCCCACACTTCCTGCCTGCTGTGACTTCCTCAACATTGCTCGCTTTTGCAGCTGGCTGGACGATGATGGGGAGACACTCCTGGCTGCTGCCTGCAGGCCACCAGAGCTGTTCAGCAAGACAGGTTTGTTCCAACAAGTAGCCCCAGTTAGCAATTCTCTCTGTCTGCCTCTTCCTGTCTTCAAAAGCCTCTCGATCCACATGCAGACACACCCGCACATACCTGCACACACTAAATGGGGCAGAGTGAACAAGGGAGAGAGCCTTTGTTGTTTCCACCGTGGCTGCTTCCTGCAGCCCGAAGACGATGTTGAAGAGGAGTGGAAGGAAAAAAGCCCAGCAAGACCATCTCTGGCTCCTTCTGGGCGCTGGGCGCTGCGGCTTTTGCAAAAGCAACTCACTGCTGCTGCTGCTGCTGCTGCTGCTGCTGCTGCTGCTGCTGCTGCTTCCTCTTCTTCTTTTTCCTCCTCCTCCTCCTCCTCCTCCTCCTCCTCCTCCCCC
>BLBF01000059.1:673461-699397 GCA_015471245.1 Laticauda colubrina | reverse complement strand
TCTCTCTCTCTCTCTCTCTCTCTCTCTCTCTCTCTCTCTCTCTCTCTGTGTGTGTGTGTGTATGTGTGTGTGTATAGAATGCAAAACTTGGTCAGGTGCAGTTCTGAGCCAGAGGAATCCTTTGATGCGTAATGAGAGGGGAAGGAAGGAGATGGGGCTGGACTAAGGCCCTCCCCTGCTTGCCGGTTTCTGGATCTTCATGAAAGTCTCTTCCTCTGAACTGGGCAGGGTGAGGGGGACATCTGCCTCTCCTCAGCCAGCCTGTTGCAGAATCCTGGCAGGTCCCCCTGGGTGCAGCAGAAGAATCAGCCCCAGGGCAGGTGCTTTGGCCGAGGGCCTTTCGGCCAGGCATGCCGGTAGGCAACTGGGGGGCTTCCTTTCCTTTGGGGTTGAAGCTCAAGGAGGGCAGGTAGGTGACCCAGGCTCAGCCCCTGGCTCTTCCACAGAGGACAACAAAGGGGCCTGGCCCCAAGTGCCAAACAAAGGGATCCCAGCTCATCCAGGATACCAGCCCTTGTCCTCCCAAACCCCAACCAAAGAGGCACCAAAAGTTTCTTCAGGGTCAGAGGTGAGGTGGCTTGGCTTTCAAGCAGGAAGAGGCAAGTAACGAATCAAAATCACACCTTAAAAACAATGCTCGGGGTGTTATTAATCCTTGCATAAGAGGAGAACTAAAGAAAAAAAAGGGCATTTCCCTCTGGAAATTGTAATGTAAAATAAAAAAACATGAATGGAAAAGTTCTCCCTCTGCCTCCAAAGCTCCAGGATCCACTCCCAGGACAAGAGGTTCTCTTGTCTCCCCACTTAGACAAGGATCCAAAAGATCCCAGGGAGATCTGATGACTGGAGAAAGTATTGACAAAGCAGATATGTGGCTGAGGTGGCAGCAGCAACAGCAGGGGGGGGGGGGGGGAAGCCCCCCCCCCCCAAGAAAACCACTTCCTTAGATGCAAAATGTCCATGGTGATGGCCACTGATGAGACCTTGCAGGTGACCTACCCTCTCTGGGCTGCCAAAGGAAGGGGATGAAGAAGACCAAAGTCATGTTGCTCCTGAGAGTGTCCAAGCAACCTCTTTCCATGCAGCAGCTTCCAACCAGTCAGGGCCCCAAGAGAAGCCCCAATTTCACCCGACCAATTTCAGAGCTGCTGAGTTTCCAGACCCTCATTCAACAACAGGCATCTCACAGCCTTGCCTGGAAGGTTCAGCTGCCGAGAAACAGCTGAGCTGAAGGTTGAAACTCTCCTGGCAAAGAGAGAGGCCATTGTTCATGCAACTGCCCCCCACCGCATCAGTTTCTTTCTGGAGGGAGGGAACACTTGGAGGGCCTTCATCTAGCATCAAGAGCCATTGGCCCCAACTCTCCCTCTTCAGGGCATCAGTGAGAGCGAAGAGGGGAGATCTGTGTAGAGAATTTTGCTGCTAAAAGCACCTCCAAGCCTGGGTACAGGGAGGGTCCTCCAAGAGAGACCAACTGTGTCTTTTTAAGAGCTGAAAAAGAAGCCGTGTTCTTCCAGGAGAAACAGATCCTGCCCCAGATAAATGGGGATGGACGAATTTGGTCCTGGGTTTATGGGTTACTTCCCTGTTCAATTCTAGAGCTATCCATTCTGGCCTGGGAGTGTAGTGCCAATTGTCAGGCTCTCATCCCAAGGGAGGGGCCTGGCATAGAGGGCTGCTTCTTCCTCAGTGCCCATTCGCAGGAGAGATCCTGGCTGGTGGGGGCCGAGACTGCCAAGGCGGAAGTCGACTCTCGGCTGAATCCTTCCGGTATAAAGACTTTGGTGGAGGCAAAGGGCAAAGAAGCAGAGAAGGAGGAAAGTTAAGTTGCAATATTCTTACTCGAGCAAAAAGTATTTTAAAACAAAAAATGAGCTGTCAGCATAGAGCAGAGTGCCAGGTGATTTCCTGGTTCCAGCTCATAACATTCACTTATAGCTTCATTGGCCTTAAAGGCCCAACATACCATTCTACATTTTGGTATGACCTCCACCCTCCCACCCAGGTTTATTCCTAGATATCAGTTGCTGCAATCGGTAAAAGTTGCCTCTTTGGCCTTAAGAAAAGAAGCCAGTGATTGTTTGGCCATCTGCAGTGAATCCTAGCCAGAAGCATTTTGTTTCTAATGTGTCACAGATGGACACAATCTGGTCTTCAGATTCACTTATTCTAACCAATTTCATGCTAGACATAATTTATATGTTCCCATAACTAGTTTTGCAAAAAAATAGTTCATGTGTGGTATGTATGATGGTTTATGAAATGGCCTTGTACACCACAAATGTCCTGTTCCCCTTTTTAGTGTATTATATCCAGACTTTGTTAAAATTCCCAACATAGATTCTAAGTCCAGGTGTCTCACATCAAAACCCAGCCAGATGCCAACAGACAGTCTATGCAAACCAAAGTTTAATACCAAACTTGCAGGCTGAATCCACAACCATTCCAGGGCTTGCTTTCTGGAGATACCTCTGCACAGTTTTCAAAGCTAAGAACTGGAGGATCAGTCAACTAGAAAGAGCCAGAATTGGGTCTCTCCACAATGAGTTAAAACTAGTCTAGGGTAGGATAGGTGAAAAAATGTCCAGCTGGATCTTGGGACTTCATAAACATCAGGACTTGGCATTAAAATCGCGGCAACAACAAGACAATTGACCAACTTGGTCCTTCCAGAATATGGAAGTAGAACTTCTCAATAGGTATGCACTGAGGTTGTGCTCCAAAGTACCTACATAGGCTTTCTTAGTAGGACGTGGCTTTCTTTTCTCTGTCCCTCTGAGTTCTTCCCAGCACCATTCCCATCCCTCCTACTCTCAAGATTAATTTCAAAATGCGTAAAAGTTCTAGAAGTCTAGTTCTTGTCTTCCTAAGACTCTCCTTCCATGTCCCAAATTAACTTCCAGGAATTGAACTTCTCTTTACTCCTACATGAACACTGAAATTTCATAGGGCTCCCCAGTGAGTGGGCTTTGCAATGCATGCAAACAACTTTCATGTCCTTAAGTGTATTTAAAGCACAGGAGTCTTTCCAGTTCAAGGACAGCATATTTTTCAAGGTGGTGGGGCAGTCAGAGAAGAATTGTTGCATGCATGTGTGTGTATCAGTATCAGAAATATATTTTTGATCTCCAGAAGAGCTGGATTCATCAGGCAGCCTGATTGATAAAACGCCACTCCTCTGCCAATTAAAGTGAGAGAGTCAGAAGTTTGCAGGAAGAAAGAGGGCATTGGTTTTGATGTGGGGTTTCCACTACTTTGGTGAAATAAGGCTGTGCTCTGGCTTTAAATATTTACGACTTCAGGGAAGGGGGGGGTGAGACCAATGTGGGGTGCCAGGTGAGCAGAAGCTGCCAGAAAATGCACACCTGTGTGTTTTGCTCCGAGGATGACGGGGTCCCCATGAAAATGTGAAATTAGACTTTCAACCTCACAAACTCAACTCCTTTCTCATCTTGGTTGAGTTCCTCCCCGTCTTCCAAGCTCAGCGCATGTCTTATCTTAACCTTAGCCAGGGACTAAGCTAGAAAGCATATTACAAAATGGCAGCATAATATATTTTTCTATAATTGTCCCCCTCTGCTCTGGGGCCAAGATGAAAATAGGAGCATAATCGCCAGCAAACATCAAAACAAAACAAACCCAAAGCCCATCATCAAAGCCTAATCCTAAAAGCTTCTAGATCTCTCCTTCCTTTCATCTACTGTAGGTTCCTGCCATTTAGTTATTCTGGGACACAGAGACCAACACTGGGCAGTGAGAGAAAGGAGGAAAGATTCCATGAATGAGCACATTGGTGGGTTTATTAGCATTTCTTCTGCTCCACTCTTCCTCTCTGCTATTTTTCCTTCCCTGAGTTAATCTGAAAGGTGGAGTCCACAACATTAGCTGGTTGGCACCCCGGAGCATCCGTTTCCCTACCTAAATCAATCCCCTTTCTTTCCAGGAAGATACTGAGCTTCATTTGCATGAATATGTTTAGCAATGGCGCAGGATACTCCACCAGGTAGTAAAAGTGCTCAACAAGGTGCAAAAATCGAGAAAGCAGCTCCTTCACTTTAAAGTCCTCCTTGATCAATGGAGGAAGCTTCACTATTAACCAGGAGGAACCGAAGCCATGGCATAAAGGCCCTCCAGACTGCATCGAGGCTCACAACCGATGTGTCAAGAAATGCAATTCTTGGGACACCTTGGACAATCGAGCAAGAAGGACTTGTATTCGTTAAAGGCTAACATGCTCATTAATGCATTCAGTTGGCTTGGGGAGAAATGCACTTTCTCCTCCGGACTGACTGGAGAAGGATCTCCTGGACAGGAGCCCTTGGAAGAGGTGCAAGGTTGCTTGGCTGGTTGTTCAGCCACACTGAGAGAGAGAAGGAGAGGAGAGCCTCTACCGAACAGGCAATTTTCTCACCTTTGCTTCTCTGAACCTGGCTGTTTATTTCTGTTAGCAGAGGAGAGCAAACTGTGATTTTTTTGTCTGTCACCCTCCCTCCCCTTTACTCTCCACTCACAGCTTTATAAGGCAGTGCAGGGTTTTCTGAAGGACTGCACAGCTATTCAATTTAACTCAGTACAACTCCCTTGAGAAGGGATAATTCAGAATTTACCTGTTCGAGGTTTCTCTTTTTTCTTTGAAAAGTGAGCTAGCCTCTTCTGAGAATTTCCACGGCTCTTTTTAAAGAAATTATCACATCGCAAGCTTCCTTTTCTCTTCTGCTTTTACACACGGGGGCAGTCAAGGCTGGGGCTTTTCTTCTGAGCTTAAGGTAGAAGGTTGCTAAGATGATGGAGCTTCCAAAGACATGGTGGCCTTGCCATCTGGACTGCCTAAAAAAGCCTGAGAAAGTCCAAATTGGAAGATCACCTTGGCGTTCATGAGAACTCCGAGTCTGCTCATACCCCTGGTTTTCCCCTACCCTTGTCTGTGTCATCCTTTTCCAAGTCTTTATTAAAAGTTCACCTTCTGAAACATATTTTGAAGAACCATGCTTGGACCCCAATTGTAGGTAGGTATGGAAATAAGCATGATTAATGGAGTTTTGAAGCAATGGGATGATTCCCAAGACCATTGAAAGTGCATATGGATCCATCCAAGATGGACCACCTAAATTTATTCTTCTTTCTCTGCCATTAAACACTTCAAACAGAGATCTATCTGCTGGTTTAATTGTTTTAACTGGTTGTTCATTGTATGCCACTCAGAGTCACATTTGTAAGATGGGCAATTATATAAGTCTGACACATAAATAAATGTCTGCCAAACAGAATTGCGAACGGTTCTTCTGTGCTCAAGCAATTGTCCTTCTGCCCAATACACAACGCCGATCAGTTGTCCAAGGCTGGCCTTAAGTTGGCCATAAAAATACAGTTTTTCTCTGCTTTTGGCTCCACATGCTATGCGAAACCAGCCATTATGATTTGTAAATAAGGATCTGCTAATAATCATCATTAATATATCACCCTAAGCCTGATTCCATAAACCTGAATTAAGAAAACTATAATCAAGTGTGATGTGCAACTCTGGTCAAAGAGAGATGCAAGACTGGAGCAGTCAATGAGGCAGAGGGGATGGCAGGTAGACCCCTCCCTTGGCAGGCCACTCTCTGTTGCCCCCAGGGGAGGGCAGGGGAGGCTGCAATCTGCCCAGGACAGAAGCCCCTCTCCCTTGCGCAGCCCTTCTTCGGCGTCCTCTCCTCCCATCGCCTCTGCATGGAGCCTGCTGGCCCTTTCACCAGGGGGGAGCCGGAGCCTCAATCAATGAAGCGTCAGATGAAGAGGGAACTGAGCTGAGCTCCACGTGTGATTTATGATTTCACAGGCCACCTGAAATGCTGTGATTGAGTTTCTTATTGTAATGGTCTCTTGCTGAGCAGTATCCAATTAGATGACCCCCCGGGTCTTTCCTATCGATTTCATTCAGGGTGGGGAGATTTGGCCCATTGCTTTCTCATTACTCTTCTGCTGAGAGGGGGCACCAGGCTACCTTCACTGGGAGGAAAGACGCTGAACGAAGAAGGAGCTGAAGGAGCCGGTGGCCCAAAAAGCTGGAAGGCATGACCTCAAAGCCCAGAATGGGATGTCTGGCAGAGGCAGAGCAACCTGGGGGTCTGGGCTGACCAAGCCAAGCCTCCAATGCCATCTCCTGGAAGTTTTGAAGCACGTGCTAGATAGAGAAGAGGGGAAAGGAAAACTGTTAGCTGAAGACGTGGAGAACAACCCCATCCAAAGCGTCCTTTGGATTCACAAAGCCACCAGAGAAGTTTTTGCTTGTGTCAATTATAGGACTGTCCCTTTGCAAGGAGGATGGTCTCTACAGGTGGACCTGAGAGAAATAAGAAGGTGCAGGGGGAAAAGATTGAGAAACACCTCCTTAGAAAGTCAATGCTGCCTTGGTGGTGCAAAAGCCTAAACATCTGCAGATCTTTGGGCACCTAATTAGCTCTTCCTAGTCAATCAGTACCTGACAGTCGAAGGGATCCTGCATCGGGCCCTTTTCTGGCTAATCCTGCTGAAATAAGGATCCCTCCCACTTTTCCAGCTACCAAAGAGGGAGAATCTTCTGGAGCCAAGCATGGAAAGGATGCTCTCTGGGTTGGCACCTTGCACTGAGCTCTGGGCTTTGCTTGCTTGTCGTTTTTAACACAACAGAACAGGCCGGGGTCCCATGACAAGCTAAGCTGAAAGAACCCCATGGTTCACAAAGCATAAGGGCCGGGCTCACACAACAAGTAAAGCCCCTGTCACACTGCACCAACGGATGCAAAGAGGATGTAAAATGGACAAAAAAGCTTGCCATCCGTTGGTTAACGCGATGTACTCACTGCCTCCGTTTTGCTTCCTCTCTATCCGTCCAGCATCTGTTTATTGACGTTTCATCCACTCAGAAAGTTTTGAGCTGCTCAAAACTTTTGCGTGGAAAATGTATCCAGTTCGTCCGTTCTGCATCCGCTACGCATCCGCTACGCATCCATTCTGCATCCGCGCAACTCGCATCCACTTGGATGCAGGGAGGAAGCAGAACGGACACAGAATGGATGCAGAACGGATGCAGCACAGAAACAAAGCGTTTAAAACGGAAAAAACATTCGCAGAGGGGACCTATCTTGGATGTTAAGGATGTCTAGAGGATGCCTAGAGGATGCAAAGGGACACATAGGGGAAAACCTATACAGCCTATAAAAAGGGGGAGCAACACATCTGGATCTCACTTTCAGAACAGCGGCCCTGTGGTGCGGACCTCTGCAGCCTTCATCTGCTTCTTCCTCTTCCACAGCATCCAGTCATGTCCACCGTGGATCGTAACACAGTCCTTTTGGCAGCCACCATCCTTCTGCAACAGTGCGAAGCCATCTGCAGGCTCTGTGAACTCTACTACGGGAAGAAAAAGAGGCGGCCAAGAAACGTCTGGGTCCAAAGATGGTTCGCCAGAAGAGCCGAGTACAGACTGTATAACAAGCTGATGGTGGAGCTGAGGAACGAAGACACTCGGGTGTTCCAGAACTTCATGAGGATGCCTCCAGCCATGTTTGATGAAGTTGTGCAGCGGCTGACACCCAGGTTGACCAAGGCAAACACCAACTTCCAGCCCAGCCTGGAACCTGGGCTCAAGGTGGCACTCACTCTGCGCCACCTGGCCTCAGGGACCACCTACAGGAGCATGCAGTATGGCTGGAGGGTGCCACACAACACCATCAGCATTGTGGTCAGAGAAGTGGTGCAGGCCATCATCAAAGAATACCTGGAGGAGCTCCTCCAGTGCCCCTACACCGAAGAAGGATGGAAGAAAGTTGCAGAGCAGTGGTATCAGAGGTGGAACTTCCCACACACCGTTGGAGCCATAGATGGCAAGCACGTGGCCTGCAAAGCACCACCCAAGTCGGGGTCCACTTATTTCAACTACAAGGGCTTCTTCAGCATCGTCCTCTTCGCCATGGTCGATGCTGACTGCAAGTTCATGTACATCGATGCTTCAGGCAACGGCTCATGTTCAGATGCCCAAGTATACAATGCCAGTGACCTCAAGGAGGGGCTGGAAGGCAACCTCATCATGGGCTTCCCAGATCCAGACTCCCTGCCCAACGACACGCAAGATGTGCCCTACTTCATCATGGGGGATGACGCCTTCTCCCTCAGAACCTACCTCATGAAGCCCTACACTTCCAGACTCCTCACCCATGAAGAGAGGATCTTCAACTACAGGCTGTCCAGGGCAAGGCGGGTGGTAGAGAACGCCTTTGGTATCCTGGCCAACAGGTTCCAGGTACTTCTCGCCACCATGCAGCATCGCCCAGAGACCGTGAGGAGGATCATGGAAGTTTGCTGCATCCTGCACAATCTCATGCTCACCCGCTACCCAGTCTTGCAGAACAGGCTCGTGGACCTCCAGCAAGGCAATGGGGACATGGAGCCTGGGGAATGGAGGCAAGGGCGAAACCTGATAGACACTGAGGATGTACAAGGCCCCAACAGAGCCTCACGTGAAGTGAAGAAGCAGCGCAACCTCCTGAAACACTGGTGCAACTCCCCAGCTGGAGCAGTGGAGTGGCAAGACAGGATGGTAGATGATTAATGGATGCTTCCTTCAGCCTGTCTCATCACACGGATGAGATTGGGCCATGTATGTTGGGTGGGCCTACAATGAACAGGGCGTTTAATAAAGAGTTGTGTTTATGTTGACATGTGTGGATGATTGATTACATTGTTATTGATAATAAAGGGCCATAGGTGTGGCACCTGGGAGGGTGGACCATACAGTCCCACTATGCTTGCACTGGAGGTTTATCTATCCCACAGCTATTACCCATCCCAAAGGTAGACCTGCCCATCCCACAGGTATCCCTCCCCATCCCACTGGTATCCTTACCCATCCCACAAGCATGCAAAGGCTTAAACCAATTCTAAAAGTTTCCAGCAAGACTTTATTAAAAAAAAGAAATGAAGCAAGTGTGTGAATCAAAGATAAACTTTATTGAACAACAAGCTGTAAAAGGAAAAAGACCCAAGTCAAGTGTCCAAATAAAGTCCACACCCAGTCTCTGGCAGTCTTCACGGTCACTCGGAGGTGTGCCCAGTCTCAGGGGTGAAGGGTCCAGGTGCTGTGGAGGTGGTTGCTGCTGCAGTGCTGGTCTGAAGCCCCACTGGGGTGCCTGGCCCCGAGAGGACAACAGGTGACGGTGTGTTGAGAAAGCTCTCGGATAGCTGGCTCAGACCCGTGATGCTGAGAGGTCCTTCCTCCATGCCATGGGGTGTCAGCCCCAGTACTGATGAGAGATATACTGAGGCCGGGCTTGGCTGTGGGGTGGAGGAAGGAGTAGTGTAGTGGGGCTGTCTGGTCTGCAGCTGGGTGAGGACTGACGTGGGTGGCATCGCTGTCGTCGGTGGCATCATTGTCGTGGGTGGCATCGGTGGCATCAGTGGA
Organism: Laticauda colubrina; assembly: GCA_015471245.1. Classification (NCBI taxonomy): domain Eukaryota; kingdom Metazoa; phylum Chordata; class Lepidosauria; order Squamata; family Elapidae; genus Laticauda; species Laticauda colubrina. Next base: position 689,979 of record BLBF01000059.1, on the reverse strand, counting down.
ACCGGTGGCAATGGTGTCGCCCGATGACTCTGTGCCTGGACTGGGAAGGGCTGCTGCTTGTGCTGCTGGACCTCCTGGTAGCCGTAGCCCTGGTAGGTGTGGGAAGCCTTGGAATGGGAGGGACATCACCTGGGGTGGAGGAGCAGACCTGGGCGGGGTGGGAGCAGGTTCCTCTGGATCTGGAGGGTTGTGAAGCAGCTCGGGGATCCGGTCCTTCACCACCTGGTACTGGGCTTCCACCATGTTCCTGAGGGTCTGGTTGATATAGGTGAGGAAGGGCTTGTGGTTGGAGGATGAGGAGTCGGTGTTGACCAGCTGAGAGAGGAGATCTATGCTGGTGTGGATGGTGTCCCTGATCTCCAGCAGGACAGTGTGGCTCTGCCCCTCCTGCTGTCTGGCTCTCTGCCTTTCTGTGGAGGTGGAGCTGGGGGGGTGGATGCGGGTACGACTGTGGTGGACTCGATGTCTCCTTTCTCCCACCGTACCAGGGAGTCCTCCACGCGCTTCACCACGGTTACAACACCTGTCCGCAGGTTCTCCGCCGTGGCACGCTCCACAGAAACCTGCCTGGAGACAGGGACTGACTCTCGGCCGGAAGAGGACTGGGTCTCAGCAGGCTGCCGGAGAGAGAGGGTTGTGAGAGGGGCTCCTGGTGCTCCTCGGTGGCGGATCTCACCCTCCAGGAAGCTGCACCTGGCCATGACGTAGGTCTCTCTGTCCGTCAGCTTAACCATGGCCTGGCCAGATTTCTTCAGGTGCAGCTTCCCGTACCAGGTGTGCATATGTTTCCACCAGCCGAGGAGCACCTCCGAAGTGTAACCCATACTCTCCGCCCTCTCTCTCCAAGCAGCCTGCTTCCTTTTGGTGTCCCTGTACAGCCGGTGTCCCTTCCGCCACAGATAGTCATTCTCTCTCAGCCACTCCAGCACCTCATCCTCATGTTCCTCCTCGATGAAGTATTGCCTCCTCTCCCGTCCCCGCATACGCCTCTTCCTCCCTTTGGCAGAATCAGATGGGCCCTCATCAGAGGGGCTCCCAGGTGGTAGGGGCTGCTCCTCCACAACACCAGCAGCAGCAGCAGCAGCAGGATCATCATCATCATCATCATCATCATCATCATCATCACCAGCAGGATCATAATCATCATCATCAGCAGCAGCAGCAGCAGCAGCAGCAGGATCATCAGCAGCAGCAGCAGCACCAGCAGCAGCACCAGCAGGATCAGCAGGATCAGCAGCAGCAGCACCAGCAGCACCAGGAGCACGAGCAGGACCAGGAGCATGAGCAGGACCAGGAGAACGAGCAGTACGAGGAGTACGAGCAAGACCAGGAGCACGAGCAGGACGAGCAGGACGAGCAAGTCCAGGAGCACGAGCAGGACGAGCAGGACCAGCAGAACCAGCAGGACCAGGAGCAGCTTCAGCAGAGTATGCAGCAGCAGAAGCACCACCACCAGGAGCAGCTTCAGCAGAAGCTCCAGCACCAGAAGAGTGAGCCCCAGCAGCAGAAGCCCCAGCAGCTTTGGCAGGAAAACAATTGAGGGCCATATTCAAGGCCTTTGTGGTCCCCTGCCAGGGATTTGCCAACCCAGGCCCTGGAAACCAGGCCCTTCCTCTTCCCACAAGCTTTGTTAGTTGCCGCCCTAGCCCCTCTGCAGGGCTGGAGAGGAGACCCTCTGTCTTGATTCTGGACCATCCAGGCCCACTTTCTGTACTTCCCAACATATGCAGGGGTGGGGTAGGGGGGAGGAATTTTAAGGGGGTCTTCCAAAGGCAACACAGGTTGGCTAAATAGCCATCAGTACCCATTGCTGTTCATTACAGAAAGAGCCACCTGTTATTACAGGAATGCTTTTCTCTCAGGCTGATCTCAGGAAAACAGCAACAAAAATGGTTTCCCAGGGAGGAGAATTAGAAAGGAGGAGCTGCAAAGAATTTCCCCTCTTTGGAGAACAAGAGCCTCCAGCCAGGCTGGCATGGCTGCCTCTTTGTGTGGGAGAGAGGGGGAGGCAAGTGCCAATCAGCACTGATTGAGCCTCCTTGGCCAATTTGGATCAAAGCTGTCACTTTTCAGAAGTTTGCTGGGATGAATTTCCTCCCCTTGAAGTGAAGGGGGCTGGTGGGGGTCCTGACAGGCTGCTGGCCAAGTCTCCTCCCTCTCTAGAAGAGGCCCAGCCATCAGCCACATTCTGCCCCACATCCAAGTCCAGGCACAGTGAAGAAACTCCTTGCAGTCCCCCACAATCGGGGAGGCGTTTGGCAGCAGTGCAAGGAAAGGGGGGCCTGCAAAAGGGCTTCCTGAGTATCCTCGGGATTCCTTCACTTCCTCTCTTCTCCCCACAATCCAAGCTGATCCATTTTGATGTGTGCTGCCCTTTAGCTCTTCCTCCTCCTCCTCCTCCTCCTCCGAGGAGGAGGAGGAGGAGGAGGAGGAGGAGGAGGAGAGGAGGGGGTCTCCAGGGCAGCTCCCCACCCCCTTCATAACATTCCCAAATGGCTGCTTCCTCCCTCTCCCTCCCCAGCTCCTTCCTGAGGCAGAGAGTTTCTTGGAGACAGAATTCCAGCTGGCAAGAAGGGGAAGCCCCTGAATCCTGCCCTCCGGCGGTCACTCTCCAGAGCCTCCCTCTCCTCAAAGATTTATTCTCTGCCTAATTACAGCCAATTAACACTTAACCCCAAATAAGCCTGCATCTCTCCTTGTTGTTCAATAGAGTCATCACCAAGTAGTTTGAGCAGGTGCTAATTGAAAAGCACCGGGCAAAAAATTCCTTCCGCTGCTCAGAAATTCCTGCAAAAAATCTCCTAGGCAGAGGTGGTGCCAGGGCTGCCAACTGACAAGGGAGAGGCAGGCTTCCTTCTCGGGGTCTGCCTCAGCCCCCTCAGTCCCCCTCTCTTGCAGGGAGAATGACCCCAAACATCCCTCATCGCTGCCTCTTCCGGGAGAGCAGGGGCATCCAAGCAGGCAAAAGCCGCCCATCAAGAGGTCACGCTGGAAGGGAATCCAGCCTTGTGCTCAATTCTTTGCAGAGCCCCTCAAGCCAGCAAAGCGCCCAGTGAGCGGCCCTGGCTTTGAGAAGGGGCAACCTTGACCTGACAGTGAGGGAGGCAGGCTATTCCTTGCTTCGACTGCTGGAAAATTTAAGCTCCCCTCTTTTCCAGAAAGGCTGAGGGGCCAAGCAGCCAAATGCCCAAAGCCACTCTTGATTTTGACATCAGTTCAGGCTCTTCTTCTTCCTGCCCACCCAATTTCATATATATGAAATGTAACATATCAGCTTTGATATACAAGAGGAGCCAAGCTAACTCTGTATTTTACTGCAGAAAGAGGAAAGAAACACCACATATCCCTGAATCTGCTAAAGGCATAAATTCTACAAACATTTTAATCACTGACGGCAGATTGGCACAACTAGTAGAGTTCTGCACTTAAATGAGCATCAACAGAAAAACACAATATGAATAAAAGTATGTCCAAAGTAAGGCCTGAGCAAATCTTGCTAAGTTCTTATTTCCATCCTCCCTGCTGTCCCACGAGACCAGTCACCTGAGCTGGGCGTGCTAACTCTCCCGGTCCTTTCGTTGCTGTCCTCCGCACTCTTTCCTTGAAATGTGTTGAACACAGATGGACAGGCAACCCAACATCATCCCAGGCTTCCATTTTGTCAGAGAGGGCCCCCTTGCTGCCTTCCACTTATTCAAGAAACTTCTGTCTTGCAGATGATGGAGATGCTAAGGTTTGTCCACAGCTGGTTCCAGCAAACAGCTGCTTCCTGCAACTCCTAGCCATCCATCACACCTTCCATCCATTGTTTGGAGCTCTCCTGTCTCGGAGAGAGTAGAGTTTCATGCCACTTGGAGCTGATAATGGCCATTTTGTAAGGGCAAGACAGTAAATGATAGATGTAGCCAGCAAGGGATGCCAGGGCCCACACACAGTGCCCTGATTAACTATCATTAACTAACAAGCCCCTAAACCCTACACCTTTCTTCATGCTCTTTATTAACTGTTTGGCTGCTTGATTTCCTCCCTGATGTGGGCATAACATGAACTGCTCTCCCAAGCAGGAGCTGGCTGAGACAGCAGGCGGCACATCAAAGGTTGTGGAAGGATCACACAGGGCTGAATTGTGAAAGGGCAGCCCCAACATTTCTACCTGAATATTGGCTTTGAGGCCATCCCTCCTGGCATGCAGCTGATCCAAAAGGGTTTCCTCCTTTGGGGAAGGAAAGGGACCACCCACCTGTTGCCATCAGGGGGGTGTCTGCCTCCAGGAAACCAAGCTGGAAGCAGAGTCTGTCAAGGTCATCCCTTCAAAGTTGTTCTTCCATACAGCAGCAGTTCCACCCACTCTTGTTTTGGCGTGCAATAACTTAATTACGGCAATTGCTTCACTTTCTCCTTCTGGCAGTGAGAGACATGGGCTGGGCGGGAGGCTGAGAAGCAGCCTGATCCAATTTATTATTTATTTTTAAACCTTCTCAAGAATTTTTTTTCTGCAGCAGATTTTGATTGGGTGCCTTTGTGTATAGGAGAGGGGAAACGGGAGATAAAGCAAGTGTTTGCACACACCCTGACAGATTTATTCATCTTTTTCTGAGCAAACAGTATTCTGAATAAATATGGCAGTGACGAAGGAAAGGAACGTCCATAGAGACAGAGGTTTCATGGTGACCACTGCTGCAGCTTTGCTGGAGGGAAACAAAAGGCTGACCAGCAGCCCAAAGGGTCCCATCAGAAGCCTTCGTTGGATGCAGTCAAAGAATGCAGCTTCCTTAGGTGGAGGTCTTATTTCTAATGCCAGCTCCAAAATTCATTGGCTGAGCATTATCAAATGTAAGACACCAGAGGTGATTGAGTCAGTGGAATAAAATAAATAAATCTCTAAGGTGCCAAATTCACATGTGCATATCATCTTTTGTGCCTGAATTTGAAGTTGAAGCTAGCCTTAATGTCAGTGGTGAAGAGACAGAAGGAGACTTGTTGCTCAGATGGTTGGTAGAGAAATCTATTTCCAAGCAGGTGATGACCCTTACATGAGCACAATGGAGAGAGGGGAGCTGGCACTGGTCCAGCAGAAGCTTTCACACACACCCAAAAAGGTTAGCTTGCCCCATTATATCAGAAGCTGGGGTTTATGTAAAGCAGAAGGGGTGCGTCTACTCAGGAACTTGGCCTGTTGAACTCCAAGCTGCTTTGCAGAGCAGTGCCAGAGGTGAGGGTTGAGTGAGCAACTTCTTTAAGCACACTGAGGAGAGTGACAGGAACCAAGGGAATTGCAGGTGTTTCTGAAGGTGATATGGGCACTTCAGGAACCTCTTTCCACTTTTCTCAGTTCAGTTGTATCCTTGCAGTTTCATCCCAATTGTCCAGGCGGAGGTCACTCTGCAGCGACCTGGCATCTGCCAAGGGTGTCCCTGCCCCCAGATAGGAGCTAAATGAATGAAAAGGAAGCATGACAGGCAGAGCAAGCCGCATTCTGAGGAACAGCACAGATACCTCACCTCCAGCTTCTCCTTCTGCAGAACCTCCTGTGTCCTTCCACAAAAGGCACTTGTGGAACCTAATGGGGCGGGGGAGGGTTCCTGCACGCCCCCTCCAAACTTGGCAGCAGCTGCCAGAAAAAATAGGGATGGGGATTTAAGAGCTGCACCTGCAGCTGCACCTCAGATGGGGAAAGTTAGATCGCCACAGTCCTTTCTTGATATCCTCATTTCTACACTGAGGAATGCAACTCAGCAGTAATCCAAGCTCCCACAGTCAGTCCCAGGGATAGTGACTTTTTATGGAAGAGCCACTGTTTCAACACCAAGCCCTGACCAAGAATGGTGGGAAGCTGGAAGCTGGGCGAGCTTTTTCCTATCCACTGTATGGCTGTCCAAGCTCCAGCTCACCCGCTCCGACCACTGACTTGCTAAATAAGGAGCCAGGGGAGCGTTCTTCAGGAGGACTTCCAAGGGCACATCCAGAAGTGGGACTCAGGCTCCCTTTTCTTTGCACTTTGTCCCAGGGTTGCATTCAAGGTTGCCTTTGAACAAGGGGGGGGGGGGGCGCGCGGTTGAGTGTCTTTGTTGCTTTGTATGACTCTGGTGTGTAGCAAAGTCTCAGTGGGAGGCTGCAAATGACTTTATCACCACCGTTCCTCAGCTCCTTGGAACACAGATAATGTGGAATGAAGCAGCTGCAGGAAACTTCAGTCAAATGGAATTTGCATGGTGAAACTCTCTTCTATCTCACTGCACTAACTTTTGCATAACACCCCCCCCCGTGTGTGTGTGTGTGTGCGTGTGTGTTTCTTGAGCTTCTACAGCCTTTCTCCAAGGTTTTACTGAGCAACTGCTGGCAACAGCAAAAGACTGAGGGCTCCACCATCCCTTCGGCTGAGCACCCCAAGAAACCTGCAAGGGTGAATGAATTCTGCATGCTTGGATTCAAGGAAAAGAGACTTGACAGCCTGCTCTCAACAAGGAGAGATGAAAGGATAGCTGCAGAGTTGCCTTTTCTCTGCATTTCCTTCTGAAGTGAAGAAACGTTATTACCAGTGAAGGATAAATATAATTTGATATCATCTTTTGAGTCATCAGAGGCAGAAGAATGCAGGAAAAGGTGGAGGACAGACAGCAAAGGGGTGAGGGAGAAGGAGGGATGGGAAAACAGGGAGGGGGGTGAGATCAGGAGGAGAGACAGGCCTGGTAAAGCTACTGGGAAAATGTTTTCCCTAAACTCTTGCTGCCCAACTCATCTTGTCCATCAAACAACTCAGTTGTACACAGCACTACAGATACACTGATGATGTTACCTAACTTGGCAACAAAATGTCTGAAGGGAAAACGACAAACGCACTCTGACGTTCCCTGAGGATGGGCTACAGCATGAGTCCAAATGCTCAGAAGACAAATTCTCTGGTCCCGGTGACCGACCCAGTTTGCATCCTGAAAACAAAAAAGTTCAGAGAACCCCAAAAACCCAGCAGTTGTGGTTGTGTAGCCTGACCACTACACTTCAAAGAGAATCCTGAAAAAGCTGTAAGCAAAAATAATCCAGGGCTAGAGCAGTTTCCCAGCACTCCTTGGGCTGTTTCGATTTAGGATACAGAAAGAGAAGGGGAGAGATGGAAGAGCTACATAAGACCTTGCTGCCATCCAGGAAAATTAGACCTTGGGCCAAGCACAAGGAGTTGTGAGATTACAATTCACTGGCAATATGCTGCGTGTGTCTTGTTGGACTCCCCTGTTTGTACCTTCATGTGGAATCAATTCCCATGTGTTTTGTGAAATTAAAATTCAGAAAGTGCCTCCTCTTTTGCAACAGCCCGTTGGGTTGAACTGTTATGCTGTAGCTTACTGGTGTCCCCTGGCTTTGATTTCCTTGAGTTCCTATGGAATTTTCGACTTCCTTGATTCAGGACCAAGGAGAATTCCTGGGAAACTGAAAAGCCCTGACAGGAAGAGCTGGGAGGTGTCCCTGCCATTCCCAACACCATCCTTCTTGCTGTTGTCCACAGAACTGGGTATCGGTCCAATGGGTTTCCGCTCTGATCGCTGGGATTTTGCATAAAGCTGGGCAGGGATTGCCAGGTGGGAAAAAAAACCCACGTTTTTCAGTTCACCTGTTCCTCAGGGTGAAGCATGCCAGAAAAATGTTTCTCCATCAGCCCAGCTTTCATTGTCAGAGGCTGATTTGTGGAAACCTGAGTGGCAATCCAGGCTGATGGGAGAACACCATGTCCCAAAGTCAGTGGGGACCACGAGGCCACCCAGCAGGTCTCCGTGAAGATAGGAGAGAGGATACCCCAGCTCAAAGGGCTACCCCCACTTCTCCAGCACCAGAGGTTTCTCAGAGCAAATGGCTCCTGCCAGGGATTCCTGAGCAACTGGCTGTGCTGACTTTCTCTCTTCCTCTTGCCTCCGATGCCCATTCCTAAGGCTGGATATGTTGACACATGCTACGGGGCAGCCGTTAAGTGGCAACTTGGTTGTGTTGCTGTGTATCATTATTCCATGATTTGTCTATTTTCAAATATTCTCAAGGACATCCATGTCTTCAGTAAATCCATCCTTCCCCTTGTCAGGGGGCCAGAGGGGCATCCAGAGCCCCTCGATTTAACACATTGTCTCCGTCTGAGTTCAGAAAGAGCTTAGTTGGACCAACACGGAAGCCCTCAGACCCAGTCCTCACCTGCAGCTCACAGGTTGCACACAGAGAGGTATGTTTGCGAGATAACCATCATTCCCTCAGCCTTTCTCCATAGTAGGTTCATTGATTTAAATTAGGCCTCGATTCTTGCTTAAATTATAGTTTACTGTTCTGCACCCTGCTCAGAAGTGAATTACCTTAAGCAGCAGTATTAATAACACGGTTATAATTAAGCTTCATTACTGTAGGTAGTTTGCTGAAACAAATTTGCTTCTTCATTATTATTATGGCACCTTTGGTAAAAAGACTATTTCCCCAGAATGCGACCCTGATGCTTTATATAGTAAAGCCAGGCTCAGACAGAGACATGCGGTTGAATTAGCCTTGTTGCCTCTTCTATCGAAGCTCATTAGAAAGAAGAAGACTCAAGTCACAACCAGGAGTCCGGGCAGAAATCTGAATCTGGGTGAAATGCGTAAATAATAGATTTGAACTTTCTCTGACATTTTTATACTGAGTCTTTGTTTATATGATATGTATAATAAAACATATAAATATTTTTCTTAAAAAGCAAAAGTGGGGGAGGAGGGAAGAGGTCAGAAAGATAGGGGAACGTTCCTAAAATCAGAAATAGTTTATTTAATTCTAGCTTCCCTCATTCACACATGGACAGTTTGTGTGTGTGCATTAAAAAAAATTAAGACCATTCTAAGTTCATTTGTTTGGATGTAATTAAAGCAATGCTATTTACTTTTGATTGGATGCACATGGAATTATGCTTTCATCGCTGAGTCTCATCATGTCAGACTGAACTAAACATTCAGAGGTTTGTGCTATGCAATGCCTTTCCTTAGGCCTCCTGTCTGTGTCCTGGCACTGACTGTCAGTGGTGGAGGAAGACCACCAGCTGAAGATGGAAGCTCCTGGAGAGCCCTCTCTGCCAGCCCAGCAGCTTCGTGGCTTCTCCTCTCCCTGGAGAAAGGGGCTTCTGGGCCACAGAGACCAGTTGGAACCCCAGGTGGGATCCCGCAAGACATACAGCTCCAAGCGCGGAGCCTCGGCGTTTCCTTCCACTCGGCATCGTAACGGCACTGCCTGCTCTCCAGCTTTGCAAACGTAAATTTGACAAGGAACCCGCAACATCCTGACCAAAGGAAGGAAGCCAGACTCAGTGGGGGCATTTCCATGAGAGCTTTGACCTGCCTTCAAAGGCTTCTGAAGCTCTTCCCCGACCGACCGAGACAGATTGTGCTGGGTCCAGCCCCACAGAAGCCGGCTTTTAAAAAGTGCCTGGGCTCAGCCAGGGAGCAGGACAGCAGCCTACAGCTGACAATTGTTTATTTGCCATTGCCGTAATCATAGCCACAATTGCACTTGGCCTGCCTGTAAAAAGCAGCCACAGAAACTGTCTTCAGGAAGTATGTACACACGAGAAAGGACTTTAATTCTGGGAGGAGCAGGAGCAGGAGCGGGGGGGGGGGGGGGGGAGGAGGAGGCTACCCAGAGTGCCATAATCCCTCTTGCATTATTAATAGGGAATTGGCAATTACGGTGTGTAAAAACTGTTTATCTGCCTAAAGCACACTTAATTACCCAACCCGCTGTTATAAATCCAGGTGGAGCCAGTCAGGGGCTGTGCACATAAATTAGCTCAGGGCTACAGATGTAGCAGGGCCAGGGATGACATGGGACAGCTAAATAGGAAGCGAAGGAGAAGGAGGCTTACTCTGGCATCCTGGGGTCCGACAAAACCCCTGCCCTGGGCCAGGTGGGGGGGCTCCGTTCTTTGCCTTCCACAGCTTCCCCCCCCCCCTGCAGCCCCTGGCCAAGGGCCCTTCACCAGCACCAGGCTCCATGAGACTGCTCCTGCCCCCAGCTGTGCAGAAGAAACTCACCGGTGCGCCTCCGGCTGAACCAGGCAGCCCGACTCTCCCTCTCGGCTTTGCCTCCCCCGCAGAGGAATTCCCAGCTCTGAAGCTGAGCAATCTTGGGGAGATGAGAGGAGGCAAAAATCAATAGACAGAAAAGAAAGGATGAAAGAGAGAGATTCTGCAGCAAAAGGAGTTTTGCGAAGAAGCGCTTCCCCTTCCTGACCCCCGTCCAGGTGAGCCCCGAAGAGGCCTGGCCCTCCCCAGGCGCAGCTTCCTGCCTGGCATCCGAAGCTCCCACCCTCTCTGGCTCTGGGGTGGGTGGGCGGGGGGCTTGGGCTGAAGTTGTGCTGGCAAACTCCAGGGAAGGAGGCAACAGGCCAAGCCTTGATGGGCTGACTGGACGGCTGCGTCTTCCACACCAGGCCCCAATTGGGCTGCTCCTGAATCTTTAATGGGAGAAAAAGGAGCGTGGCATTTTTCCTTTAAAGATTTACCATGGATAAATGTAGGGGAATATTAAAGGCAACAATTAACTTTATTGGAACCTTATATTCTCCAGCCTCATTAGAACTGTCAGCAAGATCTATTATTAGTGTTACTGTGCAGATAATGTAATAAAAAGGGTATTTAAAGTGGATGGTTTTGTGTGGAAATAAAATAAGTTCTTCCGTTTTTCCTTTTTTAAAGTTGCAGCCCAGGGGAGATCCAGAGCGAATCTATGAGCTCTCCTGCAGCCAGGGAGGAAAGGAAGTGCAGCTGCCCCCCCCCCCGCGCTCCGCTCCTGCATCCGCCCAGCCCCAGGACTTGTGTCCAGCCTCGGAGGGACCCCCTCCTCGAGAGTTGTGCCCTGATTCATGGCCCGTCTCTGGCAACCAGAGGAGGGAGGGAGGAGGCCTGAGACGAGCTCAGAACTTGGCAGGATGCGCCCCAAATGCTGAGCTGAGCTTAGGGGTTAGAATGGCCCAGAAAGTCCATCCTCACCAGAGAGCAGCCCGGGGGGGGGAGGGGCTTTTGCAGAGGGGAGAGAACGAGGAAGCTGAGAAGCCCCCTCCCTCATTTTTTGAAGAAATGTTCCGACAGAACACCTGACCCCTTCCCCTCCGGAAAGCCTTTGGTGGGTGTCTTGTGTGGGACCTTGTCGTGGCCTCCTCTCTTCACAAGACCCATCGGGGATCTTGGGGACAATACTAGGAGGAATGGACCCTGGATGGTTCTGAGCAGCCCCAGACTCTGCCTGCCTTGGAGCCTTGAGGGTTTACTTCTGGCCCCCACAGCCCACCAGGATTAAAGGTCCGTCAAGGCCTCCGTAAGGAAAAGGGGCTCCTTTCTGTCCAGCAGCCTCTCCAGAGGCCGCAGGAGCCGCTGCCAGGAACGAGGCAGGACAACAAAGGGGAGGGTGTGAGAGGAGCCACTTGGAGACAGCAAGGAGGCTCTCCTGAACTCCAGCAAAGGGGACAAATTACCATCTAAAGACAAGGCCAAACAAGTCAGGTCCAGGCATGGTTTCCAACAAGGGGGCCTGGTGGATGCAGGCGGTTAGTCAAGCAGTCTATCTGGGACCACCGTGGGCATCCAGTCCAACCCCTTGCTCCGTGCCAGAGCAGAGATTAAAACATCTGTGACTAACCAGCCTTTATTGGGAGGTTGGCCTCCTGCTCCATTACCTCCTCAAACCGGCCTGCGGAGCGTTTTCAAGCTCACTGTCTGTGCCAATCATATCTGGCTGCCCTGCCTGGGCATTCAGATCACCTTGTGTCATCAAGGCTGTGTGGGCTTGTCTAGATGTGTGAGCATGTGCCGACACAGAGACACAGAAGCACCAGCACTATATTATTATCCCTAAGTGGGGAACCAATTTGCATAACTTAATTAAAATTTTACAGTAATCTTCAACTCGAGCCAAACAAACAAACAAAACACCCTCCTCTTCCTTAAACCTCAAGGTTAATTAGCTCCTCTTAGGTGCCTGGCACCTTGAGGGAAGCTGAATACAGAAGAGAGCAGGGAAGTTATCTGGGCAATCTGGTTTGCCAGGAGGGTAGATGTGGGGAGCTGTGAATCCCTGGGGTGGGGGTCATGCCTGGTGCTCCTTCTCTCACTTGTGACCAGGGGAGCCTCTTCACCTCTCCTCAGAAAACAAACACCTATCACATCCTACCAATTAACTTCCAAAGTTAGTGTAGAAGCTCCTGTGCTTCTTCCGGCAAATTGATGCCATGTTCATGTCGAGTGCATCCAGTGCTTTCTAGTCCCAGGTCTGATTTCCTGAATGCATCCAATCAAGTTGTGGCAAGAAAGGCAGAGATAGGAACCTTCAGCCCAGTGGTGGTTCTCTTTCTTCCCTTAGGCATCTTTTCCAGGTATGGATGCAGCATCCTGAAAGCGCCAAACATCTCGGGAAGGACTCCACAAGCCTCCTTCAGCCTGTTCAATGGATTTGGTGGAGTCTGCCATCAGCATTGCCCAAAGAAGCTTCAATGTCTTCCCAATGCTGCCTCCTCCTTCCTCTAGACCTGCTTAGACGACCACTTGGGAGCCCTTTCCCCTTCTGTTCTCGTGCACTGGCTTCTCAACAATGCTTCCGCGCATTCCCCTGTAAGGCACCCTCAAATGCCTTTGAAGGATGTGGAAAGGCACAGAATCCCTGCTGATTACATGGATCCAACAAAGCTATATGAGAAATAATGCAGCACAAAGGCCAGCAGGCATGGGGGATGCTCTGTGAGCACGGCGGACGAGATGACTCAGCCCCATTCTTTCTGGTAGGCTATTAAAGCCCAGAAATCTATTGTGGAATTTGGCATTATTTGATATGGAATCTTGGAGGATCTCTTAAGTACCCAATTAGCATGTAAGAGCCCCGTCTGGTGGAGAGTGTTTGCTTGTGTATGTTTTAAGCATTTACTCTTCCTTTCCAATTAGTGTTTCATAAAAGAATAAATAAGGAAAAGTATCTTGTCTTTGGGCCATCTGGATTTAAAGATTAAAACACATGTTTTTGCCTGGAAGGGGAGTGGATTCAATTTGTCTCTAGACAGAGCAAGGTGTGAATGTGCAGATATGCAGCACAGGAAGTGGTTGGCTTGCACGTGTGTGTGTGTGTGTGTGTGTGTGTGTGTGTGTGTGTGTTGAGCTGGCAAGGCAGGAGCACATTCAGTTTCCTGGGCACTGATGAAGAAGATCCACCTCTCCCAACTGATCCTATGGCAGCTCCTGAATGGGATGCAATGGCTTTATGGGGCGTCCCGTTCCAACTGCCTCGCCTGAGGCGCATCTGCAAGAAAGCAGGTCTGAAGCCATGACAGAGGGCGCGCCTCTCGTTCCTTCTCAGGCACAGGGGAGCCCCAATTCCATCTTTCTGCACACCTTTATCATTCACAAGTCATCATCACCAGACACCGTATGCATATTTGCATGTATTCGGCATTTTGCAGAAACCTGGACTATCTCGGGTTTCCTTTTTAAAAAACACAACGCTTAACAATAATTTGCCTCGTCTCAGAACAGTCTTTGCATTTGGGGTCTCAAACCAGCTCGGTCAGTTGCATGGAAGCTTCTGCAGGTATCTCTGGTGGCCCCTCCCTGGGCACCTGCACCAGGGGTCCCTTCCTGTCTCCCTTCCGGGGCAGCTGAGGCAGGGACCACTGTCCTCTGGGGTGGCTGCTCTGAGGTCCTTTCTGTGAGGAGGCTTCAGAAGAGCTTCAAGCCAGCCGTCCCTGCTAAGGATCTGTCCTCAACCTTCCTGTTGCATAGCTGGTCCCTGAGCCAAGGAAAGTGCTGGTCCCCAGGAGGAGGAGGGAGCCAGCCCCCAACAGGGTGAGGCGGGCAGTTGTGGCTGCCAGGCTCCAATCTCCATTTGGTCCTTTTGAAGACTGCAGGCCAAGGCTTCTCCTAACTGGGCTAGGCTGTTCCCTGGGGGTGTCTCAGCTGCTCCTCAGTGCAAACAGACCTCAGGCAAAAGAGAGGGAAAAAAAAGAGGAGAGAGGGAATTAGTTCAGTAGCAGCTCAGCTGCAGAATCTCCTTCCAAAGAGGCTGTTGCAGAAGCAGAGGCCACAAGAGGTCAGTCCCTGGAGCCTCAGGAGGTCCCACTGAAGTCCAGTAGGAGACCAGAAATGACTATTCTTGGTTAGAATCACATACATGTAGAGGTTAAAGGATTAACCTCACACCCCCCTCAGGATTCTGTTTGCAGGACAAAGGGAGGGGCTGCCCAAGACCTCTTTTTGCCATCTTGGAAACCCTGGAAACAAGGGCAGTGCCAGGGGTGCCTCTGCTCTGACTTCCCAGGGCCCAGCTCTCCTGCCCCTCCCCACATCCACGTACCAGCCAGAACACTTAAATCATGAAGGCCACGGGGGGGGGGGGGGAAGGGGGCTCTGCTGTGGCCCAAGGGAACATCTGGCAGGGCAGGAAGTTCCAGCCTGGTGGATTCCCCAAAAAGGCTGTTTAGCTCTTTCTAGTTGCTACTTTAATGACTTTGCATTTTGTTGTCCTTACAAGAACCTTGAGGAGGATTTGTATCATCATCATCATCAATGTTATCATCATCCTCCTCCCTCCCTCCCTCCTTCCTGCAAGGGCCCTGCCCCCAGACTGCCCTGCCAGCCATTCCTTGGCCCCCTAAGCAGAGAGGGGCTCATCTCTGGCTCAAGAGAAGGCCCCTCCCCATTCTTGCCCCTCCCCAGCAGCCAAGGGCTCCAATTTCCTAGACGCTCTGGGAAGCCTCCCTTCTGCGACTCCTCTTTGAGTCTGCCCCTGTCTGGAGTTGCATGTCTGAATACCAAGCATGTTACTAGGTTAAAGTAAATCTAAAGTTACATTTGAAAGCCAAAAAGATGAAAGTAGATCACAGGCCAAAGATCAAACAATCTAGAACCACTTCTAAGCTTTTTACTGCTGGAGATTATTAGCATTTGAAAGTGAAGAGCATTAGATGGGGAGGGGGGAAGAGAGAGAATGAAGTAGGGAGGAATTTCAGCAGTGGAGATAAAACGGAAATCAAACGGAGCCCAGGAAAGGTTCCTGGTAAAATGGATGGTGGCAGCGATTCCGAAAGGCATTGCGGGATGGTGCTTATTTTTAGAAATCAAAGAAATGTTTCAGATGATTGGATTGGAAATAAAGTAAATGCAGCAAACGGTTCAAGGAGGCCCAGGACTTTCCCTTGCTCTTTCTCCCCCTACCTTGAAGGTCCAAAGGGGAGTCCCTTCTCTGGGCTGGCAGGAGGAGGAGGCACCTGCTTCGGGGCTCAGTGGACAGCAGAGCTGCCAGGCGGGGTGGCCCATCCAGCCGCGGGAGCTGCAGCCCAGACCGACCCCCGGAGTGCACCCAGAGCGCGAAAGAAGCAGAGGCAGCTCACACTCGGAGGACCTTCAGGCTCTCGGCCACTGCTGCCCCCTGGGAGGGAAGCCAGGCAGCGGCTTCCGGGCTCTCCAGGGTCCTGGAGCCCCAGCCAGACTCAGAAAGGAGGGGGGGCAGATGAAACCCCTCTGGCAAGCCTACTCGGGGAAAGGCAAAGGGATCCCCAACATTTTAAGGGGGCATCTTATGCCCAGAGCAGCTTTCACCAAGGGAGAACCATTGGGGGGATTGTCAGACCTGACAGGATTTCGTGGTGGGCTCCCACCCAACCCACCACCTAAATTCGAAGCGCTGTCAGCCGGCTGAGTTGCAAAACAGGAAATGCTCAATTGCTTTGTTTTGTTTTTAAATGATTCTGCCAGTTGGTTGCTTACAACTGTAGAGGGTAGTTATAATCCCTTGAAGTTATTTGATTTCTATTGTTTTCTTTGTCAGTCCAACCCAGATATTTTTATCGTGTTGGCTCTTCTATCTGTAATTATAGTGCATGGGTTCTTACAACAGGACGTTTTTGATCTGTTATTCTATTATTTCCCTTTTAAATAATAATATGATACCTGGATAATTACTTTGATAAGCCTCTGATCAATACTATAAACAAATAATCTGCTATTTTAATTTAATCTACTCAGTGAATGATGAAAAGGTATTTGTGTGTCTGTGTCTGTGTGAGCACATGTGCACAAGTAATAAATCCACTCAAGTATGACAGTGATTCACAAAAGTGATTCATTCTTATTGAATCTCTTTTTTTAAAGAAGACACCGATCATTTTTTAGTTCAAAGTATTTGGGATTAATTTCCAGATACATCTGGGCTCAGTCAAAAGGATAGGGAGGTTTGGGTTGCTTTTCAACAGGTTTCAGTGTTTGTGTCCACTCAGTCCATCTGCAGACAGTGAATTAGCCAGCATGTTACTCCCTGGATTTATACACTGCTTAGGCATAGTTTGCTGACTGAAGCCACTACAATACTCATCAGATACACAGCCATAATGAGGCTGCTGTGTTGGTTGGCTTGGTGTGTTGACTGAGTGAGTTTGAGAGGCTGCATGGAGCCACAGCAAGTGGGAAGAAGCTTCCCGCCATTGGGTGGTCAAGGATATAGAATAAGAATAAGAATAAGAATAAGAATAAGAATAAGAATAAGAAT